>CM022396.1:20156699-20886532 GCA_011833715.1 Carcinoscorpius rotundicauda | reverse complement strand
GCTTGACTCTTCTAACCGTACTTTACCTCTCATTTCCATACCGAAGTCTGATGTGCTGTACCATGACCCATAGATTTTTTTTTTAGGTGGTTATTATCCCGCGTGTTTTCATTTTCCACAATTTTTTTTTTTTGTGTGGTAGTCCTAATTGAATTTAATCACAAGTTAGGACTACCCATAATCAATCCTTCATTTTCTTCTTAGTTTCCACACCGTTTCAAACTGAACATTCACAACTCTACCATGTTTTAGTCCCCAATTTCCCGTTTAAGAATTTCTAATTCGCAAGTTTTCTTTACTGTCTAGTACACGATTCGCTGAGGTTGTCCGTCATTACTAAATCCACTTTTGTCCTGTGGATAACAGTCTTTGTTTCAACGTCTTACATAAATCCTTACTTTTCTGTCATTGCAGTAGTTCCATCAATGAAGGAAGAATGGATAAATCAAGTGTGTACATTACAACTGTGCTTACTGTTTATGGTAACAGCACATTTGTATAGAGCTGATATTTGTAATGTTTTAAACTGTTATATGCGATACGTATAAAACTTTCTTCGACTTTGAGTCAGCGTAGAATAACTCTCCAGCTAACCGTTTTGTTACCAGATTGTAACTTTGTTGAGAACTGATATCCGTATAATGTTTGTATAGCTTAATTCTTAGATTTTCGATCAAGGTTATTATTTTTGTTTTGTTATTAAGATTTTTCATTGCAGTAAAAGTAGATTTACTTCTGTCTAAAAATTTTATAAGGCTTTTTATCAGTTGTCTTGTCAGCAGGATCCTCCATTCTGCTCACAAATAATTGGATGGCTGCTGGAAAGTTTTATCATTCTGCAGAATATAAGGCATTGTGTTGTTATTTTGTTGATTATTGGGAACTCGTATCAAACTGCTAGTTATTTTACTCATTAACTGTTGCGTTTTTTATATGGACTGAGCGCAACAGAAAGACACAGATAACAGCTTATATAATTTATTACAGCAAACTATTATATATGTGACAGATATAAAATAAATTACGTAATAACAATGACAGATATACAGTTTCAACCTTCAAAATTAATTACAATACAAAATGGTACTGGCCTGTGTCCAATATAATGATCCAGAATGAAAGTCCAAAAGTCCAGTCTATGGGGTGAATTTGGGTCCCACGAAGAAATTCCGAAGTTTGAATGGAGAAGTCCAGAAACAATTCACACTCCAACAAATTTGACGAAGTTCTTTTTACGATGTTTCTGATGAATGTCTCAAATTTGTCGTTTTCCAACTTGCCCCGGTCTACCTTAAACAGTCCTATACGTGTTGAATTTCAGTATAACCCAGTACTTCGAATGAATCGTAAAGATTGACGAAATAAAATCACAGCTTTTGTAGATCTAGCTCCAGTCACAAATCCAAGTTCAGTAAACACACAGCAAACGTTGAAAAATTCTCAAACGAAGATAACATCTCTTGAATCGACTAAAAACGAATGACTGACTGACTCTCCTCGCATCGCCTTCTGTTTATACACTAGTAGGCCAACTGTGTTCTCGAACAATCGCGTAACTTCCCAGAATTCCAGAGTAATCTGCGCATGCCTGTTTTTGCACGACGCTCGTATAGACACCATGGCCAAAATACATTCTATTTATAGACAAATGATCGATCTACCAATTCTAGAAATTTCTACATGAATAACAACATATTTTATTGGTTTGAACTTCGAAACAATAATATAAACAACAACATGGCATTCCAACCGCTTTATACATAAACATTAACACTTTAAGCAGTATGTAACCAGGAAGCTATACCTGTAATAACTTTAAATATAGGACGTATATCTTCATAAAATTTGCCAAGGCTTTAGTGAAAGTTAACGTTGTTTTTTTTTTTTCATTTAATGATTTTTTCTTTTAATTAAGTGTATTTACTAAATATTATCTTTCAATTGTCAACTGACAAGTTTGTGATGGTTAAAAAGGGTCACTCTCTGCTCAGCGATTTCTTACAGCTGTGGACGTGAAGAATCAGAGTTCACTGAAACCTGTCTAGAGTCTGTGGACAAGATCATTCCGAATGATTTGTTAAAAGGGCAATGCATAATAATTGATTGCGGTTGAAGATACAGTATGAAATCAAACACTTGAGCCAAATAGAATGTGAAAAGTAAAAGTACATCCAGCTAATTAAAAATGAACACTTAAACAACAGCGAAAAAACCGATTTCTGAAAAATACATTGACCTCCACACAACCATTTGTTTGTATTCTGTGGCTGCTTTATTTTAGGCATCCTTTGATGCTGTTGTTAACAGTCTCCAAAATGGTTCCTCTCTCTCTTTCCCCCGCCGCTACGAAGTTAGTTTCTTGGATCGCAGTAACGTATTTCTATTTCTATATTGATTAAAATTCCATACATCTCAGACATAGTTTCGCTTTGCGAGATATTTGTAAATCACTTTCAAACATGCTGAAAACATTTTAATTTTATTTTTTTATTTTTTACCAGAGATTATACGTATTGAATTCGCGTTTCGAATTTTATGAAGCAGAAAGGTTAAGATGATATCAGTTACGTGGCAAAATTTAAAATTGTACAATCCTTTGAAACAGTACAATTTAAGTTTAAAGACACAGCAACAGACACTTGTGAGAGACCATTAACAAGTCCAACTAGCAGGCATCGCTTTCTAATCAACAAGAAGCACAGAATTCAAGAATTATAAACTGGATAATACCTAAATCCGACTTTACTGAACCTCCATACTCATCTTTGATGATGCAGTTCCGTGTAAATTAGAGATTCGAGCAATGTCTCAATCAAATTGTCTGTTGTTGTTGTTGCTTTAAATAACCTGGCTTTTTGTTTATTTGTTATTGCTTTTGTTGAAGAATTCTTAAAAGTTTGTGTCAAAGTGACAATGCAATGAAGTAGGCAATCGTAACTTGTATTTTTCAAAATGAGAAATTACATACTGTCGCACGAAATTGATGTCTCATTAGAAAGAAACGGTTCTCTTTGAATAAATCAATTGTAAAACATAAAATCGCAGTAGAATACAAGAGCCTAACGATTATTTTTTTTGAAACGTGATTGGAAAACAGAAAACATACAAAACCAACATTATGATTCAATTCACGTAAAGACATACCTAAAAAACAAAACAAAAAACGTTACAATACAGAGCAAGTCTAATGCTATTGTATACGTAGCTTTAACAAATAAAGCTACCCAAGTTTGTTGAAAAGGAGAGTAGAACAAAAAGCAAGTTTTTAGTAGATACAGCAGCAATGGATGGTTCGTCAGTGACACTTAAAAGGTAGTTATTTATTACTTCAAAAGAAACCATTTAAATTGAGGTTAATGGTTTATCTCTCCTGCCTCCCCATTTGTGTAACAGAAAATTAAAACATCAGTAAGGTTGGCTGAAAACTTAATTGACAGTAAGGATTTAAGGGCAAACAAAATGTTGGAATGGAAGTAGGACGGCTAGATATCCCATAAATGTTGACGAGACGGCTGGGTTATCCCATTTTGCTTCAGTGTAAGCAGCATCCCACATCTTGACCACTTCACAAATGTCAACGAGATTAAATACAAATGACTGCAGTAATTCTCAGCTGGATGCTCATAAACTTGGAAAGTTTAAATGTAATAAAGGTTCCTGGGCTGGATGATATTGCATATTTTGTTTTTTTCTTTAAGGTTTGGATATGTAAGCCACTGACTATTCTCATTGCATTCAGAGATCTAGACGTTAGATAATGAAACCTTTTAAGAGAAGGGATCAAAAAAATGTCCCACTAATTACACTAGCCTTACGTCAGTTGTAGGCTAAGTTTTGGAAAGTCTCTCAAAAGAATGCTTTACAAAAGTTGTTTAATAAAGTTTAAGAACTTAGTCCCCATGGTTTTGCTAAGGGGAAAATTCATACCTTACACATCTTCCAAAAATGTTATTACTTATAGATTTTGGTAAAAAGTATTTAATAAGACAGCACAAAGAAGGCTTCTATTGAGACAAAAACTAAGTTTAGGGGAGACAAGTTTGTTTTGGAATTTCGTACAAAGCTACTACCTGTGCTAGCCGTCCCTAATTTAGCAGTGTATGACAAGAGGGAAGGCAGCTAGTCATCACCACACACCAACGTTTGGGCTACTCTTTTACCAACGAATAGTGGGATTGACCGTAACATTATAACGCCCCCACGGCTAGGAGGGCGAGAATGTTTGGCGCGACCCTCAGATTACGAGCCACACGCCTTAACGCGCTTGGCCATGCCGGACCAGGGAGATAAGTCACAGAGGTTAGAGGTCAGTCCAACTTACATTGGATGTCGCGTGGTGCTCGCGTGCGCGCATATGCACTCAGCTGTAGAACATTTGCATTAATGATTCAGATGACCGAGTAGTCAACAAGCTATGTAAAAACTCAGATAATATGCAGGTCTTGGGCGTTAGCTCTGCAAAAGGAGGTTGCCAGTTTACAAGAGAGTTTAGATAATTTAGTTGCATTTATTGTATGTGGGTTATAATTTGGATGAGAATAACCTTAAAATGTTTCAAAAGGAAAAGGCACTCTAAAAGTAGTATGCTGCTGTTAGGGATTTTGAAAAGTTGTATCCAAACAAGGTTATAATTACATAATACAGGTCATTGGTTAAGAAACACTTGGAATATTGTGGCCACCCTTTGGCTCATTACCTTAGCAAAAAACAAACAGTGTTATTAGAAAGGCGCCTGGGATAGAGCGGGGGTAGGAATCTGCTTTAAGTTGTTAGCTTTATTGAAATTAAACAGTATTGATGAATCATCCATTTTTTTGTATTTAACAAATAAAAGGAAAGAATAGTAGGAGAATCATGTCTAACGGTGGCAGGGTAGGAATCATCTTTAAGTAAAGTAAATCCCTCCTGATAGAGTAGAGTAGTTAGTTGTTGGAATCGGTTGCTTAATGTGTAGAGGCAACGAATTTATAAAAGCTGCATTTACTCCCCCCCCACCCCACATCCACAACTTACGATTGAGTTTACGTTGACAACAAGAAAGAGGAATGTTAAAGTTACAATGTACAGCTTAATACAAAAATTAATTACGGTATGGTCTAGTGTAAAAAACAAGAACACACTAATCCAAATTTTGGATTTTCTCGTAGGCTTTTTGAGCTCAAAATAATCGTTGCCCATATAAAAGAAATAAAAAGTATGTATTTTTGGCTGTGATCAGATGGAGGCTCTTGTTCACGTCATAGCAAGTTTTGATACCAATATCGTTGGTTTGTAGTATTAAGAGACTTACCTTTTAAAGAAATGCTTTAATAAAACCATAAGGAGAACTTAAACCTACTTTTACCAGTAGGTTATTAAAGCAGCATTTAGATAAATTTAAATGTATTAATAGTGGGAGCTTTAGTACCTTTAAAAAAAGCTATCATTGCGTTTGTTTATGATCATTCTAAACATGTTACGATTCTTTCCAAAAAAATACAGATAGTGAAATATATTATTCAAAATCAAGTATGGTCTACATTGAGTAGAATTACAACAGTTCATTTTGTCCCTTTATCTATACAGGAGAGAAGTGGGAAGGTCCTCATCCAAATTTTTCAACGTGCAAGTCGTAACGACGAAGTAAAACAATGAAGCTTGATATTAATATAATTAAGAAACTACCACTTTAAAGTTAAAATCAGCTTTGAATAACTGGCAATACAGAGGTTGAAATAGGTTATTTTTTTGTACACTAATTAAAATTTCCCCACTTAAGACTTCAAGAGAGGTTAAAGGCTTCTCCCCTTGTTTATAAGGTTAGGTTGTTTATTTGTTCAGATAGTGTGGAGTAAAATAAACAATGTTTATAACTTTGTTATTAGCTCAGTTAGTAAGTAAATGTAAGCAAGTGACAAATTATTACATCATTTGATTAACAAAAGGAATGAAAATTAGGGCTCAGTCTAATAAAACCATTTAAAGTTTCTAGGAGCTGTTTAAGTCATGAAAGCAAAGTCTCTGCATTGTTTGCACACAGTGGTATGCACTCTGAAATGCTAAGAATTGTTGTATAAAAATAGTTTATTCGTAACAGTTTTATACATACAAACTCAACATTAGTTGCAAAAGGAGTTGCTTGTGGGAGTATTGTTTGTCTTTTGATACAGGGTTAGTGCATAATAGGTTAAGGTTTTAACAAGAAATTAGTAAAATATGAAACATTAGTGAAGTACTCTAGGTCCATGTATCTTGGATGACCTTCTATTGGCGTTACAGCTGTACCACGAATCACTGCCTTCAAAATCTTAGTATGCCCTGTGGAAGATGCAACAGCAACCATCAGGTCTTCATTAGCTGACCAATACACATGTACATGTTCCACCCCCGCTGATGGGATTTCCTGTACTACTTTGAAACCTGCAAATCCATGCCACTGAAGGAGATATACAAGTTGAAGGTGGTTGCTAGCTGCCATTACGTAGGTTTCACCTAAACAGGCAAGGGAAACGTAAGTACATTCTCAAAAAGATCTGAGATCTACAGCTTCCAAGAAACAAGCAATTGTTAAATCTTACCTGCTAATCTGAATGTCGCCAAAGAGTGAACACCTCTCACATTAATACTCTGGACCCACTCAAGATTGTGGTGGTGATAAAGATACACATTAACAGGCTCCAGGTACAAGTTATTCCAGTTGTAATTTTCATGGAGCATTGTCTTTTCATTAGCAAATAGTACAAACAAGTAGTCTCCTGTATCAACCCAGAGCACTGAACTTGGGAGGGATGTGAGCACTTCCTTCAGGACTTCAAACTGAAATTATACAAAGTTGTACATATAAACATCTCAAAAAATCAGTTTACTTAAGAGCTGCTGTCAGGTTTCCAATAAGCTAGCATCCAAGTTTGTTATGCCGTTATTTCTTCCTCAACAAGATATTTAAAGATGAATCCAAGATACGTAGCAGGAGTTTAAGTTAGGGTAAAGTTAGTACCATCTGCATTATAGAATTAGAATGCAAGTAAACAAGTTTTAGAAAACCCTTTGCTTACAGAAGTGTAATAGCACATCAATATATTTAGGTTAGGTCAGCTGCAATTTTACACGTCTAAACGTCAACTTTAGATCTATCCTCAAAAACTGTTCAGGTCTTTTAAAATCAAGTGGTATTCCAAAACTTACCTTCTGCATACTATAACTCCAGAAGTAAACTACAGAATTTCCAGATAATCCTTCTGGTGCTAATCTGTTAGCAACAGCAAGTAAAATAGCTGGTTTTTCAGAACCTCTTACTGCCGCTAAATCTAAGGCCACAGCATAGTAGGTAGATAGTGTCTGATGTATGGACCACTTATTCAAGAGAGAGTCATGTTTGTAGATTATAGTATTCCCAGTTGTATCTGCATAGAAATTAGATATGTGAATAATGAGCAGACTGCTGAATTTAAAAGTGTTCAGAAGCTGCAACAATCCTTAAATGCAATTCTTTTAGTCGTATGAATAAATAAGTTACTAATAAGTAAAAAAATTACTATGGAAACGAGCTACCAGTTCTTACTAGTTTTCTTGTCGTATAAATATGACACTGCTAGGTATACCACGTCATCCACTTTGAAGATCTTGACATCAGAAACATAAGGTGAATTTCTTATATTTAAGGACCCTTTCTGATCAGGCTGCCAATATTGCCCATGGACAGGTGTAACAAGCGTTTCTTCAACATCTTTGTGATGACAACTAGTTCAAAGTAAGAGACATTAAGATCAAGGTACTAGTGCTTTAGTGTAAAAAGCAAAGTTGGATTTTAGAACAACACTTAAAGTCAATATTCAGTCACAGAAATGCGACTAGTTTATCAAAGCTGCAAACCACCTATTTAGAAACAGGATAAAAGATAAGCATGTAAAATAGTAACTTACCGTTTCCTGCTACTGGTGGTATTTGTCCACAAGGTGTACCCAAGATTGGATATAGAGCTGTGGAAGATAAATGGGAAGAGCCTTTTGTCAATTGGACCATTGTTTAGTGTAAGTGTTCCATTAGCAGCAACATTAAATATAAGGGTAGAAGAGACTTCACAGCAGTAATCCTCAGAAAAGTCACAGTTGGTTCGCTCTGTTTTCCAAGCAACCAGTAAATTTATAGGAAAGACATGATATACATCCCTGGAAAGTGAAAAACAAGAAAGTTCTGGTTAAAAACACACCTTTGCTAGTGTGAATGTTGCTAAAAGTAAACGGGGAAGATTAACTTTAAGTTGCATTCTTTCCAAAACGAGACTTACCTATAGAAAGTATAAATTGGGATTGAAAAGAACTTTGTGGATGCCATATCAATTTCCTGAACCAAATCAAAGTATGCCAACTCGGAGATTTGGTCTGAAACAAGAGGATTTGTATTACTACTTAAAGCTAATTGCTGTTTAAAAACAACAAAAACACTAAGTGCAGCAAGATTGATATAGGGGAAGGTCAATCGGCAAGTAGGGTTCAGTACTCCCATCCTCAAAACAATATTCACTTACATTTATGAGCCTCAAACTGGCGAGTTAATGCTCCACGTTGTTCTGTTGCAAGTCTGTCCAAATAAAGAAGTTCTTGGCTTAATTGGTCACTCTCATAAAAGTAGAATTCTGCCATTTCACTGATATCCAATCCATTAACAGTTTCCACCACCTTAACAGATGTAACTACTTCTAGTGGTGCATGGAAGACCTGCAAGTTAAAAACTCAAAATGAGTGTAAATGGACAAGAGTAGTTGTATAGAAGGTTTTTCCATGCCTGCTAAACAGTTACATGAAAAAAATAGTAATAGGAAGGTAAATGCCATGTGGTACTTACAGTGAAGTCAGTAATAGTTTCTCTACGGTTGTGTCTTACAACATGTTCATCGAGGTACTGCAAATCTATTCCATTTATTCTCCAAACTTCGAGACTTCCACCAATATTCAGATCTTCTGAAAATGTCTTCAAACCTTTAATGTCATGACTTCCTGTTGTGGTTACAATACTGGACACAAATATGTCATTTATCTTATCCACTTCAAGATCTAAAAAACAAAACAAAACAGGAGAAACAAAATGAAACAGTAACCGATTGTAAGTTAGCTTAAAAACACCATAGAACCTACATCATAGAACCTAAAAAACGTTTGTCTAATCCCTTTCACTTTCCAAAACAAATCTAAGTGAGGCTATACTACTTACTGTTTACGTGAAGTTCATTTTTGAAGGTGAAGTCTGCATGAATTTCTTCATTACCCGACAATGTCACTCGATTCTCAAGCAGAGAGTTTAGATCAGTTTTGTCAAGTTTCCCTCTCACAAAGAGGTTTCCTTCCACATGGACAGGAGCCAGGAAGATTGTTGGACCATAGATTGTTTCCGTTGTGTTCACAGCAATCAGATCTTGTGGGATCATTATTGTATTTACACGTCCTGGAGAAAGAGAGGCATTTAAGAAATCTTGCGTGCATAGAAGTCTCCATACAGAATACATTTAAAAAGGAAAGGATTCAGCTGGAGCTCCAAGCCCTGCATGAAAAAAATCTAAAAGTCAAGATTAGTTAGATACAAGTACAAAAACCAGATATTTCCATCTCTTATGATGGGTGTGGAAAAAACAAACTTACCTCCCACATACAGGTTTTGATGGACGATTATGTTTGAGAGAGTCTTCCTTCCATAAATTTCCTGTTCCCCATGTCTCAGGACTGTAATTTTACTCAATTCAGAGATATCCACATCATTCACTTTTTCAAATACTTTCACATCTTTTTGCACCGTTAAGTTCTGCTTCACCACTATTCCAACAGCATTTGTAAACTTCTTGTAACTAGTTATTACCTGCAAGATGAGAAAAACAGCTAACTAGGAGCTAATATGCACATTAGTATTACAAGTAGTACTCACCACTTCCATGTTGTTTCCACACAAAAAAGAAGTGCAATTGCAAGAAATTGTCAGTAGAGTACCATTTTACAAACAAGATAGCCATCTCAAAATGATGCAAGAAAGAAATGCGTTCACTCACTTGTGGAACAGATTTTCTAACAGCATCTTTGAAAATGAAGTTAATGTTCACTCCATTAATAGAGTCTTTCAGTTCAAGCTCCTTCACCTCTAGGCCTTTCTGAAAGTGAACTTTTCCAGTAATTGTTTGCCGATCCGATTTTGTTACCATCTTTTCTGCCAAAAGTTGAATGTCAATGCCATTGATAGTACCACCAACATGCATGCTTCCATTCACAGAAAGGTGATGAAATCTCTTTTGCCCAGTTATAGGTTTGTTAGTTCTGTTCAAGTACACGGCATGTTCAGCCAGCTATTGAATATAAACAGGCTTTAGTAAAAAACAATATTTATGTGCTTAGTTTAAAAGAAGTTAGTGTAAATAACATTCATGCTTAAGTGCAACAACATAGTTCTAAGCAGGTTTAGGAGGTACCCGACAATCACGTTTTCACACAAATGTTGCAGCACTCACCCATCGCAAGTCACATCCATCTACTAAGCCATTAACAGTAATGTCGCCATGGGATTCCACTACTGAAGTAAATTTATTCAAGTCTGTGAAGAGAACATCTTCATCCAAGAAAGCCACCAACTGTAGATCTACTCCATCTAGTGTGGCAGGCTCTTTAACTATTAAATGCCCTATTGGAAAGGTTAAGCCTTTATTTTGGGGGAAAAGATATTTCAAAAGGTAGGCAACATTTAGAAGAGTGATGTAAACAAAAGTGAAAAAAGGTTTTATTCTAAGTATTACTTACCAATGTTTACACTATTTACAAAAGCCATTGGAGCACTAATGTTGTTTGGTCTGCTTTTAGACATTGCTTTTCTTTGTAGTTTTGGAAGGTCTACATCATTGAGGTAGCCATCAATATGCAAGTTCCCTTCTATGTTAACACTCCTGGGGAGGAAGAAATAGCAGGAGTAATGCTGGTAAGAGTTTTAGAGGTTAGTTGAAAAAACGACATCAAAGCAAATTACATGACGAAAGTAAAAGAAAATTTAAAACTCACCCTTTTACAGTCTTTTTGCCACGTATTACCTCATCTCTATTTTTCAATATTACTCTGTCCACATGGTCCCTTAGGTTCAGACCATTGACTGTCTGAGCATGAAGTTGGCCTTTGAACTCAAGATTACCAGTGAAATTTTTAGGAGCCCATATTGTTTGAGGAGTGTCTATAGTTACAACTCTTTTCACAAATTCATCTATATTCACCATGTCTATTGTTCCCTTTGCTTGAATGTTCTTTGCTATGTAAGAAAAGCAAATAGTGGTTAAAAAGTTTGCCATTTGAAAAAAGAAAGAATCTATGCACCTTTTTGATGAAGAACCAAAAAGCACTTTTGTTTCAAAGAGGGACACCACGTTTCAGTTCCCAAATTAAGAGCAAAGCAAGTAAACAAGGTGTTGGAAGATTCCTTAGTATAGTAAATAAAAAAAAAAAGACCCGAAAAACTTAGTTGAAGTCAAGGTAGCCTCAAAAGCATATATAAAATATCAAAAGACATGCCTCACATTACTTAAGTGTCACAAGAAGTCGTTGATCACTTACGTAAAATTAATGAATGAAACAGGAAAATACCTTTAAATCCATTAACAAAAGCCTTGTTCCTTAAAGGTTTCTTGAAGGGCTCATCAGTAAAGACAACATTTGAGGCAAAGTCAGAGATATCCACATTATTTACAGTTTCCTCTACTAAAATTTCTTTAGCAAAGACATTTCCTTTTACTATAACAGGTTCAGTCATTGTGAGGTGACCTGTAGAAGGAATTTAAAAAGACCAGAGAAAGTTTTTAGGTAAAAAAAGGACATTCATAGAAGACAAAATGTACTCTTCAAAAGTTCACATATACCGGTCAACCGATGCAAAATAGGGTCAAGGTTCTGTGGCAGTTACTGAAACTTACCTGTAACAACTTGTTCTTTGTCTGTTAACATCACATCTTCTGACAAGTCAATGGAGTTCACAGTTGTTTTGACTATTATGTCTCCTCTAACTTCCAAGGATTTCAGAGTTTTTCTCCCATGGATGGTATAATCTCCTTTGTTTCGAACAACCTACAAATACAACAGTGCTTTTAAAGAAAAGACAATTGTTTACTGTGTCATTTAAGAAATGCAAGTGAACCAAATTAGAGCCTATTTGCTACAGAAAACAAGCACTTACTATTTCCTCAAGTTCAGAAATATCTATTCCATTCAAAGTTACTCCATCTTCTAAAGAGATTTCCCCTTCTACAGAGACAGTGTCAGTGAAAGTCTTTTCTCCTGTAATAACTTCATCGCCATACGTGTGAACAAATTCGTCCATATGGTAACCATTGATCGTATCAACTAGAAGTTCCTTTTCAAACACAACAGCCCCAGGGAAAGTCACAGGTACAGGGATTCTCTATTTGAACAACGTGCACGTTTTAGAGACATTTGAATTAAAAAAGGGAGGAACTGAGATGCAAGCAGAAAAGTCACTAATTAATCCATTTATTAAATATGAGGGTTCTAACCCCTTCACAACTTAAAAGGGTGCATATATTAGATTCAAACTTACTTGTTCTTCATTTTTTAACCATAATGCATCTTTCAGATCCCAAATTGGATAGCCATTTATTCCTTCTCTTGCCCAGAGGTTTCCATTAATAACCAGGTTTTGAAAAACGACAGGTTCAGTTACAGTCAAGTTGTCTGGCAAGATTATTTTCTTTACAAATTCAGAAGGGTCTACATCATCTATCTTTAGACCATCTTCCATGGTTATATCTTCTTCCACAACTATAGATTCTTTAAACACTTTGAAGCTATTCACCACCTGATGACCATGCTGCAGTATTACTTCTTCACTCAAGTCTATTCCATTCACTAATCCAGTTTCCAAGTTCTCCCCGAAGGAGACCAATTCTTGAAATTTAAAGTTACCATAAATTGTCTGGGGAGTGTTGGTGGTAACAACGTCTGTTCCCAATTTTATTCCATTGGTTCTTCCCTTTACTTCCACGTTACCCTTCACATACACTGGAGCAAGAAATACCTTTTCACCTGCAATAGAAAAAGTTCTGGTAAGTAGCTTATATTGTAGCATTATATTAGGACTGAAGTGATGATTAGAGTCTGCTTTAAATAGTTAAGGAAGGAAATTAAGGTGTTTAGCAAAGGGGAAAACACAAGCTATTTAGCCGATATACTCCATTCAACCAGTTTAGAAGCTACGAAGATTTAACACTAACCTCCCCTTTCTACTTTTAAAAGGAATGAAAAAAATTGGCAAGCACGTTGATGAAACAAACCTTTTATCTCTTGTTCACTTGTTTTGTCTACAGTTCCATGTTGTAGAGCGTGGACATCAATATACCCATTTATTTTACCATTTATTAACATGTCACCATCCACATGGAGGGGTGCTTCAAATTTTAGTTGACCAGTGATAGTTTGTTCTTTATCTAAACGAACTGCTCTTCTAGCAATCTCCGAAAGGTCACGCTGTTACAAATAAATCAGATAAGCATTCAAATAGTTTACAAGACGTCTTTGAGAACATGCTACAAGCTTATTCTTATCCTTGCATACAAAAGTTCCAGTTACTTATAATGAATGTAGAAAGTAGTACAAGATATCAAATAAACATTAAAAAAAAACGTGACTTGCCCCATTAGTAGTGGTTCTGACATCCAAGTTTTCGTGCACATTTAGAGACTTCAATGTCTTTACACCACCAATAGTCTGTGGATGGTTTGTTGTAACCCAGCTTCTAGGGTCTACATTATTTAAAGTATATCCACTTCCAATAAAGAGGTCAGTGTCCAGAATAATGTTGTGAAACTTCAAATTTCCAGTAACTGTTTGATTTCCATGTAGAAGTAGTAGGTCTAAATAGAATATGAATTTAGTTAATAGCATTAAAAGGGGAAAAAAACAAACAGGGTTTTACATATTTAAAGAGCTAAAGAGTCAGTATTGCTCAAAAGTCATAGAAGAGTAATTTAAGAAAAGAACGCAATTATAAAATCAAAATACATACCACTCATATTCACACCATTTAAAAAATGGTCAACATACAGATTGTCCACCCATATCTTGTCAAAAACTAGATCCCCAGTTATCACCTGAGAACCTTTTGTCTTCAAGGTAAAGTCACGTAGCCTCGTTACTGGAATACCATTTAAAATTACATCATTGAAGATATGTCCAATCTGGACCCTTTCAGCTGCAACTGGTTTGGTAAACTTAATGTTACCTGAAAACATTTAAATAGTTAGTTAAAAACAATGTAGAGCTTTAATTTATAATTACAAGCAAGTTGAGCTAAATTGACAAGAGATTCGATAGGCGTAAAAGTGGACAAAAGTTGAGGTTACACAAAACAATCTACATAGTACGAGGGTAGGATTATTGTACACATATACCTATAATTTGCTGGTCTTTTGACTTGAAAACTAAATTTTCAAAGTCCTCCAATATAGCATGGATCTCGTTTTGTTCGTGTTCAATCTGATCTTTAATTTCTCTGAAGGTGTATGGTGGAACATGCTCAGGTTCCATTGTAGTTATAGATGCCTCATTAACATTTACAAGTCCTTTTACCATAACATTGCCTGTAAAAGAAGGCAATAAGTAAAAAAACTACCCATGTTAGGCTAGTAACTGATACCAATAGATGTAAAGAGTTCCGAACCACCATTTATGAATTGAATATTAAGAAGCTATGAAAAAAAAAAAAAAAAATGACGAGTTTCATTCAGGTAAAAAAAAGACATTGATTTAGCATATTACTTAGGTTCATGAAAGTAGTCATTTGATAAATACATTACAATTCATGGCAGGCATTTGTAGGAAAGACACCATCTTGAAGCAAATTCTACACGTGTAAGAGGAACAAATGTACAGTACTGTTTATTTAAAAATATTACAAGTATGATCCTACCTTTAACAATCACTTCTGCAGTTATATTTTGGGGTCTGTTATTTACCCACACCTTGTCCAAGTTTCTCAGAACATAGTTTTGCTTCTCTTCTTGTGTTGAAAGCTCATAATTTAAGTTATTGAGACAGTCGATTAGGGGATCAACAACAGGTAGGGTTGAACTTTCATATGTCTGCACATCAAGTTTCCAAACACTTGGTCCTTTCAGTTGAGCCTCATAGACAATGAAAGCCAAGTAGTATTTTCTTGCATTGTAAAAGTAAGTGCTTCTTGCATACACACTTTGTTCAAGCTGTATCGTATAAGCTTTGGTATACACAGACGATTCATCTTCTATGTAAAATGTTAGTTTGTGCTGAAAGCAAGAAAGACATTAAAATACTAGTATGAGGGTCCAAGTTACAGACTGTATTTTCACTAAACTAAACATGCAATATTTCTACAACTTGTACACAACATGGCAGGAGAAAGTTTGTGCATTTACTGTAAGAGGATTAAACAGTAAGAGAGTTGAAGTTATAAAATACCAGATATTTTTTAAAAAGTACTTGCACATATCGCCATTACATTTATAGGAAGTTTAGATTACAAAGGCAATTTAAAAAGTTTCTTGCAACCCAGGTTTAGTATACAAGTGATTAGACAAAGCAAGTCATACCTGATATACTAGAACAATTGCAACCTCTTTGCTTGGAAAAGTCATTATTGAAACATCTACGGCATCTTCAGAATCTGGCAAGTGTAACCATTCCAAAAACTGGTCTCCTAAAACAAGGACAATGGAGGGAATTGTACGTTTGTTTTGTAGTATCGTGGCAAGAGAAAAAACAAAATAATCTTTTTATTATTATTATTTTATTTTTTGTTTGGGGGCGGGTAGGTTAATAGTGGAGTTTGTATGCAAAGAAAAAAGTAAAAATCATTATGCTCACCAGCCCACCAATACACAATAGTTTTTGGGCCCACAAATACAACATAGTGGTTTCTTTCTACAGAAAAATGTCTTGCAGCCTTTGGAAATGAGAACTTAATGATTTGTATGTAGGAGAGTTTCTCGTGTCCTAAAGAGGAAAAAGGACAAGTTAGCATGTGTACTTTTGTAGCAAAACAAGATAAGAGTGTAGCAGTTTTATACATGAAATTATGAAAAAGAAGATTAGGACAAACTTACGAGAGTTGTAAATAAATACTAATGATCCCAATACTTCTTCCTCGGTATCACCTCTTTCTTGGGGACACACCAGGTAAAGAGTTCCATCAATGACCCACATAGAAATAGATACAACTCCTTTCGTTGGTTCTGTGGCTACTAGGTCAAACTGGGTATGTCTCCATTCATAAAGTCTGTCAGATGTTAAAATTTACAACTTGCTTTAGGAGCCTCTTAGCATAAGCACGCACACAATATTATGAAAAGGAAAATTTATTTAGGTTTCAGAAATAGTTTAGATAACTTTCAAAGTAATTAGCAAACTATTTCACTTACTTCACGTAAGCATGGTAAGTCATCCCATTTGGAGTCTGCCTGTTGTAGGTACTAATGCCCAGGTAAAATATGCCGTTGTTTAATATCAAGTCAATGTCAGATACACCCTCAAGGACAATAGTTTGCCTTTTATGCAAAAGATTTCTTTCCAAGCTATAGGTTTGGACAAAATATTTGCTTTTTCTAGATTGCAGGGCTACTAGCCATAGTTGTCCTCTATAGATGAAGTGCTAGAGAAAAGAAGCCATAGGTATGAAATGTTCAGTCATAAGAGGTTAAACGTTTTTTTTTGTTTTTTTTTATTATGAATTAACTATCCATTAAGTTACGAACATGAAATAGGCAACAACAACAAAATTAGATTTAGTCATGGGAACCCCCCCACTCCCCACAAAGTTTAGTTGCAGTACCTTAACCTTCACAGCGACTTCATTTCCATCCAAGGTAGTCCATACATTGAAGTAATGGTCATCAAATTTCAAGATGATCAAACTTCCACTGTACGTTGCTAATATCAGCAAGTCATTTTCACGATGTCCAACGGATGTTACTGCAGATATGTTAAATTTAGACAGAGGATGGGTCCTTTCAGACTTTGCATCCTTCACCATGTACTGATCTTCCTTGATCACTAAAAAAGTGAGAATAAATTGTGAGAAGACATTAGACAGGAAAGAGGTTCACGAATATAGAAAGTCAACACTAGAGATGTATTCACAAGATACGCATTTCCCACTTTCGAAAAGAAGTACAAACCCATTGAAAAAGCAGTTCACGAGACAGACGTACCATCTCTCTCAGTTATTTCATATAAAGCATCAGCAGTTCTCTTTTTTCTGATCCGGTCTCGTTCAAAGGCCTCGTGTAGACCAAGTTTCAGCTCGTTTACTTTAATTTTCATGTACTCTTCCAATTGCTGTACAAGTTCACCAGTGGTCGGCGTTGTGATGGGCAATAAGCTACCAGAGATCCTCATTGTTAACGTCAGAAACACTAATGGCAAAAGTGCAACTCTCCCCATCGTGAGAAGAGAAGACTGGAAAAGTTAAAATACCGTATGTTACATTTACACATCTATTACGTACAAGACACTAGAAATAGAGTCTAGCCACAATACAATATCCCTTCAGCAAATATTCGAAAGCTAGTTTTCTTCTTCAAATTCATACTCGCAAACTTATGTACTAAGTAGATTTGACGAAAACAACTAGTATTAAAAATAATAAAAAAGACAGTTAAGTCATGAATGAATAGCTACTTCTAGCGATAATTCAGGAAGTGGGGAACAAAGCTTCTTCGGTACATAAAGTTGGTTGGGAACTCCCAACCATAGTTTACCAAACACAATTAACGAGAAATTTATTTCCGTCCCCTACGAGACAAGTAATAAACATGTCGTGTTAAGATACGAAACATAATTGATTTAATAATCTTTCTCTACCTGAATTAGCCATTTTTACATACATAATGTAATTAATGGTTGAGAGGCGCAATTACGAGTTAACGTACGCTTTACAAAAATCCAACTCTTACCCGTCTGTCGATAACAAATAACTTTGAAAAACAAAATAAATTAACAACTAACACAAGCAACCAAGTACGTCCGTCTCGTTTGCTTGTTTAAATACCTTTTAATCTCTCTGAATGACCCTGACGTATTTGTTTCACGTGTATTATGATCTGCATGCAAATTACGTCCATATTCGTATTTACCGCTGCTATCAGTGCGCCACCTTCGAAATTCAAATGAAAATGAAAGGTCATGATGCTATTGCTTTGTTCAAGCATTTCGGAAAGATACTGTGTAAATAATCCGGAAATTCAAAAAAGAAAAATGAACTAATATGCAAATAACTTAAGGAAACCTGTCCAAAGACAGTCAGAAACTGTTAATTCCTGGCTCACGCCAGTATCTCGATATATTTGGTTTTAAAACTTCATATACAGTTTTGCCCTTTCACACATTTCCATTTAACATCTTTCCACATTTATCGAATATGCTTGAAACTTAAATTAGACAAATATTTTCGGTATCCCTTCACACATGAAACATACGCACGGAACCATGCTAATCTTTCGATATTGGTATTTTTATATGCAAAAACGGCTGTTCTGGGCCCAGAACAGCCGTTTTTGCATATAAAAGTTCTCAACAAGTGGGTTTCTCGACATCACTGATTGATATTGGTATTTGACAAAGTTCCACGTAAACGGCCTGTCGATTGAAGGACTGAGTGCGAGACGAACGTCACCTCATTGGATAAATGAAAGCAGGGAGTTCAGCCAAATTGGATTAATGTCATATTTCATCGCTCGATTTAATGAGCGTTACTCTTTATTAATTTATTTATATCGATAATATTGATGAAGGAATGCTCAGAAGATCGTTCAAATTTCCTAATGACATTAAGGTTTGGGATGCTGCTTTTTATATGTTTTTACGAAACTATTTGGAGTATTTGGAACGGTATATCTCTTTTGCTTATGTTAAATGCAAGGTAACACATGTGAGATACAGTAATTTCTATTGTGTTATTAGTGTAATGATTTGTAGGAATAACCTTAATAGAGTTAGGAAGAAAAGTGACGTTTCCTTACTAGTGGACCCGCCATGGCCAGGTGGCACTCGACTCGTATTCCGAGGGTTTGAATCCCCGTCGCACCAAACATTCTTGCCCTTTTAGCCGCGGGAACGTTATAATGTGACTGTTAATCCCACTATTCGTCGGTAAAAGAGTAGCCCCAAGAGTTGGCGGTGGATGGTGATGACTAGTTGCCTTCTATCTGGTCTTACACTGCAGAATTAGGGACGGCTAGCGCATATAGCCCTCGTGTAGTTTTGCGCAAAATTCAAAACAAATCCTTACTAGTGGAAGAGTATTTTAAGTTATGTATTCGTAAGTAAAGGATTTATAACTTTGTTGGCTAGTCTCACATTTGTAGTATCGTGCTCAGTATTGGGGTCCGAACTGTTTCTGGAATTTCGATGATCCCCTCTACGGTGGACTGAATGAGAATCTCTCGAAGAAAAGAGTTAGATGGGATCTGATTGAGTTGTTTATGGTTGCTGAGGGTACTGACGGCGTTCATGCATCGTCTTTTGTTTATTATTTGATAGCGATAAGGGGAAAGAAATACAAATTTTGGCCGACTAGGAGCCATATTTACCTCAGATATTTTTGTTGTTGTTGTTATTTTGTTCGAAGGGACTTATGGAATGGACTGTTTTCAGACGTGTTTGATGCGGTTCATTTAACTAGCGGTTGAAAGAAGGCTCGACAATAAGCCACGGCAAGCTTAGTATAGCGAACGTAATGGTCCAGGAGGGGTCTTTACGTCCTTGAACTATAGTTATATCTGTGAAATGACGAAAATGAGTAAGTGAAACGAAATGATTACAAGAAGCGTTTGTTGGTTGTTAAGCGCAAATGGAATATCTCTCCTGTATATTCTCCGCTGGGACAGTAGTAAGTGTGCTGACTTGCAACGCTAATATCAACGGTTCGATTCCGAATAGCCCGATGTGGCCTTGTTATAATAAAACAACACACACTCCTGTACCAAAACCAGATGTTTAGCTTTAAAAACTTTTCGACTTTAAACTGTGCCCCAAGAAACGTTTTACGGCGACATCATCGTCCAGCCGTTTGAAATAAAAAAATATTTAAGCTTCTAACCGAAAGTATGCACACCAAGGGTCATCAGTAATGTGAAAAATTATAGCTCGCACTTATTGTTGATTATCTGCACGACTTACGTTCCGCGGACAGATAAATATATATTACAAGAGAGTATTTATTAAAGTTTGTTCTGTTTTTGTTTTTGAAATTTCGCGCAAAGCTACGCGAGGGCTATCTGCGCTATCCGTCCCTAATTTAGAAGTGTGAGACTAGAGGGAAGGCAGCTAGTCATCACCACGAACCGCCAACTCTTGGGCTACTCTTTCATCGAAGAATAGTTGGATTGACCGTCACATATATAACGTCCCCACGAGCACGTTTGGTGTGACGGGGATTCGAAACCGCGGCTCTCGGACTGCGAGTCCATCTGGTCATTCCGAGCTTGTTGGAAAAGAAAGTGTTCGTACCTGCATTTCAATAGCTGTGGTACATGGAAGTTTCTCTGCGTATACAGTAACTTGCTTTCTTCAAACAAAATTAATAAAGACGAGTACGCATCGATATACACGTAACCTGGCTAGTTGTAGTTATATAGAAAGATATAATGCTGTAGAAAAAAAAAATAGTGAAACAGGAAAAATAAAACTACAAAAACTGGGCTACGTTTTAATAAATTATCTCAACTTTAGTAATTATGTTATTTTCAGCCAAAGTAGCATTTTGTAATTTGTTTTTTTAATTGAACCATTGCATCAAGGGAATTAGATAGTATCGTAGCACCAGTCTTTATATTGAGAGGAAAACGTAATATTAAATGTTGTTAATGCTTCATTCACAACTTTATGGTTACAGAAAATATTTAAAAGACGCACAAAAATGAATGCGTTACAGTAGGGAGTAATACTAACAAATGATCGTTGTGAACGTCTTATATACACAGGTGGCCCATTGTGTGAGATTCTCTCTCTCTCTCTTTCTTTTGCCTCACGTATTATGCAATATCTTAGTAATCTCTTACGTGGTGACTAACAACACTGTTCGTGTACAATGTTTTTGGTGATGTGTATTTTTTATGTTATCCTTTCCACGTGAGTGAAATGACCACACACTATGTTTTACAAATGAATTCTTCGTTATATCTATAGTAGCGTTATATAAGCGAGATTATTTGCTTTTGACGTCTGACCCAGAGTATTTGGATATTGTCTAACGACGGCAACAAAGAAAACTACTTCTACTGGTAATAAAGAGGATCGTTAATTTCTGTAGTGCATATAAGACATATCAATATTAGTGAAACAAAATCAAACGGCTTTATAACACCGGTTGCTTTCATTTAATTAAACACTCAACGTTTCAATTTACAGCTTTTTCGGGAGCAGTCACTCAAACACAACCTTTTCTCATAATAATCATTTCCCCTTCGAATTTCTAGCGTGCTTATTGTTGAAATAATTCACTACTTCTTGTGGTAAGCAAACGTTCCATAAAGGTTACAGAGTGAAATAACAAACAATGTAAGTTTAAAGTAAAATAAAGTTAGAGGCCTCATTATTTGTTTCTCTTATTTTTGTTCTCCTATCCTTGAGTGTAGTGTTCGTCCGATTTGTCTTATGGTACGTATTGATAGCAGATGTTACAAGTCAGCTGGTAAACAACATTGGAGACATGGCACCCATCACTAGATTGCAAACACAATTTTCTAAGACAGTTAGCCTTATTTGGTCGAAAGGTAGTGTACTGAGATTTTTAAAGCCTTTTTATTTTTTAGGTTATACCTGTCCGTTACGTAACTTAAATCGGAATGTCAGATTTCCTAATTATGGTTCTTATTTTCTTGGTTTTGGCTTTAGAAATATCGTTTTTTTTTTTCTTTTTTTGTTTATTTGCATTTTCTCATGTTGGAAGTGCGATTCTGATGTTTGCGCATCATTGTCCTGGAAAATTTGTACGATGTAGAACAGTGGATATTCGTTGCTCAGAAAACGTGAATGTTGTTCGGAGCGGCGCGTATTGTTTGTTTCACTGAAGTTGCGATCGAATCTGCTTAATTCCTCAATAATTGCACCTTTGTTGGAAGCTTTGGGATGATGGGAGTTGAAGTTAAGGGAGAGGGGTTTTGTAAAACAACGATATATATATTATTGTCACTGTTGACTTTCAAGATAACGTCAACCAAACCTACGTTCTTATTGCCATAGGATGATTCAGGATAAATTGGATGTTAGGTATATGGAATTTAGAATGACTAAAAGATGATAGACTGTGGTTCCATAAATATTAGAGCATAAACACTTGAGACTCTATTACCCACTGAGTTGGAGATACAGTTTATTGCGTAAATGAAAATATCCATTGTTAAGGATGAAACGTAAGATTTCTCTGTCAGCATCTACTGTCAACCTGTACATCTCAAAATGTTTGTGATTCGCTGTGATTTCATGCAATGTATTAAAGCCATTATCCGCTCGCTTAGATGAGTAGATAGTTACGACATTCAACATAAATAAGTATTGTTGTGTTGGTCGCTTATTGAGACGCATCTTTCATTTGCGATAGCAGGTCTTGTGTTTTATTTAAGTGGACTGGAAGGTAATTCGGTAACGGCACTAAAATTGTATACATAAGCCAAGACAGAATTTCAGTAGCCCTGCCCTGTGCTGAGACCACGGTTCTTACTTGTAAACCGTATAATTCTGGTAATGCGGCTAAGTTTATCCAGAAGCTTCAAAAGGTAGGTTACTTCTTTTGTAAGCTCATAAATAATCTCTTTAGTGTTTAGCGGGGTCGTTGTTGAGTATTTGAAATTTATTTTCTTCTTTCATTAAGACGGTCACATATTTTTTGCTCATAACTGCTAAATCTTTACTTTTATCCGATTCTTTCGTGATGACGTTTTAGTTTTTCTAAGGCCTAGTTGTCTCGGGCATGTAACTTTGACTTATCATGATCATTTCCGTGAAAAGTTAGGCTTCCCTTGAATTCTCCCATGTCTGATCTTCTTCCTCCCACCCGCGATTTTAATTTCATTACCTTTGCCAGCGCGAGTAGATTGTCGCTTCCTGATATCGAAAAGGTGTTTAGTGAGAATGTGAGAGCTGGCGGATCTGTAGTTGAACAACTGTTAGAAATAGAATTAACGCCCGAATCAGTGTTATCAGTTTCAATGTTGAGTGTAGTAGAGGTGAGTTTGCGATATTTTGCTGGGCTTTAGTAAGCTTCTCTGTCTTCAGAGAAATGATTCCATCGAATAGAATAAAACGTTTGTTCAAGAATAGACGACGCGTTTAGTCCTTTAACTAGTAGCTTTAAAACTGAGAACGTTTTCTACTGTACAAAGGTACACGAGGGCGAGCATGTTTGGTGCGATCGGGATTCCAACCAAATGTGTACGTATTTGTATATTTATACATATATATATTTTTTTTTTGGTTAGTGAAGTAAATTTTGTATTTTAAACAATGTCGTTATTTCTTCAATAGCAAATAGGTAATTAATTTGAAATATTGTTATTTTATAACAACTTTACTTTTGCCATCGTGGTATAAATATGTACCATAAAATGTCTTTCGATACCACAAATTATGAACGTTGTACTGCCGCCACATTTTGGGGAAGACAGACCTACATTCGACGTTACAGTCACAATGACGAGACCGGTTTTAATCGAGCTATTTTATGATGTGATTTCACCATATTCATGGATAGCATTTGAGGTATAATTTAAGCGTACATTTATCTCTTTTTTTTTTTTTTTAACCCAGTCTTTCTTGCAAATATATTACATTCGTGGTGTTACATTTCAACGTGTACTAGTATTACTACTAGTGATGTTACGTTATTAACACAAGCATGATTCAAGGTACCGGTGTATTTATTCCGTTGAAGAAATAAAATAAATAGCATTTAAAACATAAACTTGTAGAAACATTCACACAAACTACATGTAAAACTGACACTCGTAACGGTAGTGTACATATGTTACGTTGTACATGCAGTTTTGAGCGTCGTTCTTCAAATCTACATCTAATGAAGTGGCAGTTGTATACAGACTACAATTAATAAATTCCCACAAATATTATTTCTATCGTTTTAGCCTTACTAGCTTACATTGGCCAAGTAAAGCGAACAAATTGCACAAAAAGGAATGTTGTTCTTATTTGCATGATTTTTGTTATTTTATGCATTGTGTTTCAAAGTTGTTAAATTATTTCTTTCTCAATACCTATTGCGTTTTGTTTTGTTGTTGTTTTTTGTAATATAATTTTAAGTACAGCTAAGTTAAAGACAAATATTTCTAAATCTAATGTCATGAGATGAATGAATTAAAACTGAAGTAGATGTTTTCATAATTCTTGTTGCCTTTTATAGTTGTATAAAGTATAGTTATGCATGAAATATATGTGATTAATACATTTTTCATCATACTTCTTTTTATGCATCATATTTTTATCGGGAAACCGTGACCCTCCAATGGTTCCTAACAAAGCAAGTTACATGATAGCAGATCTTAGCAGACTACGAGAATTCTGCAAAGTTACAATATATCTGCCAGAAGTGTGTTTTAGAAATAAAAAGACTTTGACAATTTCCATATTTTTATGCAATATCACTTGTTGTTAGTGTTACTAATGTTTGGGAATATAAACACTGGTAAGTGAAATAAAGAAATTATTAAAAAATAGTTAAGTCTTTCAAGATATTATTTTGTGTTTCAACTATTTCCAAGATATTCATGTTTTAATGTCAATTCTGAGTGGTATATAAGTAATTCCCTTGCTACTGAAGCTTGTGGATTACATTAATCGTCTTTGAGGTACTTCAGAGAAACATTTTCGAAAGTAATTTGTTTTCTAAGGTGCATAAGATCTTATATGACCTTCAGTGGTGGTCAATACTTTTTTTATCTCCTTCATCATTTTCAAATGCAGATTTTTTTAGGTAGGTTGATTTATTGTTAACTTCAATGTATTTGTTTTAAAAGGTATATGATAGGAATCACATCAAAGACACGTATATACTTTCCAGCTTACAGTAGCATGCAAAAAACTATTCTTATTAGTAATCAACTATTTTATAACATTATATATATATATAACTTAGCCTATATCACTTAACTCTGTGAAACAAAATGTTCTTCCTTACAAGTGTAACAACATTACATTTCAGGATATATTTGATGTGATGTTCAAAAAAGGGTCACTCTCTGCTCAGTGATTTCTTACAGCTGTGGACATGAAGAATCCAGAGTTCACTGAAAACCTGTCTAGAGTCTTGTGGACAAGAGCATTCCGAATGATTTGTTAAAAAGGCAATGCATAATAATTGATTGCGGTTGAAGATACAGTATGAAATCAAACACTTGAGCCAAATAGAATGTGAAAGTAAAAGTACATCCAGCTAATTAAAAATGAACACTTGAACAACAGAAAAAGAACTGGTTTCTGAAAGCTACACTTGACCTCCACACAACCATTTGTTTTGTACTCTGTGCCTGCTTTATTTTAGGAATCCTTTGACGCTGTTGTTAATAGTCTCCAAAATGGTTCCTCCCTCTTTCCCCCGCCGCTACGAAGTTAGTTTCTTGGATCACAGTAACGTATTTCTATTTCTATATTGATTAAAATTCCATACATCTCAGACATAGTTCCGCTTTGCGAGATATTATAAAATCACTTTCAAACATGCTGAAAACATTTTTTTTTCACCAGAGATTACACGTATTAAATTAGTGTTTTGAATTTTATGAAGCAGAAAGGTTAAGATGATATCAGTTACGTGGCAAAATTTAAAATTGTATAACACTTTGAAACAGTACAATTTAAGTTTTAAGACACAGCAACAGACACTTGTGAGAGACCATTAACAAGTCCAACTAGCAGGCATCGCTTTCTAATCAACAAGAAGCACAGAATTCAAGAATTATAAACTGGATAATACCTAAATCTGACTTTACTGAACCTCCATACTCATCTTTGATGATGCAGTTCCGTGTAAGTTAGAGATTCGAGCAATGTCTCAATCAAATTGTCTGTTGTTGTTGTTGCTTTAAATAATCTGGCTTTTTGTTTATTTGTTATTGCTTTTGTTGAAGATTTCTTGAAAGTTTGTTTCAAAGTGACAATGTAATTAGGTAAGTAATCGTAACTTGTATTTTTCAAAATGAGAAATCACATATTGTCGCACGAAATTGATGTCTCATTAGAAAGAAACGGTTCTCTTTGAATAAATCAATTGTAAAACATAAAATTGCAGTAGAATACAAGAGCCTAACGATTATTTTTTGAAACGTGATTGGAAAACACAAGAAGACATACAAAACCAACATTATGATTCAATTCACGTAAAGACACACCTAGAGCAATTGTACAGAATTGAAACATTGTTTCATAAAACTTCTTGAATATTTATAAAAAAAAAAAAATGAGAGAAAATTTGGTGGTCGACTTCATTTGATTGCCACATTCAAGTCTTATAAGTTTTCACGATGTATGCATTTTATGCTTTATCAAAGTAATGCCAATTTCCTGCAAACATCTATATTTATGAAGAGCAATGCAATATCAAAGGTTAGTTTGTTTCAAAGCGAGGGTCAGTAATCATGAATGTGACACATTGTCCTGGATCCTGAAACTTGCATAAAATGTTCTGCAGCTGCATGACCTCGTTAAATTTGGAGTTCCGTAAAAATATATTTATGTACGTATAATAATTATTTCACTAAAACATAAACGTAGTTTTTCAGTGAATTTGACACGCATATTTTTGTGCAGTCTAATGACAAAATTAGTAGCTGGTACAGTTAATCAGACACTTACAAACGTCAGTTAATGTCGCATAAATAATTAACTAATCAAAATGTGTGCTTTTTGTTACTCCGTCCAAGTAATCACAATATTACCGTTACGATCTCTCATTATTTCAGTGACTCAAAATTGTTCGGCTTAGTCAGGTTGTGTTATACGACTGACAAACTAATTAACTAATTGAAAGGAGTTTTTTTTTTATCCAGTTATTAGTACTTTGCACATTATTAAAGTTTCTGTGTGAATGAGTGATTAGTTGACCGTAGTTTATCAGTTAACTCGACAATTAACAAGTTCCTCTAAATTGCCCAGCTCTTAGTAGCTTGTCAAATACATTCCCTTTGCTTATTCATACATTTGAAATTGAGCTTTTGTTAAACATTCCTCAAATATTTGTATATATGCTTACACTGATCTTGCTGGTGAATTCATGAGAGACAAGTATGTATACATTGATCTGTATTAAGCCATTTAATTGTCTTTAATTTCTACCACAAATATTCTTTGTACACCCATGTAAGCTACAAAAAGTTGTAGATATGCATCAGGTGACTGAATGTTACTATCTTTCCTTTCAGCATCAAGACATAACTAAACTTTGAAGTTTTGAACAGATAAGATACGAAATTATGATTTTGTTCTCTTTGGTTTCCCTGCAAATTAATTTCACTAGTTACAGATCCTTTGTGCAAAAATAAAAGACATGTGGGTATAACATTTTCATTTTGTTACATTTTATATAGGCTGGCAAGGAAGCAGGACTAACCAATGGCATTCTTCAAGACTCGTTAGCTCGTATTGCTGCACAGGAAACCAAAGACAGGCTTATAGAGTTCACTAAAAAAGCTTTACAATACAGACTAAGTCTAATGCTATTGTACACGTAGTTTTAACAAATAAAATTACCCATTTTTGTTGAAAAGGAGATATTTAAGCGTACCAATTTTGGTTTCTAACATCTCATAATTTTTGTTGTAGATACAGCATCGATGGATGGTTTGTCAGTGACACTTAATGTAGTTATTTATTACTTAAAATAAACCATTTCAATTGAAGTTAATGGTTTATCTCTCCTTCCTCCACATTGGTGCAACAGAAAATTAAAACATCGAAAAGGTTGGCCGAAAACCTAATAATTAAGAGTATGGATTTAATTAAGCACACGAAAGGTGAACAAAATGTTAGGATGGATGTAGAACAGCAAGCTTCCTGATGATGTTGACGAGTTAAAATCAGCTTTGGATAACTGGCAATACAGAGATTGAAATAAGTAATTTTTGTACACTGATTAAAATTCCCCACTTAAGACTTCAAGAGAGGTTAAAGGCTTCTCCCCTCCTTTATAAAGGTAGGGTTTTTCTTCCGATATAGTGTGGTGAAAAAAATGGTTTACAACTTTATTACCAGCTCACGAAACGCTGGCGTCGCTGCAGTGACCTTATATGGCACTGTAGTGCATCCTCTCGTAGAGTTCCATGGGGGTGGGATCAGTGGGCACCGAAATATTTTGTTTTTTTATTATGGATACCCCTCAAACATAAAATAAACAAATATGACAGCATAGAGAAACATTCGTCTACTAGCAAACGACCGCGCATTGATGACTGTGTACGGTCAAACTCAGAACTTGAATCTGTCCCGCAATTTTTAATTATACATTATTTTACTGAAAATCCCTTAGGCCAGATGTCTCCATTTTTTTATTCAGAATGGTTTAGAAGTGCTTGCTGGCTCACTTAAATTGGTAAAAAGAAATTACGGTCTGGAAACATTTTAGTGGAAACAGCTTCGTCACAACATTCCAAACTCCTCTTGAAATCAAAGGCCATTGGGGATATGCCCATTCAGGTTACTCCTCATTCTACTTTGAATTCTTCCAGAGGAGTTAAAATTGAGAGGGATTTAAAGACCATTACTGAATCAGAGATTCTCGCAGGTTTCACCAGCCAAGGTGTTACAGCCGCGCACCGAATTTTTACTCGTAGAGATGGGATTATGGAGTTTACAAATGTTCTAATATTAACATTTACAACATCACGTCCTCCTACCACAATCAAGGCAGGATATCTGAATTGTAAGGTACGGCCTTATATTCCTAACCCTGTTAAATATTTTCATTTTCAACGATTTGATCACTCGAAAACATCTTGCCGTGGTTCCTTAACATGTACTTGTTGTGCTGGTAAAGACCATGATGCTTTTGTGTTAACTGTAATAATGCACATCCTTCCTATTTTACTTCTTGCCCTAAATTGGTAGAAGAGAAAGAAGTACAACGTCTCAAGACAGTTCATGATATTACTTATCCAGAGGCTCAGAAATTACTATTTCCAATTCCATCGCGGACTTATGCTGCTGTAATCCGTTTCACTGCTACAGTAGGAGTCCAGACAGACCTTTCTCTGCCTCCTACAGAACCTTTTACAGGGCATCTTAATCTAGTACTCTCCAAAATAAACAAAGTCAACGAATCAGTTTCTACTTATATCTCTGTCCCTACCACATCTTACAGTTATTGTCCAACTTTATCTTGTTCAAGCCCAGGTGTTTCCATGGGATCTTCCTCTCTTGGCATCTCAAAAAATTAAACAACCTATTCGTTCAGGTTCTCAATCACTGGAACGTATGTCTACAAACAACGATCTGCCTAGTAGATCCAGAGCAGGATCACTACAGAGTGACCGACTCACATCCAAGAAAGAAAAAAAGCACGGTCGCAAGAAGAAAGTCTCCGTACATCATTCTCCTCCAAAATAAATAAATAAAAATAGCCGTGTTAATCCAATGGAACCGTCGAGGTTTTCAATTAAATGTGAATGGCATCAAGGATTTGATTGACTTTTATCATTCCAAATGTCTTTCTTTACAGGAAACATTTTTGAAACCTACTAATGTAGTCAAAATTCGACAATACTCTCTAAACCGTAATGACAGGTCATATGTAGGACAAGGACATGGGTGAGTATCACTGCTGGTTGATCAACATGTACCCATCTGGTCCTTGCAATTGAATATGCCCTGGGACTCTTTAGCCATCTGTATCTCCTTAGGTCGTACTTTCACTGTTTGCTCTCTTTACCTGGAAAAAAATTATCATTCCTCAGACCTTGATGCCCTCATTGAGCAACTGACAAGCATTATTTTAATTCTGGGGATCTCAATTGGCACAATCCCTTCTGGCGTGGTTCTGGTATTGCTGTGAGGGGTCGCGCTATAGAGCATATGCTCCTGAATCACAACCTGTCTCCCTTAAATACTGGCTCTTACAATTAATTTTATGCAACCAGTCAGTCATTTACTGCTATCGATCTTTCTATCTGCTCCCCTTCGCTTTTTATTTGCTTTTCTTGGGAGGTTAACATCAGTTCACGGGGTAGTGATAACTTTCCTCTCGTATTAAGAGAGATTGGTCGTAGTCAGTGCCACCTGACCCGTGTGCCTCAGTGGCAGTTGGACCAGGCCAACCGGCCCTCTTTCACTGCTCTCTCGGAACTTGATCCTGCCATCTTGGGTAAATCATCGGTAGATGATTATGTAGCAGCAGTAGCTAACTGTATTGTTCAAGCAGCTGCTCAGTGCATCCCCCCAAACCTCTTCATCTTTCTCATGGCATCTCCACCCTTGGTGGAAGTCTGCTTGTTGTATAACAGGAAAAGCTCTGAAACGTGCTTGGGATAAATTTCGTAGATATTTCCCGCTTACAAACCGCATTGCACTTGAGCAAGCCCGTGCACAGGCTTGGCGAGTTAGACATCAAAGGCAGAAGGAATCTTGGATTAAATATATATCCAGCATTTCTTCAACCACCAGTTCAAAATTCATGTGGGCCAATATTTAGAAGGTGAGTGGACAGTATACTTCTTCCACCCTCTCTATCTTAATATTCAATGGCTATGAAGTTGCAGATGCTCAGAGCATTGCCAATACTCTTGATGAATGTTTTTTTTCATGTATTTAGCTCTTCAAACTAATCCCCTTCATTCTTAGCTATTAAAACACGAATTGAACATCTGTCTCTTTCCTTTTTAACTGATCATCCTTGTGACTACAATTGCCCTCTTACACTGGTGGAACTCAAACTTGCACTTCACCGGTATGGCAATATATCAGTTGGGCCTGATGATATACATTATGTGATGCTACACCACCTTTCTTCTGGTTGTCTTTAACCGGATATGGTAGGAGAATGTCTTTCCTGATGCTCGGCACCAAACTATTGTGTTCTGTATTCTTAAACCTGGGAAGGATCCCAAGATTCCCTCGAATTATCGTCCCATTGCTTTGACGAGTTGTCTCAGTAAGACCTTATAGAGGATGATTAATGCTCGTCTTTTTTGGTTCCACAACAGACCACTTAGTTCGCCTTAAAACTTCAATTAAAGAAGCCTTTTTGAAGCGACAACATCTTGTTTCTATTTTTTTATGCAGAGAAAGTTATGATACAACATGGAGATATGACGTCTTGCGAGACCTTCACTCATGCGGATTGCGTGGCAATTAGCCACTTTTTATTAAGCATTTTTAATGAACCACTGATACCAGGTCCGTGTCTGTTCAACACTTTCCCGTTTTTTCCAACAGGAACTTGGAGTCCCTCAGGGCTGTGTTCTGAGTGTCACACTTTTCATTATAAAGATTAATGCCATCAATGAACAGGTACCCCCTACAGTTGTAAATGGTCTTTTCGTTGATGACTTTCACATCTCATGTCAGTCATCAAACATAAGGTTTATTGAGCGGCAATTACAAACTGGAATCATTCTTTTACTTAAATGGACCACAACAAATGGTTTTCACCTTTCTCTTTCTAAAACTGTTTTTGTACCTTTCTGCCGCCAACTGGGTATTAATCTAGATCCAGAAAGTCGTATTGATAATGCTATACTTCCTGTCATCCTTGAGGCAGAGTTGTTAGGTCTTATATTTGACGGTAAATTAAACTTTATTTCCCATATCAAACACCTTTTTGCCAAATGTATAAGAGCATTAAACATCCTCTGTGTTCTCTTTTCCACCTCTTTATGAGTGGATCGATACTCTATGTTTAAAATTTATCTTACCTTTATCAGATCCAATCTTGACTGTGGGTTTATGGTCTATGTTTCTACCAGAACCTCAGCACTACAAATGCTGGATCCTATCCACCATCAGGGGCTTCCACTTTACACTGGGGCCTTTCGTACTTCTCCAGTTCAAAGTTTGTATGTGGAGTACCATGAGCTCCATCTGTATATTCGCCGTTTGCAACAGTCACTCATGTATGCTTCCAAACTTTGATCTTTACCACAGCATCATAGTTGGGGTTGTGTTTTTCATCCTCAGTGGGCCACCATTTTCTATAATAGAAAATCTGCAGTTGTTTTTTTTTAGCCTTCGTAGTCGGGAACAATCAGAAAAGTGTTATAAATATTTGAATAGCATAGTAGTATCAACAGTTCGGCCTCTTCCACCATGGCTCATTACTATCCCCAACTGTGACCTATCTTTGAGTCATTTGAGGAAGGCTGGTACTCCTGATTGGAAATATCGTTCTTTATTTTTTAAACATCTTTCAAATGATCCATCCATTCCCATATATGCAGATGGTTCAAAATCAGGTGACTTTGTAGGTTCTGCCAAGGGGTGTTACAGTTCGATTGCAGCACATAGAATCCCTACAGTTTCTGTGTTCACTCCAGAATTGTACTGTATGCCATTTATCTTGTCCTTAATTATACTGAAACATGCAATATAGGAATTGTACGATATATTCTGATTAATTCAGCTGTCTACCGGCCCTAACATCATTTCATGTTTGTTGCTATCCTGTTCTTATCAATATCCAAAACAAACTGGGTCATCTGTCTCTTTCCAGTTTTGGTTTGTTTTTTGATACCAGGTCATGTTGGTATTTGTGGTATTTGAATTTAATTATTTAGTCTAGTTGGTTCTGCATCGTAACTGAAACAATTTTATCTTAACGTGTTTAAATTTTACTTCAATAGTTTTGGGCCTTATATGGCCCGGTGGTTAACACACTCGACTCCTAATCTGAGGGTCACGAGTTCGAATCCCCATTACACCAAACCTGCTCGCCTTTTAGCCGTAGGGGCGTTATAACTAACTGTCAATCCTAATATTCGTTGGGAAAAGAGTAGCTCAAGAGTTGGCTGTAGGTAGTCACAACTAGCTGCCTCTTGTGTTGCACTTTAAATTAGGGACGGCTAGCGCAGATTTCCCTCGTGTAGCTTTGCGCAAATTTCAAAAACAAACTTTATTAGTTTTACAGTTTGTGCTGAAAAAGGTTTGAAAAATATTTTTTAACTAGTTAGAGTGGGCATAGTGGAGATAGACCTTTGTTAAGATTAAACCTAAACACACAGATTTACACAGAAGTGTCGTAACAGATTGATTAATGTATGGTTCAACATGCCCCCAGTGGCTCAGCGGTATGTCTGCGGACTTACACGCTAAAATCCGGGTTTCGATACCCGTGGTGGGCAGAGCACAGATAGCCCATTGTGTAGCTTTGTGCTTAATTCAAAACAACAACAATGGTTCAACATATTCTTTTCTCAAAGCCACCTATGGAATAACTGTGCATAGCAGTTCTTGGTTTTAAACTGATAAAGATGGTGGAAGTTAATATCTAAATGAGACCATTGTCCTTTTCAGCCTACTACAGTCCCACACCCTACCCACTTAACAGTTTTCACACGGAAAAACATACAAATTATTCGATATGAACTAATATATTGTTTCCCCTCCTGTAGTTAACAGCCAAGAACAAATCTGTAATTTGAGGGATAAGTCAGGTAATAAATATGCGAATTGAGCACAGTCGATAAGGACCCATTTGTTCAGGGCACGTTGCATTACCAACAGTTATATGACAAAGCCTCGAAAATATTACGTAATCACGCTAACGTAGTTGTAAGTCGCTGTTCCGCGTTTCTTTCATTGATTTCTTTTTAATTTGACAATTGTTCATGTGGTGAAAAGAGAAGAAGAGAAAAACAAGCCGCAATGAGTTGTTCTTGTTGCATCCTTTCAATTTTTTTTATTATAACTCAAATATCGTTGTTATTTATCTCTATTTGCAACAAAGCATTGCATCTAACAGAGCACTTTACGCATCCAGATTTTTTCCCAATTTCCTTAATCATTTCTGTATTTGAACTTAAGAATAAATTTAACATAGCATTGTTCCAACAGGTTCCTTGACTAATTGCTTATGAAGTTCAACAGTTTCCAAAAGTATTTCTCCCTCATGGTTTTACTTTAACACTTCAACGAAAAAAATATTTACATCCACTGAAGTGATACCCTTAGTGGATGTTTAAAAAATTTTAAATATTATTTCGCAAATGTCTGAAAAGTCAAAATATTATTGCTCCTTAAAATACAGGGCGGTCGCTAGAAAAGGGGAAAATTGGAGGGTCAGATGAGATCATGAATAAAATGCGTGCTTACTCATTTCTATTTTGATTTCTTTATATCATGAATAAAATGCATGATTTTAATATCATAAAATGCATTTTGAGCATCTATAAGTGTAATATAACATATGCCTTTAAAAAACTTTGTAAAAATAAATAGCTGTTTGACAAATTTTCCGCTTTTCTAGCGACCACACTGTATAAAGGGATAGGGTCAGATAATGGCAATTTCATTTAAATACAAAATTATTAGCCTAATATTAAAAACATTTCAAGTTGGTCTGGGGCCTATAAGGCCCCAATTTTTGTAGGAGTATTAATATTTCCCAATATATATGTTCTATCATGGTTTCATAAAGAGCTGAAATCTTAATTTGATTGTAAAGATTCTCACTAATTTCATCAGTAATATTGTGGTTTCTTAGAAATTCTTACTAAAAGAGGCCTGGCATGGTCTAGCGCATTAAGGCGTACGCTTCGTAATCTGAGGGTCGCGAGTTCGCGCCAAACATGCTCGCCCTCCCAGCAGTGGTGGCGTTATTATGTGACGGTCAATCCCACTTTTCGTTGGTAAAAGAGTAGCCCAAGAGTTGGCGGTGGGTGGTGATGACCAGCTGCCTTCCCTCTAATCTTACACTGCTAAATTAGGGACGGCTATCACAGATAGCCCTCGAGTAGCTTTGTGCGAAATTCTAAAACAAACAAAGTTACTAAAAGGCCTTTCCATTTATATCCACTAATAACGACCAAAATTGATTTTATCCACAAACTAATATCCTGAATTTGACCAGAATGTAACCCACAATTTACATATAAACCCACTTTTCTCCTCTCTCTTTAATATTCTATTCACTTTAAATAGCCAGAAACTCTATTTAAAAAATGCTACATCAAAAACATTTACGTTTAACCATGTTTCAGTTATTTCCATTACATCAGAATCTTCAGTTCCTACCAGTGGCAAGAAGTCATCTATATTATTTGTTTTATATTTCGAGCATTATAATAATAACAATTAACCTTATCAGTAATTATAATTCCTATTTCCTATAATAAACATGACTCTTCCTTTTATTTTCTTTCAATTTAATTTTTCCTGGTCCTCATTACTATTTAGTCCATTTTTAGATATTCTCTTAAAGCCGATTAAGTAGCCTTAGAAAACAAGTCAGGTCCTATCCTATTGAAATGTAAACCATGCATTCAGATAATCTCCTTATTTTCACTGAATTGATTTCGTAAGTACAACCAGCCAATGTGTTCATCCTTACGTACCAATTTTAGCCCAGCATTTAGCCCTAGTGACCTATTTATAACTTCATCTTACAGTTAGTTTTGCAGAGTATCCCTGACAAATTACCTCATGGCTTTTTTTTTAAATTATTTTATGAACTCACGACACTTCTGGTAGTTCTCTTTACTAAATTTTTCGCTTTGTCAGGCACATTCTCCATCTGTACTTCCAGATAGCGTAATCTTTGTTTTTCTCCATATTCACCACACTGGTTATTGGCCCTTTGGAGTAATCACCTATAGCTGATAGCCACCTTGTCATCCACATCTTTCTTTGAACTTTTGGTTTTCCTTCCATCAAATGGTTTCTCATCTGCATAACCCAAAGGCTGACATTTATTATTTAACAAAATATACTTATTATAAATAATTTCATTACTTTTCACTCTAATAGTGCTCTTTCTGCCTTCCCGAAAGTTATTGTCAGCTGATGTATCCCTTCCATGTAAAAGTTTAAATTCCTTCTGAAATCGTGCTTTCATTTCCCACAGTTTGTTCTTCTCTTTACCTATTACCTCTACTTTATAACGATAGACTTTAACTTCTTCTCCCTCCTACATGCTGCATATAAAAATTGTATATCTTTATCATGAGCTTCCTTAAACGTATAGGGGCGACTCACATTTCTAAGTAAAATATATCACACATTGCACTCGTTACACCTATCAAACTGAACATTTTACTCGTACTAATCTTAGATACCAGAGTTATACTTGTGGCTTGAAAATAAGTAGCCAGTACCAAATGCTAGTAGCCTATTTTTAACACTGTTACTGTTAAGACTAATGATTAAGAACCAATTGCCCGGCATGACCAGGTGGTTAAGGCTCTTGAGAGTTGTAATCTGAGAGTTGCGGGTTTGAATCCCAGTCGCACCAAACATGCTCGCCCTCCCAGCCGTGGGGGCGTTATAATGTGACGGTCATTCCCACTATTCGTTGGTAAAAGAGTAGCCCAAGAGTTGGCGGAAGGTGGTGATGACCAGTTGTTTTCCATCTAGCCTTGCACTGCTAAATTAGGGACGGCTAGCGCAAAAAGCCCCCATGTAGCTTTGCGCTAAATTCAGAAACAAATGGATAGAAGATTGCAATAAGAATTAAATTCCTTTAAGTCAAATGGAAATTCAAACGAAAACTGTGAGATTTTTCAACGCCCTTAAATGAAAAGTGGACCCTGCATGGCCAAGCGTGTTAAGGCGTTAGACCCGTAATCTGAGGGTTCCGGGTTCGCATCCCCGTCGCACCAAACATGCTCGCCTTTTCAACCGTAGGGGCGTTATAATGTGACGGTCAATTCCACTATTCGTTGGTAAAAGAGTAGCCAAAGAGTTGGTGGTCGGTAATGATGACCAGCTGTCTTCCCTTCAGTCTATCTGCGCTAGCTGTCCCTAATTTAGCAGTGCAAGGACACAGAACACAGCCCTGAGGGACTCCAAGTTCCTGTTGGAAAAAACGGGAAAGTGTTGAACAGACACGGACCTGGTATCAGTGGTTCATTAAAAATGCTTAATAAAAAGTGGCTAATTGCCACGCAATCCGCATGAGTGAAGGTCTCGCAAGACGTCATATCTCCATGTTGTATCATAACTTTCTCTGCATAAAAAAATAGAAACAAGATGTTGTCGCTTCAAAAAGGCTTCTTTAATTGAAGTTTTAAGGCGAACTAAGTGGTCTGTTGTGGAACCAAAAAAGACGAGCATTAATCATCCTCTATAAGGTCTTACTGAGACAACTCGTCAAAGCAATGGGACGATAATTCGAGGGAATCTTGGGATCCTTCCCAGGTTTAAGAATACAGAACACAATAGTTTGGTGCCGAGCATCAGGAAAGACATTCTCCTACCATATCCGGTTAAAGACAACCAGAAGAAAGGTGGTGTAGCATCACATAATGTATATCATCAGGCCCAACTGATATATTGCCATACCGGTGAAGTGCAAGTTTGAGTTCCACCAGTGTAAGAGGGCAATTGTAGTCACAAGGATGATCAGTTAAAAAGGAAAGAGACAGATGTTCAATTCGTGTTTTAATAGCTAAGAATGAAGGGGATTAGTTTGAAGAGCTAAATACATGAAAAAAAACATTCATCAAGAGTATTGGCAATGCTCTGAGCATCTGCAACTTCATAGCCATTGAATATTAAGATAGAGAGGGTGGAAGAAGTATACTGTCCACTCACCTTCTAAATATTGGCCCACATGAATTTTGAACTGGTGGTTGAAGAAATGCTGGATATATATTTAATCCAAGATTCCTTCTGCCTTTGATGTCTAACTCGCCAAGCCTGTGCACGGGCTTGCTCAAGTGCAATGCGGTTTGTAAGCGGGAAATATCTACGAAATTTATCCCAAGCACGTTTCAGAGCTTTTCCTGTTATACAACAAGCAGACTTCCACCAAGGGTGGAGATGCCATGAGAAAGATGAAGAGGTTTGGGGGGATGCACTGAGCAGCTGCTTGAACAATACAGTTAGCTACTGCTGCTACATAATCATCTACCGATGATTTACCCAAGATGGCAGGATCAAGTTCCGAGAGAGCAGTGAAAGAGGGCCGGTTGGCCTGGTCCAACTGCCACTGAGGCACACGGGTCAGGTGGCACTGACTACGACCAATCTCTCTTAATACGAGAGGAAAGTTATCACTACCCCGTGAACTGATGTTAACCTCCCAAGAAAAGCAAATAAAAAGCGAAGGGGAGCAGATAGAAAGATCGATAGCAGTAAATGACTGACTGGTTGCATAAAATTAATTGTAAGAGCCAGTATTTAAGGGAGACAGGTTGTGATTCAGGAGCATATGCTCTATAGCGCGACCCCTCACAGCAATACCAGAACCACGCCAGAAGGGATTGTGCCAATTGAGATCCCCAGAATTAAAATAATGCTTGTCAGTTGCTCAATGAGGGCATCAAGGTCTGAGGAATGATAATTTTTTTCCAGGTAAAGAGAGCAAACAGTGAAAGTACGACCTAAGGAGATACAGATGGCTAAAGAGTCCCAGGGCATATTCAATTGCAAGGACCAGATGGGTACATGTTGATCAACCAGCAGTGATACTCACCCATGTCCTTGTCCTACATATGACCTGTCATTACGGTTTAGAGAGTATTGTCGAATTGTGACTACATTAGTAGGTTTCAAAAATGTTTCCTGTAAAGAAAGACATTTGGAATGATAAAAGTCAATCAAATCCTTGATGCCATTCACATTTAATTGAAAACCTCGACGGTTCCATTGGATTAACACGGCTATTTTTATTTATTTATTTTGGAGGAGAATGATGTACGGAGACTTTCTTCTTGCGACCGTGCTTTTTTTCTTTCTTGGATGTGAGTCGGTCACTCTGTAGTGATCCTGCTCTGGATCTACTAGGCAGATCGTTGTTTGTAGACATACGTTCCAGTGATTGAGAACCTGAACGAATAGGTTGTTTAATTTTTTGAGATGCCAAGAGAGGAAGATCCCATGGAAACACCTGGGCTTGAACAAGATAAAGTTGGACAATAACTGTAAGATGTGGTAGGGACAGAGATATAAGTAGAAACTGATTCGTTGACTTTGTTTATTTTGGAGAGTACTAGATTAAGATGCCCTGTAAAAGGTTCTGTAGGAGGCAGAGAAAGGTCTGTCTGGACTCCTACTGTAGCAGTGAAACGGATTACAGCAGCATAAGTCCGCGATGGAATTGGAAATAGTAATTTCTGAGCCTCTGGATAAGTAATATCATGAACTGTCTTGAGACGTTGTACTTCTTTCTCTTCTACCAATTTAGGGCAAGAAGTAAAATAGGAAGGATGTGCATTATTACAGTTAACACAAAAGCATCATGGTCTTTACCAGCACAACAAGTACATGTTAAGGAACCACGGCAAGATGTTTTCGAGTGATCAAATCGTTGAAAATGAAAATATTTAACAGGGTTAGGAATATAAGGCCGTACCTTACAATTCAGATATCCTGCCTTGATTGTGGTAGGAGGACGTGATGTTGTAAATGTTAATATTAGAACATTTGTAAACTCCATAATCCCATCTCTACGAGTAAAAATTCGGTGCGCGGCTGTAACACCTTGGCTGGTGAAACCTGCGAGAATCTCTGATTCAGTAATGGTCTTTAAATCCCTCTCAATTTTAACTCCTCTGGAAGAATTCAAAGTAGAATGAGGAGTAACCTGAATGGGCATATCCCCAATGGCCTTTGATTTCAAGAGGAGTTTGGAATGTTGTGACGAAGCTGTTTCCACTAAAATGTTTCCAGACCGTAATTTCTTTTTACCAATTTAAGTGAGCCAGCAAGCACTTCTAAACCATTCTGAATAAAAAAATGGAGACATCTGGCCTAAGGGATTTTCAGTAAAATAATGTATAATTAAAAATTGCGGGACAGATTCAAGTTCTGAGTTTGACCGTACACAGTCATCAATGCGCGGTCGTTTGCTAGTAGACGAATGTTTCTCTATGCTGTCATATTTGTTTATTTTATGTTTGAGGGGTATCCATAATAAAAAAACAAAATATTTCGGTGCCCACTGATCCCACCCCCATGGAACTCTACGAGAGGATGCACTACAGTGCCATATAAGGTCACTGCAGCGACGCCAGCGTTTCGTGAGCTGGTAATAAAGTTGTAAACCATTTTTTTCACCACACTATATCGGAAGAAAAACCCTACCTTTATAAAGGAGGGGAGAAGCCTTTAACCTCTCTTGAAGTCTTAAGTGGGGAATTTTAATCAGTGTACAAAAATTACTTATTTCAATCTCTGTATTGCCAGTTATCCAAAGCTGATTTTAACTCGTCAACATCATCAGGAAGCTTGCTGTTCTACATCCATCCTAACATTTTGTTCACCTTTCGTGTGCTTAATTAAATCCATACTCTTAATTATTAGGTTTTCGGCCAACCTTTTCGATGTTTTAATTTTCTGTTGCACCAATGTGGAGGAAGGAGAGATAAACCATTAACTTCAATTGAAATGGTTTATTTTAAGTAATAAATAACTACATTAAGTGTCACTGACAAACCATCCATCGATGCTGTATCTACAACAAAAATTATGAGATGTTAGAAACCAAAATTGGTACGCTTAAATATCTCCTTTTCAACAAAAATGGGTAATTTTATTTGTTAAAACTACGTGTACAATAGCATTAGACTTAGTCTGTATTGTAAAGCTTTTTTAGTGAACTCTATAAGCCTGTCTTTGGTTTCCTGTGCAGCAATACGAGCTAACGAGTCTTGAAGAATGCCATTGGTTAGTCCTGCTTCCTTCCCAGCCTATATAAAATGTAACAAAATGAAAATGTTATACCCACATGTCTTTTATTTTTGCACAAAGGATCTGTAACTAGCGAAATTAATTTGCAGGGAAACCAAAGAGAACAAAATCATAATTTCGTATCTTATCTGTTCAAAACTTCAAAGTTTAGTTATGTCTTGATGCTGAAAGGAAAGATAGTAACATTCAGTCACCTGATGCATATCTACAACTTTTTGTAGCTTACATGGGTGTACAAAGAATATTTGTGGTAGAAATTAAATATTTGAGGAATGTTTAAAAACACAAAAGCTCAATTCAAATGTATGAATAAGCAAAGGGAATGTATTTGACAAGCTACTAAGAGCTGGGCAATTTAGAGGAACTTGTTAATTGTCGAGTTAACTGATAAACTACGGTCAACTAATCACTCATTCACACAGAAACTTTAATAATGTGCAAAGTACTAATAACTGGATAAAAAAAAACTCCTTTCAATTAGTTAATTAGTTTGTCAGTCGTATAACACAACCTGACTAAGCCGAACAATTTTGAGTCACTGAAATAATGAGAGATCGTAACGGTAATATTGTGATTACTTGGACGGAGAGTAACAAAAAGCACACATTTTGATTAGTTAATTATTTATGCGACATTAACTGACGTTTGTAAGTGTCTGATTAACTACCAGCTACTAATTTTGTCATTAGACTGCACAAAAATATGCGTGTCAAATTCACTGAAAAACTACGTTTATTTTAGTGAAATAATTATTATACGTACATAAATATATTTTTACGGAACTCCAAATTTAACGAGGTCATGCAGCTGCAGAACATTTTATGCAAGTTTCAGGATCCAGGACAATGTGTCACATTCATGATTACTGACCCTCGCTTTGAAACAAACTAACCTTTGATATTGCATTGCTCTTCATAAATATAGATGTTTGCAGGAAATTGGCATTACTTTGATAAAGCATAAAATGCATACATCGTGAAAACTTATAAGACTTGAATGTGGCAATCAAATGAAGTCGACCACCAAATTTTCTCTCATTTTTTTTTTTTATAAATATTCAAGAAGTTTTATGAAACAATGTTTCAATTCTGTACAATTGCTCTAGGTGTGTCTTTACGTGAATTGAATCATAATGTTGGTTTTGTATGTCTTCTTGTGTTTTCCAATCACGTTTCAAAAAATAATCGTTAGGCTCTTGTATTCTACTGCAATTTTATGTTTTACAATTGATTTATTCAAAGAGAACCGTTTCTTTCTAATGAGACATCAATTTCGTGCGACAATATGTGATTTCTCATTTTGAAAAATACAAGTTACGATTACTTACCTAATTACATTGTCACTTTGAAACAAACTTTCAAGAAATCTTCAACAAAAGCAATAACAAATAAACAAAAAGCCAGATTATTTAAAGCAACAACAACAACAGACAATTTGATTGAGACATTGCTCGAATCTCTAACTTACACGGAACTGCATCATCAAAGATGAGTATGGAGGTTCAGTAAAGTCAGATTTAGGTATTATCCAGTTTATAATTCTTGAATTCTGTGCTTCTTGTTGATTAGAAAGCGATGCCTGCTAGTTGGACTTGTTAATGGTCTCTCACAAGTGTCTGTTGCTGTGTCTTAAAACTTAAATTGTACTGTTTCAAAGTGTTATACAATTTTAAATTTTGCCACGTAACTGATATCATCTTAACCTTTCTGCTTCATAAAATTCAAAACACTAATTTAATACGTGTAATCTCTGGTGAAAAAAAATGTTTTCAGCATGTTTGAAAGTGATTTTATAATATCTCGCAAAGCGGAACTATGTCTGAGATGTATGGAATTTTAATCAATATAGAAATAGAAATACGTTACTGTGATCCAAGAAACTAACTTCGTAGCGGCGGGGGAAAGAGGGAGGAACCATTTTGGAGACTATTAACAACAGCGTCAAAGGATTCCTAAAATAAAGCAGGCACAGAGTACAAAACAAATGGTTGTGTGGAGGTCAAGTGTAGCTTTCAGAAACCAGTTCTTTTTCTGTTGTTCAAGTGTTCATTTTTAATTAGCTGGATGTACTTTTACTTTCACATTCTATTTGGCTCAAGTGTTTGATTTCATACTGTATCTTCAACCGCAATCAATTATTATGCATTGCCTTTTTAACAAATCATTCGGAATGCTCTTGTCCACAAGACTCTAGACAGGTTTTCAGTGAACTCTGGATTCTTCATGTCCACAGCTGTAAGAAATCACTGAGCAGAGAGTGACCCTTTTTTGAACATCACATCAAATATATCCTGAAATGTAATGTTGTTACACTTGTAAGGAAGAACATTTTGTTTCACAGAGTTAAGTGATATAGGCTAAGTTATATATATATATAATGTTATAAAATAGTTGATTACTAATAAGAATAGTTTTTTGCATGCTACTGTAAGCTGGAAAGTATATACGTGTCTTTGATGTGATTCCTATCATATACCTTTTAAAACAAATACATTGAAGTTAACAATAAATCAACCTACCTAAAAAAAATCTGCATTTGAAAATGATGAAGGAAATAAAAAAAAGTATTGACCACCACTGAAGGTCATATAAGATCTTATGCACCTTAGAAAACAAATTACTTTCGAAAATGTTTCTCTGAAGTACCTCAAAGACGATTAATGTAATCCACAAGCTTCAGTAGCAAGGGAATTACTTATATACCACTCAGAATTGACATTAAAACATGAATATCTTGGAAATAGTTGAAACACAAAATAATATCTTGAAAGACTTAACTATTTTTTAATAATTTCTTTATTTCACTTACCAGTGTTTATATTCCCAAACATTAGTAACACTAACAACAAGTGATATTGCATAAAAATATGGAAATTGTCAAAGTCTTTTTATTTCTAAAACACACTTCTGGCAGATATATTGTAACTTTGCAGAATTCTCGTAGTCTGCTAAGATCTGCTATCATGTAACTTGCTTTGTTAGGAACCATTGGAGGGTCACGGTTTCCCGATAAAAATATGATGCATAAAAAGAAGTATGATGAAAAATGTATTAATCACATATATTTCATGCATAACTATACTTTATACAACTATAAAAGGCAACAAGAATTATGAAAACATCTACTTCAGTTTTAATTCATTCATCTCATGACATTAGATTTAGAAATATTTGTCTTTAACTTAGCTGTACTTAAAATTATATTACAAAAAACAACAACAAAACAAAACGCAATAGGTATTGAGAAAGAAATAATTTAACAACTTTGAAACACAATGCATAAAATAACAAAAATCATGCAAATAAGAACAACATTCCTTTTTGTGCAATTTGTTCGCTTTACTTGGCCAATGTAAGCTAGTAAGGCTAAAACGATAGAAATAATATTTGTGGGAATTTATTAATTGTAGTCTGTATACAACTGCCACTTCATTAGATGTAGATTTGAAGAACGACGCTCAAAACTGCATGTACAACGTAACATATGTACACTACCGTTACGAGTGTCAGTTTTACATGTAGTTTGTGTGAATGTTTCTACAAGTTTATGTTTTAAATGCTATTTATTTTATTTCTTCAACGGAATAAATACACCGGTACCTTGAATCATGCTTGTGTTAATAACGTAACATCACTAGTAGTAATACTAGTACACGTTGAAATGTAACACCACGAATGTAATATATTTGCAAGAAAGACTGGGTTAAAAAAAAAAAAAAGAGATAAATGTACGCTTAAATTATACCTCAAATGCTATCCATGAATATGGTGAAATCACATCATAAAATAGCTCGATTAAAACCGGTCTCGTCATTGTGACTGTAACGTCGAATGTAGGTCTGTCTTCCCCAAAATGTGGCGGCAGTACAACGTTCATAATTTGTGGTATCGAAAGACATTTTATGGTACATATTTATACCACGATGGCAAAAGTAAAGTTGTTATAAAATAACAATATTTCAAATTAATTACCTATTTGCTATTGAAGAAATAACGACATTGTTTAAAATACAAAATTTACTTCACTAACCAAAAAAAAAATATATATATGTATAAATATACAAATACGTACACATTTGGTTGGAATCCCGATCGCACCAAACATGCTCGCCCTCGTGTACCTTTGTACAGTAGAAAACGTTCTCAGTTTTAAAGCTACTAGTTAAAGGACTAAACGCGTCGTCTATTCTTGAACAAACGTTTTATTCTATTCGATGGAATCATTTCTCTGAAGACAGAGAAGCTTACTAAAGCCCAGCAAAATATCGCAAACTCACCTCTACTACACTCAACATTGAAACTGATAACACTGATTCGGGCGTTAATTCTATTTCTAACAGTTGTTCAACTACAGATCCGCCAGCTCTCACATTCTCACTAAACACCTTTTCGATATCAGGAAGCGACAATCTACTCGCGCTGGCAAAGGTAATGAAATTAAAATCGCGGGTGGGAGGAAGAAGATCAGACATGGGAGAATTCAAGGGAAGCCTAACTTTTCACGGAAATGATCATGATAAGTCAAAGTTACATGCCCGAGACAACTAGGCCTTAGAAAAACTAAAACGTCATCACGAAAGAATCGGATAAAAGTAAAGATTTAGCAGTTATGAGCAAAAAATATGTGACCGTCTTAATGAAAGAAGAAAATAAATTTCAAATACTCAACAACGACCCCGCTAAACACTAAAGAGATTATTTATGAGCTTACAAAAGAAGTAACCTACCTTTTGAAGCTTCTGGATAAACTTAGCCGCATTACCAGAATTATACGGTTTACAAGTAAGAACCGTGGTCTCAGCACAGGGCAGGGCTACTGAAATTCTGTCTTGGCTTATGTATACAATTTTAGTGCCGTTACCGAATTACCTTCCAGTCCACTTAAATAAAACACAAGACCTGCTATCGCAAATGAAAGATGCGTCTCAATAAGCGACCAACACAACAATACTTATTTATGTTGAATGTCGTAACTATCTACTCATCTAAGCGAGCGGATAATGGCTTTAATACATTGCATGAAATCACAGCGAATCACAAACATTTTGAGATGTACAGGTTGACAGTAGATGCTGACAGAGAAATCTTACGTTTCATCCTTAACAATGGATATTTTCATTTACGCAATAAACTGTATCTCCAACTCAGTGGGTAATAGAGTCTCAAGTGTTTATGCTCTAATATTTATGGAACCACAGTCTATCATCTTTTAGTCATTCTAAATTCCATATACCTAACATCCAATTTATCCTGAATCATCCTATGGCAATAAGAACGTAGGTTTGGTTGACGTTATCTTGAAAGTCAACAGTGACAATAATATATATATCGTTGTTTTACAAAACCCCTCTCCCTTAACTTCAACTCCCATCATCCCAAAGCTTCCAACAAAGGTGCAATTATTGAGGAATTAAGCAGATTCGATCGCAACTTCAGTGAAACAAACAATACGCGCCGCTCCGAACAACATTCACGTTTTCTGAGCAACGAATATCCACTGTTCTACATCGTACAAATTTTCCAGGACAATGATGCGCAAACATCAGAATCGCACTTCCAACATGAGAAAATGCAAATAAACAAAAAAAGAAAAAAAAAAACGATATTTCTAAAGCCAAAACCAAGAAAATAAGAACCATAATTAGGAAATCTGACATTCCGATTTAAGTTACGTAACGGACAGGTATAACCTAAAAAATAAAAAGGCTTTAAAAATCTCAGTACACTACCTTTCGACCAAATAAGGCTAACTGTCTTAGAAAATTGTGTTTGCAATCTAGTGATGGGTGCCATGTCTCCAATGTTGTTTACCAGCTGACTTGTAACATCTGCTATCAATACGTACCATAAGACAAATCGGACGAACACTACACTCAAGGATAGGAGAACAAAAATAAGAGAAACAAATAATGAGGCCTCTAACTTTATTTTACTTTAAACTTACATTGTTTGTTATTTCACTCTGTAACCTTTATGGAACGTTTGCTTACCACAAGAAGTAGTGAATTATTTCAACAATAAGCACGCTAGAAATTCGAAGGGGAAATGATTATTATGAGAAAAGGTTGTGTTTGAGTGACTGCTCCCGAAAAAGCTGTAAATTGAAACGTTGAGTGTTTAATTAAATGAAAGCAACCGGTGTTATAAAGCCGTTTGATTTTGTTTCACTAATATTGATATGTCTTATATGCACTACAGAAATTAACGATCCTCTTTATTACCAGTAGAAGTAGTTTTCTTTGTTGCCGTCGTTAGACAATATCCAAATACTCTGGGTCAGACGTCAAAAGCAAATAATCTCGCTTATATAACGCTACTATAGATATAACGAAGAATTCATTTGTAAAACATAGTGTGTGGTCATTTCACTCACGTGGAAAGGATAACATAAAAAATACACATCACCAAAAACATTGTACACGAACAGTGTTGTTAGTCACCACGTAAGAGATTACTAAGATATTGCATAATACGTGAGGCAAAAGAAAGAGAGAGAGAGAGAATCTCACACAATGGGCCACCTGTGTATATAAGACGTTCACAACGATCATTTGTTAGTATTACTCCCTACTGTAACGCATTCATTTTTGTGCGTCTTTTAAATATTTTCTGTAACCATAAAGTTGTGAATGAAGCATTAACAACATTTAATATTACGTTTTCCTCTCAATATAAAGACTGGTGCTACGATACTATCTAATTCCCTTGATGCAATGGTTCAATTAAAAAAACAAATTACAAAATGCTACTTTGGCTGAAAATAACATAATTACTAAAGTTGAGATAATTTATTAAAACGTAGCCCAGTTTTTGTAGTTTTATTTTTCCTGTTTCACTATTTTTTTTTTCTACAGCATTATATCTTTCTATATAACTACAACTAGCCAGGTTACGTGTATATCGATGCGTACTCGTCTTTATTAATTTTGTTTGAAGAAAGCAAGTTACTGTATACGCAGAGAAACTTCCATGTACCACAGCTATTGAAATGCAGGTACGAACACTTTCTTTTCCAACAAGCTCGGAATGACCAGATGGACTCGCAGTCCGAGAGCCGCGGTTTCGAATCCCCGTCACACCAAACGTGCTCGTGGGGACGTTATATATGTGACGGTCAATCCAACTATTCTTCGATGAAAGAGTAGCCCAAGAGTTGGCGGTTCGTGGTGATGACTAGCTGCCTTCCCTCTAGTCTCACACTTCTAAATTAGGGACGGATAGCGCAGATAGCCCTCGCGTAGCTTTGCGCGAAATTTCAAAAACAAAAACAGAACAAACTTTAATAAATACTCTCTTGTAATATATATTTATCTGTCCGCGGAACGTAAGTCGTGCAGATAATCAACAATAAGTGCGAGCTATAATTTTTCACATTACTGATGACCCTTGGTGTGCATACTTTCGGTTAGAAGCTTAAATATTTTTTTATTTCAAACGGCTGGACGATGATGTCGCCGTAAAACGTTTCTTGGGGCACAGTTTAAAGTCGAAAAGTTTTTAAAGCTAAACATCTGGTTTTGGTACAGGAGTGTGTGTTGTTTTATTATAACAAGGCCACATCGGGCTATTCGGAATCGAACCGTTGATATTAGCGTTGCAAGTCAGCACACTTACTACTGTCCCAGCGGAGAATATACAGGAGAGATATTCCATTTGCGCTTAACAACCAACAAACGCTTCTTGTAATCATTTCGTTTCACTTACTCATTTTCGTCATTTCACAGATATAACTATAGTTCAAGGACGTAAAGACCCCTCCTGGACCATTACGTTCGCTATACTAAGCTTGCCGTGGCTTATTGTCGAGCCTTCTTTCAACCGCTAGTTAAATGAACCGCATCAAACACGTCTGAAAACAGTCCATTCCATAAGTCCCTTCGAACAAAATAACAACAACAACAAAAATATCTGAGGTAAATATGGCTCCTAGTCGGCCAAAATTTGTATTTCTTTCCCCTTATCGCTATCAAATAATAAACAAAAGACGATGCATGAACGCCGTCAGTACCCTCAGCAACCATAAACAACTCAATCAGATCCCATCTAACTCTTTTCTTCGAGAGATTCTCATTCAGTCCACCGTAGAGGGGATCATCGAAATTCCAGAAACAGTTCGGACCCCAATACTGAGCACGATACTACAAATGTGAGACTAGCCAACAAAGTTATAAATCCTTTACTTACGAATACATAACTTAAAATACTCTTCCACTAGTAAGGATTTGTTTTGAATTTTGCGCAAAACTACACGAGGGCTATATGCGCTAGCCGTCCCTAATTCTGCAGTGTAAGACCAGATAGAAGGCAACTAGTCATCACCATCCACCGCCAACTCTTGGGGCTACTCTTTTACCGACGAATAGTGGGATTAACAGTCACATTATAACGTTCCCGCGGCTAAAAGGGCAAGAATGTTTGGTGCGACGGGGATTCAAACCCTCGGAATACGAGTCGAGTGCCACCTGGCCATGGCGGGTCCACTAGTAAGGAAACGTCACTTTTCTTCCTAACTCTATTAAGGTTATTCCTACAAATCATTACACTAATAACACAATAGAAATTACTGTATCTCACATGTGTTACCTTGCATTTAACATAAGCAAAAGAGATATACCGTTCCAAATACTCCAAATAGTTTCGTAAAAACATATAAAAAGCAGCATCCCAAACCTTAATGTCATTAGGAAATTTGAACGATCTTCTGAGCATTCCTTCATCAATATTATCGATATAAATAAATTAATAAAGAGTAACGCTCATTAAATCGAGCGATGAAATATGACATTAATCCAATTTGGCTGAACTCCCTGCTTTCATTTATCCAATGAGGTGACGTTCGTCTCGCACTCAGTCCTTCAATCGACAGGCCGTTTACGTGGAACTTTGTCAAATACCAATATCAATCAGTGATGTCGAGAAACCCACTTGTTGAGAACTTTTATATGCAAAAACGGCTGTTCTGGGCCCAGAACAGCCGTTTTTGCATATAAAAATACCAATATCGAAAGATTAGCATGGTTCCGTGCGTATGTTTCATGTGTGAAGGGATACCGAAAATATTTGTCTAATTTAAGTTTCAAGCATATTCGATAAATGTGGAAAGATGTTAAATGGAAATGTGTGAAAGGGCAAAACTGTATATGAAGTTTTAAAACCAAATATATCGAGATACTGGCGTGAGCCAGGAATTAACAGTTTCTGACTGTCTTTGGACAGGTTTCCTTAAGTTATTTGCATATTAGTTCATTTTTCTTTTTTGAATTTCCGGATTATTTACACAGTATCTTTCCGAAATGCTTGAACAAAGCAATAGCATCATGACCTTTCATTTTCATTTGAATTTCGAAGGTGGCGCACTGATAGCAGCGGTAAATACGAATATGGACGTAATTTGCATGCAGATCATAATACACGTGAAACAAATACGTCAGGGTCATTCAGAGAGATTAAAAGGTATTTAAACAAGCAAACGAGACGGACGTACTTGGTTGCTTGTGTTAGTTGTTAATTTATTTTGTTTTTCAAAGTTATTTGTTATCGACAGACGGGTAAGAGTTGGATTTTTGTAAAGCGTACGTTAACTCGTAATTGCGCCTCTCAACCATTAATTACATTATGTATGTAAAAATGGCTAATTCAGGTAGAGAAAGATTATTAAATCAATTATGTTTCGTATCTTAACACGACATGTTTATTACTTGTCTCGTAGGGGACGGAAATAAATTTCTCGTTAATTGTGTTTGGTAAACTATGGTTGGGAGTTCCCAACCAACTTTATGTACCGAAGAAGCTTTGTTCCCCACTTCCTGAATTATCGCTAGAAGTAGCTATTCATTCATGACTTAACTGTCTTTTTTATTATTTTTAATACTAGTTGTTTTCGTCAAATCTACTTAGTACATAAGTTTGCGAGTATGAATTTGAAGAAGAAAACTAGCTTTCGAATATTTGCTGAAGGGATATTGTATTGTGGCTAGACTCTATTTCTAGTGTCTTGTACGTAATAGATGTGTAAATGTAACATACGGTATTTTAACTTTTCCAGTCTTCTCTTCTCACGATGGGGAGAGTTGCACTTTTGCCATTAGTGTTTCTGACGTTAACAATGAGGATCTCTGGTAGCTTATTGCCCATCACAACGCCGACCACTGGTGAACTTGTACAGCAATTGGAAGAGTACATGAAAATTAAAGTAAACGAGCTGAAACTTGGTCTACACGAGGCCTTTGAACGAGACCGGATCAGAAAAAAGAGAACTGCTGATGCTTTATATGAAATAACTGAGAGAGATGGTACGTCTGTCTCGTGAACTGCTTTTTTCAATGGGTTTGTACTTCTTTTCGAAAGTGGGAAATGCGTATCTTGTGAATACATCTCTAGTGTTGACTTTCTATATTCGTGAACCTCTTTCCTGTCTAATGTCTTCTCACAATTTATTCTCACTTTTTTAGTGATCAAGGAAGATCAGTACATGGTGAAGGATGCAAAGTCTGAAAGGACCCATCCTCTGTCTAAATTTAACATATCTGCAGTAACATCCGTTGGACATCGTGAAAATGACTTGCTGATATTAGCAACGTACAGTGGAAGTTTGATCATCTTGAAATTTGATGACCATTACTTCAATGTATGGACTACCTTGGATGGAAATGAAGTCGCTGTGAAGGTTAAGGTACTGCAACTAAACTTTGTGGGGGGTTCCCATGACTAAATCTAATTTTGTTGTTGTTGCCTATTTCATGTTCGTAACTTAATGGATAGTTAATTCATAATAAAAAAAAACCCCAAAAAACGTTTAACCTCTTATGACTGAACATTTCATACCTATGGCTTCTTTTCTCTAGCACTTCATCTATAGAGGACAACTATGGCTAGTAGCCCTGCAATCTAGAAAAAGCAAATATTTTGTCCAAACCTATAGCTTGGAAAGAAATCTTTTGCATAAAAGGCAAACTATTGTCCTTGAGGGTTTATCTGACATTGACTTGATATTAAACAACGGCATATTTTACCTGGGCATTAGTACCTACAACAGGCAGACTCCAAATGGGATGACTTACCATGCTTACGTGAAGTAAGTGAAATAGTTTGCTAATTACTTTGAAAGTTATCTAAAACTATTTCTGAAACCTAAATAAATCTTCCTTTTCATAATATTGTGTGCGTGCTTATGCTAAGATGCTCCTAAAGCAAGTTGTAAATTTTAATATCTGACAGACTTTATGAATGGAGACATACCCAGTTTGACCTAGTAGCCACAGAACCAACGAAAGGAGTTGTATCTATTTCTATGTGGGTCATTGATGGAACTCTTTACCTGGTGTGTCCCCAAGAAAGAGGTGATGCCGAGGAAGAAATATTGGGATCATTAGTATTTATTTACAACTCTCGTAAGTTTGTCCTAATCTTCTTTTTTATAATTTCATGTATAAAACTGCTACACTCTTACCTTGTTTTGCTACAAAAGTACACATGCTAACTTGTCCTTTTTCCTCTTTAGGACACGAGAAACTCTCCTACATACAAATCATTAAGTTCTCATTTCCAAAGGCTGCAAGACATTTTTCTGTAGAAAGAAACCACTATGTTGTATTTGTGGGCCCAAAAACTATTGTGTATTGGTGGGCTGGTGAGCATAATGATTTTTACTTTTTTCTTTGCATACAAACTCCACTATTAACCTACCCGCCCCCAAACAAAAAATAAAATAATAATAATAATAATAATAAAAAGATTATTTTGTTTTTTCTCTTGCCACGATACTACAAAACAAACATACAATTCCTTCCATTGTCCTTGTTTTAGGAGACCAGTTTTTGGAATGGTTACACTTGCCAGATTCTGAAGATGCCGTAGATGTTTCAATAATGACTTTTCCAAGCAAAGAGGTTGCAATTGTTCTAGTATATCAGGTATGACTTGCTTTGTCTAATCACTTGTATACTAAACCTGGGTTGCAAGCAACTTTTTAAATTGCCTTTGTAATCTAAACTTCCTATAAATGTAATGGCGATATGTGCAAGTACTTTTTAAAAATATCTGGTATTTTATAACTTCAACTCTCTTACTGTTTAATCCTCTTACAGTAAATGCACAAACTTTCTCCTGCCATGTTGTGTACAAGTTGTAGAAATATTGCATGTTTAGTTTAGTGAAAATACAGTCTGGAACTTGGACCCTCATACTAGTATTTTAATGTCTTTCTTGCTTTCAGCACAAACTAACATTTTACATAGAAGATGAATCGTCTGTGTATACCAAAGCTTATACGATACAGCTTGAACAAAGTGTGTATGCAAGAAGCACTTACTTTTACAATGCAAGAAAATACTACTTGGCTTTCATTGTCTATGAGGCTCAACTGAAAGGACCAAGTGTTTGGAAACTTGATGTGCAGACATATGAAAGTTCAACCCTACCTGTTGTTGATCCCCTAATCGACTGTCTCAATAACTTAAATCATGAGCTTTCAACACAAGAAGAGAAGCAAAACTATGTTCTGAGAAACTTGGACAAGGTGTGGGTAAATAACAGACCCCAAAATATAACTGCAGAAGTGATTGTTAAAGGTAGGATCATACTTGTAATATTTTTAAATAAACAGTACTGTACATTTGTTCCTCTTACACGTGTAGAATTTGCTTCAAGATGGTGTCTTTCCTACAAATGCCTACTATGAATTGTAATGTATTTATCAAATGACTACTTTCATGAACCTAAGTAATATGCTAAATCAATGTCTTTTTTTTACCTGAATGAAACTCGTCATTTTTTTTTTTTTTCATAGCTTCTTAATATTCAACTCATAAATGGTGGTTCGGAACTCTTTACATCTATTGGTATCAGTTACTAGCCTAACATGGGTAGTTTTTTACTTATTGCCTTCTTTTACAGGCAATGTTATGGTAAAAGGACTTGTAAATGTTAATGAGGCATCTATAACTACAATGGAACCTGAGCATGTTCCACCATACACCTTCGGAGAAATTAAAGATCAGATTGAACACGAACAAAACGAGATCCATGCTATATTGGAGGACTTTGAAAATTTAGTTTTCAAGTCAAAAGACCAGCAAATTATAGGTATATGTGTACAATAATCCTACCCTCGTACTATGTAGATTGTTTTGTGTAACCTCAACTTTTGTCCACTTTTACGCCTATCGAATTTCTTGTCAATTTAGCTCAACTTGCTTGTAATTATAAATTAAAGCTGTACATTGTTTTCAACTAACTATTTAAATGTTTTCAGGTAACATTAAGTTTACAAAACCAGTTGCAGCTGAAAGGGTCCAGATTGGGCATATCTTCAATGATGTAATTTTAAATGGTATTCCAGTAACGAGGCTACGTGACTTTACCTTGAAGACAAAAGGTTCTCAGGTGATAACTGGGGATCTAGTTTTTGACAAGATATGGGTGGACAATCTGTATGTTGACCATTTTTTAAATGGTGTGAATATGAGTGGTATGTATTTTGATTTTATAAATGCGTTCTTTTCTTAAATTACTCTTCTATGACTTTTGAGCAATACTGACTCTTTAGCTCTTTAAATATGTAAAACCCTGTTTGTTTTTTCCCCTTTTTAATGCTATTAACTAAATTCATATTCTATTTAGACCTACTACTTCTACATGGAAATCAAACAGTTACTGGAAATTTGAAGTTTCACAACATTATTCTGGACACTGACCTCTTTATTGGAAGTGGATATACTTTAAATAATGTAGACCCTAGAAGCTGGGTTACAACAAACCATCCACAGACTATTGGTGGTGTAAAGACATTGAAGTCTCTAAATGTGCACGAAAACTTGGATGTCAGAACCACTACTAATGGGGCAAGTCACGTTTTTTTTAATGTTTATTTGATATCTTGTACTACTTTCTACATTCATTATAAGTAACTGGAACTTTTGTATGCAAGGATAAGAATAAGCTTGTAGCATGTTCTCAAAGACGTCTTGTAAACTATTTGAATGCTTATCTGATTTATTTGTAACAGCGTGACCTTTCGGAGATTGCTAGAAGAGCAGTTCGTTTAGATAAAGAACAAACTATCACTGGTCAACTAAAATTTGAAGCACCCCTCCATGTGGATGGTGACATGTTAATAAATGGTAAAATAAATGGGTATATTGATGTCCACGCTCTACAACATGGAACTGTAGACAAAACAAGTGAACAAGAGATAAAAGGTTTGTTTCATCAACGTGCTTGCCAATTTTTTTCATTCCTTTTAAAAGTAGAAAGGGGAGGTTAGTGTTAAATCTTCGTAGCTTCTAAACTGGTTGAATGGAGTATATCGGCTAAATAGCTTGTGTTTTCCCCTTTGCTAAACACCTTAATTTCCTTCCTTAACTATTTAAAGCAGACTCTAATCATCACTTCAGTCCTAATATAATGCTACAATATAAGCTACTTACCAGAACTTTTTCTATTGCAGGTGAAAAGGTATTTCTTGCTCCAGTGTATGTGAAGGGTAACGTGGAAGTAAAGGGAAGAACCAATGGAATAAAATTGGGAACAGACGTTGTTACCACCAACACTCCCCAGACAATTTATGGTAACTTTAAATTTCAAGAATTGGTCTCCTTCGGGGAGAACTTGGAAACTGGATTAGTGAATGGAATAGACTTGAGTGAAGAAGTAATACTGCAGCATGGTCATCAGGTGGTGAATAGCTTCAAAGTGTTTAAAGAATCTATAGTTGTGGAAGAAGATATAACCATGGAAGATGGTCTAAAGATAGATGATGTAGACCCTTCTGAATTTGTAAAGAAAATAATCTTGCCAGACAACTTGACTGTAACTGAACCTGTCGTTTTTCAAAACCTGGTTATTAATGGAAACCTCTGGGCAAGAGAAGGAATAAATGGCTATCCAATTTGGGATCTGAAAGATGCATTATGGTTAAAAAATGAAGAACAAGTAAGTTTGAATCTAATATATGCACCCTTTTAAGTTGTGAAGGGGTTAGAACCCTCATATTTAATAAATGGATTAATTAGTGACTTTTCTGCTTGCATCTCAGTTCCTCCCTTTTTTAATTCAAATGTCTCTAAAACGTGCACGTTGTTCAAATAGAGAATCCCTGTACCTGTGACTTTCCCTGGGGCTGTTGTGTTTGAAAAGGAACTTCTAGTTGATACGATCAATGGTTACCATATGGACGAATTTGTTCACACGTATGGCGATGAAGTTATTACAGGAGAAAAGACTTTCACTGACACTGTCTCTGTAGAAGGGGAAATCTCTTTAGAAGATGGAGTAACTTTGAATGGAATAGATATTTCTGAACTTGAGGAAATAGTAAGTGCTTGTTTTCTGTAGCAAATAGGCTCTAATTTGGTTCACTTGCATTTCTTAAATGACACAGTAAACAATTGTCTTTTCTTTAAAAGCACTGTTGTATTTGTAGGTTGTTCGAAACAAAGGAGATTATACCATCCATGGGAGAAAAACTCTGAAATCCTTGGAAGTTAGAGGAGACATAATAGTCAAAACAACTGTGAACTCCATTGACTTGTCAGAAGATGTGATGTTAACAGACAAAGAACAAGTTGTTACAGGTAAGTTTCAGTAACTGCCACAGAACCTTGACCCTATTTTGCATCGGTTGACCGGTATATGTGAACTTTTGAAGAGTACATTTTGTCTTCTATGAATGTCCTTTTTTTTACCTAAAAACTTTCTCTGGCCTTTTTAAATTCCTTCTACAGGTCACCTCAAAATGACTGAACCTGTTATAGTAAAAGGAAATGTCTTTGCTAAAGAAATTTTAGTAGAGGAAACTGTAAATAATGTGGATATCTCTGACTTTGCCTCAAATGTTGTCTTTACTGATGAGCCCTTCAAGAAACCTTTAAGGAACAAGGCTTTTGTTAATGGATTTAAAGGTATTTTCCTGTTTCATTCATTAATTTTACGTAAGTGATCAACGACTTCTTGTGACACTTAAGTAATGTGAGGCATGTCTTTTGATATTTTATATATGCTTTTGAGGCTACCTTGACTTCAACTAAGTTTTTCGGGTCTTTTTTATTTACTATACTAAGGAATCTTTCAACACCTTGTTTACTTGCTTTGCTCTTAATTTGGGAACTGAAACATGGTGTCCCTCTTTGAAACAAAAGTGCTTTTTGGTTCTTCATCAAAAAGGTGCATAGATTCTTTTTCTTTTTTTCAAATGGCAAACTTTTAACCACTATTTGCTTTTCTTACATAGCAAAGAACATTCAAGCAAAGGGAACAATAGACATGGTGAATATAGATGAATTTGTGAAAAGAGTTGTAACTATAGACACTCCTCAAACAATATGGGCTCCTAAAAATTTCACTGGTAATCTTGAGTTCAAAGGCCAACTTCATGCTCAGACAGTCAATGGTCTGAACCTAAGGGACCATGTGGACAGAGTAATATTGAAAAATAGAGATGAGGTAATACGTGGCAAAAAGACTGTAAAAGGGTGAGTTTTAAATTTTCTTTTACTTTCGTCATGTAATTTGCTTTGATGTCGTTTTTTTCAACTAACCTCTAAAACTCTTACCAGCATTACTCCTGCTATTTCTTCCTCCCCAGGAGTGTTAACATAGAAGGGAACTTGCATATTGATGGCTACCTCAATGATGTAGACCTTCCTAAACTACAAAGAAAAGCAATGTCTAAAAGCAGACCAAACAACATTAGTGCTCCAATGGCTTTTGTAAATAGTGTAAACATTGGTAAGTAATACTTAGAATAAAACCTTTTTTCACTTTTGTTTACATCACTCTTCTAAATGTTGCCTACCTTTTGAAATATCTTTTCCCCCAAAATAAAGGCTTAACCTTTCCAATAGGGCATTTAATAGTTAAAGAGCCTGCCACACTAGATGGAGTAGATCTACAGTTGGTGGCTTTCTTGGATGAAGATGTTCTCTTCACAGACTTGAATAAATTTACTTCAGTAGTGGAATCCCATGGCGACATTACTGTTAATGGCTTAGTAGACGGATGTGACTTGCGATGGGTGAGTGCTGCAACATTTGTGTGAAAACGTAATTGTCGGGTACCTCCTAAACCTGCTTAGAACTATGTTGTTGCACTTAAGCATGAATGTTATTTACACTAACCTCTTTTAAACTAAGCACATAAATATTGTTTTTTACTAAAGCCTGTTTATATTCAATAGCTGGCTGAACATGCCGTGTACTTGAACAGAACTAACAAACCTATAACTGGGCAAAAGAGATTCCATCACCTTTCTGTGAATGGAAGCATGCATGTTGGTGGTACTATCAATGGCATTGACATTCAACTTTTGGCAGAAAAGATGGTAACAAAATCGGATCGGCAAACAATTACTGGAAAAGTTCACTTTCAGAAAGGCCTAGAGGTGAAGGAGCTTGAACTGAAAGACTCTGTTAATGGAGTGAACATTAACTTCATTTTCAAAGATGCTGTTAGAAAATCTGTTCCACAAGTGAGTGAACGCATTTCTTTCTTGCATCATTTTGAGATGGCTATCTTGTTCGTAAAATGGTACTCTACTGACAATTTCTTGCAATTCCACTTCTTTTTTGTGTGGAAACAACATGGAAGTGGTGAGTACTACTTGTAATACTAATGTGCATATTAGCTCCTAGTTAGTTGTTTTTCTCATCTTGCAGGTAATAACTAGTTACAAGAAGTTTACAAATGCTGTTGGAATAGTGGTTAAGCAGAACTTAACGGTGCAAAAAGATGTCAAAGTATTTGAAAAAGTGAATGATGTGGATATCTCTGAATTGAGTAAAATTACAGTCCTGAGACATGGGGAACAGGAAATTTATGGAAGGAAGACTCTCTCAAACATAATCGTCCATCAAAACCTGTATGTGGGAGGTAAGTTTGTTTTTTCCACACCCATCATAAGAAATGGAAATATCTGGTTTTTGTACTTATCTCTAACTAATCTTGACTTTTAGATGTTTTTCATGCAGGGCTTGGAGCTCCAGCTGAATCCTTTCCTTTTTAAATGTATTCTGTATGGAGACTTCTATGCACGCAAGATTTCTTAAATGCCTCTCTTTCTCCAGGACGTGTAAATACAATAATGATCCCACAAGATCTGATTGCTGTGAACACAACGGAAACAATCTATGGTCCAACAATCTTCCTGGCTCCTGTCCATGTGGAAGGAAACCTCTTTGTGAGAGGGAAACTTGACAAAACTGATCTAAACTCTCTACTTGAGAATCGAGTGACATTGTCGGGTAATGAAGAAATTCATGCAGACTTCACCTTCAAAAATGAAATTCACGTAAACAGTAAGTAGTATAGCCTCACTTAGATTTGTTTTGGAAAGTAAAAGGGATTAGACAAACGTTTTTTAGGTTCTATGATGTAGGTTCTATGGTGTTTTTTAAGCCAACTTACAATCGGTTACTGTTTCATTTTGTTTCTCCTGTTTTGTTTTAGATCTTGAAGTGGATAAGATAAATGACATATTTGTGTCCAGTATTGTAACCACAACAGGAAGTCATGACATTAAAGGTTTGAAGACATTTTCAGAAGATCTGAATATTGGTGGAAGTCTCCAAGTTTGGAGAATAAATGGAATAGATTTGCAGTACCTCGATGAACATGTTGTAAGACACAACCGTAGAGAAACTATTACTGACTTCACTGTAAGTACCACATGGCATTTACCTTCCTATTACTACTTTTATCATGTAACTGTTTAGCAGCCATGGAAAAGCCTTCTATACAACTACTCTTGTCCATTTTTAATCATTGTGAGTTTTCAACTTGCAGGTCTTCCATGCACCACTAGAAGTAGTTACATCTGTTAAGGTGGTGGAAACTGTTAATGGATTGGATATCAGTGAAATGGCAGAATTCTACTTTTATGAGAGTGACCAATTAAGCCAAGAACTTCTTTATTTGGACAGACTTGCAACAGAACAACGTAGAGCATTAACTCGCCAGTTTGAGGCTCATAAATGTAAGTGAATATTGTTTTGAGGATGGGAGTACTGAACCCTACTTGCCGATTGACCTTCCCCTATATCAATCTTGCTGCACTTAGTGTTTTTGTTGTTTTTAAACAGCAATTAGCTTTAAATAGTAATAAAAAATCCTCTTGTTTCAGACCAAATCTCCGAGTTGGCATACTTTGATTTGGTTCAGGAAATTGATATGGCATCCACAAAGTTCTTTTCAATCCCAATTTATACTTTCTATAGGTAAGTCTCGTTTTGGAAAGAATGCAACTTAAAGTTAATCTTCCCCGTTTACTTTTAGCAACATTCACACTAGCAAAGTTATGTTTTTAACCAGAACTTTCTTGTTTTTCACTTTCCAGGGATGTATATCATGTCTTTCCTATAAATTTACTGGTTGCTTGGAGAACAGAGCGAACCAACTGTGACTTTTCTGAGGATTACTGCTGTGAAGTCTCTTCTACCCTTATATTCAATGTTGCTGCTAATGGAACACTTACACTAAACAATGGTCCAATTGACAAAAGGCTCTTCCCATTTATCTTCCACAGCTCTATATCCAATCTTGGGTACACCTTGTGGACAAATACCACCAGTAGCAGGAAACGGTAAGTTACTATTTTACATGCTTATCTTTTATCCTGTTTCTAAATAGGTGGTTTGCAGCTTTGATAAACTAGTCGCATTTCTGTGACTGAATATTGACTTTAAGTGTTGTTCTAAAATCCAACTTTGCTTTTTACACTAAAGCACTAGTACCTTGATCTTTTTAATGTCTCTTACTTTGAACTAGTTGTCATCACAAAGATGTTGAAGAAACGCTTGTTACACCTGTCCATGGGCAATATTGGCAGCCTGATCAGAAAGGGTCCTTAAATATAAGAAATTCACCTTATGTTTCTGATGTGAAGATCTTCAAAGTGGATGACGTGGTATACCTAGCAGTGTCATATTTATACGACAAGAAAACTAGTAAGAACTGGTGGCTCGTTTCCATAGTAATTTTTTTACTTATTAGTAACTTGTTTATTCATACGACTAAAAGAATTACATTTAAGGATTGTTGCAGCTTCTGAACACTTTTAAATTCAGCAGTCTGCTCATTATTCACATATCTAATTTCTATGCAGATACAACTGGGAATACTATAATCTACAAACATGACTCTCTCTTGAATAAGTGGTCCATACATCAGACACTACCTACCTACTATGCTGTGGCCTTAGATTTAGCGGCAGTAAGAGGTTCTGAAAAACCAGCTATTTTACTTGCTGTTGCTAACAGATTAGCACCAGAAGGATTATCTGGAAATTCTGTAGTTTACTTCTGGAGTTATAGTATGCAGAAGGTAAGTTTTGGAATACCACTTGATTTTAAAAGACCTGAACAGTTTTTGAGGATAGATCTAAAGTTGACTTTTAGACGTGTAAAATTGCAGCTGACCTAACCTAAATATATGGATGTGCTATTACACTTCTGTAAGCAAAGGGTTCTCTAAAACTTGTTTACTTGCATTCTAATTCTATAATGCAGATGGTACTAACTTTACCCTAACTTAAACTCCTGCTACGTATCTTGGATTCATCTTTAAATATCTTGTTGAGGAAGAAATAACGGCATAACAAAATTGGATGCTAGCTTATTGGAAACCTGACAGCAGCTCTTAAGTAAACTGATTTTTTGAGATGTTTATATGTACAACTTTGTATAATTTCAGTTTGAGGTCCTGAAGGAAGTGCTCACATCCCTCCCAAGTTCAGTGCTCTGGGTTGATACAGGAGACTACTTGTTTGTACTATTTGCTAATGAAAAGACAATGCTCCATGAAAATTACAACTGGAATAACTTGTACCTGGAGCCTGTTAATGTGTATCTTTATCACCACCACAATCTTGAGTGGGTCCAGAGTATTAATGTGAGAGGTGTTCACTCTTTGGCGACATTCAGATTAGCAGGTAAGATTTAACAATTGCTTGTTTCTTGGAAGCTGTAGATCTCTGAAGATCTTTTTGAGAATGTACTTTCGTTTCCCTTGCCTGTTTAGGTGAAACCTACGTAATGGCAGCTAGCAACCACCTTCAACTTGTATATCTCCTTCAGTGGCATGGATTTGCAGGTTTCAAAGTAGTACAGGAAATCCCATCAGCGGGGGTGGAACATGTACATGTGTATTGGTCAGCTAATGAAGACCTGATGGTTGCTGTTGCATCTTCCACAGGGCATACTAAGATTTTGAAGGCAGTGATTCGTGGTACAGCTGTAACGCCAATAGAAGGCCATCCAAGATACATGGACCTAGAGTACTTCACTAATATTTCATATTTTACTAATTTCTTGTTAAAACCTTAACCTATTATGCACTAACAAAAGACAAACAATACTCCCACAAGCAACTCCTTTTGCAACTAATGTTGAGTTTGTATGTATAAAACTGTTACGAATAAACTTTTTTTATACAACAATTCTTAGCATTTCAGAGTGCATACCACTGTGTGCAAACAATGAAGAGACTTTGCTTTCATGACTTAAACAGCTCCTAGAAACTTTAAATAGTTTTATTAGACTGAGCCCTAATTTTCATTCCTTTTGTTAATCAAATGATGTAATAATTTGTCACTTGCTTACATTTACTTACTAACTGACCTAATAACAAAGTTATAAACATTGTTTATTTTACTCCACACTATCTGAACAAATAAACAACCTAACCTTATAAACAAGGGGAGAAGCCTTAACTCTTGAAGTCTTAAGTGGGGAAATTTTAATTAGTGTACAAAAATAACCTATTTCAATCTCTGTATTGCCAGTTATTCAAAGCTGATTTTAACTTTAAAGTGGTAGTTTCTTAATTATATTAATATCAAGCTTCATTGCTTTACTTCGTCGTTACGACTTGCACGTTGAAAAATTTGGATGAGGACCTTCCCACTTCTCTCCTGTATAGATAAAGGGACAAAATGAACTGTTGTAATTCTACTCAATGTAGACCATACTTGATTTTGAATAATATATTTCACTATCTGTATTTTTTTGGAAAGAATCGTAACATGTTTAGAATGATCATAAACAAACGCAATGATAGCTTTTTTAAAGGTACTAAAGCTCCCACTATTAATACATTTAAATTTATCTAAATGCTGCTTTAATAACCTACTGGTAAAAGTAGGTTTAAGTTCTCCTTATGGTTTTATTAAAGCCATTTCTTTTAAAAGGTAAGTCTCTTAATACTACAAACCAACGATATTGGTATCAAAACTTGCCTATGACGTGAACAAGAGCCTCCATCTGATCACAGCCAAAAATACATACTTTTTTATTTCTTTTTATATGGGCAACGATTATTTTGAGCTCAAAAAGCCTACGAGAAATCCAAAATTTGGATTAGTGTGTTCTTGTTTTTTTACACTAGACCATACCGTAATTCATTTTTGTATCAAGCTGTACATTGTACTTTAACATTCATCTTTTCTTGTTGTCAACGTAAACTCAATCGTAGTTGTGTATGTGGGGGGGGGGGAGTAATGCAGCTTTTATAAATTCGTTGCCTCTACAACATTAAGCAACCGATTCCAACAACTAACTACTCTACTCTATCAGGAGGGATTTACTTTACTTAAAGATGATTCCTACCCTGCCACCGTTTAGACATGATTCTCCTACTATTCTTTCCTTTTATTTGTTAAATACAAAAAAATGGATGATTCATCAATACTGTTTAATTTCAATAAAGCTAACAACTTAAAGCAGATTCCTACCCCCGCTCTATCCCAGGCGCCTTTCTAATAACACTGTTTGTTTTTTGCTAAGGTAATGAGCCAAAGGGTGGCCACAATATTCCAAGTGTTTCTTAACCAATGACCTGTATTATGTAATTATAACCTTGTTTGGATACAACTTTTCAAAATCCCTAACAGCAGCATACTACTTTTAGAGTGCCTTTTCCTTTTGAAACATTTTAAGGTTATTCTCATCCAAATTATAACCCACATACAATAAATGCAACTAAATTATCTAAACTCTCTTGTAAACTGGCAACCTCCTTTTGCAGAGCTAACGCCCAAGACCTGCATATTATCTGAGTTTTTTACATAGCTTGTTGAATACTCAGTCATCTGAATCATTAATGCAAATGTTCTACAGCTGAGTGCATATGCGCGCACGCGAGCACGCACGCGACATCTAATGTAAGTTGGACTGACCTCTAACCTCTGACTTATCTCCCTGGTCCGGCATGGCCAAGCGCGTTAAGGCGTGCGGCTCGTAATCTGAGGGTCGCGCCAAACATTCTCGCCCTCCTAGCCGTGGGGGCGTTATAATGTTACGGTCAATCCCACTACTCGTTGGTAAGAGTAGCCCAAACGTTGGTGGTGTGTGGTGATGACTAGCTGCCTTCCCTCTTGTCATACACTGCTAAATTAGGGACAGATAGCTCTCGAGTAGCTTTGTACGAAATTCCAAAACAAACTTGTCTCCCCTAAACTTAGTTTTTGTCTTAATAGAAGCCTTTGTGCTGTCTTATTAAATACCTTTTACCAAAATCTATAAGTAATAACATTTTTGGAAAATGTGTAAGGTATGAATTTTCCCCTTGGCAAAGCCATGGGGACTAAGTTCTTAAACTTTGCTTTACAAAAGTTGTTAAATATTCTTTTGAGAGACTTTCCCAAACTTAGCCTACAACTGACGTAAGGCTAGTGTAATTAGTGGGACATTTTTTTGTTATCCCTTCTCTTAAAAGGTTTCATTATCTAACGTCTAGATCTCTGAATGCAATGATAATAGTCAGTGGCTTACATATCCAAACCTTAAAGAAAAACAAAATATGAAATATCATCTAGCCCAGGAACCTTCATTACATTTAAACTTTCCAAGTTTATAAGCATCCAGCTGAGAATTACTGCAGTCATTTGTATTTAATCTCGTTGGCATTTGTGAAGTGGTCAAGATGTGGGATGCTGCTTACACTGAAGCAAAATGGGATAACCCAGCCGTCTCGTCAACATTTATCGGATATCTAGCCGTCCTACTTCCATTCTAACATTTTGTTTGTCCTTAAATCCTTACTGTCAATTAAGTTTTCAGCCAACCTTACTGATGTTTTAATTTTCTGTTACACAAATGGGGAGGCAGGAGAGATAAACCATTAACCTCAATTTAAATGGTTTCTTTTGAAGTAATAAATAACTACCTTTTAAGTGTCACTGACGAACCATCCATTGCTGCTGTATCTACTAAAAACTTGCTTTTTGTTCTACTCTCCTTTTCAACAAACTTGGGTAATTTTATTTGTTAAAGCTACGTATACAATAGCATTAGACTTGCTCTGTATTGTAACACGTTTTTTGTTTGTTTTTTTAGGTATGTCTTTACGTGAATTGAATCATAATGTTAGTTTTCTATGTCTTGTGTTTTCCAATCGCGTTTCAAAAAATAATCGTTAGGCTCTTGTATTCTACTGCGATTTTATGTTTTACAATTGATTTATTCAAAGAGAACCGTTTCTTTCTAATGAGACATCAATTTCGTGCGACAATATGTAATTTCTCATTTTGAAAAATACAAGTTACGATTGCCTACTTCATTGCATTGTCACTTTGACACAAACTTTTAAGAAATCTTCAACAAAAGCAATAACAAATAAACAAAAAGCCAGGTTATTTAAAGCAATAACAACAACAGACAATTTGATTGAGACATTGCTCGAATCTCTAACTTACACGGAACTGCATCATCAAAGATGAGTATGGAGGTTCAGTAAAGTCAGATTTAGGTATTATCCAGTTTATAATTCTTGAATTCTGTGCTTCTTGTTGATTAGAAAGCGATGCCTGCTAGTTGGACTTGTTAATGGTCTCTCACAAGTGTCTGTTGCTATGTCTTAAAACTTAAATTGTACTGTTTCAAAGGATTGTACAATTTTAAATTTTGCCATGTAACTGATATCATCTTAACCTTTCTGCTTCATAAAATTCGAAACACGAATTCAATACGTATAATCTCTGGTAAAAAATAAAAAAATAAAATTAAAATGTTTTCAGCATGTTTGAAAGTGATTTTACAATATCTCGCAAAGCGAAACTATGTCTGAGATGTATGGAATTTTAATCAAAATAGAAATAGAAATACGTTACTGTGATCCAAGAAACTAACTTCGTAGCGGCGGGGGAAAGAGAGAGAGGAACCATTTTGGAGACTGTTAACAACAGCATCAAAGGATGCCTAAAATAAAGCAGCCACAGAATACAAAACAAATGGTTGTGTGGAGGTCAAATGTATTTTTCAGAAATCGGTTTTTTCGCTGTTGTTTAAGTGTTCATTTTTAATTAGCTGGATGTACTTTTACTTTCACATTCTATTTGGCTCAAGTGTTTGATTTCATACTGTATCTTCAACCGCAATCAATTATTATGCATTGCCCTTTTAACAAATCATTCGGAATGATCTTGTCCACAAGACTCTAGACAGGTTTTCAGTGAACTCTGGATTCTTCACGTCCACAGCTGTAAGAAATCGCTGAGCAGAGAGTGACCCTTTTTTAACCATCACAAACTTGTCAGTTGACAAATTGAAAGATAAATATTTAGTAAATACACTTAATTAAAAGAAAAATCATTAAATGAAAAAAAAAAAACAACGTTAACTTTCACTAAAGCCTTGGCAAATTTTATGAAGATATACGTCCTATATTTAAAGTTATTACAGGTATAGCTTCCTGGTTACATACTGCTTAAAGTGTTAATGTTATGTATAAAGCGGTTGGAATGCCATGTTGTTGTTTATATTATTGTTTCGAAGTTCAAACCAATAAAATATGTTGTTATTCATGTAGAAATTTCTAGAATTGGGTAGATCGATCATTTGTCTATAAATAGAATGTATTTTGGCCTGGTGTCTATACGAGCGTCGTGCAAAAACAGGCATGCGCAGATTACTCTGGAATTCTGGGAAGTTACGCGATTGTTCGAGAACACAGTTGGCCTACTAGTGTATAAACAGAAGGCGATGCGAGGAGAGTCAGTCAGTCATTCGTTTTTAGTCGATTCAAGAGATGTTATCTTCGTTTGAGAATTTTTCAACGTTTGCTGTGTGTTTACTGAACTTGGATTTGTGACTGGAGCTAGATCTACAAAAGCTGTGATTTTATTTCGTCAATCTTTACGATTCATTCGAAGTACTGGTTATACTGAAATTCAACACGTATAGGACTGTTTAAGGTAGACCGGGGCAAGTTGGAAAACGACAAATTTGAGACATTCATCAGAAACATCGTAAAAAGAACTTCGTCAAATTTGTTGGAGTGTGAATTGTTTCTGGACTTCTCCATTCAAACTTCGGAATTTCTTCGTGGGACCAAATTCACCCCATAGACTGGACTTTTGGACTTTCATTCTGGATCATTATATTGGACACAGGCCAGTACCATTTTGTATTGTAATTAATTTTGAAGGTTGAAACTGTATATCTGTCATTGTTATTACGTAATTTATTTTATATCTGTCACATATATAATAGTTTGCTGTAATAAATTATATAAGCTGTTATCTGTGTCTTTCTGTTGCGCTCAGTCCATATAAAAAACGCAACAGTTAATGAGTAAAATAACTAGCAGTTTGATACGAGTTCCCAATAATCAACAAAATAAACAACACAATGCCTTATATTCTGCAGAATGATAAAACTTTCCAGCAGCCATCCAATTATTTGTGAGCAGAATGGAGGATCCTGCTGACAAGACAACTGATAAAAAGCCTTATAAAATTTTTAGACAGAAGTAAATCTACTTTTACTGCAATGAAAAATCTTAATAACAAAACAAAAATAATAACCTTGATCGAAAATCTAAGAATTAAGCTATACAAACATTATACGGATATCAGTTCTCAACAAAGTTACAATCTGGTAACAAAACGGTTAGCTGGAGAGTTATTCTACGCTGACTCAAAGTCGAAGAAAGTTTTATACGTATCGCATATAACAGTTTAAAACATTACAAATATCATCTCTATACAAATGTGCTGTTACCATAAACAGTAAGCACAGTTGTAATGTACACACTTGATTTATCCATTCTTCCTTCATTGATGGAACTACTGCAATGACAGAAAAGTAAGGATTTATGTAAGACGTTGAAACAAAGACTGTTATCCACAGGACAAAAGTGGATTTAGTAATGACGGACAACCTCAGCGAATCGTGTACTAGACAGTAAAGAAAACTTGCGAATTAGAAATTCTTAAACGGGAAATTGGGGACTAAAACATGGTAGAGTTGTGAATGTTTCAGTTTGAAACGGTGTGGAAACTAAGAAGAAAATGAAGGATTGATTATGGGTAGTCCTAACTTGTGATTAAATTCAATTAGGACTACCACACAAAAAAAAAAAATTGTGGAAAATGAAACACGCGGGATAATAACCACCTAAAAAAAAAATCTATGGGTCATGGTACAGCACATCAGACTTCGGTATGGAAATGAGAGGTAAAGTACGGTTAGAAGAGTCAAGCAAAGACAAGAATACGTAGAAATAGAAAGTGAAACTAATGCTTAAGAGTATCACCCCATTCTCCCATAAAGAGAAATTCCAATTGTGAGAATCAAGAAGAGGGAATTCAGAATAATTAAAATTGAGGATATAAGAATCGGACAGATGTGCATGAGACTTGAAGTTACAAGAACACAGTTGGTCAAGCATAATTAGAAAAAGAACGCACTGAAATCCATCTGTCTTCTCAAAATGCAAAAAATCAATACCTGAAGAAGGTATCCTCCAGATTGCATACAAAAACACACTAACATATTTACAATGGCTGCTACATTACTTACTGTCAACACACTTAAATAAGCCGTATATAACTTATATGAAAAAAAGCATTCACTTATACCAGTAGTAAATATTACATGCACTAGTCAAGCTCATAGTTTGCATACAAAAAAAAAAATCGAGTAGGAAGATCCTTAAACATCACAAGTCTCATTAAATCAAAATTGAAAAACTCATCTAATGTGTTCAGTGCTGTGGAAAAAAAATCAAAATTAATGAGTGAAAATGCACAAAGCAAGTGAGTACACAAGATGTATCACCCTATTATTTGTGAAGTGCTTTTGTTTCATAATAATCTTATTATAAAGTAGCGCAATTCACAATAAAATTTCGTCAGATTAGATGGGAGTTCATTGAAGATAGTCGAACCATAATCTGTATAGCAGAAGCATAAGGGAGATATGCTACATGTGGGCACCCGACCATCATACCCATATGTGCTTGTTGAACACCTTATTCTAAAACTATGTGCATTAATATGGAATTAGTTTCCCCCTTGCTTATATAACAGCCTCCACTCTTCTGGGAAGGCTTTTAACTAGCTTTTGAAACATGTCTGCGGGGATTCGCTCCTCTTCAGCCACAAGAGCATTAGAGTGGTCAGGTAAGAAGGCCTGTCCTGAAGTTGGTATTCCGATTCGTCCGAAAAATGTTCAATGGGGTTGATGTGAGGGGTCAAGTTATTCCACACCAGTCTCGGCACACCATGTCCTTATGGACCTCGATTTGCGCTTGGGAGCATTGTCATGCTGAAACACAAAAGGGCCTTCCCCCAAACCCCTAGAATTTGCTTTATCTTTTATTTTGGGGTTAGACCTCTAGATAGCGCTACATCCTGTAAATAGTTCAATCTGTAAGTCTTCTTTGTTGGTACAAAGTAGCATAAGCATGACTGAGGTAGGGGAGAATATTTATTGTGACAGGTTAGGGTTCGGTCTTATGTGTGGTGCCATGCTGATGACGTGGATTTCCCTGAATAATCCAATGGTTACTTTATTGTTTGTTTGTTTTTTTTCTTTTTCCGTTAACGTATAGAAAAAACAAGTGCTACATACTACTTCGTGCGTGAAAATCATAACATTAGAAATTAAGGATTTTAAAAATCAATAATAAAAAAAAAATCCAAATGCCATATTCTAAAAATATGGTCAAATTATTTTAATCAAATTTCAGGGGGGGGGGGGGTAAGTATAAGCTATTACTGATGAAATATGAAAGATGTTGGAAAATAATCAATATTTTACTACAAATAAATACTCTGACTATCAAGGCAAAAATGGCACTACTTTAGTCAGGACTCGCCATGTGATTGGAGATCAAAGGATGCCACCTGAGGTTATATATGTATTGCGTAATATGCCATCACTAGAGGGTTACATTACTAAGTAGCCTATACAGCTGACGATTTCTTAGCTGTTACATGATAAGCAAAAGACGTATTTTCAGTGCTACTCGACAGATGACACGTTGCTTGGGGTATGTTGCTATGTTGTCATGGCAGCTGGAAGTTGTCTAGAGTGCAAGTTGCCATTGCTATGAAGACTCACCAGAGGGCATTCAGATAGTTCACAAGCAAACCTCCAAATGGTGAAAATGTGTTATCAACATTATACTGAAAATTAATAACATTGTGCTTAACATTTTGTGAGTGAAACAACCCGTTTCTTTAACCTTGTCAATATTTTCCCCCAGTGGCACAGCAGCATGTCTGCAGACTTACAATTCGAGAATCCAGGTTTCGAAACCCTTATTGTTGAGATCTCAAACAGCCATTGTATTGTTTCGTGCTTAACCTGAAACAAACGAAATTATCATACATAACATAGGTCTTACAAAGGGAGTCTAGCATATCCAAGTTGGTTATGGCACTCCACTTGCACTGAGAAGGGAGGCAGTTTGAATTCTTCTCCCACCAAATACATCCAATATTTTTCTTTTATCAATGAATATAATATTCCCATGGCTAAAAGGGCTGATGTGTTTGATGGGAAGAGAATTCAAACCGTGACCAGCAGACTGCGAGTCAATCATTTGCTCTAATCACCTGGCAATGCCAGGTCATATTCAGTTAAGATAAATATTGAAATGAAACTATAAAGATATGTTAAACAAATTGAATTCTGTATGCATTCCAATGTAAGTATAGTAGCATGATCCACCTTTGTTATATGCTCACGTACAATACAATTGAATCGTCTGCCGACAGTGTGTGTAAGAAAGAACTATCAAGTTGGAAATATTACAATAGCAAATTGTGTTACTTAAAAATAGAACCTGTAGTTTTTCATTACTGATAAGTGTAAAGTCAACGCCATACAGAATGGATTAAATTACTAATTTTAAGATTTTGATTGTTACTATAAACTTGATAACGTTGTTACCCTCATGTGGTTCACTCACAAACTATCTGGTGCTGTTTTCTGTCCCTGGGTATGAGTTCTCTACTTTGTCAAATGTAAATAAATGATAAAACAAATAAAATGAAAAATGACAGAAGAAATACAAAGTTCCTGTGAATAAAACAGATAATTCTCGAATTAATAATATTTTAAATTACAATACAAAGATTACTGTGTTAGAAAAGAATTCTACAGAGAGTAGAGAAATATTGTGGAATTATTTGTGAAACTACAAAATATTAGAAATTATAGTCAACGATAAGGCCATTAAACAACCATATGATATATTCTATGAAATTTCTGAGATATTATTAACAGACTGTATATAATTTCTGTAACACGAGCTAGCTAGTTTGCTGTTTAAGTTTTTCAACACGAACATTACACTTAGAATGAGCATACTCTTGAAGACAGTTATTTTTCTAATGAAATAAAAAATACTTCCTACGGACATTTTGAAATAGATTCTTTGTACATTAACATTAATTTAGTGAAGACTTTAACAATTAATTAATATACGATAAAGAAGGTAATTCTGAAATATATACTTTAGATATTATAATTATTTGTTGCCAAGGGATTACTTTTTAATTTAATAACAATATATCACCAAATTCGTGTGATTATGTGTATTAGCACCATCTTATACACGTTACAATCTGTGTAAGCAGCCATTTTCCATGGTGCACTTTAAATGATTTCCGCACAGACAAAGCTAAACCTTCACTTTTAAAATGACAAGAGAACAGGCATGAATAATGCTGATGCCAAATTTTATTTGACAGGAAAGATATTTTACACTAAATTGTTGGGAAAAAAAATCAAACTATCATTCACATTTCAAAATATCATGTAATTGAAATAATAAAAATGTAGATTTACCATATGTTATTGTTCAGTGGCTCTTAACATGTCCGAAATGTTCAAAATTTACTTCGCTTGGTTGGTGGATGGTATAAGTAGCTTAGAGCTTTGGTTCTGAGTGAAACCAAGAGTGTGATACAATGGAACACTTTTAAGGATGAGAAAATAATTTAAATTGACAGATTAATTTCAACTTTTCCCATCACTGGAGACAGATACTGTTGCTTGTCATTTACTAATTTGTTCAAGTGCCTTTATGAAAAACAATATTATGGAAAATTATTTGTTGAGTTATGGTGCAAGTTTTTTTTTACTTTTCTAAAAATACTTGCATATCTTTTTTTACTTGATGCGAATTCCTTCATTTCCCTTTTCTTAACATTTACATTTCAATCAGTTTTCATGTCACATTATTTTACTTTATAAATGCCCATTATAATTTAAAAGGTTTTTTTTATACCTTTTATATACTCTTTATATCTGAAATTGTTGTTTCATAGTTTATTCTTATCTTAAAGCCCAAATAAAATTCGTCACATACATAATATTCTTTCAAAATCTAATCAAAACAACTCTTGTTTGTGATGTTAGACTGCTGTTCATAACTGTAACATACTATACATTTCCTCACACTAAATTTAGTAATCTCCAATTTTCCCACAACAAAGAAGTGTCCACCTTTGGAAAATACAAAGATTGCATGGTTTCTTATTTTTGTTGTTCGTTGTTGTTGTTTTTTAATAGATATATTTTCTGAACACCATCAGCATGAAGCCTATTACAATCAAAGGTGTGATTATGACACATTTGTTATAATTAATTATTCTCAACAGGTAAGTCAGTTCAACTTTAAAACAACAGTGATTTTGAGTCATAAGAAACATTTTACAAATTTGTATCACAAACCTTAGAGATGAATTAATTTAAAATAAATCTGATGAAATTGTTAATTTATAACTCTCATAAAAAAACAAACAAACTTGCATGTATGAAAATATTATAACGACCCTTTATCTATCTGGCTAAAATATATTATGTTTTTTTGGTTTTGTAACACCGAATATGCCTTCAGTGAATGAAAACTAAGGTTTTGGGAAATATCTCGTTGTGTTATATTTGAAAAGTAACACCATTTGTCACTAATAATCACAAAGATGCAATGTATAAAAAAAGTTTATTTTCCATAGTAATTTGGACATTATAAAAATGGCATCCACATCACACGCGTAAGTGTTCAGAACGAATAAAACACAAAATAATATAACGAATGGCAGTGACGATGTACAACTACTAAGCCTCAAAACCAAGAGCAATGCGAATCCTGCTACTGACTACAAGGTAGATACCCTCAGCAACTTAGAACTGCCACAGCACTATCCACAACCACGTAAATAGTGACTTACAAATTGAAGAGAATGGAGAGGTGAAGTTCTGAAGCACGCTCAAATGCCTATTAGTGCTGTATAAAGAGGAAGAGCTGACCAGCTGTAGCAAGTTTCTGCAGTTTTACCACAGCCCCTTCAAGTGCAACAACTTGCAACTGATGACTGATTTGCAATTGATCATTAGATCTATCGAAAAATGAGTGGTTACGACAATATATCATTCAATCTGTTGATTTTTTTTATTTTCGAGTTGGAGCTTTCTCATATATTTTTGAAAAGAGGAGAGGTATGCCAAAGACTGTTTCAACAATCCAGTTGACATTGCACCAAACTAAAAGCTTATGTAGCATTGCAGGTTTCAGTGGGAAAGTGCAAGAAGAATCAACCTGCAGACTAATGGAAACCTTCAGTTTGTTCAGTAATTTCTACAAATAGTTTTGAGCTGGTAGCTTCCTTTCTCCACTTTACAGACAATGGTCTTCACAAAGCACAATGAGGTCAGCTTCGACTTTATTCTCTCCATAATATATGTCCATTATTTACATCAGTAACAATTATTATTAAAGCATTGAATTTGGTCCTGGTAAACGTTTATCTATCGATAAAAGAACTGTGTATCTTCTAAGCAATAATTGTTATCTGAACCCATCGGCTTGGAAATAAAAAAGTATGCATTGTGCAGTAGCAAATACAGTTAAGCTTTGAAATTTATCACTTTCTGTGCTAAAACTGTTATCACTTGAGATTTTTTTTTGTTTATGAATTTATTTGTTCAAAATTACTGGAAGGATATGAATACAGAAATTCAATAATGTGCACTGAAAATTTTCACAGTCAAGTATCTGTTTATCTGTTGAAAGTGAAATGCAATGTCAGTATGTGAAGAATTAGTTGTCGTTCGGTAATCTTTTTTTTAGTGTCAAATGTAATATGTTAGTACAGTTATTTTAGAAACTAAGACAACTTATTTTATAATGAATATTATGTGGGATAAAATACTTATTCACTCATACACAATATATCATTCTAAACTGTGACTTAACAATTGCATCAAAGATTTCTCTAAATACAGCTCACACATATGTTTAAATCCAAGTCTTAGCTGATTCTAGTTACAGCATATAAACATATATAATAACTGAAATATGACTGAATATTACAAATTTCCAGGTTACAAAAACACAACCATGATGAAAAACCCAAAAGATCAGTTTTATCTGAGTAGATAAGTAACAGAAGTGCACTTGAACTGCAAGTTATGTAATGTCAGCTAGGGATGACAGAAATATGTAGTGCTATAAGACGTAAGTTACATAGACAAAACATTTGTATTTTCATGTTAAAACATCTAGTCATTCTTGCATGAAAAAGAAAGGCATAATTTACCTTTATTTCCTAATTTTTATAATGGTTACAAATTTGGTCAATTGAAAAACGACACATAATTAGAATATAGAAAATAACATAAAATATGAATCCTAACTGACAACAAATATTTGAAATGTATTTAGATTTGAGACATTGCACATATAAGATTTGAGATTTTTGGAATGAGGAACAGTCTTCTAAATCATAACTTAAAAAAATAACTTTGCACTTAGAGTAGTAATAAAACAGACTCTAGTTTCATAAAAAAATCTTTAGTAAAAGTTTACAGACTAACGTTTAATATCTGTGGTTCGAATTTCCACAGTGAATAGAGTACACATAACATTTTATATAGCTTTTTGATGCAGTCCCATATGGTAATACAATTTACTCATTGAGAGGTAAGCATACTGTAGTCAATTAAATCAATGGCATTTAAATATAAACAAAAGGCAAACAACTAAACTTCATCTGTGCCGAGGGGAAAGAACGTTTATAAAAAGGGTAATCATCCATAAAAAAGTCAAAATTCAAACAATAATAATAACAGAAACATGAAGATATAAGTTGTTTCCTACCTCAAAGAAAGCTACACACCGAACTACAGAAGTTTATTCTTCAGTTCGTTTTGAATTTCGTGCAAATTGCAAATCTACACGAGGGCTATCTGTGTAAGCCGTCCCAAATTTAGTAGGAAAGGCAGTTATTCATTCCCACCCACTGCCAGCTCATGAGCTACTCGTTTACGAACGAAAAGTGTGATTGACTGTAACTTTATAACGCCCCCACAGCGGAAAAGGCATGTTTGGTGCGACCGTGATTCGAACCCGCGATCTTCAGATTACGAGTCGAACGCCTTAACCCACCTGGCCATGCCGAGCCGTTTTATTTTTGTGTATGTAAAAATGTGTACTTACACGTTTATTTATTTTTTGTAATGGAATTTTCAAAAATTAAGAAATAAATATTAAAATATTTCAAGTGGATTCTATATGTGTTTTAGGATATTACTTTATTATGTATGGTGCTTTGTCTCCTGTTTTTGAAGGGTTATCTTGTATTTCTAGAATTTCATTGTTAAAGGCTTTGTGCTTCCATTGGATTGTAAGTATTAGGAATAAAAAAGTATATCTTGATCGTGTCAATTTAATTGTTTTACCTGAGAACAGGCATGAAAAGGAGAAAACTAAAAACTACGATATGCTGGAATATTATATTGTTTCTACCTTTTATAATGCCCTCCCCCTACCCAGTGTTTGTGGACTTACACTACTAAAAACGGCTTTCGATACCCTTGGTGGGCTGAACACAGATAGCCAATTGTGTAGTTTTGTACTTGATTATAAATCAAACAAATAACCAAAACCTTTTATAATAAATACCGATTAGTTAGTGTCCTAAAAAGTACATTTCAATGAATTTTATATGCAAAAACGGCTCGTTTGGGTTGAGAAAATATTTCAAATTTTCTCAACCCAAACGAGCCGTTTTTGCATATAAAATTCTCAACAAGTGGGTTTCTCGACATCACTGATTACATTTCAATTAATGTTTTCTTAACATATTTTCTTAAAATAAATGTTTCTACACATTCAAACGTCTCATATTGTGATTTATTAAATGTGAAGGCAAAACCAAAGAGTTTGAGAAAGGAAAAGAAACAGTTTCATACAAAATGCTCATAAAGCTTTTGACTATTTTTTAAATTTCTTACATCGGCTTACAATAATAATGTATTTTGGTGCTATTTATTGGACTGAATAGGTATTTAAATTGTGTTTCGACACAGACAGACTCATGAGTTCATATGTAATGTTAATGTATAACGTTTAAAAAATAACTGGTCAAAAAAATTATGTAAGGATTGCTATAAATTAACTAACAGAAATTCTATTCACAATAAGAAAATAACATGTTTTATTCATAATATGAATTTTATTTAGAACGTTGACTGTGAACACACCATCGGTATTTTTCAGTTTCCTTTAGAACTGTGAATCAGTAAGTTTCACCGTGATTTTTTCTTTCAACGGCATCTGTAAATGGCACGTAAAGTTGACAAAACGCCATCTTCTTTCTTGTCGTGTTTCTTGTATTTGAATACATAAAACTGACACTTATTCACAACTTAATTTATTTTTTTAACATAGCTTTTCGGCTTTCATAGTAGATGTATGGTTTAATATTATTTATGCAATTTATGCATAGAAATGAAGAACCGCCAATTTCAATTACGTTAATAGTATTTTCATTAATATAATAAATTCGTTTTATGCATTTAAATTTTGATTTGGGTTATTTGGAGAATCTCTTTCACATATACATATAATTTAATGAGCTTACAATAGCAAATATTATTTTGTGATTTAAGAACTAATTTCAGCAAAGTGGAAACAACCATATCTACTAGAAACAACCATATCTACTAAAAACAACCATATTTTCTTTTCATTACGTTTATAAATCAGTATGAAGATGTCCTAAAGTAATAATGAGTGGATATTTAATGGCTGTAGTTTTCGTAACAAAGAGCAGTTTCTCATTCAATTTGAGTAACTGTGTACCTGGTGATAAAGTAATAATCCGATAACTTGATTTTTTTGTTGTTTAAGAACTTCCGCTATCCATAGAAATATCTAATTAATTATTAATATAATTCATTAATTCTAACCACGTAGGGCCTAAACTGGTTTGTATAATTATCTATTCTCTGTTGAGTGTACTGAGTTACCATGTATTATTCCTTACTAACTGCCCCCCAGTGGCTCAGCGTTATGTCTGCGGACTTACACGCTAAAATCCGGGTTTCGATACACGTGGTGGGCAGAGCACAGATAGCCCATTGTGTAGCTTTGTGCTTAATTCAAAACAACAATCCTTACTAACTGCAACGGCACTCAACTGATATAGTGTACTAGTGTTCGTTACATTTAGTAACTGTGAAGAATGGACATCAGAAATAAAGAAATCTTACTTGCTCTGAATCTCCATTGAAACGGAATTACAGATAATGATAGTTTATTGAATGCTGCAGTTGAATAGCCCAAGATATTATATGATACCAATAGCAGTCGTTATTTGAGTTAATTTGCAAGATCTCAAATATATTTTTTAATTTCTCTCTCTACAAATTAAAAGTAATGCTGGTTTATAACAGTGAATTGCCACTAATTCCAAAAAACAAAACAACTTTATACTTGTTTGAGAGCTCAAAGATTTGTTGTTAATTTTCATTATAATCTAACACTTGCATGTTTAAATAAATAAGTTTAAAATGAAATGGAAGAAACATTTCAGAAATGGCAGTTCTGTTCCCTGACCTCATATAAAAGGGACGATAAAAATCAAGATCAACTCAGTTTTGGGTGTGGTTCTAATTCAGTCTTCTTTCACAAGATGTATATGTTTGAACACAAATTCAAGTGTTACTTCCAGTGTTTATACAGAAGGATCCAGTGACGGTATGGGTACTCTACGTAAACATTAGAGTGAGAAAAGGCCTGGCATGGCCAAGCGCGTTAAGGCGTGCACTCGTAATCCGAGGGTCGCGCTAAACATGCTCGCCCTCCCAGCCGTGAGGGTGTATAATGTGACGGTCAATCCCACTATTCGTTGGTTAAAGAGTAGCCCAAGAGTTGGCGGTGGGTGGTGATGACTAGCTGCCTTCTCTCTAGTCTTACACTGCTAAATTAGGGACGGCTAGCACAGATAGCTCTCGAGTTGCTTTGTGCGAAATTACAAAACAAACAAACAAACAAAGAGTGAGAAAAATGTGAGGCGACAGCCAGTCTCTTCTTCTGTAGACATGTTATAATGAATTACCATGGACTAGGGTTAATAATCAGTCATATTTGAAATGGTGATTTCTGATCTATGTTGTTAAAGGACGCGTCAAAACTTGAACGAAATCAAAGTGTCACTTTAATATAATCTTGAGGATATTAACTGTGAATAAACATATTTAATAAATCTCTAAGAAATGCTATTTTTATTAAAGTTTTAATGAAGTAAAAAAACATTGGTTGGGCTTGAGCGTTTTAACAACTTATTTCTGTATGAATAATAGCCTTTGTTCCTCTACTTAGGTTGTACTCCCCCTCCCCCAAGTTATTTGGTTAGCATTATAAATATTAACCGATGACAATCATTGCAATAAAGATGAAAACACAGAAAAACGCATCAGAGAGTACACACTCGATACCAATGGATGTTGACTTAGACAGACTATCACTTTGTGAGGTGTCTTTCTGCACTGGTCTTCTTTGAAGTGAATAGTGAATTCTTTAGAGCTTTACATGTTTCGGCACTAGGTTTGAAAGATTCATAATTGTTCAAACACGTCATTGAAATCAGGCTACAAATACGCAGGATATTGGAGCAGCAAACGAAGTACGTGTAATTCAGCCAGTGGCTATTCTCTTACAAATAACAACAGACAATGAAATATCTTTTTACGTCTGGCATATAACACATGCTGAATGTAGATGTTCAGTTCTTGTTGAAGTTTGTCTATTATTGGTAAATCGCACTTGACGCGGAACTTATCAGTTGTCGTTAGTACAATTGGTTCACTTCCAGTATCTTCATTCATTGCTGTTGTTTTTTATCTGCTGCACACATGAGACACACCCACTAACTCCATCGTTTGCTTAGCAGAGTATTCAAACTCTGTGAACTTATTACGGAAGCCTTAAGAGATACGGAAGTCGTGCAGGTCTTAACAAGATCCTAAAGCCTATTTTTCACACATACCCACAAACCACATAGAAAAGCTGTTTTGAGTAGTTACTCTTTCTTGGCCAGAACTGTAGCTTTTAGGTGAATATTTAGGGATCCAATGTCATCTTCACCCATTTCACAATGAAGAGTGTAAAGAAGCCATAGTTTTTGTCTACAGCTCACATGGCCTCATAGTAGCTATCATATCGTATTTTACTGATTAATTTTGATTGACTTTGCTTTTCTCCAGCTGTTTATAATTTTTACCAACCTGGTCCATCTCTTTGTAAATAAAACTGTGAAAGCATACAATTCTTGCACAAAGCCAAATAATGCTGTTGTTTCAATGCCGTATTCCGTGCATGTTGTTTTGTTACAACTACGTTCAACGAGAGTCCAGCACAAGGAACATATTCAATAAAAGGAACAACAACCACTATTCTGAACTGCAGACCAGAGTACCGGCCGAACATGTCCCTGACAATCTATGATGTTTATGCCCAAGTATTTGAACATGTTCAAGAAAACTTTTCACAGTTCACTACCTTCGTGTCTGCGAATAGGCAAGAATTAAAGAAAATTTTCATGAGATAACCATCATCATTGACATAGCAGACAGTGAAAGCCAACTTATCCGTTCGACTGACATCGAATACACGGTGAAAGTGAAATATTTAGCTGCTCTCACTTCTTCATAAATAGTAGTAAGTATTTTACTGTTCGTAAATTGTATTAATTCTTCGTAAACTGTAAAAGACAAGTGTTTTATTTTTCCTTTATTGCTATATTGAGTCAAAATAGGGATGGCTAGCGCATGTAGCTCTTCTGCAACTTTGTGTAAAATTAATAACAAACCATACTTTATTATATTTGTTTTATAAAAGTAGATGGCGCTACTAAGTTTATTGTATTACAAAAGTTCTATAGGCGAATATGTTACTGTCTCATTTAACTTACTGTTGAAAAGCTACTATCATACCTAATGTTTCATTTTTTTCATTAATAAGTGGGAAAGCTGATCGTGTTTTTGTGAACTAGTATGTATTTAACTTATTTATTGTGGTTTTTACTTCTGACAATTTTTATGTAAAATGCTTATCACTAATTCACTTCTATATTGAATGTATAATATCTATTTATCTTGAAAGGAACACTTATTCAAATATGATTCTTAGATTTATAATTTGACTACTAAAGTTTAAACATTAATGTTGTAAAAAATCTTACCTCCTCGAGAATATTTTCACAAATCTCTACTGAGAGCTTGTTCTTTTGTTGACTGAAACTGAGAGCATACAGGCGCTCTTCTTGTTTCTTTTTGCTACAACTAAATATAATAAATGTATTATTTAGTGTTTAACCAAATATTTTACCATTATAGAAATGCTTACTATTTTCTTTAGAACATTAGCTCAAAGAATAAAATATTCTACACATTTAAAATACATTAATCTTTGTAGTTTAAGAGTAAAGCTTATAGAAATCCTATATTCTGCAATAGTTGCTGAGAAGTAACTCTGTCTAAGGTCATATACATGTCTGTCTAACTTAATGTAGTGTATGCGACTTAAATTCAAATCTGAAGGTTTATCACAAACTGAATCTCTTTAAAGGTCAATAGCGTTGAAGGGTCTAAATTAGAAAGTTTTGTAATAGATATATAGATATAAATATATATATATATATATATTTACATATAAACAATTATTTTAATATTAGTTACATTCACTGTAAATAGGTGATTAAATCAGCACTAAAAAATAACACTAACCTTGACATAAACAAACATTACAATATCACTGAGTACTAATGGTAACCGCCTTCCAGCAACCGGTTGCAGAAAGAAAAAGGCAGTTGAAGTGAGACATTGTGGTTACAACTAATAAACTCCTAAACCTTAACTAATTTTTCCCATAGCTGATGGATAATTTGATGTCAGAGTTTGGATTTTGACTGTTTCCTTAAAGCATCTTCAATATGTTTGGGTATAAAGGTCACGAATACTATCTGTTACGACTTACTATTGACAAATAGAACTGATAATGGAAAATAATTGTTTTTACTTTAGTTTATTTTAATGTTTGGTTATATATATATATATATATTACTAGTTTTTTAACAATATATACAAGACTAAAGTCATGATACTTTCAAATACATTTGTTGACAAATTAGAAATTCTATTATACTATAACAATTAAACTCATTACCTAGTTAGTAATGAGAACTAATTTACTATATAAACAATTGTGTGCAAGTTTTGTGTTTCATCAGTACTTTACAACAAAACCAATTTACACTCACCACTCAGTGATATTACACTGTGCTCAACATATACTGATTGGTCAAACGTTCAAACAGGTTCACTCTACAAATATAGTTTAATATATATGTTTCGAAATGAATGTTAGTTTCACTATAATTGATTCAGTTTTACTTTAATATTTATGACGTCTACTTAGATTTCAAATGCTTGTATGAGGTGTATATGTTACAAAACTTATTATTCCAGACCTTTTAAATCTGCTGACATTAAGAAACTCCATTTTAAATGCGACTAGGTTGTTAAATAAGCGAGTATATGACCTCAGAGGAAGTTACCTGTCAACATCTGTTGAAAGAAAGTGTGTGTATAAACTGTAATTTGAAAGTGAAAGTTTTATAAATCATGCTTGTATAGTATGTCTTGTATTTCAAGTGAATGTTCTTTAGAAAATGGAATGTACTCCTATTCTCAATGTTTTCTATAGTAGTAAAGTAACTGGTTAAACAGTAAAAAGAGAAGCAAAAACAAATTCTAGACAAAGACCTTCTACAATAGTAAAGGTAACACGTAGATATTTCAAACATTAGTGATCAATGTACAAAAATAAACACGAGGCAGAAAGGGGTGTCATTTAACAGACAATTATTGTGAAAGCATGTAAGTATTGGCTATAACGTTTCCTTCGCTCAAATAATGGATACTATTTGCTATAAAAATGGCAAATGTAATATCTGTATCATTAAAACAATAATTTTTCTTGAGAGACTTCGTGGCTCTGGCAACGTGTAATCTGGAAAATCTTCCACAGTCACGGCAGCAAGACAACTTTCGAATCTCATGGTGGTGTGCCATCAAGTATGCCATAGCACATACGCGTCTGCGTAGATGTTGAGCGCCTGTGTGATACATAAGCAAGAAGTATTTTTCAAATATCATCCCTCTGAATTATGTCTTGTACAAAATATTGGTAATATTCGGATTATTTCTTTCCTTATTACAGAAATTTATTGTTTGTTTACAATGAGGACAGTTTTGTTTGTACACTTATTTTAATCCGTAAATACTATAGCTACTTTCACTCAGTATCAACTGACAACGTAAATACACCACACTTGTCAGAAGAGTTAGTGTTAACTATAACTTTGCCAAAAATGGCTAACATGTGTACATGAAATGTGAAAATGAATATATGTGTAAATCAATTCTTGAATAAGTTACACTGTTTTATCTTTAGATTAAATATTTTTGTTTCATGTAAATGGGAGTTTCTTGTATTTTGGGAATATTACAATCAACCAATCAATGGTGTTTGGGTATTTTAAGCCCTGGAGGGTCAGGTTCTCTTTAACCTGTTCCTCCTCCCTGAACTTATTTTCTTTGACTGTTTGTATTTGTATTTGGTCCTTCTCAGGACAATGTCCATGTATATGGCTCTTATACAGTTTTAATTATTTATATTATTCACAGTATGTCAAGTTAGCTGGTGGCAATTTTTTTTTTAATTTTTAAAATACATAAATAAGTAAACTATAAATATTAATATTTAAAGTTTATATACATATATATTTAACGTTTATAATTTATTTATCTTTATATTTAAAATATATGTTAATTGGGGAGAGATATTTAGGACTTTCTTCATCATGTATGAGGTACCTGTCAAGTTCGCATAGTAATTCATTTTTCATCCAATTTTTTTAAAGTACCTGATTGTAATATGTAGAAGTCTATCTGGTATGGTTGGTATGTTCGAGTATTTGTAAATGAATTTAGATGATATTGATCTTGGGACTCTGTATGCAGTTGTGAGAAATGTGTTTTGGATTGTTTGTAGTTTAGCTTTGATTATTTTATTACTTACAGTTATCCATGCTGGAGCTGCATAGTCTATTACAGGTCTAATATATGTTTTGTATATTTTTAGTATGTTATCTGTAGATGCTCCACTGTTTTTATCAGTCAGACTCCTTGCATAGTTGGTTCTTCGCCAGATTTTATTTTTAATTTCGTTTACATGATTGATCCAAGTTAGTTTTGAATCATAGGTCAGACCTAAAAATTTTGCCGATGGGGCAATCTGGAGTAGAGTGCCATTTATATATATTTCTGGCTGTTGTTTTTTGTGTTTTGTCGATTTCGTAAAGACTACGAGCTGTGTTTATTTTAATTCTATATTTTTCACAGTATTCACTAATTCTATTTAATTGTGGTTGTATGTTTGTTGCTGCTATCGTGGGTGTTGCATCACTTTTCCAGATTGCAACATCATCTGCGAACTGTGATGAGAATCCATGATTTGGATCCTTCAGTGGCATATTGTTTACATACGTGATGAAGAGTATAGGGCTAACCATCCCTCCCTGTGAGACACCAGCTTGTGGAGTGAAGTATTCGAAAAAAGTTCCTTCTACATTTACTCTACATTTTCTGTTTTCCAAAAAGTAAGATAACCAGCGAATAATTCCTCACGGTAGTTCCATTTCATTCATTCGGAACCTTATACCATCGTGCCAAACAGTGTCAAATGCTTTCTCGATATCGAGGAAGCAAGCGACTGTACATTCATTTTTGTTGAAACTATCTATTATGGTTTCGGTTATTCTTATTAAGTGGTCTGTCGTCTGTCTAAATTTTCTGAATCCATTCTGTTCTTCTGGTAATTTTGATGTTATCTCCAAGAATGTGGAGAGTCTATTACTTATTATTCTTTCGAGAATTTTGCCTACACAGCTGGTCAGGCTGATTGGTCGGTAGCTATTAGGTTTATTCGCTGGTTTTCCTTCCTTATGGAACATTAAAATATTTGCAAGCTTCCAAGAAACTGGGATGTATCCTGAGGATAGTGATAAGTTATATAGTGAATTTAGGTGGTCAAACAATTTCGGAGTGCCCTTTTTTAGGAGAATAGCTTGTATTTCTTCTTCTCCTGGTGCTTTTTTTTGTTGTTTTTTATTGCTTCTAGTAATTCTTGAAAGGATATTTCGTTTGTTAGTAATGTGCTTTCATAATCAGTATTGGAACTTGTATTTGTATCAGTTATGTTTACTGGAAATATTGGTTCATATTGATGTTTATTATTTGCTATGTAATTAGTGACTTTATTGTAGAAATTTGTATTCATATCTGGATCTGTGTGAGTTTTAAATGTATTTTGGAGTTGATCTTTGAAAGCTTCGGCTATTTCTTTATTTGTGTGTGCAGTGGTGTTATTATGTTCAAGTGGAGGATATTTCTTTGTGTTTTCATTTGTGAGTCTTTTAAGATGTGACCAGAATTTTTTCGGGTCAGTTTTTTCGTTTAGTTTATTACAGTAATTGTCCCATTTATTTTGTTTTTGTTGATTTATTTGAGTTCTGATGTGATTTCTAATGTTATTTATTTGCGTTTTGGTTTCTCTGTTTCTTGTAATCGTGTACAGTCTTCTCAGTTGTCTACGTTCTTTGATTAGGTTGATTATTTCTGTGGTGGGTTTCCATGTGTTGTTTGTTGTTTTATGGTGTTGTTTTGGTATTGTTAACTTGGCTGCTTTCTGAAGGCATTCCGTGATTGTTTGACAATAGTTGTCCATTTCGACATGTGTTTTAACTTCTTTTATAATTTTATTAGGTAACAGATTATCTAATTCCTGTTTATAGCGTTGCCAATCTGCTTTTCTGTAATTAAATTTTTCTTTCCTATATGTTATATTTTTATAGGGGGCGAGATCGAAGACACAATAAATTGGGAGGTGATCACTATCTACATCTTTTCCCACTTGAAATTTTATTAATTTCTGGCTTAAATTATATGTACACATACACAGATCTAGTATTCACTAGTGTTAGTGGCATATGATGTATGTGTTGGGGTGGTATCATTCAATAAAGCTATGTTATTGTCATCTATGAATTTTATTAAATTTCTACCATTGGAATTAGAACTTCGGCATCCAAAGGTAACATTTTTACTGTTTAAGTCTCCCATAACTATGGAGTTTTGATTGTGGGAAAAGATGTTATTAAGTAAAGTTGTATCTAATTGTTTATTGGGTGAGCAGTAAATTCCTGCTACGGTTATTTTAGTTTTATTCGATTGGAGGATATCTACAGTAACATGTTCATTGCTACTGTTTAATTTGATTTCTACTACAGATAAGTCTACTTTGTGGAGCAGCATAATGCCTTTGTTTTCATCATTTTTATTTTTCCTGTCTTTTCAAATAGTTGAGTAATATGGTATTTTAAATCTATTATTATTGTATGTTAGAGTTTCACTTATTATTATAATCTGGGGGTTAATTTCTTTTATTAGGTCTTCGATCTCATGTTTCTTGGAAGCTATTGCACCTTGGATGTTGATATATACTACTATGAACATTGTGCTGTGAGCATGTATCCTGTTAGTGTAGTTATAATATAGGGTATGTGAGGTGTGATATGTTTTATGGAGATAGTGATCAGTAATTCTAAACAGTTAGTTGTCTGGTTTGGTATATTCTGTTACAAATTCTGTTATTACGTTTTTGAACACTGTTGAGAATAGGCTTGTTTTGTCTGTTGTGTTAATATTCGTTTCTTGTATAGTGGTGTTGTTTTTTTATTTTTGTGTTTGTGTTAATGTGTTCTTGTTCTGTGTATTAGTGTTCTGTTCTTGCTGTTTATGTAGTTCTTTTCCTTTTAGCATTTCTGCATACGTGGTTTTTGTTGTTTTATTGAGTTCTGTTGATGTGTCTGTTTTATGTAAGCTGTTTGTTTTCGGTTTATTCTGTTCTGTTGGTGTGTCTGTCTTAGGTAAGCTGTTTGTTTTCGGTTTATTCTGTTCTGTTGGTGTTCTGATCTGATAAATACGTTGCTTTATTTGTTTATATTTTTCACAACCTTTGTAATTTGCCGTGTGGGTTTGACCGCAGTTACATTTAGGCGTTTCCTTTTCTTTTTTGCATTGGTTGATATGGTGTTCCCGCCACATCCGCAGCACCTCGGTGATGCTAAGCAGGCTGCTGAAACATGTCCATATCTTTGGCAGTTGTAACACTGTGTTACAACAATTACCGGAGTTTTCAGTTTCTCAACTTGGTATTTTTGATACCAGAGCAATATTCCATTGTTTATTAAATTTTGGATGTTGTAACTGTCGTCAATATCTATTCGTATCAGATTTGTGGGTGCCTGTGTTTTTTTGGAAATTATTCGTTCTATTTTTGTGATCAGTGATGTCGAGAAACCCACTTGTTGAGAACTCTATATGCAAAAACGGCTCGTTTGGGTTCAGAAAATATTTTAAATAGAAGAACGAACAACGTCAGGTGAACCTGACGATGACCGAAAAAGGTCGAAACGTTGTTCGCTCTTCTATTTAAAATATTTTCTGAACCCAAACAAGCCGTTTTTGCATATAGAGTTTTATTTTTGTGTTTGGGATGTTTTGTTCGTCTAGTGCTTGAGGAGTTATATCAACATCCTTGGTGTTAGTATTATTTTCAGTTTCGTTAGGTTTACTGGAATTTAAACCTATTTTACTTGGTTTATTTGCAGGGGTAGCTACCTCTACCTCAGTATTAGTAGCTACAATTGCTTCTTCTTCGTATTCCGAATTTTCCGAAGAATTTATGATTTTGATTAATTTTCTCTTAGCTTTAGTTTTTTTTTTCTGATTATGTTTTTATTAGTTTTTTTACAGAACTTAGTTCCTTTTTTGCTAAACTACACAGTGCTAGCAATGGGGAATTACTGTTAGTATTGCCACCAACATCGCTTGACTTACTTGTATTCAGTTTTTGATGATCAGAAACGGCTTTTCCCGCCATTTCTGTTCTTGTGCTGTACCGGTCTTGAAGGGATCTTCTCCGCAGTTTCCCGCTCTGTTGTCTCTGGTTTTAACTGGTCTCTGTGTGAAGTATTTAGTCTTAGTGTGGTCTCTGGGTGTATAAAAATAAAATAATATATATTCTTCTTCTTATACTTTGTATTATACGATGAGCCTAAACTGCCTTTCTTACAAAGAGAGAAAGAACACGTCTGGTTTATCTCGCTTCCGTGCTAAGAATCGAATATTACAAAAGGATTTGTTTGTTTGTTTTTTGAATTTCGCGCTAATCTTACACTACTAAATTAGGGACATCTAGTGCAGAAAGCCTGAGAGTAGTTTTGCGCGAAATTCAAACCAAAAACTTCTAACAAATAAGAGCGTCATGGGATTGTTTGTTAAGGCTCGAGACCAATAGGACGTCCATTGTCTGGCTCTTGCTTGAAGCGAATTAGGCCTAAGAGATTTGATTTGAAAATTTAAGAAGAAGCATTTGAACTTACTACATATCTCATCAAGGCAGCATATTACTTTAAGAAAACAGAGAGGACTGCTGAAATCGAGAACAGAAGAGCGGGAAACCGCAAAAAAAAAAAAAATAACAACTACGGGTCCTATAAGACCGACTAAGGAAATGGCGGGAAAAGCCGTTACGGCTCATCAAAAGACTAATGCAGGTAAGTCAAGTATTACTGGTTGCAATGATATCAATAATGTTCGCGCCCGATTCGCGCAAAAACATGCTCGCCCTCCCAGCCGTGGGGGTGTATAATGTAACGGTCAATCCCACTTTTCGTTGGTAAAAGAGTAGCCCAAGAGTTGGCGGTGGGTGGTGATGACTAGTTGCCTTCCCTCTAGTCTTACACTGCTAAATTAGGGACGGCTAGCACAGATAGCCCTTGAGTACCTTTGTGCGAAATTCCCCCCCAAAAAAAAAAGATATCAATAATTCCCCATTGCTAACTCTCTGTAGCTTGGCAAAAAGGGAATTAAATACTGTAAAGAAAGCAAAAACTGTAATTAAAAAAAAAGTAAAGCAAAGCGAAAATTAATTAAAGAAGTTAATTCTTCGGAAAACTCTGAATGCGAAGAAGAAGCAGTGATGGCTACTAATACTGAGGTAGAGGTAGCTACTCCTGTATCTAAAGTAGGGTTAAGTCCCAATAATGTAATAGTTAAAAATAGCAACACCGAGGATGTTGATAAGCATAATAATGAAGACAAAAAAATGATGACAGTGATCAAGAATTGGAAGACCAAGACTTTATCACTGTCATATCCAAAAGAAATATAAAGAAAAACAAACAAACAATAATACAGTGACAAAAACAAGACCACCACAATATGCAGTTATAATAGAAGGCATTCCGGGTCATTATAACCAACCCCTGCTTTCCACAGAAGTAAAGAGATGCAAACCAAATGTTAACATAGTTAACATTAAGCGTTTGCCTAGAGGCGGAGTACTGGTGCAAGGGCAAGATGTAGTCGATCTTAACCGACTACTTAAAGAATGGCCAACAGATGCCTTTAAACCTGGAAATATCAAAATCCACCTTCCGGGAAGTAAGCCGCAACCAAAATCAATAGTGGTAAGAGGGGTTCATCAAACGATTGACCTGGATCTAATTAAACAAGCACTTCACGAACAGAACATACCACACAACAAAATAGAAAGAATAATTTTAAAAAACACACACAAACACCTACCAATCTCATAAGAATAGACATAGACGACAGTTACAACACTCAAAATTTAATTAACAATGGAATATTGCTCTGGTATCAAAAATACCAAGTTGAGCAATTGAAAACACCGGCAATTGTTGTAACACAGTGTTACAACTGCCAAAGATATGGACATGTTTCAGCAGCCTGCTTAGCATCACCGAGGTGTTGCGGATGTGGCGGGGAACACCATATTAACCAATGCAAAAAAGAAAAAGAAACGCCTAAATGTTGTAACTGTGGTCAAACCCACACAGCAAATTACAAAGGCTGCGAAAAATATAAACAAATAAAGCAACGCATTTTTCAGATTAGAACACCAACAGAACAGAATCAACCGAAAACAAACAGTTTACCTAAAACTGACACACCAACAGAACAAAATCAACCGAAAACAAGCAGCCTACCTGAAACAAACACATCAACAGAACATAATAAAACAACAAAAACCACATATGCAGAAATGTTAAAAGGAAAAGAACCACATAAACAACAAGTACAGAAGACTAATACACAGAACAAGAACATATTAACACAAAAACCAAAAGAAAACAACACCACCATACAAGAAACCAATATTAACACAACAGATAAAACAAGCCTGTTTTCAACAGTGTTCAAAAATGTAATAACAGATTTTATAACAGAATATACCAAACCAAACCAGACAACTAACTTTCTAGAACTACTGATCACTATTACAATAAAACACGTTACACCTCATATACCCTACATTATAACTACACTAACAGGTTACATGCTCACAGCGCAATGTTCACAGTAGTGTATATCAACATCCAAGGTGCAATAGCTTCCAAGAAACATGAGATCGAAGATCTAATAGAAGAATTAAACCCCCAGATTATAATAATAAGTGAAACTCTAACATATAATAATAATAGATTTAAAATACCTCGTTACTCAATAATTAGAAAAGACAGAAAAAATAAAAATGATGAAAACAGAGGCATTATGCTGCTTCATAAAGTAGACTTATCTGTAGAAGAAATAGAATTAAACAGTAACAATGAACATGTTACTGTAGATATCCTCCAATCAAATAAAACTAAAATAACCGTAGCAGGAATTTACTGCTCACCCAATAAACAATTAGATACAACTTTACTAAATAACATCTTTTCCCACAATCAAAACACCATAGTCATGGGAGATTTAAATAGTAAAAATGTTTCATTTGGATGCCGAAGTTCTAATTCAAATGGTAGAAAATTAATAAAATTTATTGATGATAACAATATAGCTTTATTGAACGATACAACCCCAACACATACATCCTATTCCACTAACTCTAGTGACATACTAGATCTGTGTATGTGTACATATAATTTAAGCCAGAAATTAGTAAAATTTCAAGTGGGAAAAGATGTAGATAGTGATCATCTCCCAATATTTTGCGTCTTCGATCTCACCCCTATAAAAATATAACACATAGGAAAGAAAAATTTAATTACAGTAAGGCAAATTGGCAATGCTATAAACAAGAATTAGATAATCTATTACCTAATAAAATTATTAAAGAAGTTATAACGCATGTAGAAATGGACAACTATTGTCAAACAATCACGGATTGCCTTCAGAAAGCAGCCAAGTTAACAATACCAAAACAACACCACAAAACAACAATCAACACATGGAAACCTACCACAGAAATAATCAACCTAATAAAAAAGCGCAGACAACTAAGAAGACAGTACATGATTACAAGAAACAGAGAAACTAAAACACAAATAAACAACATTAGAAATCACATCAGAACTCAAATAAAACCACAAACACAAAATAAATGGGACAGTTACTGTAATAAACTAAACGACATAACTGACCCGAAAAAATTCTGGTCACATCTTAAAATATTCACAAGTGAAAACACAAACACAAAGAAATATCCTCCACTTGAACATAATAACACCATTGCACGTACAAATAAAGAAATAGCCGAAGCTTTCAAGGATCAACTCCAAAATACATTTAAAACTCACACAGATCCAGATATGAATACAAACTTCTACAATAAAGTCACTAATCACATAGCAAACAATAAACATCAATATGAACCAATATTTCCAGTAAACATAACTGATACAAATACAAGTTCTAACACTGATTTTGAAAGCACATTACTAACAAAAGAAATATCCCTACATGAAATACTAGAAGCAATAAAAAACACCAAAAACAAAGCGCCAGGAGAAGATGAAATACAAGCTATTCTCCTAAAAAAAGGCACTCCGAAATTGTTTGACCACCTAAATTCTCTATTTAACTTATCGCTATCCTCAGGATATATCCCAGTTTCTTGGAAGCTAGCAAATATTTTAATGTTCCATAAGGAAGGAAAACCAGCGAATAAACCAAATAGCTACCGACCAATCAGTCTGACCAGCTGTGTAGGCAAAATTCTCGAAAGAATAATAAGTAATAGACTCTCCACATTCTTGGAGGTAACATCAAAATTACCAGAAGAACAGAATGGATTCAGAAAATTTAGACAAACGACAGACCATTTAATAAGATTAACCGAAACCATTATAGATAGTTTCAACAAAAAAGAATGTACAGTCGCTTGTTTCCTCGATATCGAGAAAGCATTCGACACCGTTTGGCATGATAGTCTAAGGTTCCGAATGAATGAAATGGAACTACCGCGAGGAATTATTCGCTGGTTATCTAACTTTCTGGAAAACAGAAAATGTAGAGTAAACGTAGAAGGAACTTTTTCCGAATACTTTACTCCACTAGTTGGTGTCCCACAGGGAGGGGTGGTTAGCCCTATACTCTTCATCATGTATGTTAACAATATGCCATTGAAGGATCCAAATCATGGATTCTCATCACAGTTCGCAGATGATGTGGCAATTTGGAAAAGTGCTGCAACACCCACGATAGCAGCTACAAACATACAACCACAATTAAATAGAATTAGTGAATACTGTGAAAAATATAGAATTAAAATAAATACAGCAAAACTCAGCTCGTACTCTTTACAAAATCGACTAAACACAGAAAACAACAGCTAGAAATATATATGAATGGCACTCCGCTCCAGATTGCCCAATCAGCAAAATTTTTAAGTCTGACTTATGATTCAAAATTAACTTGGATCAATCATGTCAACGAAATTAAAAATAAAATTTGCCGAAGAACAAACTATGTTAGTAGTCTAACTGGTAAACACAGTGGAGCATCTACAGATAACATATTGAAAATATACAAAACATATATTAGACCAGTAATAGACTATGCAGCTCCAGCATGGGTAACTGTAAGTAATGAAACAATCAAAACCAAACTACAAACAATACAAAACACACTTCTCACAACAGCATACAGAGTCCCGAGATCAACTTCATCTAAATTCATTCACAATTACTCGAACATACCAACCATATCAGATAGACTCCTAAATATTACAATTAGATATTTTAACAAAAATTGGATGAAAAATGATTTATTATGCGAACTAGATAGGTACCTCATACACGATGAAGAAAACCCTAAATACTTCTCCCCAATTAACATATATATTAAACATAAAGAAAAATAAATTAAAGTAAAATATGTATGTATATAAACTCTAAATCTTCTATTTATTGTTTACATATTTATGTATTTTAAAATAATAATAAGATATATAAAAATAAAAATAAAATAAATTGCCACCAGCAAGCTTGACTATTGTGAATAAGAGATTATAAATGGACATTGCCCTGAAAAGGACCTAACATACAAACAGTTAGGGAAAATACGTTCAGGAAGGAGGAAGAGGTCAAAGTGAACCTGACTTCCCAGGGCAAAATACCCAAATACCATTGACCAAGAGAGTCATTTCAAAAACGTATCGCGTGTATGATGGTGGATACGCTGGCTCTCCTCCACAATTGGACTGAAGCCTTACTTTATGATGGATTTTGTGTGTCGGCATGTAAAATATAAAGTTATGTGTTTATCATTTAAAAAATATTAGTAGTATATACAAATAATAATACCAAGTTACTAGGTGTTATCATGAATATAAAATATATACCAATTTAAGAGATATTACTATTGCATATAAACTACATCAATTTAATAGTTATTACTACAGCATGTAAGCTATGAAGATGTTTGAAAAATGTCCATATAAACAATTCTTAACAAATGTTTAATACGGAGCAATTTGATTGTTTTGTTTGTTTGTTTTGGAAATTCGCACAAAGCTACTCGAGGGCTATCTGTGCTAGCCGTCCCTAATTTAGCAGTGTAAGACTAGAGGGAAGGCAGCTAGTCATCACCACCCACCGCCAACTCTTGGGCTACTCTTTTACCAACGAATAGTAGGATTGACCGTTACATTGTACGCCCTCACGGCTGGGAGGGCGAGCATGTTTAGCGCGACGCGGGTGCGAACCCGCGACCCTCGGATTACGAGTCGCACGCCTTAACCCGCTCGGCCATGCCAGGCCCGGAGCAATTTGAATAAACATTATTAGATTTTAATGGTACTCTAAGGATTCTATTATGGAAGAGAATAATTTGACAATGTTTTGTATAAAAGCAACTACACTTGTTCACAGGCAAAAACAGAAACGGAAAAACACAACATATTATGTATAAATAAAATTTGTTCAGATATTTAATATAGTTGGCCTGACATGGCCGAGCGCGTTAAGGCGTGCCCTCGTAATCCGAGGGTCGCGGGTTCGCGCCCGCGTCGCGCTAAACATGCTCACCCTCCCAGCCGTGGGGGTGTATAATGTGACGGTCAATCCCACTATTTGTTGGTAAAAGAGTATCCCAAGAGTTGGCGGTGGGTGGTGATGACTAGCTGCCTTCCCTCTAGTCTTACACTGCTAAATTAGGGACGGCTAGCACAGATAGCCCTCGAGTAGCTTTGTGCGAAATTCCAAAACAAACAAACTTTAATATAGTTTGGAAATAATTGATCGTGCATTTTTTAAAATAAATATTTTGTAATAAGAAATCACTGAAACAAACACAAAATCAACTCAAATATTAAACTGCGTCAATCTTTGGTCCATCTGTAAGGCGATGTTTGACTTGCACTTAGTGCCCAAATCAATGTTGTCATTTGTAGTTTTTGTCAATTTTGAGGGGAGAGGGTTATCAAATTGTTACGTATTGTAATTTATCCCGGACAAGCACCAAATTTTTATGTTACGAATTACGATTTCAAATAGCCTGAAATTTTAATATTAATTGAGAAATTTGTTGTTGTTGTTTTTAATTTCGCACAAAGCTTTTTGTTTGTTTGTTTTGGAATTTCGCACAAAGCTACTCGAGGGCTATCTGTGCTAGCCGTCCTTAATTTAGCAGTGTAAGACTAGAGGGAAGGCAGCTAGTCATTACTTCCCACCGCCAACTCTTTTATCAACGAATAGTGACATTGATCATAACATTATAATGCCCCCACGGTTGAAAGGGCGAGCATATTTGGCGCGACGGGGTTGCGAACGCGCAACCGTCAGATTACGAGTCGCATGCCTTAACACGCTTGGTCATACCGGGCCAATTGAGAAATTAATTAAATGTTGATAAGTATTAAATTATTTATATTTGCATATAATATAATATTTTAATATAAAAAATACAATTTATAATAATGGTTATTACAAATAGTTAATATAAAAACAATTTTCAAAAAAAGTATTTTACAAACTCTCAAATAATATTTCGTTTCCTATCTGGTCCGGAACTGAATATTTTATCGACGGTCTGGGTCTACGACAATCAAAGTACTTCAGAATTGATATTGTAACCCTTCACTTAAGCCATTATCCTAGTGTAACACAACACCTTTACGGTTGATCAAAGCAGGCCTCTTTTCTTTCAGTGCAACATTCAAGCGCTTTGACAACAGAAGTCTGATGTAGTCATTACATTGAGTGGCAGCAACTCAAAGTGGACCACACCAACATTATCCCACCAAACGCTTAACAAGACTTTCCTAGGATGGAAGTTTATTTTGGGCTGTGCTTTATTTAGCCATTTTACCTGCAATGAAGCCTCTGTACTAGCTCTTCAACTGATAGAGAACAATCTTCATCAAGTGTAGACAGCGGTAAATCATAATTAAACTAAACAGGACAACCTTAACATGGTGCATCACTTAAGCTGTGATCACCTGATTTGAACTTTTGAAACATTTTCTTTCATTGAGAGACTCTGCACAATAAACTCCTTGAATGTTTCACTTACTTTCTGCTGCACAACTGCCTTTTTTAAATTCATAAAACATTATATGTTTAATGTGCTCCTCAGACACATCCATCTTCATAAGGGTTTATTTGATTAATGATCTGAAAAAGTCAAGTTGGGCTAGTTTCTTTTATTTGTCTGAATGTTTTTATACACATTCTACTATATAATTTAACCATTAGAGCCTTCTACAAAGACAGAAATGATGATGCACTTTCAGACATTACTTATGGGGTGACCTGATAGAAGGAAAGAATGGCAGATTTTATCATGTATTATTTAATCATTAGAAGGATAGTAAAATGGGTCAAATTTGTGCAGAGTTAGGTTATAGAAAATAACAAACAAAATATGGGGTTTATTTTTTTTAAATCTTTTTGACACTCATTTAGGAAATTCTAAAGGATATGCTAACTAGATGTAAAAACTGTAAGGTGAAAAAAACAACAAACCTTAACATGTAAACCACCTTGTAATCAGACTAGTGAAAATCTGACTCAGATTGTTACTTCATGAATTCAAAGATAAATAATTCTTTGGTAAATACAATTTTTTTGCATACAAGCTTACGATGACCGAGGAAGGTCGAAACGTTGTTCACTCTTCTATTTGAAATATTTTCTCAACCCAAACGAGCCGTTTTTGCATATAAAATTCTCAACAAGTGGGTTTCTCAAAATTACTGATTCTTAAAAATATTTATGAAGATATACTTCCTACGTTTAAAATTATTGTAGCTATAGTTTCTTGGTTCCATGTTAGTTAATGTGTTAATGAGTAAAATAATAAGCAGTTTGATACAAGTTGCTTATAATCAACAAAATAAAAACAAAAATAACTGATATTCTGCAATACTATTGAACTTTCTAATAGCCATCCAATTATTTGTGAGCAGAGTGGAAGTTTCTACAATGAGAAAACCGATAATCATCCTTATGGGATTTCGTGACATAAGTAAATCTACTGTTACTGTAATGAAAAAATCTTAATTAATAGCAAAGAAATAATCACCTTGATTGCAAATCTAAAAATTTAGCTACACAGACATTAAACTGATATCAGTTCTCAACAAACTTACAATCTGGTAACAAGACAGTTAACTGGAGAGTTATTTCACACTTACTCAAAGTCAAAGAAAGTTTTATATGTAATATATTTAACAGTTTAAAATATTACAAATAACATCTCTATGGAAGTGTGCTGTTTCTATAAACAGTAAGCACAGTTGTAATATACACACTTGATTTATCCATTATTCCCTCATTAATGAAACTGCTGCAATGACAGAAAGGATTTATATAAGACATTGAAACTAAGAAAAATAAACCATAACTTTTATGTATCTATAATATATTAGAAATTTCCAATTGTTAAAATTATTTATTTTTCAGCATAATATCTACAGGTAGTGGCATGAGCATAACTCACTGAGAACTGGCACAATAAAGAAGATCCAGGGTTTCAAGGCACAGGGTCTTGGACTGAGTTCCCTCTTGGCAGGTAACATACGAAAAAACAACAACACTGAATTATTCAAAAGAAGCATAAAAGAAATGATCCATAAAAAAGGGTAAGAACAATGAGCATGCCTAACAGAAGCTGGAGTGCATTCATATGATGAGAGAACTCATTAAGAGAAGCATCAGTGAACACGTACTGACTCAACTTAGATAAAGATGGTGGCACATTGATGGTAATAATAGAGAGGCAAGCCACCAATGTCAATCTTGGGCTGATGGAGGGGGGATTATGAACCATTTTAGTCAAGATTACAGTGAGTGATTCTTCTGCACATGCAGGGTCCAATAGAGAAGTTGCATATGTTTGAGTGATTAAAGAATTAGTTGGTTTTAGCAAAGCCATGGTCCCCATCATCAAATTATTTCTCATGAACTACAAGCAGAACAAGTGCAGATCCAAGTGGCAAGTGACTTACCAGCAGATGAAAAAAAGGCTGAGCAAAACTGAGAAAGGAGTTGTGAGGTACCACTAGATATTTGGATGCCTCTTATAAGTAACTGTAATAATAAACAGAAAATAGTGAAAGGAGTTGTGAGGTACCACAAGATATTTGGATGCCTCATATAAGTAACTGTAATAATAAACAGAAAATAGTGAAGTATAAGAAAATATTTTCAAGGCAATAATGTTTATAGAATAATGACAGCTCAAGGATACATGCTGAGAAACTTGTTGCCATGTGATTAATTTATAGTTAGTTTATGAAGAACTGACACTATCAAGGATAACAGAAGAGTTATTTAAAATAAAGATTTAGAGAAAGCTGCTGAAAAACATCTGCTATTTATTTAGATTGGAATAGATAGACACTATCAAGGTTAAAAGGGGTTATTCAAACTATAAACTAAAGATGAGGAACTGTTCATTATATGTTTGAGTTGAAGTGAATTGATGCTGTCAAAGTTAAAAGAGGTTAAGCAAACTGGGATGTTGAATCCAAGAAGAACCTTGGATAGAGAGACAGTGTGACAAATGACAGTATGGGCTATGGTGACTGATTAACTCACTGGGTCTGCAGTTAATAAACAAGAAGAAACTCTGATTGTTTAATGATGCATTGGTACAAATTATTACAAAACGAGCTAAAGAAATCACAAATAGGAAGTCAGCTGACATCATTTTCAAGATCTAGCAAGCAATCCAAATAATTGAGATCATCATCTAGAAGACTCACATCTCATCTTCATCAGAAAAGGAACAGAGAGAAGTCAAGAAGGAATTGAGGAACAAGTACAGAAGATGTTTCTTGCTGTCAGTAAAAAACCAGGCCATTTCATGCTCAAGCTCTTTATTAGCAATTCTAATGCCATCCTTTCTTAAACATCAGTCATCATGTTGATAGAATTAAAATGATTGCCTATGATAAACATTAATAAAGACAAACTGTGAAAATTAGTGTGTAAATACTAAGTGTTTGAAGGCTTAAACAAAACTTTTAAGACTCAAGTCTCTTTGTTTTAACTACAAGCCCTTCAGTTAGTACTTCTGTGCTCTATTCACCCATTATATCCTTAATTCAAATAAATATTTCATGTAACAGCAGGTGGTACAAGCCTGACTCCAATGGCTACATTGAGAGAATCCACTCAGTCTGCCTGCAAAGTCAGCCCTTAATCACATTACAGTTGAGAAACACTTTCAAATGAATACTGAATGTGAGACAGGGAAAAATTCAGAAGTGTTAATGAGCACAACATCTTTTATATATTGTAGATAAAACAAGTTGGTTGAGGAAAAAACAGGCTAAAAAGGGGAAGAGAGAGAACTGAAGCGAAAGACTATTTGTAAAAGTGCAAATCATTTCTCTGTGCACATAGAAGTGTGACCATAAGTACTCAAACAATGACGAACAGCTCTTCATAGGATCCAAGTGGATTTAGTAATGACTGACAACCCCAATGAATCATAAACCAGGTAGTAAAGGAAACTTGTGAATTAGAAATTCTTAAATAGAAAACTTGGGGACTAAAACAAGATAAAGTGGTGGATGTTTCAGTTTTAAATAGTGTGGTAACTAAGAGCAAGATGATAAAATGATATTTTTGGTAGCCTCAGCTTGTGATTAAATTCAATAAGGATTACCACAAAAAAGTTATGGAATAAAGAACACAGGGAATGACAATCACCTAAAAAAATTTCGTGGGGCATGATGCAGCACCTCAGACTTTGGCATAAAGAGGACAGGTAAAGTGTGGTTAGAAGAATGAAACAAAGACAATAATACTGAAAAAAAAGAAAGTGAAACGAACACTAAATAATTTGACCACATTTACCCATAAACAAACCTAACAAGAACAATTCCAATTGTGAGAATAAAATAAAGGGAATTCAAAATTGTTAAAATTGAGGATATAAGAATCAGACAGATGTGCTGGTGAAACTTGAAGTTACAAGAACACAATTGATCAAGGAAAAGGAAAAATAAAACAAAGATTACTTAAGGTTAGGATTAGAAAAAAGTGAACAAGAATTACATGACATGAGGGATAAAGAAAGAATGATACATAACCATGAAGGAAGAAGGTTTGAAGGTTTTTTTCTAACTGTGAGAATAGTTTCCAAAGTATAATCAGAAAAGAAGACAATGAAATCCATCTTCATTATTGTCTTTCCAAAATGCAAAAAGTGTTAACTGAAGAAGGTATCCATCCTCCAGATTGTATACAAAAACACACTAACATATGTTCAATGGCCATCACATTACCCACTGTTAACATACCTTTACAAGCCATACATAACTTGTACGAGGAAATTATTCACTTATATAAGTAATAGATATTACATGAACTGGTCAACTTCATAGTTTGTATGCAAAGAAGTTGACTAGGAAGATCTTTAAACATCAGAAATCTCATTAAATTAAAAATTAAAAACACATGAAATGTGTTCTAAGCTGAGGAAGGGATGAAGATTTATTAGTGAAAACACACAAAGGGAGTGAGTGCATGAGAAGATGTATCACCTACTTATTTGTGAAGAGGTTTTGTTTCATAATAATCTCATTATGAAGTAGCACAATTTACAATAAAATTTGATAAGATTAGTTAGGAGTTAACTGAGGATCAGTCAAACCCTAATCTGTAAAACAGAAGCATAAGAGAGATAGCTTAACTATGTGCAGAGGTGTGGTATTGTCTTGGAATTATTACTCAAAAAATTTGGATAAACTTAACCATTTAACAACAGCTCAGGCAATAACACTTTTATAACTGATTTTAATAATGTAGTATTAACTTTTCTGATTTTGTTTAGAATAAAACAGAAAACGGTATTAAGAACAAGTATTAATTTTGTAACTCCTTTAAAATGTACGATTTAGGATCATCTGTCATCTTTCAAAAATTATTACGAGTTTGAAAACGAAAAATATGAGCTGTTTGTAACAAATCATTTAACAGTTTGGTGTGAGTTTTGAGCAGTAAAAGACTAAAGAAGGCAGCTAGTCATCACCACTGATGATCAACTCTTGGGTTACCCTTCTACCAACAAATAGTGAGATTGACCATCATTTAATAGTTTAATAGATAAACAACTGGAATAATTCTGCTATTGTTTATCATTAACAAGTATATGGATATAAGAAATGTATTAAAGAAGAGTTGCTTTTAATAAGGAACATCATTAAAAAAAATGATAAAAGATATAAAATGGAAAATGACAAAAGTAACACAAAGTTCTTGTGAATAAAACAGATAGTTCTAAAATTAATAATAATTTAAATTACAGTACAAAGACTACTGTGTTAGAAAAGAATTCTACAGAGAGTAGAGAAATATTATGGAATTATTTGTGAAACTACAAAATATTATAAATTATATTTATAGTCAATGATAAGAACATTAAACAACCATATGGCTACATCCTGTGGAATTACTATGATATTATTAATAGATTGTATACAATTTCTGTAACATGAGTTACCTAGTTTGCTGTTTAAGTTTTTCAACCTAAACATTACACTTAGAATAAGTACTCTTGAAAACAGTTGTTACTTTCCTTGTGAAATGAAAAACAGTTTTGTAAAAATACTTCCTACTCAAATTTTGAAGTAGATTATTTGTACATTAATTTAGAGAAAGCTTTAAGATTAACAGATAATTATTATATCATAAAGAAGGTAATTCTAAAACATATATTTCAGATATTAGAATAATTTGTTGCCAAGGGTTTCATTTTTAATTTAATAACAATATATCACCAAATTCATGTGTTTGTGTATTAGCACCATCTTATACATATTACAATTCATGTTGTCTGCATGAGCGTTTGCCTATCTCCCATTTACAGCAGCCACTTCCCATGCTGCACTTAACATGATTTCCACACAGACAAAGCTAAACCTTCACTTTTAAAATGACAAGAGAACAGGCTTGAATAATGCTGATGCCAAATTTTATTTGACAAGAAAGATATTCTACACTGAACTGTTAGAAAAAATCAAACTATCATTCACATTTCAAAATATCATGTAATTGAAATAATAAGAATGTATATTTACCATATGTTATTGTTGAGTGGCTCTTAACATGTCTGAAATGTTCAAAAATTACTTCACATTGTGGATGGTATAAGTAGTTTATTGCTTTAGTTCTGAGTAAAACCAAGAGTGTGATGTAATAAACATTTTTAAGGATGAGAAAATAATTTAAATTGATAGATTAACTTCAACTTTTCCCATTATTGGAGACAGATACTGTAGCTTGTCATTTAGTAATCAGTTCACGTTCCTTTATGAAAAACAATATTTTGGAAAAGTAGTTGTTGAGTTATGGTGCAAGTTTTTTTATTTTTCTAACCCTGATCTTTCTTAACACTTGTATATCTTTTTTATTTGTTTTGAATTCATTTATTTCCCTTTTCTTAACATTTACATTTTAATTACTTTTCATATCATATTATTATTTAAAATTGTAAATATCCATTATAATTTACGTTTTAAGTTAAATAGTTTAAATAATACCTTTTTATACTCTTTATATCTACAAGTGTTGTTTCATAGTTTATTCTTATCATAAAACAGAAATAAAATTTTGTGTTCCATGTCCCCTCATTGATTTACAAGACCCTAACAAGTTAAAAGGGTTAAATGAGGAGCATGTGCTTAAGAATTGTAGGCTTACGTCCTAACAATATTGTTTCAAGTAAGATATAAATATATCTGGAAATAATGGAAGAATTTCTATTACACTGGGGTATCTGCAGATCATAAGATGGCTTTAGAGCTCAAAAGTACAGACAATATATTTTATACTTGTTCTAAAAACTAAGCTAAATTTATCGGTTTGTTCAATTTTCATGAATTATTCCAGTTGATGATCTATTAAAAAGTAATTCTTCACACATTTGCTTCACTTTCAAACTAGATGTACAGAAACAAATACAAACTGCTTAAACTACAAAACAAATGTCATTGCTGGTTAAGTGAATTTGACATATTATTGTTCTAAAAACTTCAACAGCTCAAACTTCAGTATATTTATTGCAATTAAATATTTTATGTAATTCAAACTTATAATCACTTCAAAATTGAAACTGATCTTACATTTGTAGAATTTAGCAGGAATTATACAGTTGGAGAATTGAAATTTATTTGAATATCATTATGTCGTTGCATAGTTAAGGCATTCTCAGTCAGATCCAGTGTCTAGTTATCACTTGAAAAGATACAAGTACATTTGTGTACAATGAGTTGCAGTGATAATTTCTATTCCACTCTACTTATATAAAAACAATACCAGTATTGTTACACAACATTTAATTAGAAAACATTGACTAGAAGTTAAACTCCAAAAATAAAACTGGTAGGTCAATTATAAATATATAGAAAAAAAGAGACTTGTATGTAAAAAATAACAATTTGTAGTATATTAAGAAGGTCAAGATAGGTAACAATATTTTTGCTAATTAATTTATTATTAATTAGTTTATGTATATTTTGTTTCTACACACATTTAAAAGTCCTTTTACTTATTTGTATTACTTGAATATAATACATTTAATAATAATATTCAGTTCTTAAGGATTTGATTGACATTTGAACCACTGTAGTATTTTACCACTATTCAACCATAGCAAACATCTATTTGTGTAAACTTGAGAATATATTTTATCAGAATGTTTAGATTTAAATTTTACTTAAGGGTTCGTATTTAATTATAGGGGTGATGTTTGCAAAACAATATTGGATTTTTAACATTAAAACACAGTTGTTAGTGCTTACATAACCAAGACTAGCTCACTCTAAATTACTGTAGAAAACAAGGTTTGTTTGAGTATCAAACATTTCATTTTTTATGGTAAAATAAATACAAGTGCAATAATTTCAATACAGAAACTAGAAATTATGAAAATGTTTAATATTTGCTTAAATGTTTCTTCACATTAAACTAGAGAAATAAGCACTACAAATACTGCAGAATAATTTTTACAAACAACGTTACAAGTGTAAAACTGTTATATATACATATACCTGTGTGTATCATAAACTGATTTGAGCTTGTTATAGACATGTATAATACATGAATATCAGATTTAGTAAATGTAGCCTTTTAACTTTCAAGAATGAAATTAATACAACATCATAATTAGATAACTATCATAAGCATATTTGTATATTTCATCTTGCATACTTAAATTTGTAGTGATTTTGGTTTGAGGGTCATTTGCATCAATAGTCATATTTACTGAGTAACAACAGGCATCTCTGATATTTTGACAAAATACCACTAAAAACTTGCATTTAATGGCAGATGATGGATCTATTATAGTTTTATGTTTATGATATCATGATGCATAAACCATAGTAAGATAAATATATTGCAACACACAAAACCATTCCCCAGATCTATAATTAAGTGATGTAAAACAAATACTTATCAAACAATATACAGAACCCTTTTAACAAAAGTACTTTTGCAATAAATAATAAGTCATTTACTTCAATTTAACACTGATCAACAACCCCATCCAAACACAAAAACATTAAAAATGTTAAATTTACAATGCTAAAGATAAAACTACAAATTTCTTTCACAGGTTTTCTCTACACTTTCTGCAAGTTGACTTTCTCATAAAGCCAGCATATGTACAAAGTTATGTTCATTCCACCCCACTCCTACATTACTGACATATATTTTAATCAGCTCATACAAATTTTTATCTTTGTGAAGTTTTGCTCAATCATTTTCTACACTGCCAGAAAACCCAAAATATTCTCACAATACTAAACTAAAGAGCATTAAATGCCTTCAAATTTGAGGTACTGGAATTTCATTTCAATGTAAGCATTTTCCAATTTGCTCAAATACACTGAAATTATATTGCTTACAAATACATGACTATTCACACACAATTTTCTCATTCAGTACAGTCCTCTTTATGCGAATGTTTTCCCTTCCCACTAGCTTCAAGACTTTCACCTAAACTCATGTTTATACATGACATTGCAGCATATTAATAAGTACGTGAAAATCCTCCACTATAAAGTGTGACACATTAATAGAACAGCTTACTCTTCCTGCATTCAACCATCATTTTAAGAGCAAGAAAAAAATGCACTAAAGGAAAGGTGGGAAGTGTGAAAGCAAGTATCTATCAGAAATACATTTTCACTCCATATAAATTTTCAATACTTACATAAATCCCCTTCAGGAAGACCCACAAGGAACCAATAGGGCTCATTCTGTGTCAAATCATCCAGGGGGCTGCAGGTGACCCCCACAGAATGCCTTGAAAAAATTCACATGTGCTCATCTACCCATATAATGAAAAATTGCAAAATATTAGATCAATATCTCTAATAGTTTCTGATTTACAGCCATGTAAAATTTAGTTGTTTTTTTTATTTTTGGGAATGTATTTTCAGGCAACTTTAACTGCTTAAAGCTGCAAGAGTAATGGTGGTAGAAGGCTGAAATTTGTTACACTGACTGAATTAATTTCACAGAATTCACAAATGGTCTCAAACCAAGTTTATCTCTCTTAGGATTTGCATAGTGAGGCTGTAAAATCACCTGAAAACCCAAAATTGTAAAAAACATTGGTTTATGTAATAAGCCATAGCTCTAAGACTTAATATGATACAAAGCTGAATTTTGTTTTCAAATTTTCAATAATATATCAGTTGATAAATCAACAATTGTTGTAATTAAAAATCTATTAGATCATTTGTAAAAAATTTAGCTGCATGCAACTTTTTATGATTTAGCTAAAAATAGCCCTACTTCAGGTCACAGTTTGACCATGTCACCAGTTATTCAGCCTTTTCAGATTTTTACCATATATTCTTACATCTCTAAATATGATCTACAAAAACAAAATCAGGATGGTGTTCAACCTACTTTTTGAGTTATAATTTTTTTAGAGTATTCTCTGACTATATATGATATGTGGGTAACATTCATTTGCATTTTTGGTTGATGGATTTTCATTCTGTCTCATTGGTTTTCAAATAAAGATCATGAGGATCCTTTCACTGCGGCTTGCATGACACATTTCCAATACTGCTTCATTTTTAGTCGAGTTTTTTTAACCACGTACAGTGTGACATCTATAGGAGGCACACTATACATGTAGCACTTCTGTGACCCAGTTCAAATTCTAGACTGTGTTTACTTCCACTCTTTCCAGCAACTCTTTGTAAACACTGAGAGTTCCTGATACATACAAGGTGTTGTCTCCCACTAGTATGTCTGTATGCTATTCCACTGTATACGATGCCCTCTCCTATGGGTCATTCTATGTCAAATCATCCAGATTTTGAAAAAGGTTCCAGGTGACCCCTCAGAATGCCTTGAGAAAATTCACATGTACTCATCTACCCATATACCCACTGCCTATTGGTATACACCCAGTGCAATTTACATACAGCTATCATATTTCGGAACTAAAACTTTTATTTTATGACCTACAGATAACCAGCTGCAGCAGATTAAAATTTGAAATACATTTTAGTATATTCACAGCTGTATTATGTATTGTATCACTTTATAAGATGTTACAATATATCACATTTCTACACATCATTACATCCCTAACACAGGAGTGTACTGATTCTCACTTGATAATACTTAACCATATCTGATTTATGTCCCCTTCTGTTGCATTTACTTTACGATATGGCCTGGCATGGCCGAGCGCGTAAGGCGTGCGACTCGTAATCCGAGGGTCGCGGGTTCGCGCCCGCTTCGCGCTAAACATGCTCGCCCTCCCAGCCGTGGGGGTGTATAATGTGACGGTCAATCCCACTATTCGTTGGTAAAAGAGTAGCCCAAGAGTTGGCGGTGGGTGGTGATGACTAGCTGCCTTCCCTCTAGTCTTACACTGCTAAATTAGTGACGGCTAGCACAGATAGCCCTCGAGTAGCTATGTGCGAAATTCCAAAACAAACTTTACGATATTCAAAAGTGAATGCAAAGAAAAATCAAGAATTGTTTATGCTGCTTAAGCATACCATATCAGACTTAGAGTCTCAATATTCTTTTGAAGTGAATATTCTTTGACTAAATTATTTTTTCTTTTCACGAACCATTTTTCCTTTAATTATTGCTCATTGTTTTCATGTTGCTCATTGGCGAGTGGGGCCTGACCAAGAATTGTTTAACAGATTAAATCTGCACAAAAAGACCATATTGACTTGCATATATTTCTATGGCCGTGCAATACACACTGCAGGGATTAGATGTTCCACAAGATCAGCTATAGGTTCGTCCTCGTGATAAAATAAAAAATTAAATATTTGCCTTTTCCAGACTGCACTCACTCACAGACTGCATGGGTAAAGCAGGAGAAAGCTGCCCGTCCCTGCCATGCCTGGTAATAAATAAATTGGTATGGACTGCTTTTAAGAAAGCTCAGCTTGAGATTTGCTCCGATGCCTAAACCAACCAGGTGGCTCATTTAGTAGTGGTGCTTTTTTGGCGATTCATATCAGTCGTCTCCACCGAAACTATACCGTGTGTGAATTGACAGCGCCGCCCATTTCTCCGCGTTTCCCAGGACAGTTTGCAATTTTTGTAAAATTGTCCATATTCTTAGGGGTGCTCAACACTCCTCAGTATCAACTTGTCCACGGCCTTGCAGTACCAAGTATGACACTGAGGCAGAGCTACCGGCATAGTTTTGAGGAATTAATGATCAATCTTAATCATAAAAATATAGTTTACATATTTGTTACTGTTTAGCAACCACAAACAACGAGTTCTTAAAAATTGTAATGCTTGCTAACAAACATATTATTTCCAGCATAACCTCACATTTGCTATCTAGAACAAACACGTAACTTGAGTAAAAAAGTAAAATAAACGCACTAAAATTTAAATGTAAAATATAACTTGGTAGCGTAAACTTTGGCGCTTACTAGAAACAGCTAAACCACCCGAGACCAGCTCATCCAACCAAGTAGGGCCCTGGCATGGCCAGGTGGTTAGGGCGCTTGATTCGCAGATTGAGGGTCGCAGGTTCAAATCTCCGTTCCATCACACATGCTTGCCCTTTCATTAATGGTAGCATTATAATGCGACGGTCATTTTGTTGGTAAAAGGGTAGCCCAACAGTTGGCTGTGGGTGGTGATGACTAGCTGCCTTCATTGCTAAATTTGGGATGCTAGAGCACATAGCTTTCGTGTAGCTCTGCGCGAAATTTAGCCTACACCAACCAGGTGGCTCATTTAGTAGTGGTGCTTTATTGCCCATTCATATCAGTCGTCTCTCCCGAAACTATGCCGTATGTGAATTGACAGCGCCGCCCATTTCTCCCCGTTTCCCAGGACAATTTGAAACTTTACACAATGAATCTGAAGTTTTACACTTTTTTCACTCCAATTTACGCACGAACAACTTCTATAAAAGAGCCTATCATATTTCCGGGGTAAAGAAATCCATTTTTTTAGAACGCTGTTTCATTAAATAAGACCAGTAACTGTAGTTACAAGCTCACTAAACTTCAACTCCATAAACCACTTAGAGAGTAGTTATAGCAGTTAATAAATAATTGATGCAAACAGTGTTGGAAATGAATATCAAATTTTGTTTTTACTATTAAAACCAACCTTTTTCATTTGTTTTCTGTTCTCTTAATTACTTAGAAATGTGTAAGTATTTAATAATGAGTCTTTAGTTCCAATGATCTATGCAAACTAATAGTAATCGTTATACAAGAATCACGTTATAATGCGGCATAAAATAGACTGAACAACTATCATACTTTGAAGTTCAAAGGAATTTCATGCTGCTAGTAATTTCAAAATTTTAAACTTGTGACTGAACGATTCTGTCAATGGTGACATAGAAACAACTTTTGAAACAGTTCTGTGTAATGGCATTCCTCTTTCTTTTCTCATCAATTCACCATCACGTTCACTATATGTTTGAACAAATATTAAATGAGCAGTTAGTTTTGTTGAAGCACGATTTACAAAAATGAAAAGTTTTTTTCAGCGAAAATCAATTTCCTTGATAAGTGATCTCGTCGGTTTTAAGAAGTAATCCATTAAATTAACTTAATTCTGAGCCCAAAATGTAATAGTATTTGACATTTCTTGTTTTCTCTGGATTTATTTCTGCTGAGCTATAAATTCAACTAACGATTATTACTTATTAGTGGTCAATAGTTCTTATCTGCTCTGGAGTAAATTATAGTTTAAACCAAGATGTTCTTTCATGATTATATAGTTTCTCTCTTCTTTAGATTTAATTCGACTGAAGCATCAGTGCAACCAAATATTACTTCTCAAAGTTTCTTTATTTAATTGTGATAAATACTTACTTTCCAAAGTTGAATTGCTCCTCCCATTTCTGATGTGAGGACTCCAAAAATTTACTTACAGTCTAAAATTAAATTAAATATATATATATTTATTTTCTATATTGAATGTGTGTTTATGTTTTGATTTCCAATTGATGCACTGACATAAGCCTTTTTACTTCATGAAATGAAAGCAAAAATATAAACGGGCTGCTGCATATGAAATGCCGGATTATTGAAGAAAAATGTGAAACAAATTCATCTTTTGTTGTTTAATTTGTTTAATCAAATTTAGCTTCTTTAGACTCAATACACTTCTGCTAATTAGTTGTAGGTTTATAAATGCCATGTTCAAAGAATTGGACGTCCTTTGATGTAATGAAGTTTTCGAAGGGACTTTCATTTGGCCTTTAGTTTGCAAACGTTTTTCCTTTGAAAAATATCCAAATGTCTAATAAAGAGATAACCTGAAAGGAAAGATTTGGTTAATATGGTGTAAGAAGTAGAGTTTCATACTGAAGTTCGTTTAGTTTTTAGACAGTAACGCATAAGACATGAGGTCGAACATTGTCATGAAGTAGTATGGGTCCACTGCAGCTGACTATTGCTGGATGGTTTTGTGACACATTTTGATGCGTAATTTCTAGTTATCAAAAATATTTCTCTGTTGTGATTATTTCTTGTGAGTTTAAGAATGAATAATGGATCGCACCTGCTAACGACCACAACACACTCATCATAAACTTATTAGGATGAAAAGCCGGTTTGGGTGCTTCTTCATAGTCGAGCCACTGTCTGATTCGTAGTCGATTTTCGTAAAGAATACAGTTCTCATCATAGATGACAATTTTATGAAGAAATGATTCGTTTTTGTTGCGAATGATGAGTCAGGGGAAAAATTAACTAGTCTTGTTCGATGGTTTCAGTTAGTTCATGAGGTGCCCATTTAGCGAGTTTTTTTACCTTATCAGTTTCTTTAAAATGTCGGGAAACTGTTGACTAACGAACAAGAAGTTTGTCGGCAAGTTCACTCACGGTTTGACAGGTATCTGACTGAACTAAGGCTTTTAATTCTTCCTCATTAATGGCTGTCTGAGGGCCGCCTCGAGGCTTATTTTCAGGGCTAGTGACACCATAGCGGAATTTCCCAAACCAACGCTGCGCTGTGTACTCGTTAGTTGAGTTTATTTGTTTTTTTAATTTCGCTAAAAACTAGACGTGGGCTATTTGCGCTAGCCGTCCCTAATTTAGCAGTATAAGGCTAGAGGGAAGGCAGCAGGTCATCACCACACACTGCCAACTCTTGGGCTACTCTTTTACCAACGAATAGTAGGATTGACCGTCACATTACAACGCCCACACGGCTGAAAGGGCGAGCATGTCTAGTGCGACCGGAATGCGAACCTGCGACCCTTATATTACGAGTCGCACGCCTCAACCCACATGGCCATGCCGGGCCTGCATCAGTTGTGCTATCACCAAATGCTTGATTGATATTAGAAACTGCCGTCGTCGCCTCACTGTAACCAAGATCAAACTCGTACAGGAATATTACACGAATATCAGTTTTATCCATGGTATCAAAATCCAAAATAAATAGTGTTTAGTTTCTGAAATAAGAAAAATAAAGTGAATGTGGGTTTTCTTGTAGCAAAGCCACAACGGGCTATCTGCTGAGTCTACCTATGGAAATGGAACCCCTGATTTAGCGTTGTAAATCCGTAGACGTATCGCTATACCAGCGAGGGACGAATCTAAAATGAACCAGACAATATATTATTCTGGCAAATTTACGATAATGCTTCTGTTTCAGTCGCCAGAAATCAAGTATCAAATTTGAACATGAAAATCCGACATTTCACATGCAACAGTCTGACAGAAATCGTTTTATAGTTTGGTTTAGATACTTTTTTAAAGACTGAATCATTATTTTAGTCAAAAGTGCAATATTAAATTTGTGTTAAGTTATCTTAAGTTATATTTCTTATTGAATGGAGCCTGAACTTGTTTTGTAATTTTATAGATATATTTCAAAATTATGTCTGTCCAATCATGCAAAACATCAGGGACTTCAGTAAAAAAGACAAGAAAAACAAACTTAAAAATTGAAGTGACAGATAACAATGCGAATATAAAAATAATTTATTTAACTCAGTTAGTAAACGATGTATCTCACCAAAAGTGAACTTTGCTATAAAATCTAATTGATTGGCTAATAAAGTCTGTTAATGAGTTAATAGGTGATCGCCTGATGAAAATACTCATTTTCAATGAAACTTGTTTTTTACTGCCCAATATATTTCTAATCAAAGACGGACGTGCTAACCTGAAGTTATATTCTTGACACCGTACCCTTCAATACAATATTGTTAATTCATAAAAAAACTCATTCTGGGCTTTTATTTAAATATAGGTTTTTGTGTTTATGTCACCATCACTCTTTTAACGCACCCACAAAATGTAATGTGCGTTTTTTGTAGCAACGGGTTGCGAGACATAAACTATCGGATTCTCAGTCCAAGTATGTTCCCCACTAAACCACACCAGGCTTTTTGATTTTCTAACACGACATCTCAGATGTGTAAGCGTACTACAATAAAGAAAAAACAGCAGTCCATGGTCAATATGTAGAATATATTTAAACATTGGTTAAGCAAATTAGGAATAAATGAGCATGAAAAGATACCTTTTTATACATGTGCATCATTCTTATATAGATATAGTAATCCTTTATGCCAAAATCTTATGTTACATAAAAAAACTAACAGTATAGTTTTTAAATATAGAGTTATACTTGATAAGTTTTATTTTTACAAATATTTGCACCATGTTAACTAAGTGGTAAGTCTGAAGACTTATAAACCTACAAATCGGGTTTCAAAACCTTCGGTGGGCAGGGCACAGATAATCCATTGTGTAGTTTTGCGCTTAACAGTAAACAAATAGATATTTCTATGTATTTATTTCAATATGTTATAGGACAGCTTTGAGACACTGTCCGACTGAGGAGAGAGAATGCGAGTGTGACGGAAGTATTAGCGTTTGTGTAAAGTTCGGAAAAAGTTTGGATTTTAGTTTAATTTGAACCAATTTACACGGTAATGTGCGCTTATTTATAGGATGTTTGTGCGCTTTAATGCGCAGCAGTCTTCAGAGTTTGTATTCAACACTCATACGTTCATAAGATGTGAGCTTGCAATATGAGAAATCATAACTCAACAATCGTCATAAATTTGAATATAATGTTACATCATTTGGATAGAAGAACTTACACCAGTGAGAATGGATTAGAAGGCGAATAAATTTTTATTTCATTTACACTAGGAACAGAAGTGCAAGACTCTAATATTCAACTGAAAACTATTATCCAACCTGTGCAATTTAAGATATCTTTCATTTGGGCCATGATAAAAATTCAATTTAAAAAGGTATTTTAAATATATTTTTAAAATGTTGTTTATCGAATTTATCGCTATAATTCCCCTTCCCTCTCCTGCTTGTGTCTCAACGGTAAGCCTAAAAATTTATAATGCAAAAAAAGCGGAACTCAATCCCTCTGATAGCCTCATTGTGCAGCATTGCGCTTAAACAAAGAAACAAAATAATTTTAGGATGTTATTTGAAACTACCACAGTGCACAATGTTAGTATTTCGATTTAATATTTATAAAGCTAACCAAATAACTTGGATGGGGGGGGGGAATATAACCGAAGTAGAGGAACAAAGGCTGTTATTCATACATAAATAAGTTGTTAAAACGCCCAAGTCCAACCAATGTTTTAATTAAATCATTAAAACTTTAATAAAAATAGCATTTCTTAGAGATTTATTAAATATGTTTATTCACAGTTAATTCCTTCAAGATTATATTGAAGTGACACTTTGATTACGTTCAAGTTTTGACGCATCCTTTAATAACATACATCAGAAATCACCACTTCAAATATGACTTTGATCCTTAACCCTAGTCCATGGTAATTCATTGTAACATGTTTACAGAAGAAGAGACTGGCTGTCGCCTCACGTTTTTCTCACTCTAATGTTTACGTAGAGTACCCATACCGTCACTGGATCCTTCTGTATAAACACTGAAAGTAACACTTGAATTTGTGTTCAAACATATACATCTTGTGAAAGAAGACTGAATTAGAACCACACCCAAAACTGAGTTGATCTTGATTTTTATCGTCCCTTTTATATGAGGTCAGGGAACAGAACTCCCATTTCTGAACTGTTTCTTCCATTTCATTTTAAACTTATTTATTTGAACATGCAAGAGTTAGATAAAAATGAAAATTAACAACAAATCTTTGAGCTTCCAAACAAGTATAAAGTTGTTTGTTTTTGTTGTTTTTTTTTTTTGAATTAGTGGCAATTCACCATTCAATAAACTATTATTATCTGTAATTACGTTTCAATGGAGATTCAGAGTAAATAAGATTTCTTTATTTCTGATTTCCATTCTTCACAGTTACAAAATGTAACGGACACTAGTACACTATATCAGTTGAGTGCCGTTGCAGTTAGTAGGGAATAATACATGGTAACTCAGTACACTCAACAGAGAATAGATAATTATACAAACCAGTTTAGGCCCTACGTGGTTAGAATTAATGAATTATATTAATAATTAATTAGATATTTCTATGGATAGCGGAAGTTCTTCTTAAACAACAAAAAAATCAAGTTATCGGATTATTACTTTATCACCAGTTACACAGTTACTCAAATTGAATGAGAAACTGCTCTTTGTTACGAAAACTACAACCATTAAATATCCACTCAGTATTACTTTAGGACATCTTCATACTGATTCATAAATGTAATGAAAAGAAAATATGGTTGTTTCTAGTAGATATGAATGTTTCTAGCAGATATGGTTGTTACTAGTAGATATGGCTGTTTCTAGTAGAAGTGGTTGTTCCTAGTAAATATGGCTGTTTCCACTTTGCTGAAATTAGTTCTTAAATCACAAAATAATATTTGCTATTGTAAGCTCATTAAATTATATGTATATGTGAAAGAGATTCTCCAAATAACTTAAATCAAAATTTAAATGCATAAAACGATTTTATTATATTAATGAAAATACCATTAACGTAAATGAAGTTGGCAGTTCTTCATTTCTATGCATAAATAATATTAAACCATATATCAATTCTGAAAGTCGAAAAGCTATGTTAAAAAATAAATTAAGTTGTGAATAAGTGACAGTTTTATATATTGAAATACAAGAAACACGACAAGAAAGAAGATGGCGTTTAGTCAACTTTACGTGGCCTTTTTCAGATACCGTTGAATGAAGAAATTACGGTAAAACTTACTGATTCACAGTTCCAAAGGAAACTGAAAAATACCGATGGTATGTTCACACTCAACGTTTAAATAAAATTCATTTTATGAATAAAACATGTTATTTTCTTATTGTGTATAGAATTTCTGTTAGTTAATTTATAGCAATCCTTACAGAATTTTCTTGACCAGTTATTTTTTATACGTTATACATTAACATTACATATAAACTCATGAGTCTGTCTATGTCGAAACACGATTTAAATACCTATTCAGTCCAATACATAGCACCAAAATACATTATTATTGTAACCGGATGTAAGAAATTTTAAAAAATAGTCAAAAACTTTATAAGTATTATGTATGAAACTTTATTTATTTCTTTTCCTCTCTCAAACTCTTTGCTTTTGCCTTCAAATTTAATAAATCTCAGTATGAGACGTTTGAATGTGTAGAAACATTTATTTTAATAAAATATGTTAAGAAAACATTTTTTGAAATTTACTTTTTAGGGAACTAACTAATCGGTATTTATTATAAAAAGTTTTGGTTATTTGTTTGATTTATAATCAAGTACGGTATCGAAAGCCGTTTTTAGTTATGTGATACCACAAACGTTCCACTGTGCCACTGGGAAAGGAGAGGGCATTATAAAAGGTAGAAACTATATAATATTCCAGCATATTGTATTTTCTAGTTTTCTCCAGGTGGGTTAAGGCGTTCGACTCGTAATCTGATGGTCGCGGGTTCGAATGCCGGTCGCACCAAGCATACTCGCCCTTTCCGCTGTGAGGTGTTATAATAGTGTGTTATTAATCACACTATTCGTTTTTTACGGTAAAAGAATAGCTCATGAGCTGGCGGTGGGTGGGTATGAATAACTGCCTTCCCTACTAAATTAGGGACGGCTAACACAGATAGCCCTCGTGTAGATTTGCACGAAATTCAAAACAAACTGAAGAATAAACTTCTGTAGTTCGGTGTGTAGGTTTCTTTGAGGTAGGAAATAGCTTATATTTATATGTTTCTGTTATTATTATTGTTTAAATTTTAACTTCTTTATGGAAGATTACATTTTTTATAAATGTTCTTTATCCCCGGCACAGGTGTAGTTTAGTTGTTTGCCTTTCGTTTATTAGGCCCAGCATGGCCAAGCGTGTTAAGGCGTCCGACTCGTAATCTGAGGATCGTGGGTTCACATCCTTTTCGCGTCAAACATGCTCGCCCTTTCAGCCATGTGACAGTCAATCCCACTATTCGTTGGTAAAAGAGTAGCCCAAGAGTTGGCGGTGGGTGGTGATGACTAACTGCCTTCCCTCTAGTCTTACACTGCAAAATTAGGGACGGTTAGTACAGATAGCCCTCGAGCAGCTTTGTGCGAAATTAAAAAAAAAAAGCCTTTTGATTAAATTTAAATGCCATTGATTTACTAATTGACTACAGTATGCTTACTTCTCAATGTGTAAATTGTATTACTATATGGAACTGCATCAAAAAGCTATACAAAATGTTATGTGTACTCTATTCACTGTGGAAATTCGAACCACAGATATTAAATGTTAGTCTGTAAACTTACCGTCGAAACAGTTTATCAAGATATGTATTATGTGCAACTTCAATATTAACCAAAATTTATTTAATCTTGTTTTATTTACTCATATTATTTCCAAATCAACTGAGCTTATTTGTTACATTATAATATTAAAATAAGTTTCAATGTGTTGCTCTCAAATTACTGTATGAATTAATGTTATTAATATCTCAGAATAACTTAGAGTAATACAGTTTGCTGTTGTTTGTGAAAAAGTTTGAATATTACAGTTTTATATAATAATTTATAATTAAACTGAAGTTTATTTGCTAAATAAATTATTTTGCAGAGAAGAATATGGTAACCATTTTTAAATTTTTTTGGGGAAAAGCACATTATAAGTCTTTTTATCATTCACTTTAAAATATGGAATTGAAAAACTTATACAGTTCTGCATAAAAAACTTAAAACTCACGTAAGAACACATGGATCAAGATTCATCGCTGGTAAAATTATCTCACAGTGGGGACAAAAAAAAAAAAAAAGCAAGAAAAAGCGGCTCTCTCTCCTCATCCTCCTGCAGCAGAATTAGGACGAGCAACCAACCACTGCATGCATCAGCGCTGTAAGCTCTGGTTATAAGGAGCTGGCTGAAGGAAAAGATCAAGGAGGCCAAAGGAACTTCACGCTGATCGGTGGTGTTCTGAAAGTAAAGATAGATAGGAGGTCCCGTAAGTAAATCCAGTCATGAAAAAGTGGCTCTCTGCTCTTTCACTGTTCGCTTTTGCTGGCTACACTATCGCAAATTTAGTGAATATTCAGGATTGCGGTAGGTTTATATACATGTTATTGTTGTTGTTTCTGGCTTTCAACTATGTTTAATTTTCTTTTTTTTTTCAATTTAAATCTAAGAGATAAAGTACCTAATGTAAAACAAGTATTTTCTTGTTCGCCAAGTACAGTCAATGTGCCTCCTGACATGCTCAAACAAACAATATACACTTATAATTATCTACTATTTTTTGTTATTCAAAATAAACGACTGTAAAAAAATACATCACCATTTTGGATAAACTCTCTCATTATTTTACCTTAAATTAAAAACATACAATGCTTTTGTTTAAAGTAGAATTGTGATTCTAAATCTTCAGTTAGGAGTCCCAAACTGTTTATATTGTGTAATTAGTAAATAAAAAGTACCTGATTAACTCAAGCTGAATTTAGAACTTAGTGTATAATAAAGCATTAGCACTTATACCTTAACTTGTAATGCAAAGTGACAATATTTATAAATCAGCGCATATATAACACTGAATATCAGTTCTTATGGTATAATGTAATATGTCACATTGAATGAAAAGTTCTTATTATAGAATGTAATACGTCATACTGAATGGTGGAATTGAAAACTTATTATATAACTCACAATAACAAATGTGTTGTACTTTATATCATTGCTTAGAAGGTAATATATGAAACAAAATGTCCGATTTTGATACTCGATACGGCACAAAATATTCGAGTTTATGATTTCCTGTGAAGCAGCATCTTAAGGGTAATTTTGTGGAGTTGAATGTAAGAGTTTACAACTCAATATAGCACAAAATATCAGAATTTAAAACTCGGTTAAAAATGTATTTCGATGTGGTGTAAGGAAATGAACGATTTCTTTATGATTTTATTTTGTGACAAAGTAATTATCAACTATTTATCTGAAATTAATTAAAACAAACATGCACTATCGTACGTTCATTATTATACAAAACCCGTTGGGCAAAATTTTCTCATGTTTTTCAGGATAACGTTTCGCAAATGTAGCGTTAATAAAATACTGAATTAATTTTGATAATCAAGTTACAGTTAGATTCGAGTCACCTAGAGCTTATTAGTATGTTTATCATGCAACATAATAATTCTGTTCGATATTGATAATTTTTCAACATTCCTATTTCAGGTGGAATTATAAGATTCAACTGTTCATCTTTACAAAACTGTCCTGTACAGTTCGGCCTAGAACGCTGCAACAATCCAAGCAGATGTATAGTTGAACGAGGAACAAAGTACCATATAAACGTCCGTTTCCAGTGGGGTATGTTAGTTGTTCTATATATTTACAATGTTTAAGGGTATCTTTGAGTAAATAACAGTTAATTAATTAAAATGTTTCTATATTGAAAGGATATATTACTTTTTATTATTATTGTATAAGATAGAAGCATGAAATTGTGCCTGATACCATGAATTGACTAACGGCGTGATTGGCAATAGCATTCGTTATGTCAGGTTTATCTTAATGTTATTATAGTTACTCTGTGAAAAAGGCTATTGAGTCTTTGATTATTAATTCAAACTAAATAGTTTTAATTTACCTCTCAATTAATACTATTCTTAAACTATAAATAAGAAATACGATTGATTTTATGCATGTGATATCCAAGCTGAGATCGTATGAGCTTGTTCGTTTTTGCACAACATTCATCTTGCTCGCGATTATTATGCGAAATATGTAAAATATGACGGTTTTCACGAAAAAAAAAGGGGCATTCTGAAAACGTGCATAATACTTGAAATTATTTAACAACTTTAAGAGCATTTGAAATACATGTTAATAAGTAGGACTAGTAGTCGATTTTCAGGGCCATTAATATTTAAGCTCGATATAAAAATAACTAACTGAATATTTTGAATTTCGCGCAAAGCTACTCGATGGGCTATCTGCACTAGTCGTTCCTAATTTAGCAGTGTGAGACTAGAGGGAAGGCAGCTAGTCATCACCACCCACCGCCAACTCTTGGGCTAATCTTTTAGCAACGAATAGTGAGATTGACTCTAACATTATAACGCCCTCACGGCTAAAAGGGCGAGCATATTTGGTACGACCGGGATTCAAATCCACGACCCTCGGATTACGAGTCGAATGTCTTAACACACTTGGCAATGTTGAGCCCAACTAATTTAATAAAACAATCTTTAAATTGATGTTATTAGGTTGCAAAATAACTTTTCAAAATGAAACAGTAAAGTAAGTAAGACCTATATAAATTATGCGGTTTCATACTTCCGTTTTTCTTAGCTGAGTTAGTTTATAAACATACAGCTGGAAGAAGATGTTTGTTTTTTAATTTCGCGCAAAGCTACACGAGGGCTATCTGCGCTAGCCGGTCCTAATTCAACAGTGTAAGACTAGATGGAAAGCAGCTAGTCGTCACCACCCACCGCCAACTCTTGGGCAACTCTTTTACCAACGAATAGTGGGATTGATCGTGACATTATGACGACCCCACGGCTCAAAGAGCGAGCATGTTTGATGTGAGAGGGATTTAATCCCATTAATATATTTAAAAATCGTCACATTCATGGATCCAAAATACGCACTTGTATTCCATTAATGATCCGCTAGATTCTTCCGATTGAGAGACTGCTAAAACGTTGCCATATGGCATTAAATAAGATAAAATATGAAGCAATAACTATAAGTTACAGTTGTAAGTATTCAGTGGTTTAAATAAATTAAATTATTTTTCTATTTAACTTTTGTTATTTTATGTTTTCTTATATAATTATGAAAGCAAACCCTATACATCTGTTCGACTCAGAAAAAAATAGCTAATTTCCATTAAAGCAACGCTCTGGCAGGTCCTTTATAAAGAGAAAATAATTTACGACATAAGGTATCGTTTAAAGCAAAACATTATTACTCCAAAAAAAAAAACTTTATCACATGCAAAGATTTAATCTTCAAAGGTAAAAGTTAATGAATTCTAAGACTGTGATTTAAAATGGTAAAATTTCACAAATTTATGTTTCTACTTATGTAATAAAAGTAAATAACGTTTGTTTTGGGTTCAAAACAATTACATTCTTTGTCACGACGAGTTTCAAGTAATCTTAATGATGTTTTTAGATTTAGTCTGAGTTATTTTTTGGAAGATCAGTTCTACTATATTGTAAGTAGAAAGGCTATTTTTAATCACCGTTGGCTCCGTGCATTAAATTCTCTTGTGACATATTCATTACGTCATATCCGCACCCTGAGAATGGAGAAAAATAAAAATTCTTCTTTAGAGGAAATCTAGGCGAAACCTCAGAATTGTGACCCCTAATGCATATTTATATGCACGCAGGACAAAAACTTCGGGAACTTGGGAGTTGAAGATTGCGTAATTAAAAAGTTTTTTTTTCCACTATCAGATAAGCAAGAGTTCCATTATAGTATGATGTGATATATGTAAAAGAGTAATGTTGATCATTAAAAAGTTGGATTTAAAAGGTTAAAAGTTTATCAGTTCCAAGACCGTGATCTAAGTTTTTAAGGAGATAAACACCGATTAGTAACAGCTGTTTGGTTTAAAATAGTTAAAAGTTAAGCAGTTTCAAAAGCATGATTTAGAGAAGGTTAATGCTGTTTTTGTTAGTGAAAGAGAATATTATGCAATAGAAGAAACCGGTTTGTAGTGGACTTTCTTAGTTTAGATTGTATGTGTTTTTCTTTTTGAAGTATGAGACAGCGAAGGAAACAAAAATCCAAAGATAGCAAAAAAGTAAAAGTAACTTCAAAAAGGCTATTTTTGTAAAATATTTAGTATGGTTACTTCATTAAAGGTACCCACCACTATTATAGGTATTTCGGTAGAATTATTTAGCACGGATATTTTAGTAGAAGTGTTTTAGAACAAAAACTTAAGCAATGGTATTTTAACAAGGTTATTTTAATGACAGTAAATTTATCCAAGGTATTTCAACACGATCAGTACAGTAAATATTATATGAAGGATATTGTACACAATTTTGATTAATTAAAGCAGAAAACAAGGCTTAAAATAACTATATTGGAAAGTCGAGGTCAGTTTATTTATTGAACTTATTTTTGTTTTAACAAAAACAGAATTTAGAAACATGCAGATAAAAACTACCAACTGATCTATTAAATAAGACAATACAGAATGAGACAGTTTGATGGATGTATTTAGTTATGTAAGGACAGGAAAAGAAAAAAATAAAAATGTTGCAAGAAAATATTTAGTGTTGTAATGACACAAACGTTAAAAGAAAAAACAACACTTAATGATACATTCATTTCTTGATGGTAACGAAGTAAGATGTCGTAACATGTTAAGTGTATAAGACTTCCCATGTTCAGTGATTTTATCTTGAGCCAAGCAACTGTCTCGTTTTTAAATATTTATTGTGTATCATTAAACGTTGGTTTTTTTTAACACCTGTGTTACCTAAAATTCACAAGGGTATTGTTTTAACCTTGATGTTTTTTAAAATAATACACAATTAAAAGGTGTAAGAGTAAGTGCATCTTCTGTTATTATTTTCTCATTTATTCTTTTCAGAAAACGTTTACTAAATAGCTGACACAATATAAATGTTCTAAAATATTTAAAGAAATGTCCCGTTGTAGTTGATTTGAATTTAGCATAAAGCTACACAATGGGCTATCTGTGCTCTGCCCACCACGGGTATCGAAACCCGGATTTTAGCGTGTAAATCCGCAGACATACCGCTGAGCCACTGAGGGGCGTCCCGTTGCATTGATTTAAACTCGATCACTTTTGAATCAAAAGTAAAAAAGACAAAACAAAATCTGAACTAAAACCAGAGACGCAAAATATATGATACTTAGATCGTCAGTATGACTATTTGTAATACAGTATGGGATGAAAACCTTTAGAATAGGAGTTACATATTTTGCAAACTCACGTAGAAAGTTACAACAGAAGCTGTATTCGATTTAACCCTGAAAATGGCTCTAGGTCATGTGATTTAACAATTGCGTATTTAATATATGCAGTGCACATCTTTATTTTGAGGAAAATAATTTAGCTAGTAAGGAAGAACAGATTCAAAACCTAAATCCAGAACCTACAGGTAGAACCAGGGATGGTCTAACGTTTAGCGTGCTATAGTAAAGTCGAAGATTTGTGGGTGCGTAAAAATGTTGATCAGTCAAAAGTAGCCTCATAGCTGAAGATGTTTACTATGCACTAGTTGTCTTCCCTATGACCTATCAGCTCATATTATGAAGTTTGTGCACAGACAGCCCTTCTGTCGTTTTGCTTAAAACATCTGAAACAGACAAAATGATGAATGGTTAAGCTATAACAACACTCATAAATACACACACGCTAAGGTAGGTTATTATAGACAAATATACTTCTGAGTTTGTTTTGTGTATACAAATTCTGTTAAATTTAGAATAACTTACAATGGAATACATAGTTTTTGTTTATTTTTAAAAGTTTCTGGACTAATCAGTTTGGCCCGTGCAACTCGTAATCTGAGGGTCGCGGGTTCGCATCCCCGTCGCGCCAAACCGCCGTGGGGGCGTTATAATGTGACGCTCAATCCCACTATTCGTTGGTAAAAGAGTAGCGCAAAAGTTGGTGGTGGGTGGTGATGACTAGCTGCCTTTTCTCTAGTCTTACACTGCTAAATTAGGGACGACTATTACAGATAGCCCTCGAGTGGCTTTGTGCGAAATTCAAAAAACAAACAAACAAACAAACTAATCAGTTTTAAGATGGACTAATTTAATGCGTAGGAAAAAATATTGTTGAGTAAATTTCTCTGTTTTATCAAGTTAAAGTGTGAATCTTCAGCAGATAAATCAGGTGTCAGATCAAAATACAAAAGTGCATATCCTCCCAACTATTCGTCGTAACTGATTTAAATTCCTTAGTATTGAAGCTGTTTTCTTTTTCATTCAGTAACGTCGTGCATACAAATCAGTATAAAAATCTGTTTCAATTTCCGAGAAGGAATTTGTTTTCCATCCATGCTGATTGCCATCAAATTGACGTTGTGTAGTTTGAAATTGTATTGTCTTTTTTATGTTCCAAGTTCCATTAAATACGTCAATATCAACACATTCCATAACAAGACACGTGTACTTGTTCCCAAAATGTATTACAGATAGATGCCTATAAGTTTTTCTGTATAAATTAAAACGATTTGCACACTATATGTTTTACGGGATATTCCACTTTTCCTTTGTAGAATATTTTAGTATGCGCTAAAATGACAAATGACCTTTCTAGCGTAGAAACAAATTTGTAGAACATCCTTTAATTCTGATTCACCATTAGAAATAATACAAAATGCATATTTGCTTTTTACGAAATGGAGATTTAGATTTATCCCAATGGGTAAAAATTTGTTCAACAAATATCTCCGATTGTAGACAGTCGATTATGTTAACTGTCTGACCATCACATGTTTCTATGTATTAATCTGTGATCTCATTATTATAAACATCATTAAAATATAAATCGCGAAGGTTATCTGCCGAGATCTTTATCCACACAAACTAAGTCAAATGGTTTTCCTTAACTTCTCATTATAACAGAGTAAAAGTTTTATGTAGGCCTTAAAAGTACATAGATTATGAGGCGAACAGATGAGCTTTTCGTTCAGGTACAAACCAACTTATAAAAACAGAGACTGAAGAAACAGACTGGCAAGAACAGAGATATCTCCTTCTTATTATTATTGCGATTCCATTTATTTGAACGATTTTTGCGTTTATTTGAAGATGTAATTGTGTCCAGTCTAAATATTTGTCCACCAAACCTTATATAGAAAATTTCATGGGTTTTTGGTCACCAATTGAAGTAAAAGGATAACATTCGGTCAACTGGCTTTACTCAGTCACAGCCTGTACTGGAAGGAGGGTAGAAAGATCCAGCTCAGACTTTGTGCACTGACAGCACTTTTCATGTAGAACAAGGACCATAATTACTTTAAAAGTTTGAAGTCAATGTTTTTCTTCTTTTTTTTTTTTTTTTTGTCTGAGCTATTCTGAACATGAAAATTTTAGGTCTTTTTTTCAGTATGTTGAACAGTTTGTTTCACAAACTGCTTAGCTTTTTGAGCCACATTCTGAACTTCTTACGTTGGTCATTGTATTCCAGCCACAAAAAGATTTTCCTTGTTAAACATCAGGTCAGAGTGTAAACAGCTTGTTTTTCTACTCCCAAGTTTGTTTTTACTTTTGGAATGGCCCCCCAGTGGCTCAGCGGTATGTCTGCGGACTTACATGCAAAAATCCGGGTTTCGATACCCGTGGTGGGCAGAGCACAGATAGCCCATTGTGTAGCTTTGTGCTTAATTCAAAACAACAACAACAACCTTTTGGAATGAAATAGATTATACTACCCAGTCTATGACCCAGTTACCAATGTCTTCTAGTTTAATAAGGTAATGTTTATTCGTAATATGTATCGTAGAAAGATGCATCAAGACAACAAGGTACTCCTATGATGTCATAAGAACTTTTAAGGTAGAAAATATTGTTATAATGACTATCCCTTGTTTGAACTGGTTATATCTGATAACTTTGTCCAGAAACGGATTTGTAATGAAACCTTGTATATGTTTCAATTGTCACATTTCCATCTTGAACAATTCGTATTAGCGGTACATTCTTTCATCCAATAATGCTAAATTCTACTATATTTGTGTACACATATAGCAAATAAGCTTATCTGTGCGTGTTACCAGTATATGGAGTTATAGTGGGCTCTATTATAATACGATTATTGTTAAATCCAAGTTATGCTGATAATACAGAACAGAGTGTTACGGAATCTTCATTATTCACCTTCATGCAGTTTTGTGCAGAAATCATAAGTAAGTGTAGATTCTTTATCAGCTTCAGAAAGCAATTATTTTAGTTAGTTTAAGATTCCAATTGAATCTTAGTCATTGTAAAGACCTAGTCTGATATTATTTATTACAGTAGCAGGTGCATTTTGATAATTATGGGAAAACTGTAATCCAGCCAAGGTCATTCCCACGATCCTTTAAGATCGATAGGTCTCGGAAGATGAGTGACATAATATGCCAAAATAGTTCACAGAACTATTACTAGGCAATGTCACGTAAGTTTATACATGTCAGATAATTACTACCACAATTAAACTCAATATCCGATGATAGCAGATGATATAGATGTAAATAAGAGATCCAGTTCTTAAATATATTAGGCCGTCCTTTCCATTTTATTACATACTATTTGTTTTGCCCCCCCAGTGGCTCAGCGGTATGTCTGCAGACTTGCAAGCTAAAATCCGGGTTTCGATACCCGTGGTGGGCAGAGCACAGATAGCCCATTGTGTAGCTTTGTGCTTAATTCAAAACAACAACAACAACTATTTGTTTTTACCAGTTTGTTTTGGAATTTCGCACAAAGCTACTCGAGGGCTATCTGTGCTAGCCGTCCCTAATTTTGCAGTGTAAGACTAGAGGGAAGGCAGCTAGTCATCACCACCCACCGCCAACTCTTGGGCTACTCTTTTAACAACGAATAGTGGGATTGACCGTCACATTATACACCCCCACGGCTGAGAGGGCGAGCATGTTTAGCGCGACGCGGGCGCGAACCCGCGACCCTCGGATTACGAGTGCACGCCTTAACGCGCTCGGCCATGCCAGGCCTGTTTTTACCAGTTACCCATTCTCATACTTTTCCTTTGACAATGTACACGTCATCAGAGAACTTGATTATTCGTTGCAATTCAAATTTTTAAAGTGTTTCATTGAAGATTTTTTTCAAAAATGGTCTTGCAGTTTGCACACTGGAGGATTTATTTCCAGTATTTCCTCTAAATCATACAGATTTTATCTGTCAAACCAGGCATATAGCCTTTTTTAGCTTGATTCTTCCTTTGATTGATATGTAACTGATTGCTCACTTTGATATGAAAGTTTACTTTGGTAAAGGTTTGTGAAGAGTTTTTCACACTACAGAATTGTTAGAGCGATGACGTTCGTTAGTCTCATTTTAATACTGCGATGATACGATTGATTATAGACCTTGACTACATTTTCGATATATAGAGATACTTTTAAGTTCTGTTATGTGTGAGATAGCATCTTATTCTAGAGTGAAGAGTACGAGTAACTCACTCTGCTATAGACATTTTTGTTTCAATGTATGTAGTAAACAAGTGTATGTCTTGCTCCTTGAGATAACAATGAAACACACAATTAGTAAATTATGTTTCAACATCCATCTGAAATGTACAGTGTTGGCACTTCTGTTTTAAATTATTCTTGAAAGCCTTTACGAATGTTGTACCTTACTTCTTCTTGAGAGAAACAACCTATGAAAATTTCGAAAATACGTCGATACAACGTGAGTAAATTCTTATACTGATTATTATAGTGCCTTGGATTAGAGATAACCACTAAATCAGTTTGATTTCTTTATCATTCACTAAAGTTCACACTCGAGTTCTTGTATCTTACTGGTTTGTGTGATGTATATGTATTCCGCCAACTTAACCAGTCTCTGACTTGTTTTAAAGTGATGGATTTATCTAATGTTATAATGTCACGACCAATCCCACTATTCGTTGGTAAAAGAGTAGCTCAAGAGTTGGCGGTCAGTGGTGATGACTAGCTGCCTTCCCTCTAGTCTTACACTGCTAAATTTGGGACGACTAGCACAGATAGCCCTCGAGTTACTTTGTGCGAAATTCAAAAACAAAAACAAAAAAACTTAACTGCAACCAGCAGGATGAGTTAGATTATGATAAACAGATTGTAGCACTTGATTTACATCAGACATTTTTACTTTATAATTCACCTGAATAGTTGACACCACATGTTTTTACTCTTTTTGCCATCAGTTCTGTTTCTAACAGTAATATTACTCTATTCGTTACGACAATCGAGATTAATATGTAATATTAAAATTCATACAATCCGCTATATCATCCAAATCACAAATGAACAAGTAACAAAGTGATGCATACAAGTATATTAACTATGACGAAATACTTGAATACAAGTTCTTCAATAACACCATCTAGCAATTCTAATAAATCATGTACGAAACATGCGTTGGATGGATGATATTATCGTCCCACATTTTTTTTCTATAATAAACACAACTTGGAACTGACCTTTATTTTCCCACTCTATTAACAAACTACCCGTACCCTGGTGTTATTTTGTGGAACTAACAAAGTAATATAACTTTCACTCGGACTTTACTCCATTGTCGCCTGATATAGCTTTCAAGAAGTCACAGGTCACGCGACTACATAAACCAACAAGTGTGTGAAAAGTAAGCAGTAGCTGTATATTGTTTTTGTTTGCGATACAGAGACATAGTGATTTAGCGTTCAGTTGAAATATATTAAAAATGAGTAATTTCCTGATAAATGGTGACCACATTATAACACTTATCACATTATACCTGATGCAGATACACGTCTCCGAATCATATCAGTGGCCCAGCATGGCCAGTTAGGTTAAGACGTTGCACTCATAATCTGTGGATCGCGGGTTTGAATCCCTGTCGCACCAAACTTGCTCGCCCTTTCAGCCGTGGTGGCGTTATAATGTGACGGTCAGTCCCACTATTCGTTGGTAAAAGAGTAGCCCAGGAGTAGGCAGTGGGTGATGATAACTAGTTGCCTTCCTTCTAGTCTTGCACTGCTAAATTAGGGACGGCCAGAGCATACAGTTATTTACGAGAGTTTGTTCGCAAGGTATCTTAAAGGTGATGCAAAAGGGGTAACGATTTTTCACTGCTTGGAAGAATATTTAAACAAACACAATATTCCACTCAGCAACATACTTTCTGTTGCTTCAGATGCCGCGTCTTCAATGGTTGGCTGTTACAGAGGATTTGTTACCTTTCTTGAGTGAAAGGTTCCCGATGTGCGTACTATTCACTGTGTGATACACAGACATCACCTTGTGGCTTTTTTGCCACAATAATCATCTCAGTGACAAATTGCATGATATTCTCGTGTGGGTCTGGTCGATAAATAAAATTAAAGCACATCCACTTAATTTGCAATTGTTTGCTATGTGAAAAAAAAGAGAGTAATTGTTGAACCAATTACTGTTGCATACTGAAAAGAGGTGGCTGTCAAAAGGTGTTTGCTCGCATGACTCAGCAGTAGAGTTTCTTACAGAGACTATGTGATGAGTTGAAAAAGAACAATAATCATCTTTTCTATTTGGCAGAACTATATTCAAAATTTAATGACGTACAGACCCATCTGCAAGGTGAAAATGTAACAATTATTCAAACCTGAATAATCCTTTTTGGCTTCCATGTCAAAATAGGCCTTTTTATTTCTTCGTTGCTATGAAGAGATTTTCAGTACTTTTCAAACTTATGGCAACTGGAATATGAAGACTAAATTATTTCTGATGATGACCCGGATATATATGTAAAGCACCTTGAAGCCGCTGAGCCACTAGGGGGATTTTATTATTTAAAAGAAATGAGGGGTTGAAAAATGTCAAGGATTCCATTAAGGGGTTGACGGTAAAAAAAATTAGGGGACCTCCGATTTAGATAGACTGTCTTTTATGGTCTTTCTTCATTCAATCCTACCAATTTGATTTCAATTTCTTCATAACTTGTCCAAGAGACTCCAACTGTCTCTTCGTCATGTTATTCAGCAGCTTCCTGCTGCAACTTGTTCTTCACAAAATATCTTCGTTTGAGATGTAGCTTGTCCACCAAAATTAAATTATCGTTTTAATTGCCTATTATCGGGTTTGAACTCTTTTAGTTCTTAGTTCATAGTGGATGAAAAAATTCACAGATAAAGCATGAATTTTTAGAGGAAATGTATATATACATATGTGTGTGTGTGTGTGATTTTAAAATAACTATTTACCTTTAAACAACATGGTTTCAATAGTAAAATCGAGTTGGTAGAAGAACCTGAAAGGAAGCAAATTTGAAAAAGTAAATAGTTAAGTTTATTAAATTATTGGTGTATTACCGTATGTAGGTGATGATCGCTCGAGGACATACAAAGTGAAGCGTGTGATGACTGGAGTGATCAGTTCAATGTTTGGAAACATAGATGTTGATTATGAAACTGTAAAAGCCTGCATCTCACCTGAAGACTCTACAAACAGTTGCCGCAGGCAAGTAACCTTCAGGCCAGGTTCGTGGTACACCTCTGTCGACAAGTTCAATGTTCCCGGAATCGGCTATGCTGGGGTAAGTTTGAACATTCTCAGGCCCATACTTCCACTTCAAAGGTATTTTGAACTGACATTTATTCGTGATTTTTATTTTAAACTATTCGTTTTTAAAGTTATCTGTACTTAAAAAACCAAGTTTTGAGAAAAACTTTCGAATTCTTAGTCATTGTATGACTTCAATGAATTTCAAAATCAAACAAACATTGTTATACCCCTTAAACTGATGACTCTTACCCAAACATCAAGTGATTATCGATACATATATTTAGTCCATTACACTTATGCATGTCAAATTGACTACACTTATCCATACATATAATTATTTAAATTTATTTATACACATCAAATTTATTGCATTTATCCACAGATATTAAATTGATTATGCATATCTACACATGTCAAATTGATTACGTATATACATACATATCAAGTTGATTACATTTATTCTTGCATATTAAGTCCATATATACCATGCGGATTAGTCATACATATCAAGTGTATTGTATTTGTCAATACATGTTAAATTGATTAGACTCATATGTACGTATCAAGCTGATAACACTTATCTACAATTGTCTAATTCAGTACACTGACCAAAACACGTTAAGGTGATTGCACTTATATAAACATATTGAGTGGATTACACTGACCTAATCACGTGGATTATTTTACACTTAGGTATCTGAAGATGATTGCAGTTATAAATACATAGTACAGAGAAAATCTTAGAAGGATAACTGAAGCTCTAGACAAAAATTAAACTTTGTTGCATGAAGTCATTAACTATTGTAACAGTAAAGCTAAGCCACGTGTTTTTTTTCCAAATTACCAAGAAATTTTCGAAAAAAATACTATACCTACTTGTGCATTTATGTTTTCAGATGGAACTTGGAGCTAAATATCAGCTTGTAACAAAAGGCTCTGGTGGAAATCGAATCACACTATTGTGTACTTTTTTGCGGTTGAAGCTGGCATGAAATCGTATCGCTATGTTTTTACTTCTGACAACAAACAAAAAAACTGTTAAAAGTTTTTACAGCAAATTAATCTAGGTTTGATTATTATGTCAATTAATTATAGCAGTTTTTCAAATAAAAATATTTGTACGTAAAATCATCGAAGAATATATACAAAACGATAGTTTTATTAAAATTTGTTTTGCCTCTGTAAAGAAACAAACTCAGATGTAAAAATACTATTTGAATTTCTAACACGTAACAACTAATGAATCTTCAATACCAAAAAAGTAGAATTATGGTAGTAGTAGGAACTTCTAAAATGTGTTTATTTGTTAACAATGATAAAACAATAGTAACAGCAAATTAACTGCATACTTCGGTTTTAAAATCTGAAACCTAAAGTAATACTAACAGTATTTCAAAATAATCAGATTTTACTATTGCTTAGTTTAATTTTTTTTTCTTCAAATTTTAAGTTTAGTCATGAAACAGTTTGTACATATTGGATCTAAGACAGCAGGCTCTCAGATAATACACGACTCTGTCGTTACTTTGAGCTTTAAAAACTGTCTATGTTGGCACTTCAGAAAATGCACGCAACAACAGAAATCACATTTTATTCTTTATTAGCCTTATTAAGATGGAAATATACGTATAAATGAAAATGTACTTATCAAACATTGTACAGAGGGCGATTAATATTTTAAGACTGGTTAACCTTCATAATATTTTCTGTCAATGTTAAATACTAATGCTGTTATAAATCACATTTTTAAGACTGTGATGGATACATCAGTTAGGGCAGTTACAAGTCATCATGATTATCTGGGAATTTCAAAACATTTGTCGATAAATGTATAAATACATTCGATGGTAGATTATAAACATGGGCCCAATGAGGTATCAAAAAGACAGTTGAGAAGAGAGCAAGTTGTCTCCCTATTTCCGTAGAGTAATTCAGTCGGTGTGTTTTCATTTCAAACATGAAGTTGTAGAAGTTTATTCTTAACGTTAGTATAGTGTAGTAAGCATCAGCTGCAAATGCATGCCTACAAGTTATAAAAAATACAAGTGTTCAAACTTATTAAAACGTTAAAGAAGAAATAAACTAAGTTGTTTATACATGGTCTTCCAGTTTATTTTACCTCATAATTTAAGAAAATACACCAAGGAAAGAGTATAATTGATGACAAAAGTAGTAAGATTTTAGGTGAAAATAAACTAGAACTTCCAGTACACGCGAGCCTAACTTCAACTGTGAAGATGGCGATCACAAGATCAACGAAAAGTCCTTGATATTACTTTAACTGATGTTACAAAGGTCCATGAAATCGATTAACCTACAACCACTGACTCAGAAAGGTTTACTCACATCTGGAGTTGAGGAAAACACGACAAACAGAATGGTTTTGTAGTTTTAGAGTTTGATACCACTTGGGAGGTCTTTATCGAACTCCTTGGTCATCACCAGCCAGAGAGAGCACTGTAGCCTAACTCTGATCAAGACTTCTTATCCGGTGGACAGAAACTGTACGTCACTGAAATGATCCTGTGAACCAGTCAAAATTGTCTCCCATACAAGAGTAACAATGAGTATTCTTGGTAGAAATGGTAACAAAGGCGAGGGCTTTTTAGGATAAAATATCGACAGCAGTTCGAGAAACCTGTGATCAAACAAGCATGTACAATACTCTGCCAAGAACGCCACATTATCCCGTCGTCATAGTCCAGGCACTGATCATCTCTTGACCGTTGGTGTACTTTCTACCCAGAACCAAAGACGTCAGTGGCAACTACAGCTAGTCTCTGTCAGGAATATAAAAGCTTGATATGTTCCTGATGTTACTCTAATTATGACCAGACAGGTCGTTCCCTCCATACTCAAGTGAATGACAACACAGAACCTAGACTGGTTCCTGAAGCATTTCAAGCAGGTAAATACCTGATCCTCAGGTGAGATGATCTGGTTCTTTATGCAACTGGTCACTTGGTCAAGGAAAATAAAGGCAACTGGAAAACCATTATCTGCCAACAATGGCACTGATTCGATCCTGTGGAGAATTATGAAGTCTACTGAACCAAGTTTAGGGTTGAGAAAAGAAGGAATGGTGACAGACTGATTATACACCCAACTCCTCCAACTGTGATTACGCTGTAAATAATGTTCTCTGTAGAACACTATGTTCCTTCTTTTATTTGTGTATATTTTCATTTAAATTAATATTGAGATTTACCCATTTTGCTAGAGTCTAAAGGTGATAAAAGTGACTTGTTAGTTTTCTTAGCACAGCTTGGCTATAATGAATTCACCTTTTTTTTCACTTAATAAAATAGTTTTTGTTTCAGTAAGATTTTTATCAAGGGGAAAGTACACACTATGTTGGGATGTTAAGCAGTGTGGATGTTTCTTAAAAACAGCTGTGTCCAATCTCATTAATTCACTCGTCTAACTTAATACATTGTTCCTGTTGGTTGTTAGGGATGCCTGAAAATGACACAAATCAGCGTATTTCAAGATACAATTACAATTTTTTTTCGAGTTGTTTATTATATAGGGATAAAATTGTTTGATTATAAAGTAAGATACTTCAAAAAGGTTGATGCTAATTTTTGGAAGCATTTCAAGATAAAATATGTTAACCATTACTTTAGGCAAGATATCTTAAAATACACGGCTTTTACTTTTTCATAAACAAATACAGTTTAGGATGGAATAAGTTCATTCACCGTAAATGCAGGTAATCCAAGACTAAAGGGTACATTTTAAAAAGGAATGAATTCCTTATTTAAAATATAAAACGTTTCAAAAGAGAATGATTTTAAGTTTAATAAGGCATTTGAAAAACACACCGTACGTACTTGTCTGCTGCCAAATTAGATCTGAAAAGGCTAGTTCTTATCTCTAAGAGTAACGTAATTCAAATTTGTTTAAATAAACAAGGTCCACACAAAAAATAACAAATGTTGCTCTATGGCTTTATTAATAGTGGTCTTAAACGTTTTTCAAAACTACCTAATAAGAATTAATATTACAAAGTTTACAAAAGAAACAATTATCCTTGCCCAAATGTAGAAACCTCAAAACATACACTGACTAAACACCAATCATTAAGGATAGACAATCCAAGAAAAATGTTTCATGGTTAAAAAGAAACAAAACAATACCCTGTGTGTAATCAGACTTTACAGATTTTGTATACCTTTATCATAATTAGCTCCCATACGATATAGGGGGAAAAAAGTTTTTATTGTAAGGTTCAAACCTACCATGAGAGAAAGTAGAGACAAAATTCAACAGTTAGTGAAAAAGTTGCACTTTTATAAAATTTTAAAAACTTAAGAATAGTGTTTAGAAAAATATTAAAAAACTTTTATTAGATGCACCAATTTGAAGAGTGGATTTTACCATTTCCTGGTACGAGACAATATTTTTACTCTTAAAAACAGTACCAATTTTACCCCTCACCTTATACACAGGTTCATATTTACAGTTTAAAAAATACTTTTCCAGTTAATAGCATGGTTAATCAAAATTTAAGTGTTCCTTTTACTTTTTAAGTACTTTGACAATAACAATGTGTTCTAATAACATATATGTAATTGTATCATTTGCCTTGATTCTTCATAACTTAGAAGTTAGTTATTTCACATGCTAGTTAAAAATTAATCAAGACATGTATTTTTAATGTATTGATCTCATTTGTCACACTAAAGTATTGCTAATATTACATTAAAAAGTTTCTGTAAAACACAAATTTGGTACAAGATTTTACAGTAGACAACTCTTAAGTTATTTAATACATGTTTGTGATTTAAGTTATGAAAGACACTGCAGTGAAGTGTCTATAGCACTTAGAGACCGTAAAAACCACACTTGTTAATTACACCAAGTACAGGTTAGCACAACTTAAAAATAATTTCTAAGAATATATTTATGAGTGTAACATTTTGGAGTTTTTTTTTGACAACAGAGATCATCCTATACACTGAACCTCAAAGAAGTGCACTTAATTTATTCACAGAATTCATGACTGTCTTGCACATCAGAAAATATGGTAAGATTCAAAACATTAATAACCACGTTTGGGTATAGCTACCAATAAAAGATGACATGTCATGTGATCATAGACTGAGCATAATGTATACAAAAACCATAAATTAAGTAACCATCACTTTACATCCACCACCAATTAAATGTTATTATATTACACGTGTCAGAAAAATACTATATAATGTGCACACCATGTTTTTTTGAAAATCATCCATACAACAGTATACTGTTCGTAACTTATTTACAGACTTCTTCAAAGTTATACAGTCACTTTAAGGATATTATTTTTGAATATAATTCTGTTATTGGCATGCAAGAATAGATGTAATGTGAATAAAACCACAATCTGAGTACTAACCTCAGTTCAAAATAATATTTTTATCTTATAAATCAACACACCATGTTTAACTTATTTATAACACCATACAAAGCTGTTGGGTATTGTTATTGTTTAGCTTATTCACCATACTATACAGTGCTGATAAATGGAAATGCTACAAACAAATACAACATTTCTGATCAAATTACTCGTACATTTATGCATTGCAAAGGATTAGTAGAAAAAAGTTACAAGCTTAAAACTCATTACAAAAAGTTTAAATCTAAAAATTTCACAGCAGCAGTTTGGAGAAACATTTAAAAATCACGCTAAAATCAGTATCATACTCTCTTCTTCTTTACTGCAAAGAATGATAATTAAAAAACAAGTAAATATATGCTCAATCAGCACTTACAATTATGATGAGCACATATCAAAGTAGAATTGTAAACCTCACAAATATTTTACAAAAATACACCATAAAAAATATGTTTTTGTTGTGTTTTACACCTGTTTATAAAAGATACTTTCAAATTTTAAGACTTTAAAAAAATCCACATTACTTTCACTATACTTTGGATTACAGAAATGCCCTCAGTTTTTATTTTACCAATGATTAACTTTTATTAGTTACTTTTGCTTTGTATTTCACTTGAGATATTACTGTTTTTTGACTATCAGTAATATAAAATAAGCTTTAATTTACGCAAATCATAAGTAAAACAAAGACTTTGCAAAAAATGTACATTCACAAAAGTAGAACCTAACCCCTTATATGGACTCTATAATAAACATAATTATCAAAAAACCTTGTAAGCTAACATATATCATTTCTAAAAATTCTTTTTTCTCAATACTTTAAAGTTTATTATTCTTCTAATTACATTAAAACAAGTTCTATAACTCTTCAAAGCAACAACTCCCATAAACACTAGGAGCTCTGTAAATGTCTTTTAAACAGATTGGGACCAAAGAGAATTCAAGCCCACATCCATGCATATAGAGGTTCACTAGGATAAAAAGATTGTATCTTCAAGGATTAGATATTTGAAAGATAAGATTATTTATAACACTTATCTTAGAACTAAGAAACATGGGATCAACTCCTGCTCAGTCTCATTTCTTAAGTGATACAAAAATATCTAAAAGGAAGGAGTTTGCTACCATCAATAATTTTTAATACAAATAGAACACTGAAAGTTGTGATGATTACTCTTAGCACTAAATCACCTACCAGTAAAAGAACTTTGGTTACTAATGAAAATAAATATATTTCTCAGAATTGTAACACCTTTTGATATTGTCAACAAAAAACACCAGGTGATTGACTATGTATGTGATTGGATAATAATAAAATTACAAAAAGATTCTGCTAACAAATATACACTAAATTTATTAAAAAACAGGCAAATTAAAAACCAAATGCCACAAAAAATCACTTCCAAAAATATCTATGCTAAGCTTGTTACAATTTTCTGTTAAAAAATTACAGATTTGATAACAAATTACGTGAACAAAATATACAGTACAGTGAGACATTATATTTGAAAAAATGGTTTGATAAAATAAGCTGTCTTGTAAAGTGTTACTGTCACATAAAACATGTTAGTTCTAATCAAAATAAATCACTTTTACTACTACATACAACTTATTAAACAGATCTGACTTGATATTCTCCTCTTCAAGTCTATAATCATGATTTTTTTAAAATCACGTGATCACTTACCATAAACTGTAAAATGCCAAACAAACTGCTGATAAACAGATTCACTACAGACATATAAAATAATCTCTTATTCTTTTTTAACCCTTTTATTTTGACAATACTTTTTAAATTCATTTCTTTACTAGGTGACATTCCAAATTTATTCCATTTTACAATCAAAGAATTATAATAAAATTAGTATTATCATGTATAATTCAAAGTTCTGTATTATACAAGTTTAAATTTCTTAATATAAAAATACTTAAATCTTCAGTTTAGTTGCCAAGTTACGCACATTCTATCACAGATCCTAAAGTTTTGCCTCTATTACTTAAATATCTCAGGTGCACTATGCTTATATATATGGACTGAATCTACTAGTGTAGCCATGTTTATGCAGTCTTAATTTATATTTCATCAGGTCAACCAGAGTTCAGATAAAATTAATTACTACTTCATAGTAGTCAAACCCACCTTTTCATCTAAACATGTTGTTTCAAGCACCATGTACTTATTTCATTGACTTGTTTATAACTAATTGACATTTCTAATTTTAAGCTGCATTCTCCCAAGTATTAATATAATACTGGTGTGCAATATTCATTACCAAGTACATCAAACAAAGCATTGTTTGTTGATTGTCTTTGCTGGCACTTTTCTCTCACCTAGATAGAAACTAGTTAGATAAACAATTAGTATTTAGATTTTTCTTCTGTATTTTAATTCATTATGCATAACTTAAGTTCTAAAGATTCATGCTTTAAAAGTTTAATATTAATAATCTTTTAACATAACTCAAACTTTGCTATAATTTGTGAAGGTTAAAATTACTATGCAAGTGTAAAAAAGATTTCTCTGATAGGCTTGTACGTCTCTGCCAAAGATACTGTAATATTCCTCTAAGAGCATCCATTAGCATTGTAAAGGACAGGCAAGGAAAATAAAATGTTAAAAACAAAAGTGAAAAAGTAAATACCTGACATTATGAATATAACCAAAAGAAATTTGAAAATTATTTGATGATAATTTAAATTTTTTGTACATATTTCATAATTTTAAACATTTCACTCCACTTTATAGTTATGATGATAGCTAAAGTTAGCAGTATTGTAGGTAAAATGAAAATTTATAGATTTAACTTTAAAAAAACTTTTGATATCCTTTTCGGAGGTGCAACAGGATATACAAAGGAAATTTGAAAACTGTAAGATATAAGAAAAGTATTTCTATACTTAACATGAAAATCACCTTGCACTTGAACTATTCAGAATGAGTGCAAATAACTACACTAAATAATGAATTTTTTAGTAGGAAAAATTAAAATATTTTATTTTTCTGAAACTACACACTTTTGGGAAAGTTACTCTCAAGTTTCAAACAAATCCACTCACTAGATTTATTTTTGAAACACAATTTGTGAGAGTTAGTTAACCCACTTCCATGGTAAGTAGGTTGATGTGAAAGGGTTAATAACAAATGATCAAATACCACCAATTCTCATATCACAAATACAAAAATCAAAGTCTTGTTTTTCTTAATGATAACTGATGATTTGTAATAACTCAAAGTAATTGTTGAGAAACGTTTATCACAGGCATACAAAACAATGTATTGTATGTTACATCTGATGAAATTATATTTTCAGAGCTGAAGAAATTAAACAATCATTTTAAGTTCTTGTAAGTTTCAATGGAAGTTTACATTATCATAACATTATTAATTCATTCAATTTTTTTCAGCTACCTACTATTAAATACACAATTACAGTGTGAAACATCAAAAATATATTTTGTTTGCAAGCAAAACATAAGATTGGTAGTCTAACACTTAAGAAAAAAAAACATTTATTCTATTAACCCTTTATTGCAAGACTTGGATAACAAGTTATTTACCAATACTGTAAAAGACTGTAATGTAGTTTTAGGTACAAAAACTATTATTATGAGTTGTCAATAAATCTTTAAGGCTGTAGCACCATGCATACATACACCAAATTTGATCACTGTAGGTAAAAAATACCACGAGTTGTAAATCAACTTGCAGACTATACTTGTCAAACAATACCCTATTCAGTCAGTGATTAAAAAACACCTGGAAAAGTAACACTGACTTCAAATAAAATTATATCAGCTAGTGAATTACAATGCAGATTATGAAATGCTAACAAAATGAAACTACCTGATTATAAGCAAATAGCATTATTTCAATAAAAAAGAAAATGATAAAATATTACCAATATAAGTTTGATTTTATAGCAAAGTCACATTGGGATATCCGGTGTCCACTGAGGCAAACCAAAACCCTTGTTTTCCCAATATGAATGTGTAAACAATATCAATATAAACTACTAACCTTACACTACATAAAAGCAAAGGTTATTTCAAGTAACAGATACTATTCCATGAAAAATGAAAATTATAAATTATTCCTTCAGAGACAAATGCAATATTTTTAAAACTTATATAATGCTGATAACTCAAACTCAAACAATGATAAGTACAACCTTAATAATGCTTTTTAATGCAAAGTTATACTTTTCATCAAATAAGCATTTCAAGAATTTAACCTAAATACTCTGTAAATAAGCTATAAACCTAAAATGAAAAACATAGCATTGTAACATAAAAATGAAATCTCAACAGGCACAGCTGTATTGCATCCAGCAGAACATTAAAATAATTAAATGAACAGGAATTTATGAATGTTTTTATTATGCACAAAGCTACACAAAAAAGCTTTGCTCACTACAGGTATCAAAACCTGGTTTCTAGTAGCACAAGTCCATTGTACCACTGGAGGACATTTTAAATGGAAAACTTAGAACTGAAATTCCTTTAATTAACAAAAAGAGCTATTATATTTAATGTATTAGCATTCTAAAGAACTAATTATTACCTACATGTCAGTTGATAGAAAAATATCAAATAAGCTATATAAAAATAAAAAAAATATGAAATTCAATATTTAAATTAAGGGCTTACTCAAAAACTATTTTTTAGGGATACACACAAAATGCAACAGTTATGTTTTTACTGACACTACAAAAACAGAAAATACTTTTCAATCTTAGTTTTTGCAAGTGGGTAACCAAAACAAGCTGAATACTCCTAGGTATACACCTCACGAAAAGGTTTAAAAATTACACTTTTCAACAACAACAAATCTACCAAAGAAAACATTTCACAGAAAACAAAGCACTGATGAACAGCCACCAACTGTAAAATAGATGACACCTGGCCACATTATTAATGAGAACTAAACAGAACAAAAATCATTTTTTAAAGCTATATCATTAAACATTAGGAAAAAACTGCAAAACAGAAATCAGACAATTTATTGCATACACATTCAGAATAAATGAAGTTGTCATATTACTGATGAATCTTGTCTACAAACATTCAAATGTATGTAAACCTGAATTGTAAACAAAAAGTGATATTAAGTAGATATGTTATTGTTTGAGGTACCACAGAAAATGCCTATCATTGCTTCATGTCACTTCGAGGTCACTAATGCTACAAGAAAACTTTTGGATATTTCTTTAACCTAATTTATTTTATGATGATGTTATATTTCTGCACAAAATATCCTTGATAAATGAATGTTACATACCTAAACATATACATGATATATATAATATTTAAATGAAACTACAGTAAAGAATAGAAATTTATTTCCCCCAGTATTTATGACACACAATTCAGGATAAATCTGAAAGATCAGAACAAATATCATTTCCAATTCCAGCTAGGGAGCACCAATTGTAATATATGATAACATGCAAATATTTAAAAATACAACACAAAATAATTTGCATTAATTAACTTTGGCAACTGTTTTTTAAAGCATGGAAGATGCCAAGTTGTCAAGTGTAAATCACACAAAATGTTACCATGGCTTCAAAAAACAGGTTAAATGTGGTTCACAAGAAAAAGTTGCAGAAAAAGTAATCATATTCTGAGTGGAATATACACTTAGAACTAAAATATGTAACAGAAATTGCATAAAGTGCAGCTGGGTCTTCTCACATTCCTCTTAACTTGTGTGTTTTCAAACAAAAACTAGAAACATGTAAAATAGTGTTTCAGATCTAACCTTTGTGAGTAACAAGTGATTTTTTTTATCACAAATTTTAGGCTATCTTTTGGCATTAAAAGTGAAAGTTTTTAAAACAACCTTGAAACAAAATAAAAAATAGAATTACAAAAGTAAAAAAAGATGTTAAAGATTTTATAAAAATGGAAAGCCATAATACAGTATTATATTAAAACTTTTTTTTGTGTCCAGGAATACAAAACCAAAATATGAAAAAATTAAAGTATATTACGAATATAAATTACTCTGGAAACTAACCCACATAAAATAAGAACAAAATGTTACATCTCAATATACAGGTTTCATTTCATAAGAAGTAACAAAAATACTGCAAAACTTTTACTATCCTTTAACCCTCTTACTACGGGTATGTCAAAGTGTGAATGTCATTTTTTTCAAATTACGTTAAAAACTTAATTAAGTCATTTTATCATTCTAAATGATTAAACTTGACATTAAAATAATTTACAAATCAAACTGTAATACAAGTTGAAATTTTATGAGGAAAAACTTAAAAACAAAATCTTCAATCTCTCCTAGTGGGAGTATTGTAGCTATTGTTCCCTAAGGATTTCCTCTTCTTTAAGTTACCACCCTTCTGAGAATAATTTAACACAAATGACTTATTATAATACAGATATTTTTAAGGTAAAGCATAATTTTTACAGCCTTCAATCTTATTTGTTTATGGAATCATTAATTAGAAAATATAATACAGATATTTGTAAGATAAAGCATAATTTTAGAGCCTTCAATCTTATTTGTTTATGGAATCATTAATTAGAAAATAAGACCAACTTATTCTGCCCACCTGTCATATCCTATGTTTCACAAATTGCCAGTAGTTCTCTCATGTTTTATACTTATTTATAACCAACAGAAAGCCAAATTTTTAATTTATCAAATGATGTATCAGAGTACATTGTTTTCTGTACACTATTATCTGTTTCATTTTCAGTGTAAAAGTTTCTTTGTGTTCAAATCAAAAAGTTAAGCTAAATTTTTAATGTACAGAGTAAAGGTAAAGAAAATAACAAATAAAATATACAGTTTTAGGGAAAAAAAATATTTATTTAGGAAGTTTGAGAAATCACACAAATGGAACTTGAGAATTTTCAGATAAATATTTTTAATTTTAATATGAAATAACTCAAACATTCCTCATATATTCACGGACAAATTTTCAGTAAGAATACTTAAAGATACATATACCCTGTTAAAAGTTATATTATGAAAACTGCAATAATTAATTTGTAGTTACAATCTTTGTCACAATGACTGAGCCCATAGCAAGAGGGTTAATTCAAACATGAACAAAAACTTTACAAATTTTATATATTTAACTATCAATGAAACTTGTGTGCAAAAATAATAAACAAAACTTGTATTCCTTGTTAACTGTCTAAAGATATACTTAGATTTCATCTGCTAAAACTGATGCAAATATTATGTTTAAAACTTACAAAAATTATTAAAGTCAAGTTTAAACCCTCTAATGTAAAAGATAACCACATAGAACTTTAGAAACTTATTCTGTAACCTTCAAGAGTTCAGTGAGCAGCAACTCTGAGGATGATTCAGAATTATAATTCTTGGTTGTTAAGGCACGAGGTGGAGGGAGGTTCTGTTCTAAGCGATATGCTTCCCAGCGAGCATCATCTGATTCATGAGTTAAGTATCTGACTCCAACATGAGATTCCAATTCCCGTAGATCACACCACAGCTGATAATCCTGTATTATGAATTATAATTTAAGACTAAATTTGACTGAAAAATTAACTCAATAGCTCATATTAATACTTGATTATAATACTAAGGAATAACTTCATTTAAGCATAATAGTTATTATATAAACAAACTTAATGTAACTAGCCCCACAACACTGCGTATTAAAAAATAGTTGGATATTAGATTTAGATATATACACTCACTACATATAAGACATTCATATTGTTACCAAAATGAAATTTATTTTCAGTCTTTTTTTAAAACTTTACAGTTAATTTTTACAGGTTCATTGCTTTTGTATATCAAGGTAAGTATGTAGGACAATTGTACTTTATTATATTTTCTATCAACTATAACAATACTACTATAAAACAAGATTTAATAGGCTCAACTATAACAAAATCTTACTTTTTAATACTACTTCAATCTCAAATTATCTTAATCTAAATGTAATGTTTTGTTTTTAAAATAATGGCAAATAGAAAAGTTAGCCTCAAATGCAAATTATGCTTTGTCATATTCTACTTGTGTATGCATAAAAACTTATTGTCAATTTGAAAAATAAAAGAACACTGCTTGGGTGTAGGAATCTGAAATCTAATTTGTTTCTTTTATATTATTAAAGAACAGATTACACCTTTACACTGCCTATTAAACCTTACCTTTAGTGAAAAGGATTGTTTGTTTATTTTGAAATTGTGCACAAAACTACACAAGGGTTATTGGCACTAGCCATTCCTAATTTAGCAGTGTAAGACTACATGGAAGGCAGCTAGTCATAACGACCAACTGCCAACTTTTGAGCTACTCTTTTACTAATGAATAATGGAATTGACTGTCACTATATAACTCCTCCAATGGCTGAAAGGGCGAGCATTTTTGGTGTGATGAAAATTCAAACCTGCAACCCTCAGATGATGAGTTGAGCATCTTAAACATCTGCTCATGCTGTGCCATGGTGAAAAGGGAAAAAATGTGTAATATCATAAACTTTTAGACCAAAACACACCAGTCACAAAATTTTAATTCAGTCATGTAGAACATCTAAGTTGAAGAAGAAATGAGACTTTATACAAATACTATCTCGACCTTCATTACTATTTAATAATTCATGAATGTTATCTACTCTAATGCCCTTTCATTAAACCAATATTACTTCTTTTTTTCCCTAATATCTTACATTGCTTTTTTTACATTTTCAACTAGGGCCAACATTTCAATCCTTTACTTTCTTATGCATCTCTTGCGTAATGTTAAACAATATTCTAAATGGTATCCTGACATTTTGCAGCTACAATTTCACACCTGGCTCTTGGCAGCTAACAATCTAACAGCCGAGCTCTTTGGCAGCAGACAATTACTCACCCAGGAAAATTGGAAGCAGATGATTACCCAGCTGAGTATTTACATCAATATTACAATTTAAGAAAACAAAAAACAAAAAAAACTCATATATCATACAGCCATGTAGCCACATTTATTCACAGTTTAAAGCAGTAGTCTTAAGCATGTCTGCTGTATCATGCACTTGAGATTATCTGCATGAGGTAGGCTTGTTGCAACAGCTGGTGCTACTAAAGCAGTGTTGTTATTCAAAATGGTAATAGGTGGCTCTGCTGTAGCACCTGCCTGTGTTTTAATTGTAGATAGAACTCCAGGATGGATTTTCTCTGTCCATTGGAAGCTTGGTTGTGCTCCTTGAGGCAAGATCTAACTCTATCGTCTCAGACATGAATCCGCATTGGGCAGTTTCACACATTTAGAAAGTTACCTGATTGTCCTCCTTGCTAAATATATCCATTGTTGCATGCCTTTGGCTTTCCTCTGTTTGATGTTATGTAAGTTACTGTGTTATTCATGATGTTAAAAACTGGCTGTTTGAAATTGTTTAAAAATAAATCAATAAAAGTTTAACGAGAAAATTATGTTCTGAAGTTCTAACAGTAAATGCAGACATTTTATATGTTTTTTCCAGGTTTAATAGTTGAAACAATTTTCAAATGGATGTTAATTTATTGTTAACATTAGTAACATCATGAACAACACCATAAGTTAATAATGTATTGCCTGGCTAGGTAATCATCCCCTGCCAATTTTCCTGGGTGAGTAATTGTCTGCTTCCAACAAGCTCGGCTGTTAAACTGTTGGCTGCCAAGAGTCAGGTGCGAAATTGCAGCTGGAAAAGTCGTAGAACCATTCTAAACTGTTATTTTGTCTGTCCACTATAAACATTTCCACATTCAGTTATAAATTTCACCATTTTGCATTAACTGTAGTTAATCTTTAGTGTTATCTAAAATTTTTTTATCTTATTTATCAGGTTGAATATACGATAAAATATATGTTGATTTTTAAACACTTTAAATAAACTCAGTCGAACCTGCTATTTATTCCACAAGTGACAACTCATTTAAGTCCATTTGTTTTCTGCATTCATTGAAACTTCTAACAACCTGACAATTCTTGAAGTAGTAACAAAAAATCAGGGAAAGGTTTCCTATAAATAGATATTTCTAAATTCTAAGAACTTGCGAGTGAAACCTCCATCAATAATACTCTTACCTGTAGCCAAGTATGAAAGAGAGATTTGTCCACAGTGTACCTCTTTCGAGTCTTTACTTGAAGTAAGTTGTGGATCAAGTCAATAGCTTAAGTAGAAAGTCAAATTTAAAAGGCATAGATAAGTTATAAAATGTCAATAAATTTACATACAATCTAACATAATTATAGTTTACTAATCATTTAAACAACTATTACCCATAAGTTTCCGCTTTATTTCCTTTGAGTAATGAATGGATTATTACCATTACTAATGTATTTTATAATTGTATTTTTTTTGTTTCTCTTTACTATGACAAAATGAAGAGGGAAAACATTTTGAAATTTACATTTTACTTGCACTTCAATTTTACAATAATAAATATAGATCTTAAACACTTAAAACAAAGATTAAAAATCTAAGTAAATGTAAATGTAAAAATGGCTAACATGACCTTCTGAGACATGTAATAGTATGTGAAGTACCTTCTGGGGAAATTTCTTTCCAAGGATTGGGTGGATACATGAAAGTAGCATTTTGGATTTGATCGTTTATATCTTCATCTTCATTAAAAGGGAATGTTCCACTTAAACTGTAAACAGTATAAGAGATTAATAAAACTAATTTTTCACTATGTTAAAAAACACATCTTGAAGCCAAATTTAAAAAGGAAAAAATAAAAATACTTTTTTGAATTCTTATAACAAACACTGAATTTCTGTCGTACTATAAACAAAAAAATGAGATTATTTTCATTTACCTAATTAAAGTTTTTTGAAAAAAGAAGCATTTGAGAGAGAAGGCTAATAATCCAAATTTTGATCATTTAAAGTGACATTTAAGATTTTTTTAACCTATTACATTAAAGTTTTTTCATTATTTTACCATTATAACAATGTACTAAAGTTTTTCAATCTGTTTTTATTATCTAGTATGCACCTCATGTTCTCAGTTAGTTCAACATAATGTAAAATCATATGTAATGTGTAAATATACAGAAGCCTTCCAGTGAAATACAGAAAAACAGAGGCATAACTTTTACTTTCTTACCTGACATAGATGATCACACCTACTGACCACATATCCAGTGACCTGTTGTAACCTTTGTTTCTTACTACTTCAGGTGCTACAGGTTAGATAAATACCATATAATTTATAAAACATTTTATTTTTCACACATAAATAAACATATCCGTTTAGAATCCTTTGTGTGTGAGTGATTGCTAGTGTTATATAAATGTAGTCATATAAAATTATAATTCACACACATACACACAATAAAATTTAATGGATATCTTTACTAATTTAGATTTCATTGAAAAATGGTCTTAATTTTCATAGTGATTTGCACATAAAACCAACTATCAAAGCACAAAGTGAAAATTGCTACTATACCCATATTAAATGTAATATCACCCAAAGACAATCTCTCAACACTAAAATAACTTGTACTAAAGAAAATAAATACACACAGGCTAAATTATACTGTAATACAGATTATAGATAATTTTAAACTGAAAAGGCTTAACACCACTCTTAAAAAAGACTGCACTTAAAACATCATGGTGCTAAATAATCAAACACCATTTTCTTTTTGTCATTTGTCTTTAAACTTGTGCTTTCTGAAAATGCATTCAGTGATTATTTAAAACTTTTTATTGAAAATCTCAGCATTTTACTCTAAAACAATTAAAACCTTGAAGATGTCCTATTTCATGCTAAAGTTGCATAATTACCTAAATTAGAAAATGGCTGTTATCCATCTAATAAAGCTCATTAGACCCATGTGTTCAGAAAAACTACTAAAGTTTTTACAGTCATAAAAATAACTTTAAAATTCCTGAAGAAATAACTTGCTTGACACAACATTTTTCTCAGTGTCAAAAATGTAACCATCATTATACCAGAAAAATCTTAACTCTTGTAGAACAATTCAATGATTGCAAGTTTTCTATCAATACAAAAAAGTACTTTGTTTCCCAAAATAACATAGTCTGACTATTGTATTAATATCAAACCTTGGTTTAGAACTGAAGGAGATGGTGAACTAAAAGAATAGATTTAATTGCTATTAAATTGACCTTTATTTTTGAGTAAGGGATCATTGACATTTAATAGATTTGTAAGAATTTTTTTTACTTTAAAGCATGTTTCCACATGAAAGGTGACCACTTTTACTTCACTTACAGTATTTTTTTATCATTACTATTTTTTGCATCATTTTCTCATCATGTTTTCTTGTAAGTTGATTATTTGTTATTTCCTTTTTCTTCCCAATTATTTTTTTATTCTTATTCATTTTGTCCTTTTACCTTATGTTATCCCTTATTTAATTTCTATAGTTAATATTGATGTATAGAAGGCATTAATATTAGAAATAAATGACCTTACACAACAAAATGTTGTTTTAATTTAATGACACTTTGGACAATTAAGACATTTTGGTGTTATGAGGTTGTTTATTTCTTGTATTATACTAATACTAATTTGCAACACAAATTTTGTTCCTGAATAGTATGTGTTATTTCTTAATTATTTATGTTGTAAAGTACAGAAAGTGGCCATTATTCCCTTCAAACTTTGCTTTTGTGACCTGAATAATGAAATTTAGAAATTAACCTATTTTCTATGTAAAAATGGGCAAATTTGCACATTTTCATTTACATAAGGTCTAAATAAAACGTATGAAACAAGATTTACATGTATTTATACTTAAGTTGTATAAAAATGTTTAGAAGTGAGCAGTTTTTTGAGATTTGTGACTGTAACGTAAATCACTTTCATGTATCAGCCCCAAAATACAGAATCCCTTCATGTTCTCGTTATACACTCCCAGGTCACAAAAGTAAAGTTTGAAGAGAAAAATAAGTATTTTTCATTTACTTTAGGCATAAGCAACTGGCAAATAAAACTTTCTACCCAGGAACAAGAAAAAGTAAAAATTTTGTTACACTGTGTTATTATGCTTTTCTTGTCAATATTAATTCCCCTTTTGCTTTTGAAATTTCCTGTTCTAAATAATTTCTCTACTTTTCCCTTTCTTCACTAGTTACTTCACACATACAATGTCCTGCATTTTTCATACATTTGAAATCAGTCACTTCTATAATATTCCTTCTGAAACCCAACCAAAAAAAATTCATGTTATCAGAAAGTGCTTTCACTCACATCTATAAAGATAACTTCACCAACTTTTCATGTTTTACACTTCATGTCCAACATAATTCTGTTTGTTTTTTAATTTGATTATTAACAAACCTAGATATGCAGGAGTTCCAACCAAAGACTTTCGGAATGATTTTTCACCAATAATACGAGCAAAGCCAAAGTCACAAAGCTTCACCTGAAATGAAAAATAAAAATTGTATAATAATCATAAGTGCATAAAATAACAAAATAAGAGATTTCAAGAAGAATTAGCAAATAATCATTAACACACAAGATAACAAGCAATCCTACTGCAATGTTTCTAATGGTTATTACAGCAAAAACATTTGTTGCACGTTATGCAATATGTAATTTGAATAGTAATAAATACAAGTAGAATACAAATAATTTAACATTTTTTATATATAGAAGTGTTTGATAACTGCTGGCACATAACCTTACAGATTTCAGATAGAACTAGCTAATAATCACCAATATACAAGCTAACAGCTTAAATATTAAAAGTGTTAAATATAAGTAGAATACAAATTGCTTCCCTGCTTCTTGATTTGCTAACAAAAGAAATCATAGGTGTGTGCATTTAATAAAAAAACACGTATGTCAATGTTCAAATCATATTAGAGTAGAAAATATTATTTTTAATTTTAATTCAAAACAATAAACTTTAAAAATCAAAACCATACACCTAGCCTTCAGTCAACACTTCTGAAATATAATATCTTGAGCAAGAGTTCAGACTTATAAATGGTCAAACAACTGAAAATATTCACAGGAAGTTTAAATTGTAAATGAACATTCATATCTTACTTGTGGAAAATCTGAATCTGATGACAACAAAACGTTTTCTGGCTTTAGATCACAATGAACAATATTCTTGGAATGTAAATGTTTCAGAGCTGTCAAGATCTGAGAAAAAAGAAAATACATCAACATCTAAAACCCCATTTATATTTTTATGATTTTTGCAGGTATAAAAACTTTGTAGAAATATAAAAAGGAAATTGAAAATTTCAATTTTAATGTAACACTTGTTTCAGGTTTACTAGAAATTTAATTTTATCTAATACGGTAATTCTTAAAATAAATATTACTTGGTAAATCAGAAATTTTGTGTTGCGTTCTGATAACCTCCTGTGCTCACTGGATAAGATCATTTCCAACATATCACCTTTCAGCTTTTCCATCACAACAAAGATCTGACAGAAAAGAAAGAAAGAAAAGGAAATATTTTTAACACTAATTTTAAATGACAAGTGTTAAGTAATAATTCTTTATTTCTGATACAACCTGAAGCAAGTAAAAACAAATAAAGCACAAAATGTATTGAAGTGAACATCGGAGAAATACTAGCCTTACTCACTAAAATTCAACTGAAACAATACTGATAAACAGGATGTACCATACATTTATTTATATTTTAGTTTAGTCCTAGATTAAAGAAACCTGTTTTAAAACTAGTATTATGATACGTATTGCAGTTAATTTTCTGTTTAAATTTAAATTCAACTTCTAATTTTAGAAGAACTTAATACACAATTAAGATTTCACGAGCATTTCATGATTATTTATTTTATTATTAAAGAGAAAACTCACTTCAATAATTTAAAAACCTGTTCATTTTAATATTCATAATCAATCTGTTACGTGAACAACAGTTTTGTCTTTTCTTGTTGACAACATAATACTTCTGAACCTAAAACAACTGATTTCACTGTTAACCTTGACATGCACAAAGATGTTATAAGCCTCAGCTATTAACTTCACATTCATTAAGAATTACAGAATAACTATTAATTTTACTTTTTAATAATTAATGTAAGCATGCATGTTTACTCTTCTCAAAAGACTAAAAATTATTGTGTCTCTCCTAAAATACTGTAAAAATATTTGATATACAACAATTTATTTTCTACTGGTATAATACTTATCACTTTTAATAACCAAATCCACTCCTTATAGAACGTACAGTTTCGTGCGTTTCAAACATCTTCTCCAAATTGACCACTCCAGGGTGATGAATATCTTGAAGAATGGTCACTTCATTCTTCAAGTAAGCTTCCTGTTTGGCAGGCAACCTGGTTTTATCAATAACTTTAACAGCCACTGCCCGAGCACTTGTACGATGGACACCTGTACAATTGTGAGAAGTAGAAAGTGAAAATATAACTCCAAAGTAATAAGTACTACTGATGCTGTATGGTGAAAAACCTATACAGCAAGATTAGTAATAAGAGGAACATTTATTTAATTATTACTTGAAAAGCAACCTATGTTATATGTACAAAGCACAAAAATCTGTGTATTTACCTGCCTAATCACTCCTAGGTCACTGAACCAATCTCAAACAAACTTTGTAGGATAATAGTTTGGAACAAGGGGCATGCTAAAAGAGCATTCACAATACTCTCCCCATTATTGCTCTTACTGAACATTTATTATCTCTGAGAAGTTTACTACATCCATAGATCATGACATATCCTTACCCCCCACCACCACTAGAAAAACACACAAAAAACATTCTTGTATATGTTGTGTTAGAGACAATTTAAAGTGTGTGATGGAGAATACACAAACGTCTTATTTATCTCAAACAGTGCACTACCACAACAGTGCAATGAAAATAAATGACCATCATCATTGCAACAATACATAAAATGTGGCTCTTCATATCAGCCTTGTGGTAATACTTTCAGCCAACTTTAAGTTATACCAACTTCCCACTTTTACCCATATTTCATTTTCAGCCAACAAAATGTAAAATCCACTTGTAATTTCTTCACCTACCTATTAAATAATCATGTAAAACAATGAAGAGGAGCATTATGAGCTTGGTGTTACAGATGGAACATAGAATGCACCCCTACTGCAACTAACTTGGCTGCTATCTCTTTTTACAAAGTCACTCTGACCATCACACAGTGAAAACCTTTTTCTGAATATACAAATATTAAGTTCTTAACCCCTTCACAATACTCTCAGTATAAAATACTGAGTCCATATACACATTTGCACTTGATAAGAACACATGAAAAACAAAAAAAAACAGGTACTTACCTGAATCTTCTTTTTTTATGTCAACCCTACTTTTTGTACTAATTGTATTAGTGCACTAAATAATTTTAATTAAATTAAATAATGCACCAAATAATACAGAATACTAACATGCAAAAAACAAACAATGTCCCATAACTATCAGAAATTTTCTGGCTTACTCACTATAAAACTAGAGCTGTTACAAATTCATCCTGGCTAGTCCATCTTTCCTGTGAGAATGAAGCTTATACTAAAAGAGAAATTGAGAATTCCCTGTTCAGAAAACAACATTAATTGGTATAAATAAGAAGTACTTGATTATATTTTTAATGCAAGTCACTAAAAACCTTGTGATGTGTATGTGCACAGTAAGGGATTAAAGCTATTGGTGAGGTAACAATGAATAATGAAATAAAATGTTGTTACGAATATATTGTATGAAAGTTACGTTAGGATTTTGGGTTATTTATCATAGCATCAACCCACACATATTTTTAAGTTCATAACCCAAACAATGGACAGGTACCTGTTTGTTATAATTACCTCACTGGGTATTCAATAACATAATTTAGATGGTTATCACAAACAATTTTCCTTTGTTATTTTTAAAGACATAAACACTAAAATAACTATTTTACTGCTAATTAAATTGTAGTTATATTTAGGGATCAATACCACTAGTTTAAGCATAAGTAATGCATTTGACGGAAAATAAGTTTTAAAATTTTATGGATAAAATTATCATTAACTACAGCATAACACTGCAATTTTGTTTCTTCTTAGTTGTCATTTCAAGAAGTAAATTATAACTGATGATATAGCAAGCACAAATATACAAATGAGATTACCCAAAATACATATTCTTAAAAGCACTGAAAAAAAAATAGTTCAAGTATCTTCCAAGAGCAAAACAACTCTCAAGCTATATATTATTATTATTATTATTATAATACATAAAAGACATGCAGGTCCACATCTCAAATACTAATAACCAAAAACCCTGTTTACCTTTAGAATTCACATTAACCATTTATCTAGTTTCTTAAACTTTAACAAACATGTTACTACAGATTCAAGTCAATATGCCACAATCTGAAAATTATTAAATGCAAAAGTTATAACTTTTTACCTCCATACACAACTCCAAACTGTCCAGATCCTAAGATTTCATCCAAGAAGATTTGGTACATGTGACTGACATCCTAGAAAAAAAATATCAAAATCAGTATTTGCATAAAATTATGTACTACATATTTTGACAACTTTTTAGTTTAGAATTTGACTTTGTTGTAAATTATTTTATCTCAGAATTTTCTCATGTGTTTATTCTATGTATCTGTGATCTCTTCTAAGATCAAGACATCAAACACAGTTCATCTTCATTTTAACAAAACTGATTTTTTTTATTATACAAAGTTGTGAAACTTAACCTTTTATGTTATTTTTATCAAACTCTTTAGAAACAAAATTCCTTGCAAGTAATTTGTTGGTTAGCCTATCAAGAATGATACAAAGTTGTAATTTTCCACTTCATTAAAAATTAAAAGTTCCTTCAACTCAAGACAAGAGATATTGAAGTGAAATCTGTGAAACTGTCTGTCACAGGATAAGTTCACAATTTTGAAGCCTAGCCTTCATATCTAATCTCCCAACACAAGGGATATAAAAGTAAAAAGGCTATTAGAAGTTAATAAATAATGAATGTATTATGCAGCTACCTTTATATAAATACTAATTTTATTAAAGTCTATAAAATAAGCATTGTAAATAAAAAGTAACACTATTTTCCTTCTCTGGTTTTATGTAAAGTTATGTATAACACACTTGTATTTTTATATAACAACGATAATGTTCTTCAAAATGTGAATGTATAACACATTATTAAAATAGTCTTACTTCATTTGTCTGTTCCTCACTACTTGCTTGCCCATTTCCATCATAAATCAAACCTAACAGCAACAAAAAATTGAAAGTTGTATTAAATATCTTGTTACATGAAAAGAGGACAACAGCCATATGTGTTTGCACATACAGTTATGTTAACTTAAAAATGCAGCCAAAAGTTAAATTTTTTCTTACACTGAAAGTGTATTTCTGATAAGTACTTACAGCTCCCTTCTCACACAGAGCTATCTCAATCTTCTATTTGCCCTCTAAGCACTGCTAAACACTTTTCACACTCAGCGCACCAGACTACATAACCCAAAAATTTCGTGCCATTTTTGAATAAGTACATATCATGTGACTACCCTCCACCATTAGTGCTGTAGTACCTATATTGGCACACTAGCTCCCTTTGTCATTCCTCCTTAATCCTCACTTTTGAAAATTTGCTGGGTCTACAAGAAGAACGCCAGCAGTGGGGAAGAAGGGTGAGAAGAGTGTAAGGAAAGGTACGTATATGTGGTTGGAAATACATTTTCACCATAAGAAAAATAATTTTTGATACAGTCTTACACAGTAAAGGTGGAGGGGACCAGTTTAGTTGTCTTACATAGAAACTAAGGATAAAACTTCCACTCAGAAAGAACAAGTAAGCTTCGAGACAAAATGAAGCACATTAATGGGGCGCCACATTTCTTCTGGAACTTGTAAGCTCTTTGCCTTTGGAACAGGAAATGAATCTGATACTGATGTATAAAAAGATGTGCACAAATGCACTTTATTTTGAAAGGTGAAATCTGTAGGAAAATATAAACCAACTTAGCTGTGTACCCCAATAAAAGATGAAAAGACATTAGAATCACCACAGGAAAGAGACAATATTCACCCAAGAGATAGGGAGTAGTCCACATTCCAGTCAGAGTGATTTATCTCAAACACCAGGGAAGGCAAGCAACCAAGGACATGATGATATGAGAAGAAACACTTAGGAGACAACAACTTTCCATAGATAAATTTGAAAATGCCTGCCTGATAAGTTGACAAACCCAACCAGTTTGTGTGACAAGGGACAGATCACAGGAAACAGAAAAATTTCGGGAAATAAAAATGTCAGGTAAAACCTAAAAATATGCAGAATTTGCTACATGACACCATGAGAAGTGAACTAGACAAAGAAGTCAATGAGGACTGAAATGGAAGTAGAAAGATAAAGAAATGGATGTGAAAGCCAAACAGTCTTAATGATCAACATAGGTCTTAGGAATGAAGAACCAGTTAAGATATGGGATGACATAAAAGGAATGGAGAGCTAGAGGGTTACATAAGAGGTATAAATATCCAATATATGATGCTCATAAGCAAAGAGGAGAAGGAAATAAGTCTTGAGAGAAAGACTGTCAGTGGAACATGAAGATAAAGGTTGAAAGGGGGTATTGAAAAGGCATAAGGAACCATACGGATATCCGAACCAGGCAAATCAAAGGAATATGGAGAATTCATGACTCAAATGGAGGGTAATGACAAAAGAAGACAAAATCTGGAAAAATGAAAGGTATTCAACAAGGTCACCCAATAGCTGGACATAGTAAATGTGTACAAATCTTTGTCAAACAAACAGGGGAATAATTGGGAAAAATGAGGGATAGAAGGGTAAGGAAGATGGAAATGATGTCAGAAGTAACTAAAAGTAAAATGTATACCACTGTCTGTGGTAAATGAACATGAGAGGTTTAATCAGTCAGGAAAGCAAAGATTCAATACATGGAGTCAGTATGTAGGTTGAGACAATGGGCTTAACTCATGAAGACAGTGATGTGATGTCTGGATGAGCAATGTCCAATCAAGGTTGACAGAATAGAGACCAAAACAGAAGTAAATGTAGGGGGAAGTTGTACCAATAAAGGATGAAGTAGTGGGAATGATGGTTGCACCAGCTAATACAGAGCCACCAGTAAGTCAAGACACAGTGAAGTTTGGAATAAAGATAAAACTCTGGGGAGGAGTCAAATAGAAAGGTAAACACAAATGTCAAGACATTTCCTATCTTGACTGAATACAACTGCTCTCAGAGTTAGCAAAACCAAAGGGAATGACTTTGGTGTTACAATAAGTGACAAAAGTATATATGAGGTGTCCCCAATTGAGAACACAACCATCTGCAGACCTGTGAATTCAGGGACCACTCCACAAGGAAAACATTGTGAGGAGAAGAAAACTGATCCACAATTAGATTCAATGAGCCAGGAAAATAAAAAGTTAAGACCACAATGCGGTAACTGTGAGTCTAAAAGAGAGATCCAAGACCTCAAAGTACAGAAACTTGGAATTATGTATCTGTTATGTATAAAGCGTATGTAGATATTTCTAGAATTAGGTAGATCGATCATGTATTTTGGCCTGGTGTCTAGACGAGCCTCTTGCAAAAACAGACATGCACCGATTACTCTGGAATTCTGTGGAAGTTACGCGATTGCTCGAGAACATAGTAGGCCTACTAGTATATAAACAGATGGCGATGCGAGGAGAATCAATCAGTCATTTGTTTTCATTTGATTCAAGAGATATTGTCTTCGTTTGAGAAATTTTCAACGTTTGCTGTGTGTTTATTCAACTTGGATTTGTGATCTACAAAAACTGTGATTTTATTTTGTCAATCTTTACGATTCATTCGAATTACTGGTTACACTGAAGGTCAACACGTACAGTACTGTTTAGGGGAGACAGAGGCAAGTTGGAAAATGACAAATTTGAGACATTCATCAAAGACATCGTAAAAAGAACTTCGTCAAATTTATTGGACTGTGAATTGTTTCTGGACTTCTCCATTCAAACTTCAGAATTTCTTCGTGGGACCAAATTCACTCCCTAGACTGGAATTTTGGATTTCTGATCTGGACTTTTGAACTTTCATTCTGGATCACTATATTGGACACAGGCCAGTACCATTTTGTATTGTAATTAATTTTGAAGGTTGAAACTGAATATCTGTCATTGTTATTATATAATTTATTTTATATCTGTCACATATATAATAGTTTATTGTAATAAATTATATAAGCTGTTACCTGTGTCTTTCTGTTGCGTTCAGTCCACATAAAAAAACGTAACAGTATCTCAAGACAGTTGGTATGGGTATTAGCACTTTAATTAAAATCAAATAGAAAACTACTTTTTTTTTACCTTCTTCTGAAGACAGTGTGCATGACAACCTGAAGTCAAAGGAACAATGAGTTGCCTACTTTAGTGCCTTCCATTGTCAAAGGTCACAAAACATACTTGATAGCCTTAAGTACTGTAACAACAGCTTCTCCCAAGTAACATAAGACTGATAGCTAAAAAAACACATCTATTGTTTTAACAGCTTCTTCTAGATAGCTATACAACATAAAGTTCATAATTAACAGTCCCAACTACTGTTATAGTAGTTTCTCCTAGGTAACAAAGTGATAACAAAAGGTTGGCTTTATTGTTATCACAGCTTCTTGCAGGTGCTGCCTTAATCATTGTTGCATCATCTGGGAAATGTGAGACTGATAGTTAACAGTCTTACAACAGCTTCTTCTATATCAGGGTCTACAAAACGCAGCTTAACAATTCTCTCCTGCCCTCCACAATTATAGACATAAGGACTTTATGTAGTCAATGTTGAAATAAATTAATACAGTAAAAAATGTGCAGCCCAAGACAACTTACAACAGCTTCTCCTAAGTAACATAAGACTAATGGTTAACAACCTCAAGTATCATTACAAACACTTCTCCTAATTAAAGTAAGACTGATAGCACAGGCCTGCACATTTAAACTTCAAAATAGTTGTTTTAGTTTCAATAACAGATTTTCTATAATTCAGCAAAGCAAATTTGAAAATAGTATTTTTCTTTTTTCCTATCACATAAGGAATTTTTTTACAAATCAGGAAGAAAAAATTACTTAGAACAAATTATTGTTTTTTTACCACAGTGAACATTTTTATTTTTGCTTTTTTAATAAAAATACAAACAAACTGAACTAAAGGGAAGAACACTGATGTCAAATGAATATATCATTCATCATGATGTTTTTGTGTGTGATCTGAGCATCTTAGTCTTAAAACTGTGTTGTAGTTTTTCTTTTATACATTATATCTGTAACATCTTTCAATGACCAGCAGTAATCAACCATCATGATGTTCCACTTTCCCTGATGTTTTGATGAAACCTTTCCCCTTGTCCTTCACTAAGGACAGATTTTCAGGGAAACATTCAATATGTGAGCATACAAAATGTATGTACAAGCCAACCATTTGAATTAATCAAGCATGTTACCAAAAATATTTTCATAATTTGAGTCCTTGTTGTTTCCCAAATATTTGTCAATAAAATTTTTTAAAGGCAATCCATGCTTCTTTTTTAACTTTCTTCATTGTTCATCCAAAGTCAATTTTCTAATCAGAGGTCCCAAAAAAATCCCTTCCTTAAGGTTCACTTCTGAAAGAGTTGGAAATTTCCTACAAAGATAATTGAAACAGTTGCCATCTTTGTCTAAGACCTTTATACACTACTTAATAAAGCTCAGTGTTATGCAAAGGTAACAGAACTTCCTTACATGTTCAATGTTTTTTGATTCTGGTAAAATGCCAATTCTGTGTGGCCATTACTTTTTGATCCAGTGCCAATTTTGTGCCCTGCTGTCCCATTCATAAAAAACATGGCAACTTTGTATAACTGGACTGTTGACTGAACAATATACAAAGAACTTAAGTCTCCATAAAATAGCCAGCTATGTTCTTTGTATTTGACCTTCTAAAAGAAGAAGTTGAAAATTTTCATTCAATTCCTTCAAGTGAACTGAATAAGTAATAAGAACAGATGCATTTATGTTAACATTGTCAAAAAGAATACTTTTTAGACTTCTTTTGGGTAAACCAATGAACAATCATCACTGACTACGTTCATAGACTGCAGCTCCTAGCACTGATATTAATTCAACAATACTATTGCAATAAACCAGCAAAACATATGGTATAAATGCTTTCTCACAATTTCTGTCCCAATGAAATGATGTTCCAGGAGAAAGTAAGTTCTTAGCCCAAAGTCTGGGCTTCAAAATCTCTGAAGAGTCCTCTGAAAGGCCCAAATCCCTCACCAAACGTTTCATGTTCAAAATAAACCAAATTATCATTTCTACTGACATTTCCTTTATATTTTGAGTATTGTAGCCTTGAACATTAAATGAACAAAAATGGTAGTTATCTCCATGGTTTATTGGCTCATTCTAGACCACTAGAAATTTCAAGGTAAAGACTTTTTCTTATCTTTAGTCCATTGTATCAACTCTTCAATGCAAATGGTGCAAACTTTGTGTGAAACTCACAATTTTCATGGTTCCTACGTTTTATTCCATACCCTTTTTTGATAAACTCTGCAATGTTTTGCTTTTGTTCTTTCACAACAAATTTACCACAAAAGTAATATGTTTGGATCATTCACAGAACCTCTTGCTTTTACAGTGATGAATAAATAATAATGAAAATGAAAATAATTTCAAAGTGCATACACAAACAAATACCATCCAGAAATGGCACATCATGTGGGCTGTTATAGCTGTTTATATACTAGCAGATTGTTTCTCATAGGTTCTAGAAGGATTGATAAAACTCACATCGTTACTGGTCTGGAGAGATCTATAGCCAGTAGTTGTCAATGTTTTAAGCAAAACAAAATATGACTTGAATTTCAATAAAAAATTATTCACTTATGTAAAGGTATATACAACAGCTGGTGAAAAAGTTGTATGTGACTGAGAAAAATGAATACCATTTTTGTATTCACCATACAGGAATTACTGCAGAACACGTAAAAATTTCAAAACAATAAAACCAAGGCAGAACTGTGTAATTAAAAGCCTCAAGTATTATTACACTTTCTCCTTCTGACTTTCAACAATTTAAGAATACAAAATAACATTCAATAAAACTAAACTAACATTTAGAGTTCCTTCTCTTTCATTTTAACCTTACAAAGTGTTGAGGCTTTCATTTCTCTGATTGTAAATTAAACACTCAAAATTTATATGCCTATTACAGAAGAGATATTCATTTACATATATACAAAGTTAAAAAAATAATTTCCCATTTGATAATAAAAGACAATAATGAAGTTGCTTGTGCAGATTTTATAACTCTTTACAAAAGCATTCTATGCTTTGTTTTTCTTTTAAATTTTCAAATACAGTTCTTCAGGACAAATGTTCTAGCAGGCCTCACCTTGATTTGTAGCAGCAAAAGATGAAGAAACTGGCATAAGCGCTTGTCGAATAGCAGCCTCCCATTCCTTTGAAATGTCAGAGTCTTCTCCAACATAATAGTCCACATTAGCTGTGCGCAACTCAAAGCAGTGCTTGGCTCCAGGAGACTCAGAACTAAGACTCTGTTTGGGAGTCTCAAGGGCCAAAATTTCTGATAAAGGAATTTCCTGTCAATTTTTTCAAGAAAATATTGATTAATAAGACATTTGAAGAATACCAATATTAACTTTTTACAACAATAATAATGATGATAAAGACAAAAATATTATTAAAACTGTCACTGCTAAATAACTTTTATACTAGTAAACCATTATATCTAGAAATATCAGATAAAAACAATATACACAAAATTTTCACTGGCCCACTTTACCTTATAATATTTGGATGTTGTGTCATTCTGGAACAGAGTAATAGCCTTACTATCAAGCCACCAATAATGCCTTTTCCTCTGAAATGACCAAAAAAATAGGTAAATATTACTGGTCAAATTTTGTATGTAAACATACATATGAGATAAAAGGATGCTTTCAAAAGTTTTAAATATTTGAAGTTTATAAAAAATAGTGTGTTGTAGTAGCTGTCCAAGAAAAAACATTTTTTTTAAATTCATCTTCTGTTTATCTTTATGGTATTTTACCAGAGTAGACTAAAGTTCAAGTTCTACATGATGTATTTTGACACATTGCTGAAGCAAGACAGCAAAGGTTCTGTTTACTTTAAAACTTTCAAAGTATCCTTAACATGCATAACTTTTAAAAACAACATTTCTTTAAAGATGAAATATTTTTCCCTTTTAATGTACTAAAACACATCTCTATCTGTTAAAAGCATGTAGGAAATATACATTGCTAAGAGAAATCAACAAAATCCTGTGAATGTTAAATCAACACTAGTTATGCAATAATATATGCAGTATCCATAAATACAAACCATGCTATCTTTGTTAGTGAAGTGCACCATCCAACCTTCTTTCAGAACTTTGGAACTTCTACGTTTTGTCTGTTTTACACTCTGAACAATTCTCATCAATGGAATGTTGTTGCTTGTTGTAACACTATTAATAATACAGACATGCCTGTGAGAAATGTAATACCTCAACAGCTTAACAAAAATTTTTCTTACATGTAATTTCTAAATTTGAAATTAATTTAAGTATTTCTCTCATAATACATTAAAAAATAAAGTAAAATGTAGTGATCTTTAATGGTACTTGCACTTAATTAAGAAACTAAACTACATACTTAACTGCAGGTTTTGATTCATCATCTTGAAGATCTTGCATCTTTCGTTCTGAGAGGCTCTCACTGTCATTGTCAGATTCAGCATCATTTTCAGTATCGAAACTTTCTACCCCTTCCACTATAAAACAAATCCATGATGAGCTATATAATTTTGAAGTGGAACAATAAATTTTGAACAGTATTTAATTTCAATTTAATAACATTGAAATTAAATACTTACATATTAAATTACTGGCCTCTTTATTAGAGCCCCCTTACCTAATATTGAGTTAAACTACACTACCAGCATATCAACTGTCTTGAATTCACTATGATTTAGTCTGATCATAGCCCATTTGTAAAATATTGTGGTCAGTAACTGGGTTACAAATGTCACCAGAGGATTATGCAGTGAATATGACATTATCACCCAGATCCTTAAACAAAGTGAAATTTAGTTGATTATAGTGGTAAAGAAAAAACAAAAAGAGTAAAGTTAGTGCCAGCCAATCAAACCAATCTCACAGAACACAAATACCATGGATTGTTTTACTCTGGAAGAGCACTTGTCTACTGGACTGAAAAGATAATTGAGATGAACATAATTGGCAACAATTTTTAAATTCACTCTAGATGTCATCCAATCTCCTACAGAAATCAAATAACTCAACCTTGACACTTACACAACTTCCAGCAGTTTATATAAACAAGATGAAATGCCTCGTGGTTTTCTAAATATTTTTATTGCAATGCTGCTATAGAAGATTAATTATACATAACTTTATCACAGCACATGCTTCCAGTAATTCACTAGCAAAACATTTTATTCCTGCTATCACTGTTTGGATCTGATACATGTTTTTGAATATATTTCTTGGCTGCCATGCAAAAGATTTTTTTTTTTTTTTTAAAAAAACACTGTTTTGGTGGTGTGATTGGATATTATTAGATCCTCACCATTAGTAAAGTGATGTAATAAATATAAATATAATCACACCAGCTATAACTTACAAATATGTTAACTTATCCTTTCTCCTATGGTCCAGCATTATCCTAATGGCAAATTATTTTCACCTTTGAATACATATTTGAATAGAGGGTCAAGTAAAAGGTATTTTGATATCAATGGTACTTACTGGATGGTAACTTATAATAATGCCACTCTGAAAGTAAGAATGATCTTTGCTCCTACCCATTAATGTTGCAGGCTGACTACATTTCAGCATTTGTAAAGATTAAGTTCTCACAAGAAAGATCAAATAATCTTATGTATTAAAATAAATAACTTTTAAAGAAGCATGTCAATGGAGGTCCCAATAAACTAGTTTGGTCATAGACTAAACAATTTAGAAATATATCATTAAGTAGACATATCATTACACATTTGAACTCTTCATTATATTTAACACATATATACCAACTACTGGTATAAAAACTTGTTCATTTACATAAAATTAAAAAAAGATGACTTTTTTGTTACTATAGCTAGAAATATTTAATTTATTGCAAACAAATACAGTATCATGTACAGAACCGTACAAAAGTGTGAGGATAAAGTTAAAAATTACATTTCAGGCTACTTCCAAAGAATGGAATGTAAATTAAGATGAAACATCAAAACTTTATTACTCTTTAGTAAACAGTTATTATTTTGTGTGCCCACTTTTGCTTTAATAACTGCAAACAGCCTTTCAGACATCGTTGCAACACATTTAATTAAAGTGTCCTTTCAGAATTTAATCCAAATGTCTCTTATAAATTCCCATAGTTCCTTTGGAAGTAATTTTTGAATTGCAAAGTTTTTGATCTATCAAATCCTAGATCTGCTCAATTTCATTGAGATCAGGGCTCTGTGTGGACTATTGCAACATGTGCATTACTTCAGCAGCTTCTTTCTGCATAGCTTGAATAAGTATTTGGAATCATTATTTTCTTGGTAGTAGAATTCTTTACAAATAATATGCAAACCACTGAGTATACCACGATAGATCAGTATCTGATTGTAGTTGTGCTGGTCCATTATTCAATCTACTTTGTAAACAGATCCTGTTGCCTCAACAGAAAAACACCCCAAGCCATCACACTGCATTTCCGTGCTTCATGGTAGGTGCTATGTACTAAAATAAGTATCTTTTACCTTTCTTGCATCAAACGTACAACTAAACGACTTGAACTAAATATTACATACTTGAAGTCATCCATCATAATACCCTATTCCAATCATCAAAAGTCGGTTTTGTACTTTTTAGCAAATTTCAGAAGATGGAAATAAAAGTTTTTTTAACTGCTACACAATCAACTATTCCATTCTTAAATCTTATTCCACTTAAATCTGTTATACAAACACTCTGCTGTATTGAGAATTCTTCACACTTTTTGAGACATGGCATGACAATAAAATTTTATATATAGTGTTAAATACTGTTTCTATCAAGGTTTATTTGTGGATTACTATTAAAGTTATTTCTTCTAGAATATAATGGTACCACATTCTTGCTTCTTTCTATATAGTTAATACACTGCATGGGATACCATGACAATTATTTCACACCCTAAATCTGATGATTATATTCATTGAAGCAGAACCCTTATGGCATGCCCTTGGCACAAGTATATGGGAATTATAAACAGTGATAAGTATTCTCACCACAGCTCATTTCAACAAGGATCAGTGACACATTACCATGGTATTGAAGTTTACATTCTATACTGCATGAAAAAATTAGCCCTCATAATTGAAATAATGTCAAAATATTCTCGTCCTCACTTTTACACAATACTGTATTAAATTTAATACTGTAAACATACACCAATCCTTCGGAGCTTCTCCAGGACAGTTATTTGGAATCTTCTCAGTGCACCGTTTATGAACGTTGAACTTGCAGTCTGAAAATAAATACTTATTAAATTTCACATTTTCTTTTATTATGTTTTCATTTATATAAACAAAAAGCAACATAGAAAAGTTTATGTGTCACCTACACATATTTAAACCCGGAGTCTGAAAGGTTATCATAAAGTCAGAGCTTTATTATTCAGTGAAAGAAAAAAAAACAGTCCATTTATAACAACCCGACCAACCTAACTTTTAAAAGTCACCCCTTCTGTTTCATTATTTGAATCCCCTTCCAAATTTTAAGTCAGTTTTCATAATGCATGTTTGAAACAATTGGTACAAGTTGGGTGTTAGAAGATTACCTACAAGATTCTTATTACATTAGCATAGACAGTAGGCTTCAATGTTGTGAGGCTTAATTCATTTTTGCTTAGAAGCCATTTCATTTCTGTAACTCATTTATTTCCAAATCTTTTATATATCTGTAAAGTGTGAATGTCTAGAATGTGAGTTTGACCATTTAACTTCAAGTAATTTAAAAGGTATTCAAACTTTTGTTAATTCAAGAGATACTAAGAAGCTATTTAACAATTTAAAAAAAATGAATTAAATAGCATCAAACTTGTCATACAGTGAAAATAACATACATAAATCTTCAGTTTTCAGGAGCAAAAACATCTCTCAAATGAAACCTAAAATGTTTCTGTTATAAATACTACTTTATGCAAGATTAATATTATCACAACATACATTTATTTATAAAATAAAATTATAATTTATTACAGTACTGATAGTAAACTGAAACTGGTTTAATAATGGTATGTGAGACATGGAATTGTAAGGTAAGAATGATGAAGTCAAAACAGGGAAGTAGTGTTACCGTATTTCAGAAAGTATATTGACTATTCCTTACTCTTAAACTTAAATAAAGTACAATTATGATTGAAAAAAACAATACATATTCAAGGTTTATTGTGAATATAGTTAAATCATTTTGTTTTGTTTTTTACTCCATTCAATGTTAGATTAATATTTGTAATGTGAATTACCTCAAATTGTGGCATTATCATGAAACCACCCACTGTAAAACCAGTTCATTGATAACGTGCTTGCAAAATAAAATGTTTGTTTAAAAACAATAGAGAAATTGGTTTTCAACAGCAATAAGAAATCAGAAAATACATAACAAGTATAACATATAGTTTAATTTAAGCTAAAAGTAAAGTTCACACAGAATACACCTAAAAGTATTATAACCGTTTGTTGCTAAAAATCCTCTTTTTAATCTTTTTAGTATGACACAGCTTCAAAGTTCCAAAATAAAGCTGATAAACACCCACTCCAATAATTTAATTCTTAAAATCCAAATGTCAATATTAAAGAATCAGTATTTATTTTAGTTGTTACACTGTATGGTACATCTGAAGTAATTACAGAAATACAAAATGTCATAATAATCTTACTATTAGCAAAAATGAACAGCAATAAATAAAATAAAGCAGAATTTGAATATGTGACTACCTTATTAGGTTACTATTTTAAGAGAGCATTTTAATTAACTAATCAACTAGAAGAAACATTACAGTTTGTCCTCTGTAATAATTATTATTTTGTACTGTAGTAACCAACCATCTGACTTGCAAAGAATATAAATTGCTATCAGAATGTTATAAGCATACTTCAATAAAAAATTAAAACAAATATAACATGTACTTCATTCAACTTAATTGTAATGTTAACAATACAGAAACAAAAGGAAATTTCCAAACTGTTTTTAATTGTTTTACTTTATGAAGTTAAATTTAACTTTAAGCAAAATATCACTTCATTAAACTATAAGTTTGAAGATACTTTAATTAGAAACTAGAACACCTATTTACAATTATTGTAAAAAGCAATAAGAATGAAGAAAATTACCTTTACACTGCATTCCCTGTCGGAAAAGCCCTTTTAGCAATTTCTTACAGTAGTGGCAGACTGTGGGTCGTGTGTAAGAATGTACCTCAAAACTGTGTGGCACTCGAATACGGTTGGCATATTCCCTGTCTACCCAGGTTGGCCTCCCCATGTTTAAAGACAAACGCTTCTCTCGCACAGGTGATACTGCCAATAATTGCTAAATAAACAGTAATAGACACGCACATTAATTATTGTAATAAAAATAATGTGATAATGCTGATAATAATGAAAAAACAATATACGATCTAACCCCAATCTTCATGTTTGTTTTCACAGATTACTAAATATTTCCTAAAAATAGCATCTCATGCATGAGGGTGATGCTGCAGTCAATGCATAAATGACCCAAAAATTGACATTATTTAAAAAATCAAGTTTGATATTGTATTAATTAAGGTTTTAGTCAGTACTCTTTTTGGTAAAATAGGTCAGGATAATGTGTGATAATTTTGCATTGCTAAATACTCAAGTATATGTAAAACAAAGTTGTCCTACTAGGAAACGTCTCAAATAGTTAAGCCTGATCTTTTAAGGAAACTGGTTTATAATGTAACCAATTAATGAACTAGATTTCCAGCAAAAGAAAAATTTATACATAAAAACACTTTACTGAAAAGTAGTTATAATACTTTTACATAAGCCTATTAAGAAAGTTTAATTTGAAAACCACACAAAATTAAAAATTAGAATTAGTTACACCTAAATATACATTTAAGCTAGAGCTTAAAATGCCTGCATCTCGCTAAGAATTTTATTTAGTTTTTATGCAGGATAAAGCAAGGAAATCAAATTAAATGTTTTCTTTCTTGCATGAACATATTTACCCATTGACCTTAAAACCTTTTTAAAATATTTATGTACCAAGCTGTTTGTTGGTAACTTATACCTAATAACAAATAGAAATACCACTAATCTAACTAATTACTATTGGAATTTTTAATATACATTTTACATAGAACATAATTAATTTCACAAACATAAATTTACTCAGTACTGTGCAATATGCAGAATAAAACCTATAATTTGAGAATTAAAAGACTTGTATACCATGTTTAAGTACCACAATCTCAATATACTGAAACACGAAACATTTATAATTTAAAATACCAACTTGTCATTCAATATGTTACACATGTCAGTCACATTAGAAAACCTAATACAAGATAAAATTACAATATATGAATGGTTGAGTCCTTACAGAACTGTCATTAGATACACTGAGTCCAGTGCTAGATAACCGATGAACAGATTCTGTTGAGCTGTTAGGAGATAAGTGGGAAGAAGACCTACGTTTCTTTGCATGTGTACAGTTGTTAGGAATTCTGTAGGCACAGCGTTTATGAAAATTCAAACCACAACCTAAGTCACAAAAATCAAGAAAATTTTATTTGTTCTTAATATAAAAATTGAGACAAAAAATTTTAAAAGATTTATTCTTAAGCCAAAATTAATACTCATTATTACAATAATGGTACAACATAAATAATGCTAAAATATTTTCATACACTCACTGTTCATATAAAGAGGATATTTTACAAAATGTGCACAATAATTATTGATTTAGTTTTAATGTCTAAATCCAGAATCTTTCAAATGTAGACAAATATGAAAAACACTCTCTTTAGTAGCATGACATGCCCCCTACACACACACACACAAAAATAATATTTCTAAAAACAAATATTTTAAAAAATGAGCTTCTATGGTTTGTAGCATGTACAGTGCTTTATAATTTAAAAGAAACAAATAATTACTTTTAATTTATAGAAAGCAATACCTACATACAACACAATAACATAGCCAGCCACACTTAAGTTTTAGATCAGTTATCAAAAAAAATACAAAGCCCACATTTAAATTCTTACTTGTTCAAGAATTGTTACAAATATCAACTTAAAAGTTTGTATTTTATATTAAAGAACTGAGAATAGTAAAAAAAAAAATGTGGTAAAAACTTTTCTTATCAAATTTGAAACATACAATATGCCAAGTACCAGTAACAATGATTTATTTTCCTTCCACAATTATACAAAATAATTGGTTATAGTTCATTCAGTTTTTTAATCAATTGAATATGACAAAATACTCTGGTTTTGGTTTGGGGAAAATCTCCATGTAAAAAATTTGACTAAAATACAAAGTAACATAAATAGAGAAAAAAATTTAAATAAACCTTATAATATTTACAATTAAAATTGAAAATGTTCAACATAAATCAGTTTTTTTCGTATAAAACATACTGACAATACCTGTACATATCTCAAATACAGTATGTAAAATTATTTTTTAAAAAATTAATACAATGTTACAACAAAGTATCACCTTCGCATTTGAGTCCCTGACGCACTAAGCCAAACAGTAGCTCCCCACAAAAGTCACAAAATGTCGGAGACTTATAGGAATGAACCATCAAACCGTGAGGAGTGATCTGGATTTCATCAGATGGATTGTTCACTGAAACAACAAAAACAATAATTCAAACACAAAGTTACTTTTTATTCAAACTGCAAAGTAAGAAATGCAGCACAATATCCCAATGACCTTTAAGTGTTGGAAGATAATTTCAGATAGCATGCCCCACTTGAATAAAATCAAACACTACTTTTTGTAAATAGGTTGTCTTTGGAAGATTAGAACATTTCCTACACTGACCTATATTTCAGCATTCATAAATCACTTTACTGACTAATCTAACCTATATACCTATTTTTAAAGCCACTAATAAAATCAAAAGCCCATATAGAATAATCAAAAGTAGGCACATTTTCCACTGCCAGATGTATTGAAAATATATTTGAAATATAGTTATGTATGTTATATCCTAGACTGATGAAAAAATTGCTGTTAGTGGCATAAAACAAAGAAAATTAAAATGCACTTGAAAGTACTACTTGTTTCCATACAAACAAAGCTAAAGACAAGTCAGCTGGGTGCTTCATTCTTGTTCTACAAGTTTAAATACCACTCATTTAAAGTTTTATCACATATGAAGAGTCATTTATATTCATGTACACTTACACTTACATGTGTAGTTTAGTTAAAACAACTTCCTTTTTCTGATCCTTATGGAAGCAAGACGGCCAAAGTCCAATATAGGGTTTTATTTGTAAAAGCATGTTTTTGCGTTGCTCACTCCAAGTTGACTGCTAGCTGGCATGGAGTTGAGCCTTGAATACAGGACCATAGTCCATGTATAAAACAGGCACAGGAGTGATAGTACCAGAGCAAATAGATTTAGCTACTGCATTGGCAAGCTCGTTCCCATGAATACCAACATGGCCAGGTATCCAGAAAAACTGGACAGATGTAGATGTTAGAGAAATGGGCCAGTTGGTTTTGAATATCAGGGAGAACAGGGTGTGAAATAAAGTGAAGGATTCCAGTGCCAATAGAAAACTGAGCCAATATAAATAGTACAATTTGAGTACTGCTTAGCCTCTATGTGATCCAGGGCAAGAGAAATGGTATACATTTCAGCATTGAACACAGAAGCTGTAGAGGGGATTCTGTGTGCAACCACTGAACCACAACATATCATGGCAGAGCCCACACAGTCACTTAATTTCAAATCATCTGTACAAATAGGAAGGATGGTTTGAAACATGTTCAGCAAATGGCAGACAGTACATCCACTTGGTGGAGTTTGCTTTTCTCAGATGACTTAAAGATAAGTCACATTTGGGGGCTGTAAGATGCCATGGTGGGATGGGCTGACCAGTGGATATAACAATGTTATTTAAGGATATACTCAATTCATCCAACTGTGCCTGGATATGAAGGCCAAAAGGTGCAATGGCAGATCATCTGTTCTGAAAAAGCATGGTCCAACAAGGAAGAAAAACACAACCCCAGGTGGGATGCTTTGGTAAAAAACAAAGTTTTGAAGCATATAGAAAAGACAGTTGCAAATGGCAGAGGTGCAAAGAAGGTTCATGAGACTCTATGTATAAGCTCTGAACCGGGGAAGTACAGAAAGCCCCAGTGCAGAACTGAAGTCCTCAATGATGAATAGGGTCCAGCATCTTTAAGGCTTAAGGTCTGACAGAGCCATAGATCACTGATCCATAGTCAAGTTTTGATCAAATAAGAGCATGATATATCTTTAGCATAGATCATTGATCTGCTCCCCAGGTGGTGGAAGAGAGCACCTAGAGGATGTTCAGCATTCTTGTACATTTGACAAGTAGCTGCTTCATTTGTGGTGAAAAGGTCAACTTACAGTCAAAGATAAGCCCAAAAAACTCACGGACCACAAGCAGCACAACTTTACCAATATAGAGTTCAGGATCAGGATGAATACCCCATCGGTAGCAAAAGTGCATGCAAAAGGTTTTAGAGAGTGAGAAGTTAAAGCCGTTCACTGTGGTCCACTTCAGTAACCTCTCAATATACCTCACGTTTAACGACTGACATGAGATGTGAAAGTCTTTGACAAAGAGCCTATTTGCAACAGTAAGAGAGGTGTTCACTGATGGAATAAATTTTTATACTGAAAAGTGTGACACTAAAAACACAGCCCTGAGAGACTCCAAGTTCTTGTAGAAAAAAATGGGAAAGTGTTGAACCCACATAAACTTGGAATCTCCTGTCCATTAAAAAATGTTTAATAAAAATGAGCAAATAGCCATGTGACATATATATGGAGGTCTCGCAAAATGCCATACCTTCATGTTGTACCATAAGCCTTCTCAATGTTAAAGAAGATTGATACAAAATATTGAAATTTGAGAAAGACTTCTCTGATTGATGTATTAAGTCGAATCAGGTGGTCCATGGTGGAGCACCGTCATCAGATCCCACATCAGGAAGCCGAGAAGAGGTTATTTGATTCAAGGAGCCAAAGAAGATAAGCATTAAACATCCTCTGTAAGGTCTCACAGAGATATCTCGTCAAAGTAATTGGATGGTACTTTGAAGGAATCTTGGGATCCTTCCCAGGCATAGAGAAAGATAGGACAATAGCCTGGTGCCAAGCAAGAACCAGATTTGGTTCAAAACAATCATAAGAATAACAAGAGAAGCAGGAGATAGATTGTGCAGCATTTCATAGTGTGCATCATCAAGTCCAACTGATGTACTGCTAGACCAATGAAGGGCCACTTTGAGTTCCACTAGTGTAAAGGGACAATTACAGTCATAGAGACAATCAACTCAAAAGGAAAGAGATGATTGCTCTGCCCGAGTCTTGATGGCTAATGACTATGGAACTGGTGGTAGACGATATGCTGGTTGTGAACTTAATCCAAAATTCCTTCTGGCTTTGACATCTCACCCACTGAGCATGTGCACGGGCCTGCTGGAAAGTGATGAGGTGCGAGACTGTGGGATATCTACAGAAAGTATTCCAAGCCCATTTTTCAGTCTTCTGTGCCACGTGGGAGGCAGGATTCCACCATGGATGAGGATATCATGGAAAACATATTGAGGTTTTAGGAATACACTGAGCAGCTGCTTGTATAATACAGTCAGTTACTGTTGCCTATTCATGGCTTATAGATGATGTTAAGATCATTTTCTGGGATAGCAGTAAAAGAGGGCCAGTTTGCATGATCCAGCTTCCACTGGAGCATGTGGGTCAAGTGACATCGACCACAGCCAGTCTTTCTTAAAATTATAGGAAAATTATCACTGCCTCGTGGATTATTGTCAACCCTCCATGAAATATGAGAGACTAATGAAGGGGAGCAAATTGACAAATCAATAATAGTAAAGGACTGACCAGGTGCATGAAAATAAGCAGAAGAGCCAGCATAAAAAGAGAAAGGTTGTAATCAGAGAGCAGACGCTCTACAGAGCAACTCCTATCAATATCAGCACTTCCCCAGAGGGGATGATGCCCATTAAAGTCCCCCAGGATTAAAAAGGTAGATGGCAACTGTTCAATCAGAGCATCAAGGTCTGACTGATCACATGTCTCTCCAAGTAACAAGTAGAAAGAACAAACAGCAATGATATGACCTAAGGAAACAGATGTCTACAGCCTCCAAAGGTGTGTTGAGTGACAAAAACAGGATGGGCACATGCTGATCAACCAACAGTGCCACCCCTCCATGCACTTGTCCACCATCACACAGCCTGTCATTTCTGTACAAAGAAAACTGCTTAAAGGTGACTGTATCGGCAGATTTCAGAAATGTTTCCTGTAAGGAAAGACACAGGATGGTAGTGAACCAAGACAGTTCCATTACATCAAGGTGGCCATTTTTATCTACACATAAGAAAATTGGGTGGAGAACCCTCCTACTTATGACAATGTCTTTTTTCTTTGCTGTCCTTATTCGAAGGAGGTCTATCAACCACCATGGATACTGCCCTGGATTGATCGGATCCCCTGCTGAAAGGAGATTCCAGTGACTGAGAACATGAATAAATTATCATTTTGCATCTTGGAGTGGGAGAAGATGTATCCAAGGAAATGTCTGTACCCATAACCAAAGAAAGTGAATCTTGGGAATTGTTGGAATGTGTGTATGGAACAGAGATGGGTGTTGAAGTTAATTCATCGACTTTTTTAACCATGGAGGTCAAAAGAGTTTTCATTTGGTTTGAAAATGATTCTTTTGGGGGCACAGAGAAATCTGTCTGCACTCTCACTGTAGTTGTGGAATGAAGTGCAGCAGCATACGTCTGAGATGAAGTAATGGACAGCAACTTTCGAGCCTCAGGATAAGGAATGTTATGAATGATTTGAAACCATTCACCTCTTTTTCTTCCAACCATTTAGGACAAGAACAAAATTAGATTGGGTGAGAGCCATTGCAATTGATGCAATGAGAGTCTGCTTTACACTCATAAGCATCATGGCCCTTACCACTGCAATGAGCACACATCAAGGATCCATGACATGACATCTTTGGATGACCGAGCCACTAACACTAGAAACATCGGAGAGGGTTTGGAATGTATGGCTGTACTCTGCAATTCAGATAACCTTCCTCAATGGCAACAAGTGGATGTGGTGATGTAAATGTCAGAATAAGGATATTAGTCAGCAGAAACTCCTTGAGTGGAGAAACCAATGAGAATCTCTGGTTCAGGGATGTTCTTCAAATCCCTCTCAGCAATAACTCCTTGTGATGAATTCAAAGTAGCATGAGGTTAACCTCAATAAGTTTCTCCCCAATTGCCTTTGAATGAAAGAGAAGTTCACTGTGTTGAGAAGTGAATGTTTCCACCAATATGTCACCAGATTGAAGCTTCTTTACTGACTTTGGAGAGCCAGCAAGTCCTTCTCATCCCTTCTGAATGTAATGGGGGGAGACATTTGCCCAAAAAGTTTGTCTGAAAGAGAATGTAGTTTAAGAAAATGAGATAAAAGTTTCACAGATGTTGAAAATTGCTGCTCAGAATCTTCAAGATGTGGTTGTTTACCTATGGACTGTTTTTTCAGTATTTAAGGTTTATTTGGAGGATCCATAATAAAAAAAAAAATATTTTGGTGCCCACTGACCCCACCCACAATGAAGACCTACAATGACAAACAAGAACACTGCAGCAATGCCAGGGTTTTGTGAGCACTATACCCAAACACTAGCATCAGATACAATGTCCCCAACACCTGTTGAAAACATCCATCACTGGTACTTGACTAACTCTAGCCTAAATGGACCAGCTGATGATCCAAGGGGAGCCACCCCAAGGCCACTCATCTACAGGAATTCAAGGCCAAAGTGGTGTGTTAGGGTTGGACCCCTCAACCACCAGGATCCTTTCTCCCCCTTCACAGGTTACCATGCACGGCAAATATGTAGGTGGATCTTTAGATCCCAGAAAAGGTAAACTGAAACAACAGAACCTTCCCTGGGAGGTCCCTTCACCACGTACAGAAACCCACACTAAGGGGTTTAGAAACTAAAGGTATATTTTTATGAAGGTATTTTAGAGTAACTTTTCAAATTGTTCTAATATCTTGCATCAACTTTTCTACAATTTTTTAAACAAATTCTGAAACAAACCGAGTTTGTCTAATAACATTTTAACACAAAATCAAAATGAAATTATTTAAGATTTCAAATATATTTTAAACATCTTAATAGTGCATCAAGTAAAACAAGAAAAAGTGTTTACAATTTATGCTTTTTATAGAATTTAGAACCAATGTCAGATACATGCAACTGTAAGTTTAATGCAAGTGTTAAATTTATTTAATGTTTAGAAGCAATAGTTTATCCCAGCTTTGTTTACACAACAGTGTATGAATCATACATTGAGTAGTTTCATTGTTGTGATTTGCCACTTGTATTAAACCATATAACTATGGCCTTCTAAATTTTTCTCACTGTTTTGATTGAGTATTTGTTTGTTTGCAGTTAAATATGAAGACAAACAAAATATTACCTTTGCTCTGCTCACCACAGTTACTGAAATCTGTTTTGTAACACTGAAAGTCTGCAGATATGCTACTGTTATTTTTAGGGGAAATGGGGTACTTGTACTTTGTACAAAGTTTTAGGCCTCGATCAGACTATAAACATGCCTATAAAATGTAGTTTGATTTAGTAACATAGACTGTAAGACAAAGACAATAAATTAAATAAATAGCTTGGGCTAGACTTTCTGTTTATGAATTTAGCTAGAACAAGTTTCTACTTTTTTTTTCCAAAGTGAAACTACCATTGACTGTATTATAATGACAAAGTAGAAAAAAATAATGTATCTTGTCAGGTGGGTTCCAAAGAAACTAAAACAGCCTGTGCTGACTTTTGACAAAATGAGACAATCATTTAAAGCTCTGAAAAGAACTGCAATGTTTAACTGTGAACAAACATTTTTATGTATGTTATTATTTAATATACTATTTTAAAACAAGTGGACTATCTGTTAGATTATTGTTGAAATTTATTTCCAACAAGTCACAAACACCTATATATCTAAACACCTGACAACAACACAGTTTCTAGTTAACCCAACTTCTTAGGATAGGTTACATATGAGAAGTCATAATGTACAGGATAATCCATGATCACAATGTTTGAAATCACTGAAGGAATACACATGCAGATCAAAATATAAGCCTTACCTGATAAAATTGTTTCTATTACTGTGTTTTCTGTTATATCAGATGCAGCTGTGATAGGAAGAAGTATGTTTTCTGCATTGTAGTTATGACGAAACAAAATCAGACGCTCACTCAAGTGATTAAGACCATGTTCTGGAAACTAATAAAGGTAACAAAAAATAAAACAATATATCATTTGTTTTCATAAAAATTATATTGAGAAATAATTCCATACAAATAAAGTAAATCATTTTAAAAGCAGAAGCACATCAATTTTATATTTCAGAAACATTACTTTTAGACCACACATTTTTGTTTCTGTTCCACTGAAGTTGGATAAATAATTGATAGATGAAAGTTAATAAAAGACAACTCCACTAAATAAAATTATAATAGCTAGTGCATACAGTGAAAACATTTCAATAATTGTTATCTATACAACACAAATTAAGAATCAGAATTTGGTACTGAATACCTGGCTTGATGTCATAGTTCATGACATCTTCTCACCTTTTTCTCAATAAAATTACAAGCCAAGTTCTTCAGAGTCTTTAGGTTTAACTGACTAACATCAGTTGTAACAGAATCCTTTACTAAACCACTCTGGAAAGTAAATGTAACTTGCTCTGGAAGATTCAACACTGGTGCATCCATCATGCCTAAAGTAAACAGAACTAAACATTAGGAAATCCTAAGCCTAAACACATGTCGGTTATGGCTATATACTACCAGAAGCTCAGATGATGATTTATATTTCTTTGCAAGCTACTGATGTCTTCAAAATTAATAACAAGTTAGTTTTTGTTGTTTTTTTATTGTGTAACATAAGAGTTGATAAATCTACCATGCTTGATGTAACTACCTGAAAAAATTATATTTGTTTTTAAAGTTCAGTCATGACTACATATATTTGATTTACTTATTCTAAAGACAAAATTAACGACATATAATTTAACTATTTCAAGATTTGCTGAAACCACATATACAAAGGTATGGTTAGTCTCTATATTAGCTTTAGTAACATCTTCAGAATACTTGGTTTCCATATTAGCTTTAACTGTATTTCCAGACTTAGATTGTATCCATTTTAACCACAAGTATAATAATAAAAAATGTTTAAATTTTATAAAGGCAAAACAAAATTTCCATTTTAGCTTTAATTAGATGTCTCCAAACTGATTTTGTTTCAACATTAATATAATTACACATCTCCTACTTCATTTGTATACTTCCATATTTCTAGCCTTATTCTGTTAAGTTAAATTGACCACTTCATGATATTTGCCGAGATTGTTTAAGAAAGAGCTCATCCCCCACAAAAAAAAGAAGAAAAAGAGAGATATCTTTTATTGATATTAGGACTGACTTTTTGGTTGTATACACTTCTAAATATTCCACATTTCTTCCTGGCTACACAATGCTGTATTTTGTTTTGTAGCAGTCTTCAAAGTTTAAAACTATTGCTTTACCATACAGAGGTAATCTTTATAGGGAGTTGCACAGGACCTCATAATTGGGCTTCTTTTATGAGCTTATCAGCTTTTAGTTTACCTAATACGTACATCCAGGTGACAGTCTTACTAAGTAATGGCTTTACTTTCTGCAATACATCTGAGAACCAACCACTCCAAATTTTATACAATATAACCTGTCAGTCAGTCATAAATATATCTTATTGGCACTAGCTATTTCTGGTTTACTGTTTAAATAAGTGCTCCATAGATCTTGATTTATAACTTCCAGTTCCATCCCTGTGATGCATGTGGATAGTTTGAAAGCTCCAACAATCTCATGCAGAAAAACATTGTTCCAAAAGACAATACACAGTAAACTTTCTCAGTATGTATAGTGTAGGAACCATTTGTGGCTATGATGACAAGTGAATGCCCACTATGATGTTTAAATAGATACTGATAATCCATTACTACTTAACTCTGCTCATTCTCTACCCCTGTAATGTCATATACATGGTTTTGAAAATGCCACTGTGCAGTTTTGAAAGCAGAGATAACAGCATTCATAAGTCTATTTCAAGCTAGCAACTGATAGCGGTGTTTAGAAACAAAATAAAAAGGATCCACGCCTGTATTGATGCCAACAGGGGTCACTTTCAACATTGTTTACAATTGTCATTCATATTTACCTCCTGTGTTCTATATTGAAACATATCTGTTAATAAATATACAAGTTCACAGTGACTTTCCAAACACCCTGTATTTATTACACACAATGGTGCCCAAGTTCTGATAGTGATGGATTATCTTAATGGTGACTGTATAGCACTTGTCCACCCAAGACTATCTCCTGACAAACCTTTAAGGCAATGCTAATGGTTGGTGTTTGATTAATGTGGAGCTTGAAGGTCCAAACTGAAAAGAACAGTGGCTTAACGATGACATATGTGATCTTTACACTGGCATGTTGGAGAGAAAGCATCCTTATTGACTGAAGGCCCTCACTTGTGTGGAAATTACTGGATCTCTCAGCAGGACAATGCTACAATCTACAATGCTTACAGGACAAAGGACTTTTTACAGCATATAACATGATTCTTTTGAACCATCCAGTGTGTTTGCCCAAACTTAACCCCCTTGAAAATGTTTGGAATGGATGGCAAGGGAAGTCTATAGAAATGGACATCAATTCCAAACAGTGCATGATATTTGTGAAGCCATCTCAACCACATGGAATAACATTCTAGTCAGCCTTCTGCAAACATTTGTATCGACCATGCCAAAGCAAATGTTTGAAGTTATTTGCAATGACGGCCATGCAACTCACTACTGAGACATCTTGTTGGGCATTTCCTACCCTGTTTAGGACTTCTTTTTGGTATGGTCTTATACTTTTGACCAGCTAGTATTTAGGCTAATTTTATGGTGTTAAATTTTCCCTATTAAATGCTAAAAAGTTTATTTTTATTTTCCCTTTTCTTATTTTCATCTTTCGAAACTCTACTCAAATAGGTGGTTGAATCTAACAATGCAAAATGCATATTTTTTTCTTTATGTTCATTGACCTTAAGATTTTGGTCTGCAGTGTACATTTAAGTCAGGAAAATGTTAGGATAAATATTCACCTCCTCATACATAATAGCTTCTTTCCTCTTGACTTCATATAGTCTGCCAAAAAAATTTGCAAACCACCAAAATTGTGAAAGCTCTCACCTAATCACATGTAAATTTGTGCCACTGCATGATGACATAATTATATAGCAGAACCTCGCACTAATAAAAGTATGACATACACTCATGCACAATAACTCCCTGTAGGTTTGCACTTGTGAACCCTCATTCTTTGATGGAGCAATAAAAAAATGTACACCAGAAAAGTGTGGAAGAGGTATCTATCAGAAATACATTTGCAGATAAGATAAATGTTAACTTCCAAAATGAATACTCACCTGTTCACACAGAATCAGAATGTCTAAATTCCCACAATGACAGGGTAGAAGGACCAATGCAAAGATTGCATAGATGAACTCCCTACAGAAGATGTTCAAAGAAAGCCAATGAGGTGTGACATCCTATTATAGGGACTCCCATAAAGATATGCTTATGGGAAACTAAATCTTACCTTGTTCAGTGAATACACTTCACCATATATATGAACAGAAGAGGCATAAAAGCTATAAATGTACCTTAAAGATGGGCAGAACAGTTACTTGGCCATCTGAGTAATTAAATTTAGCGAGGTTGGGGCTCATTCACATTATACTTTGTGAACTCATCTCCTTTAACATCATATTCAATGGGTCAAAAACAGCTGTGGGAGAAAGGCACTGTGATTAGCATCCATGAACACCTCTATCATCAGACACTACAGGCCCCATCACAGATGCAGGAGGAGGACACTATGTAATTATATTAGTATGAAAACATATAATCTAATATTCAACCATCAGTCTCTACAGACTACATCCCAGCTGTAAGACCAAGATGTTGTTTGTTTGTCTGTTTTTCCCACAATGTTGTGGAATGAGCCAGAAAGAGTAATCACTTTGACTATACTAAACAGATTTTGGCTGCAGGAGGAGAATTTGTAAAATAAATAGATATATAAAAAGGGTCAAAATAATGAGTTGTAATATCAGTCTATTTAAATATTATGATGTATTACAGTTTTACATGAAGGATGACCTGCACTACACTCAATAAGTGACCCCTTGTTAGGTCCCAATCAGTGAGAATTCTATATGGTCTACTACTCCAGCAATTTGGAGCTAGTAAGTGTCAAAGGTTTCCCATGTTCCATTTAAAAATAGGTGGAAGAATTCACATAAGAAAGATAAAAAAATGCACCTGGTCTTTTAGTCTAGATTGGTTGGTTGATATTTAATTGTGTAAAAGCAACAAAACTCTTTCTGTGCCAAATAACTGGTAAAACAGCAAACTACTAGTTGGAAAAATTGAAATTGTTTCACCTTTTTAAACAAAACAATCCCCTCAAAAGTGTAAAAAAAGTAAAAGAAACAGAAAGAAAGATAAAATCATCATAGAAAACAAGGTCTAAATGGTATGTGCTAAAATATGAGATTTATTTCATTGTTGTTATTGAGATCCCAGAAAAAGATAAAACCTAAATAGAATTTAAAAGACCAATGGCCTATAAAAAGCTAAAAACACAGTCAAGACAGTGTCACCATCACAGCTAGTACTGTCAAGAATCAACAATACATTCTGAATGTAAACATTTAAAATGGTGCTGCCACTCACAGTCGTAACAATGGCACAACAGTATTATGTGGGCTATTGTGACTTGAGTCACAAAGACCACACATTGGTGCATCACCTACAAATAAAAGAAAATGATGGGTTATAAAGCTATGACCAATATAAAGTTTTTGTTACAAACAACTTACTCTTTACAATCCCTTTGGAATTTAAACAGCCAAAGAGCAATAGCTGGTTTGATTTGAAAAAGTTTGTTAGAATGTTCTTCAGCCCAAGCTGATTGCCAATTAGCATGAAGCCAAGTTTTGATCATAGGACCACAGTTCGTATATATAACAGGTCCAGCTGTAATAGCACCAGAAGAGACAGAATTAGTTGTGATGTTGACAAGCTTGTTCTGCTGCATGCTGACTTGGTCTGGTATCCATAACAACCAGATATGAACAGGTGGCAAAGAAAACTGAGCCAGATGTTTAAAATGTCAAGGAAACCCATATGAGAAGTCATGTGAAGCAATTCCAGAACCTGTAAACAGCAAAGAAAGTCTGTGTAAACAGTACAGTTAAAAGTACAGGTTAGCTGCTACATGATTAAGGGCAAAAGAGATGGCATACAACTCAGTAGTGAACACAAAAACTCTAAAGACAAGCCCATGCACAACATCAGACCAATGATGATACACCATAGCACAGTCCACAAAGGCACCTGACTTCAAACCATACATATAAATAGCTACTGAGGAATGACTCAAGAGATGTTCAGCAAAAAAAGGCGGTACTTCCAGTCTGGAGTAGCTGCCGAGGAAATAAAACACAATCCCAGATGGGATGCTGTGGCAAGAAATGTAGTTTAGCAGCATGCTGGAGAAGTTAGAAATTCAGGTAGAGAGTTGGTTCATGGGACCCTGTGTACAAACACTGAACAGGCAAAGTGTAAAATGCCTCAGTGCATAGCTGCACTTTCTGGTCATATATGGGTTCCAGCATTCTGAGTGCTAGACTGAAAACCAGAGACCCATAATATAGTTTTTATCTTATGAAGACATGACAGATTTTTAGCATAAAACCTTGATCTGCTCAACAAGAGATGGAGGAGAGGATGTAGAGGATGTTCAAAGCCCTGATACATCTGACACAAAGTTGCTTGTTGTGTGGAAAAAAAGTTACTTCACAGTCAAAAACAAGTCCCAAGAACTTCCTGGGATAAACATCATCACTGAGATCAGGATGCAATCCCGACTAATGGCAAAAGTGCATGCAAGCAAATTTTTTAAGAAAAACCATGTGTTTGTCCAATGCACATGACAATTGAGGGCAGCCTGAAGCCATCACTTGATAAACCACTTGTGGAGAACACTTGCTGGGCAACCAGCAAAGCCACAACACCCTGGATTCTACCATCACACAACCTATCTCTCCTATAGAAAGAAAACTGTGAGAGGGTGACAGTATTGATACGCTAGAGGAAAGCTTCCTCTAAGGAGACAGGCTGGATGGTATGAACCAATCAGAGCCTTAATGTTGTCCAAGTTGAAGCATAAACCTGAAAGTTCTACTGTATCAGTGTGGCCATAGTTATTTAGCAGGAGATGAAGGTGAAGAGATCTTTGGTTTGCAACCATACCACTTCTCTATAGAGAACAGAGAGCTGTTGATCTCCATAAATTCTCCTCAAGGTCACATGAGCAGATCTCTATCAAAAGATGGCAAGTCTAGTGGCTGTAGACACAACCATAAACTCTTTTTGAACCTCAATGAAGAGGAACCCAAGCAGCCACCAAAAACAGAAGGACAAAGAAAGGAATTTGTATGAACCTGTCAACACCCTTTTTTCACAGAAAACAACAAACTGAAGATAAAATGAAAAATAATCTTCAGGAGGCACAGAAAGTTTGGTCTCCACATCCAATGAGATGGTAGAGTGGATGGCAGCAGCATACGTCTTTAATGGCATGAAAGACAATTAGACATCAGAGCAATAGCAACCACAATCAAGAAGAAGCAAGCATGTTTTAAGACATACATGATATACAATGCAGGTGAAAAAAGGTTCAGAAAAATTCCATGTGGAAGCATGATGAATCATATTCAGGTTCAAGACAAAAAAGGGAGCAGGAAGATGGTGGTGAAGACATGTATAAAAAATTGTAATACCATAAAAAACACAGTTGAATAGTTACTTGGAACAGGAAGTAAAATACTGTCAAACAGGAAGGCCAATATTGATAGGCATGACATCTACACTGATAAACAGAAGAGAATATGGATCAGCAGATTATGGATCAGACAAATTCCACAAAGGAAGATGAAGGTATAATCACTCCTTGATGACAGAGAAAGGTATGGTTGAATAAGAAGAGGTGGATGCTGAGCAGAGAAGAGAAAGCTTGAATGAGAGAAGACGGTGTAACAGAATTCATAGTCAGGCAGTACAGTGACAGGCTACCAAAATGACTGAAAAGGGTGTCCTGAAACACTGCAAGGAAAGAGGAAGAAAAGAATATAGATGCAAAGGAGAAAATGGGATCAATCCTAACTGGGAAGCATCAACAACCAAAGTTAAGGGGTGAGATACCACAGACCAAAACTGATGAATTTGGTTTTTAGGTGTAGCAAAGTATGGAGCAGATTCAATAGAAGATTTCAGGATGGAAGACCATTACTTGGATATAATAAATTCAATATAATAATGTTCAGTGTACCCCAAAAAGTGACATGCTATTAAATTCACCTAATTGAGAATATCCAAAGTCTGAAAGCAGAGCATCCTAGTCTGGGTTCCCACATAGCAGTTGATATGAGACACAACCACAAAATTGTAAGAGTTGATCATCAAATGATCTACAAGGTGGAGAAGGAAATGATAGCATCTCTGATAGCAAGTAGTTTGAAGGCACTGACAGATAGAGAACAAACTTACACAGTCTAACAATAAAAACATCAGATGGATGTTCAAGCATGCTCTTTATCTGTGAAGAGGTGAAACTATTACAAATTGTGAGGAGATAAAAGAATATCAGAGGTGTTAGTAGAACAGTTAAGACATCAAGCAGGATCCCCTAGCAGAGAAGAAAAGAACAAAATCAGTGAGGACAGTGGATCCCTGGAGAGGTTTTTTTGGTCATGCAATGCCCACTATAGGGGATGCATATATGTATGCATATGCAAAGTGGAATGAAAGCATTGAAACATAAGAAGCTAACATCACCTAAACAGAACTGGAAAATGTCAATCCCATCCATGAATCAAACAAAATATCATGAAGATGGGACAAAGTGATGTGAAAAAAAACAACAACACCTGAACACATAAACCTTGTTCATCCACAAACCAGGCTAGAAAGAGGTAGTTATTAATGAAACCCCATCACAATAGGTTTTACCAGTATGCAGTCCAGGTAACAAGGCACTGTCTAATTCTGAATCATCAACCACAGGAAGCTGGATTGACCAGTATCAATAACTTATTTCTCATTATTTTTCATTTTAAAGCAATTACTCGGTGTAAATGACGCGTTTCCAATACCATTACTTCTACTAATGTTATGGTTTAACTTATTTGGTCTCCAGAGTAAGTACTACTATATTTCTTCAGGCTTATTTGTTCTCCACATAAGCTGCAACTCGTGCATTCAGGTTTTCCACGTTAACCGTAAGCACATACCTTCAGGTTTATTTGGTCTCCAAGCTAGCTGTAATTACATGCCTTCAAGCTCATTTAGCCTCCATGTTAAAAATAACTATGTTAAACATACATCATTGTTTATTTTTTCAGCACAAAAAAAATTGTAATGATCGGACGAAATCTTCATTTGTAGTTTGATTAACAAAGACTGTGAGAGACACGACTGCATGCTTTACCTAGCCCGAAAAAAACGAAACTTGTTAGCTGTCTATCAGTTAGATAGTACGAAAAAACAGCTTTTCACGAGGGTAATCGTTGCGCAGAATACCCTGACCACTCCTCCACGTTACGTATATACACTAACCATTTATGAAATGATTAAAAAACAACAACAGGAATTTCATAAACCTAAAAACTCCTCAAATATTTTCTTACTACTTCTAACAGACATCTCCTAATAAGAAAGGTATTTTTGTGAAATAATTGGCGATCTTCCCGACTGGCTTGCTGCGGCAAATAGTTCTTGAAACATATCACCAGTTTTTGGCCAGTGCTGAAAACTCAATTACCAAACCTTAGAAACAGACCAACATATATTAAAGGAACTAACTCAGTTACCGGTGGCATGCCTAGCGTGTGATGGTTTCGAAGGCTATATATACTTCAAATCATTGATAATTAGAATTATGGTCCCTAACACGTACTTTCTACAATTTGTTGTTTTGAACTACGCATAAAGCTACACAATGGGCTATCTGTGCTTTGCCCACCACGGGTATCGAAACCCGGCTTTTAGCGTTGTAAGTCACTGAGGGACCTTTCTACAAGTGCCACCTAAGATAATACACACACAACTCGGGTGACAAAGTCAAGCAACAGACACCTGGATTTTGAAACAAAATAACTTTTTATTTGGCAATGAACAGTCGTTTAACTATTCCTGAGATGTAACATTACATAATTACTATCATTTTACATGCATTGTCCATTTTTAATATTTTTAACGTTATTACACTTACTGCAAAAATGAATTTCTTCATTAAATGTTAACTTAAACAAAAGCGCTTAAAACTAAGACAGCAAACTACACTAAAACTGGTCAGCCTTTTTTTTGAAACACTGAAATACAAGTGATGCTACAGAATGAAGTTAAAAATATCTAGTAGTTAAAAACACGCACATTACACTAGTAATCATAGGCAAGCTATCTACACATTGGTGACTACTCAGTTGAATCTTAGATTATATTACTAACAAATATGAATAAAAACAGGAAAATTGGACAACAAATACAGAGTTCCACCATGCTACGCCGTTTCTTTCAAGTCGGAGGCTGTGTGCGTTTATGGTGCGAAGCAAGCTGAAAGAAATGAATCGTAAAGCTTAATCCAAACAATTTTTTTATATTTACCTATCCCGATGAAATCAGTTACTATTTACCTCATTCACAAAAAACAGGTAAAATCTATTTCCTCATAGTCACACACTTTGAAAGAGTCGTACTCCGCATATCACTTTACGGACAGCACTGCACACAAGAAATTACACGATATTCAGTATCCAACCGTAAGTGATTTGAAAAACCACGAAAATCCAAGAAAAATTAACAATGCACATTAACAATTACAATTATAGTTAAAAAGCAAACTGCATTTTTAATAAATGACTAATAATCCCTGCTTTTAAACAGGGATAGAAAAGAAAATCTGAAGACATCACAAATTTCCAATAGAGTTTTAATTTCGTAATAAAAACTTCTTGTAATAATTAATAAATTATCGGGAAAGATTGGAAAATAAATAACTAATGTGTTGGAATTTTGAAATGAATACTGTTCCTGTGCCTAATACACATCAGCAACACAGTATCAGAAGATGTTGGGCTTGACACAATACACAATCTATATCATGCGCGTTTTTGTCTTTTACTCATCACTGTGAACCTATATGTATACATGATTTGAAAAAAAAAGATATGTAACAATGATGAAATAAACATACTGAATTTCGTATATCACAACAAAAATTCTTACAGTGCAAAATACAACTTTTAGATATCTTCGTGACTATGAAGTTCAAGTTACAGTTCCTAGACGGACACCAACACAAAAAGAATTAAACGATTATTTTCACTGCCAACTACAAAAGCGAAAATAATCCAAGAACACTATCTATGCAGCTTAGTTGTTCTTTTTGTCAGGAAAATATCCAATGAAGCGAAATAAAAAGCAATGTTCTATGCGACTAAGTGTTTCTTGCTGTATAACTCAACCATGTACATAACTGTAAATATAATATACAAAAATGTACACAATACGTTACTTTCCAAAATAGATAGGCCTGGCATGGCCATGCGCGTAAGGCGTACGACTCGTAATCCGAGGGTCGCGGTTTCGCGCCCACGTCGTACTAAACATGCTCGCCCTCCCAGCCGTGGGGGTGTATAATGTGACGGTCAATCCCACTATTCGTTGGTAAAAGTGTAGCCCAAGAGTTGGCGGTGGGAGGTGATGACTAGCTGCCTTCCCTCTAGTCTTACATTGCTAAATTGGGGACGGCTAACACAGATAGCCCTCGAGTAGCTTTGTGCGAAATTCCAAAACAAACCAAAATAGACGCGCACACATACTAAGAAAACTGAAGTGATAATACTACGTGATGGAAACCTGTAGCAGACACAGTCCATCTCACATAACCAGCAGTTAAAGCGAACGTGAAACAAGGTAGCAGTACTGCAAATCATATATTGTACTTTTACACTATGTTAAAAAAACAACAACAAAAAACTGAATGTTTGCAGGGAAAATACCGGCATTAAATAACAGTTCACAACAGTATAAGCACATGTTGGAATACTGAATATGGCAATATGGAGAAACAACTGATAAAATGAGGCAAATGAAACTATTACAAAATTGATGTAAATGAATAGTTGCTAACTATAAAATATGTACATATCCTTTTATTAGAACATTACCGACATAAAAAAGTAACGAACGGCCCAATACTTTAAAAAAAAAGTGTCTTCATGAAACTATCTGTTATAAAACATGTAACAAGAAAGAAAGCAATACATGATCAAAATAGTCGTGCCTCTCCCCCTATTAATATTAAAAATAAATTAAGGCCATCTAAAACCAGATAGATATCAATAACTTAATTTGCTATGAAAGCCTTAAAAATTTTTATAAGTAAATACTCTTGCAATGTGCAAAATGTGTACTGTTAAAATTATAGTGGGCTTTAACACAATAACATAGTGTATTTAACACAGCAAGATATAATTATATGTAACGGCATGGATGGACTAGCTGAACTCTTGCCCTCTTACATAACTACTGAACAAATATTAATCAAGACATCTTTTGAACCTGACCCTCCTAGGCCTACAAGACCTAGATACAAATACCTGAAAGAACAGCAGGCTAACAAAGCTAAAATCAGGGAGGCAATGGAAAGAAAAAGAGTATTTTGAAATTCATAATAAAATTCACTGCCTTTAACCATCACAATTAATTTCAAGAACATACAGATCAAGTAGGAATGTCTTTAAACATAATTTTTTTATAAGGATTTATCAAGAAGCAAATTAAAACACAATTTCAAAATATACAGATGTCAAAATGATAATCAAGTGATACTTTTAAGGAAATGATGAAATATGTACGAGAAAATGTTTACATGAAACACTAAAAACAGGGTTGTTAACAGGTTATAACTAATTTTTAGAAAACATGTTTACAAAACACTGATTTAGATTTAATTTTTAGAAGAAAAATTAATAATTATTTCCCAGCATATGGCTGGCATTCACCTTGTGAAATATATATTCAAACAAACAAAAATTTTCTGAATGTCTAATAATTTATGAATTTCGGTAATTAAAACTAACATTTACTTACATAGCACGTAGAATCAATTAAGAAACATTACTCTGCTAAAGTGCAAGTAATTGTGTAAAAACAAACACAAAGTGTGAAAATTTTAACATTATTTCAGCTTCCATTACAGTTTAAATCACACAATAACATGATAAAATATTTCATATGTGCAACAGTGATTGAAAAGATATTACAAGATGTTGATCCTTCTGAAAAAATTTATGATCCTTATGTAGCTTGATTTTGATATCATTAATGAAAGTGTATACCTCGTAGATAGGGCCAAACAAAGCCACAAGTGGTCTATATAAGCAATGTACACCTCATATATAGTTTGTAACCAGGCCAAAAATAGTATTTTAAATGTACACTATTTTACATGGATTTTCTAGTTTGACTAAAAAGTTATTTTGAATGTAACATACACCTTGGATTGAGTTTCTTACCCAGCCACAAACTGATTGCATTTTTAAGTGTAATAAAATATTGCAGGAATTTTTGAGCAAGCCAAAAAATTATTTTAAATGCAATATATACCTTGCATGGAGTTTCTTACGTGGTCATATATTGTGTATTAACTGCAACTTATATCTTGTTCTTTATGTTACAGAAAATTAGAAAGAAAGCAACATAAAGCCACTGTAATAAAACCTCATTCAAATAACAAGTTATATTAGTGTAACAAAAATTATTTGAAATTTCAACCAAACTTAAATATTGTCATTTGCTACCCTAAACTTACTCAAGAATTTTAAAATGATTTAAATAATAAGTAGAAAACCCATTCCTAAAGTTTATAATTCTTACCTAAAAATTAATTTTGTTCAAGAATAAATCTGTTGCTAGTGTTTCAAAAGATCTAATATTCCAATGTCTTCCAAAATTTTTTGTTCCATCACTAAACAAGAAACCCAAATAAAAAGTATACAAACCTGAACACCTAGATCAAGTCTTCCACAAAACAAAAATAAGTAGAAAAATCATTCCTAAAGTTTATAATTCTCAACCAAAAATTTTGTTCAAAAATAAATCTGTAGCTAGTGTTTCAAAGCATCTAATATTTCACTGTGTCTTCCAAACTTTTCGATTCCATCACTAAACAAGCAACCCAATGAAAAAATATATAAACCTAAATACATGAATCAAGTCTTCTACAAAACAAAAACTACCTCATAGCTTAAATGACTTGGGCCAAGAATCATTCCAATAGCCAACTTTTGCAGTTTTTCTACCATATTTATACCCTTCTTGTACATGGAAACCAAAACTGCAAACAATTCTCCAATAGAGACCTCACTAGAGTTTGGTCCAAGGAAATAATAACTTTGTTGTTCTTAAATCAAAAAGCTAACTTTACAAAAAAAAAACAAGAGCCCTATTTCCTCATTTTAGCACAAATAAATACTCAAAGGGCCTCATCAACACTACCACCTGAACTCTTCTAGTTCATCAATGCATAATTCACACAAATAAATCCACTTTCTTCACCTTCACACCCAAAATGCAAAACTTTAAAGTTTTCAGTGTTAAAATTTATCTTCCACATTCTAACACATTCACCAAGAATGTAAAATTTCATTTGAACAAGAAAAGCATGACAGCAGAATTGGCTTTTTGTGATGACAAGAAACCCACTTGAAGTAAAAATAGATCACAGTATGGCTGGTATGGGTATTAACATTTTTACTAATAAACCAGAAAAGAAAGTTTCAACCTTCTTAGGTCATATTCAGGTTAACTTTGTTCTCTGCTTCATTAGTAAGTGTTAATACCCTTCTCAACCATTCTAAGATGTACAGAATTGGCTTTTAACCACAATTTTAGTATCAAAAAAGAAGTTTTAAATAGTACTTCTTACAAGCATCTACAATTTCAGAAACAAGACTTTCTACATAATCCAATTCCTATATATAAATAATGGACAACAAAGCTTCTAAAACAGATGTCTAAGGGAATTACTTATGTAGTGCCCATTTATCATCCTTTGCTTTCCATCCTTAACCCAATTTACAATATATTTCTCAACTTTTGTTACCAATCCCATAATTACCAAACTTGCCAATAAAGTTATAAGGTAAGAAACTTTTATTAATCTGATGAGAATCAATAATTAAATGCTTTCTGAAAAAGGTAAGCATATAGTTTCTCAGATCCTTCCTAGACCATTTCTTTTCAAAACAAAATACCACACTATCTTAACAATCATCAGAAATTTCAGTGATGCCAAAACCTTTATTAAAAAATAACAGTTAAAGTTTCCACTTTCTCCTTTTATTAAACTTCGTCAGAGCTCTAGGATAAATCTCATCATGATTAGGGGACTTTATTCTCAAAAAGCTTCCAAAGTTTTGCCTGAAGAGCAATTCATGAAACTAAGTAAATTTGAAATTTTTTTCTCACTTTCATTTCTAACTATAAAAAAAAAAATTATTCTTGTTTACATTTTCTATAATGAGATTAATTCATTTCAGAATCTCTTTAATTTTTTTGTTTTTAATTTAATATAAAAATAAAAACCTTTCAAGTTTGATACTTTGAACCAAGACACATTTACACTTTCTTGTTATCTAAGTGATAGCTTTCTTAACCTCTTTTTGCTTATCTCTGCAAATCTGATCCTTTACTCAAAAAAAAATCCTGAAAAGTCTTAATGACTAGAAGCTCAATACTTTCATAAACTATAATCTGAATAACCTCAGAGATAAGGAATTTAATAATCTTATTTACAATGGCCTGAACATGCTCAGAAGTTATTGCCTAAAGAGCCTTAGTGATTAAAAATTGGATAGTCTCCATGATTACAAAATGACATATTAATGGTTAGATAAGGATGTAATAAAATAGGCTTAAAAAAAGATGAGAAGTGCAAGGTTATGAACTTTGAATATGGACATTTCAAAAACATTTCTTGTAGTTTTACACTGATATTGTTGAAAAACAAAAGGATTTAGTTGAATATATAGATTTAATGAAAAAGCCTACAAAATTTGAAGTTACAAGTACAAAGGTTATTGTAATTTTTGCATGATTAGTTATATGAAATATATCAACATGTTGCAAAAAATATAGCAACAAGTACAACTAGAATGATATCTGATATAAGGATTTAGAATTATTACAAGATATTTAACAGTTTGAACTTGTTTTATCATGAATACATACAAATTTAAAATGACTTAGTTCAATTTTCAATTGCCTGTGGCTTGGAGAGTATACCCATGCCTGACTTATTTCAGTGGTGAAATGAATCAAATAAAAAAAATCCAAGTTTCAGCTTTGAAACATGCTAGTTTTTTACTAAAATTATTTCTTCAGGAATAGTTCAACTTACTGAATGCTTTTCTTAATGGTATCTTATTTAATGTGCAAGTCATATCAAAAGTTTTTTCAATAACACATGGTTGTCAAGGATGTTAAATTTGTTCTTTTATTTAGGTGAAATTATTTTCTGACACATGTCAAAACACTTAATCCAGTTACAGAAAAGCTTAAACTTAAATAATTAAAACTATTCTCTAACTTTTTCAAATTTGAAAATTTAAATTATAAACATTAATTGCTGCATTTGTTGAGTTCATCTGTTTCAAAACTCAAATAAAACTAATTTTATTTTAAAAGATTTACAAGGAGCCATTGTTAAATACTAAGTTTATTCCATTGATAAATTTCCAGTTCCTATGATACATAGAACGATATAAAGGTATTACTAATAGTACTACCTAATATTAAAAAATTATTTTTAACAACACATATTTCACTTTATAGTATTTTAGTTTCATTTACATCTTATAGTGTTATGCTCAGAAAAAAAAAACTTTTAGACACTCGTACTGTAACACAAAATTGACAAATATAGAAATAACGATTCTTGTTGTCAGTTTAGTATTACATTACAATTAGCACAATGTGTTTCAATTAAAACACATACAATTTCCATAAACAAACATTTACACGTGTATCTCTGAACGGATGGTACGGGTATTAACACTTTTTTGATAAGCAGAGAACAATATTTCGACCTTCCTAGCTCATCTTCAGGTTAACTACCAGCCGTTACGAGATACATTTTTATTTCAAGTGGGTTTCTCGTCATCAAGAAACATTTATACAATATTCCCTGAGAATATTACTCCCAGTCGCACTCCAAAAGACTATTTAAAATCTGACACTAACATACCTGTTCAAAATTCAACTGGAGTTGCACACCCAGTTACGTACACAGTCAAGGTGTGATGATTTATATTTAAGCACAAAAAGGGAGGAAGAGATGTACTAATTCCACAATTTCAATCTATGGTGTACACGGTAATTAAAAATATTCAATAAAATTTGGTCAAGCAAAACTGCTTTAATCTTTTCTTAATTTACTTTTAATTCTGTTAAGTTCAACTCCGTGTTCTATCGGTTTTGTGGTTATTCTCAAAATCGTACTCGTACAATCTTATCATCTCATACAGTCATAGGTAAACCATACATCGATAGTCTTGTTGCAATTGTTTAAATTCGTTATATTTAATATTACGTTACAGTCGTAACGAATAAACGTTTATATTAAACTTTTCTAAAAATAATGGAACACGTTTTCTTACCTTGTTCTATATTCTTTCAAATTGTCTTAGACTGTCACTGTTACATTATATTTTATAAACAGGTCCGGATTTTAACATGGCACGCTATGATTTAAAACAAAGCCACGTACCCACATTGTTCTCAAACTGAAGTCTACGTTTTTCGAAAGCACAGTCGCTGACCGAACTTGTTCGTTCACAAGAGAAAGTTGTAAAAAAAGTATTAATGATAAATAAAAGTGATATAGTAATAATTATCATGTAAATAGGATCTAACGATATCAAAACTTCATGACTGAGCGTTAACAATAACAGTTAGTAATAAGGTTCTGTAATAATGTGTTTGAAATCTTTATACGAAGCTTCGATGTTGTAACAATAAATACCACATTGCCATTAAATGTATTTGTATTTTCTTATAGCAAAGCCACATCTGCTGAGCCCTCCGAGTAGAATCGAACCCCTGATTTTAGTGTTGTAAATGTAAATAAAGCATTATACTTAAATGTGTAATCTTTTGCTTAGCGAATGTATTTATAATATTTATCACTAATTACAATTACCTTAAAAGTCGAGCCCAGTATGGCCAGGTGGGTTAAGGCGTTCGACTCGTAATCTGAAGATCGCGGGTTCGAATCCCCGTCTCACCAAACATGCTCGCCCTTTCAGCCGTTGGGGCGTTATAATGTTAGGTCAATCCCACTGTTCATTGGTATAAGAGTAGCCAAAGAATTGGCGGTGGGTGGTGGTGATTAGCTGCCTTCCCTACAGTCGTACACTGTTAAATTAGGGACGGCTAGCGTAGATAGCCCTCGTGTAGTTTTGCGCAAAATTACAAAAACAAACAAACCTTAAAAGTCTCGTTTATTTTGAATAATCATTGTACTACGACGTGAATAACTTCAGTGTTTAGAAACTAAATAATCATACTGACAATTACTAATAATTATTATCCTTTTCTGACAGTTATTCTTCCTATGTTGAAAACATAATTTACATAATAACAGCCCAGCATGGCCAGGTGGATAAAGCACTTGACTCTTAATTCTAGAGTCGCAGGTTTGTATCCCTCTCCCACCAAATATGCTCGCCATTTCAACCTCAGAAACGTTATAATGTGACGGTCAATCCCACTATTCGTTGGTAAAAGAGTAGCCCAAAATTCTGTCCTCCCTCTTACACTGCTAAAGTAGGGACAGCTAGCGCAGATAGCCCTCGTGTATCTTTGGGCGAAATTTAAAATAAACAAATACATGATAATATCTATCCTCTAAACCCTCTTTATGAATTATAAAAATGATTTTTATTTTAAAATATAGTCAGATGTAGCCTATAACAGTTAGCGCATCCTAACAGTGAATCTGGAGATTCAAGGCTCGCGAACTGTTGCTTCAAAATTGCGCTCTCCTCTTTGGGGTTATGGGTGCACTTTAATAGTGACGATCAAATTCTACTACCATCTAACAATTGTAGCCCAAGAGTAAGTGGTGACGCTGTCAACTAATTATTTTCCCTTTAGGTTACTTGTTCAAAATTAGCAATGTGTGTGTTTTCTTATAGTAAATCCACATAAGACTATCTACTGAATCCACCGAGGGAAATCGAACCCCTGATTTTAGCGTTGTAAATTCGAAGACCTATGGCTATACCAGGAGAGGATGAATTAGTAATGACTATGTGCAAATTGGTCTCTTGTCGCTTTGTGCGAAATAAAAAACAAGCCAGTAAATACTTTTAATTTTTATCTACAACAACGTTATCGATAATGCAAAGCATAGAAGTTTTACTTATAGTTAAACACAAAGTTGCATAATGGTTTATCTGTGTTGTGCCCGCCACAGGTATAGAAACTTAATTTTTAGCCTTATGAGTCCGAAGACTTAATGCTGTGCCAATAGAGGACTTGATAATTTGATTTGTTGAATTTGTATAATGTTTTTTACACTATAGTATATTTTCATAAATTAAATACAAGTATGTATACATGTTTCAAGTTAAGCATAACGCTGCACAGTGGTCTATTTATGGTATCGAAAAACCGTTTCTAGCGTTGTAACTCCGCAGATACATGGTTGTACCACTAGGAGGCAAAGACAAATATAAAAAAATTTAACGTCATATAAATCGACTGTATAGACCTACCCCAATGTGTATTTCTTTACCTGCTTGTTATGACTAAAGTACTCGTGAATTTCACCCTTTCAAAACCCATAAATAGTTTAATATGTATCTCTAGTCCAATGGCGGAAAATGTATGACAAATTGAAATTTTGAGGAGTAAACCAAAACATCTCATACTGACGTTTAATTTTCAAGTTAATAATTATCCTACACATAAACACACACTTACATTGTAACGTGTTCAGTTACACTGAGCCTAATTTGAGTACTTTGTACTGATTTTGAAGACCAAAAGTACTAACAGCCCTTGGAAAAGATCAAAATATATTTGACCATCCTAGCACATATAGCAAGTTTGATTTTATTGGAGGGGGAAGTAGCAAATATCTTTAGAAGTGGATTGATGAAATATGAATTTATCAAGACACCAACTGGAACAATCCTCCTCTTCCACTTTAAAGCACTGTATTCTGAAACTTAATAACACACAAGTCAACAGAATCACCAATAGAAAGAGCATGTTTTCTGTGCACCATAATTATTGTCAGACTCTTCAGTATCTTAACTGCCATATTGGTTTTAAGGTGATTTTTGAGAAATTTAACTTGCTGAAGCCCCTTTCACAGCCGGCTATGCTAACTGGGAGAGTCACTGCTGTTGTTATGACCTTGTAAGTTTCCTTAAAGGTCATAAACATTGGTTTGAAATGTTTTGTAAACTCCTCGACTGCGCCATATGTCTCATCTAAATGCTCATTTATTCTCTTAGCTTGTCTAATTTTCATCTGTACATCTTCAAGATTCAGTCATTTATTGGCTACAAGGTGTTTAATTGTCTCAGAATTGGGAAATTGTTTAATATGTGTGGCCAATTGCCGACAGGAGCAGAACAATTAGATATTTGCTCTACTGAATCGTTTATTTAGTTCTATAAGAAAATTATTAATGGTTGGAAATAAGACGGTTCATTCCATATCATATGAATCGCGAAGGGCGTTTCACTTCCCAGTCATGGTTAGAATTATAAGGTCGTCCATATTTGAAAGCGTGGAGCTCAGTAACTGATTCCGACTGCAACATGACAACTAATTTCTGGTAGCTATGTCGTAAGAACGTTCAAAACAATGTGCACCTTTCTTGCCACATATGTAAGCTTAGAACTCTGGTAGAAAGCTCTTAATAAGATCTGCTGCTTTAAAGTAATCTAACTTGGAACTTTGCAATATACATGACACTCATTTTGCTTCATGTTGTCATTCAGAAACAACATACAGTATGTGAATATTTGGTTAAGTTGCACATTGTAGATTGCTGCTATTTATGTCGACATGTTAGAGAAATTTAATAAAACAGTAAACTTTACTACATTAGTACTTACAGCATGTACCCGCATTTGGCAAACCAATCGTATTTCTGACATTGTTTTAAATTATACAGACTTTTCATTTGCATGCATATCTTTTATTCTTTGGAAAACAAATCACTGCACATCAGAACCACTTAAAATTTGTAGCAAGTCTGGATCATTAAGAAAAGTAAGTCACGGGAGCAACATACTCCATACTTTTTATGAAAACCAAATTAAAATGACGAACACAATAGTGTCTACAGATAGCTTGAGGTACGATTTGTCTTATTTTCTGTTGAGCCCCATAGCACTGGCCGCTCATGATGGCAAGTCAGTTGCCCTTTAGCTTCTCCAGAATAGATTTGGCTAACGATTCTGCGTCAAGTTAATCAGCCACTTCAAAACCAAGAAATCATTCACGAGTTTCTAAATAATTAAAGTACTGAAGTACCAAACTCATCTGTTCTTTGTTTGAGAAAGGATAGGTGTTTAGTTGCATCAACTCAGTTTCAAAAGTACTGAGCTTTTCTCATTTTTTTCAAAATTATATCATCGAGGATATTCGAAATGGCATCTAGCACATTAAGGTAAAAATATTTGGCATTTTTAGATCCTTCACTAAGTTGTTCATCTGGGATTTTGGAGTAAATATTTAAGAAATATAATATTTTCAAAATGTTTTCTTTATTTTCAGCTGTGTTTCCTTCATGATGACCCCTCTGAGCTACGTTTTGGTTTGATCTGTTTTTAATTCAACGTAAAGCTACAAGAGAGCTACCTTCACAAGCTGTCCCTAATTTAGCAGTAAAGTCATCACCACCCCCTACCAGCTCTTGGAATACTCTTTTACCAACGAATAGCGCGATGGACCGAAGGTTATAACGCCCCCACAGATGAAATAGCAAACATGTTTGACTCGAACGTGCAATCCTCAGATCGCAAACATTCTAACTACATGCCCATGCCGGCCCACAACAATAAAAATATCCTGTGTGGATATTTTATAAACGTTTTCCTTCATCCGACCTGTGAGTGGAAGTCAACGAAAAGTTCTATGTTGATTATTATAAAAAATATTGTTTTCACTTGCTCATTTATGTTTGTTTCATTTCTTTGTTATTTGAGTTCCATTTATTCTCCGCGAAAGATTTCTGTTGTTTGCGTTTTGTGGATACCTGTAATTTTTTCTCCTGGATATTGGATATTAGTGGAACCGAATATTATATGCTCATAATAGTTCATAAAATTCACATTAATGGTATTACAAGTCAAAATAATATTAAAATACTATTAAAGACTTTTTAAATGTCTATTATTATTATATATCATAAAGTTAGTAATAAGTTTCAAATAGCATTTAAATTTAGTTGCAAGCTCAAAATAATGAGACGATCGTAGAATTTGTACGTGAAAGGTGCAATAATAAAATTAGGCCACAAATAAAGGAGACTGACATACAAAAAATCCACTTGAACAACAAAGAAACTTTAACTAAACAATTCATAATTATGATTGCACATGGACATCTATATTTAACGGATACTTTTATTTCGTAGCTCTCTCTAACAACAGCAGCTGTACATTAGCATGACAAAAACCAGTGTACATATAGCAGACAAATTTCTGAAACAACCTCAATAAGAAAAAGCTCCACCAAACCAAGTACAAAATTTCTGGAAATATATTCAGTATTAATTATACCAATATTTACCAGAATGCAAGTCGTAAGCATATCAGACGCATAGATAGAAAGAGTAAACAACAGTTTCCAGCACTTCTGTCCTCATACATGATCTCCACTATGGTTAAGTTATTTAAGAGCGTATCAATAATTTCATCAAAACGGTCATCAGGAAAGAAGATGAAGTGTCATACATCTAAGAGTTTGAAACATCCAATTCACTTAGAATCTTTAAATAAATACATACCTCTGTAATGTAATGGTTACCAGAATATACACAAAAATAAAAATAGTTTCTGTGACGAATATATGAAAGATTTAAATTATTAATACTTTTTACTTATTACATGAGTATGCGAATCTATTTACATTCAAATTAATAAAAAGGTTTAAAATATGTGGAGTTAATTTGAATTTTTGAAGTCACAGATGTGATCATTGGAGTAATGAAAACTCATTATTTTGGAGTCCAAGATAATTTTTCTGCAATAACATGAATTTGCTTGGTGATGTAAACACAATTTAAGTCTTTCAGTGCTTCATTTTAAGATTACAAAAGCTTTATTCGAGCCATTAGTTTGACATTTTTGACTGGATAATGATATAACTTAGAATGTTCTCCGGCGCTTTTGTTCGTTTGTTTGACAGATTGTTTTTACAATTACACCTGGCTATAATCTTAAATTGATTTTATTCATTGATTTGCGTTTTTATATTTTGTATCTTTGCATTATTATTACTAAAATTCCAAGCTTAAACAACAAAATATGTTACTAGTCTTTCTTAAAATGGCCCTGGAATACGTTACCTCTATAATAAGTACCAGTCTTAGCGGTTTATACTTTCACATTGGTATATTGCTTTTAGTAACCATCTGATTCAAACTTGCTGAACTGTTAATTCAACAATAATATGGGAATGCAGAGCTACTACAAAAGTATTTTTTTTACAATACGCTGGGTTACCTGTATAAGGTGACAACATTTTAAAACTAATTTTTGCTTAAGTTAAAACTCTAACTGGTTGTTTTAAAGTATTAAAATCTACATGCGTAAAGCTCTTTAAGCAACCATCTTCGTTTTATCCTCCCATTTTTATTGTTTTGTTTGTTTGTTTGTTTTTGGAAATTCGCACAAAGCTACTCGAGGGCTATCTGTGCTAGCCGTCCCTAATTTTGCAGTGTAAGACTAGAGGGAAGGCAGCTAGTTATCACCACCCACCGCCAACTATTGGGCTACTCTTTTACCAACGAATAGTGGGATTGACCGTCACATTATACACCCCCACGGCTGGGAGGGCGAGCATGTTTAGCGCGACTCGGGCGCGAACCCGCGACCCTCGGATTACGAGTGCACGCCTTAACGCGCTCGGCCATGCCAGGCCCACCCATTTTTAATTCACTTTCAGTATTCATTTATGTTAAATTGTATAGTATTCAGGTATATTAATATTCAACAAATAATTGTCAGTTTTGCACATAATAATAGGTTCTGGAAATTTTATGCAAAAAAGTTAACATAGAAAACTAAGGAGAAAAAAGCAAACGTAAGTAAATAAATAAATAAAATTATTATTAATTAATAAAATATTCTTGTGTTTCGCCTATTTACCCATCTTCTAAATTCATTATTAAAATTTCTTGGTTGCTAATTTTGAATAAAATATGTCTGCACGAGAAGAAAAGAGGAATAAGTGGAATGAAGATTTCACACTATTATGTCTGACCAAAGTCCTAAGGTGGTATCCCACAATCCTCGGGTTATCTACGTCAACGATCATACTCATTAGATGTATTCAAGGATTACCCAAATCCATGAAAACAAGACATAGAAACAGGTATAAACAAGTAAAAATTGTATAAAATAAATTTTGTGGTATGCAACATTTATCTAAATTAAATAATTAATGCAAACTTATTTGAGCTTTAACCTTTTCGTTTGAAGAATGTAAACTAACTACACGCAAAATATTTCAGAAACTATTCGAAAAAATACGTAAGTAAAAACGTATTTTTTCATAATTATTAAAGTGTTAATTATAACAGTTTTCTTACCATCTTGCCCGCCACCCCTCCTCAGTGGCACAGCAGCAAGTCTGTAGATTTCAACGCTAGACATTGGGTTTTGATACTTGTGAGGTACAACACATATAGCTTATTCTGTCACTTTGTGCTCAAATACAAAAAACAAATAACCAATTTATTATCAGTATTTAGTTATTCTTAGTTAATACTCAGTTAAATTAAATAATTATTGCACTTTATTTTTATTTATTTCTTTTGCTGGTTTATAAAGACAAAATTCTAAAGACTATTAAATATGTTTCTTCATGAAATTGTATCTACATTTCTTTTCTTTTAAAATGTAATAATCCTGTTGATACAGCAAATTCAATGAACCTCCTGTTCTAGAAGTCAAACTTAAAAGTTGTCAAGTAAAAATGAAACAACACATTAGATATCAAAATAAAAAATACCGTAAATATAGAGAACGTAATGTAGAGTGTTAATTGATTAGTTTTGAACAAAAGAAACTAGCCACAAATGTTTCACTTCGAAACAAAACAACTTTGTTTCAGTACTGCATAAATAAGAAATTTGCAAGTCACCTGTTTCAATCAATGAGGTCAACTTCTATTTGTACAACAAAGTGTGGGCAATTATATATGTGGTATTCTTGAAACTCCCTGAAAGTAGCTTGCAATAATCGCAAGAACTGAAGGATTTGTCACAAACTGTATTGTAGAACAGTACCTAGATATTTTCTTCATCGGGGTTAGTCTTCACGCAAAAATAAAATAAAAAAGACTGGACACATGGTTGTATTATACAACAATGAAATAGTGAAATTCAAGTTTATTATAAATACTTGGAAAAGAGCTCGTGATGAATATCGAATGTAGAAAAAGATCAGTTGAGACTTACCAGTTTTTGTATAGATCTTTCAGGTCAAATTCTAAGTTCTGCTACAAACCAGCTGTGTAATTTATAACAAATAAAACTGTTCCAACAAAGAATTTCAATACGCTTTAGTAAATCTCTATAGGTTCAGCAAACAAATAACATATTTGAATAACGGTCTAATTTTAACATCTATCTGAAGAAGTTAAGTCTCAAATGCTAGTAAATGTCTCTAAACCTATAAGTCTGGCTGAATTATTCATGAATCTGGGAAACAAAGTAAAAGCATAATAATTTATACAAAGTTCTCTCTTTTCAGGTTTACATGCCATCAATGGAGCGAAGGGACACTCTCATGTCAACAAGTAGAAGAGCATACCCCTCAGACAATCTAATGATTCGTTGCTAGGACAGACCATTGCTTCTATTCATGACATATCTCATACTACATGGATCTCTTCTAAACGAAGAACGAATGTGAAGACATTATAAGCAAGATCAGCAACTAAGAACAAAGAAACTTTGTTGTTCCCCTGGTTTAGCCCCCCAGTGGCTCAGCGGTATGTCTGCGGACTTATACGCTAAAATCCGGGTTTCGATACCCGTGGTGGGCAGAGCACAGATAGCCCATTGTGTAGCTTTGTGCTTAATTCAAAAACAACAACAACAACAATCCCCTGGTTTATGTTCAATGTTCAAAATAGTCCTGAAACGTTAAAATTAAAAAAAAATGCAACCCGCTAAGAAGTGGAAAATAATATCCAACATGTAAACATGTCACGCATGAAGATGTTTAAATATAAGCATAGTTGATAAAACAAATAAAAAACTTTCAACTTGGGAAGAGTTGTTTTTTTTAATTTTGCGCAAAGCTATACAAGGGCTATCTACGCTACCCGTCCCTAATTCAGCAGTGTAAGACTAGAGGGAAGGCAGCTAGTCATCACTACCCACCATAAACTCTTGGGCTACTCTTTTACCAACAAATAGTGGGATTGATCGTCACTATATAACGTCCCACGGCTGAAAGAGCAGCATGTTTGGTGTGACGGAGACTCGAACCATCGACCCTTAGATTATGAGTCGAACGCCTTAACTCACCTGGCCATGCTGGGCCCTGATGTTAACAAAGAAGCGTGTTTTGTATTTACTTGTTTTTTGTTAAGCACAAAGATACACAATGGCTTCTCTGTGCTGTATTCACCAGGGTATCAAAAAACCAATGTTTTGCATTTTTTCGAAATATATGCAATTGTTGTCCAGGTTCTTTTAAATAATTTGGTGAAAATAATTATGAAGCTCAATTCAAGTATGCTTGGTATGGCCAGTTGGATAAAGCACTCGACTCGTAATCCAAGGGTCGCAGGTTCGAATTCCTGTCGCACCAAACATGCTCGTCCTTTCAGCCGTGGTAGCGTTATTATGTGACGGTCAACCCCACTATTCGTTGGTAAAAGAGTAGCCCAACAGTTGGCGGTTGGTGGTGAAGACTAGCTGTCTTCCCTTTAGTCTTAAACTGCTAAATTATGGACGGCTAGTGGAGAAAGCCTTCGTGTAGCTTTGCTCGAAATTCAAAACAAACTTAACCAAATCAAGTAACATTAATGAATCAAGTCATTTTCTTCCTTAACGTTTGTGGTACACTACTATTATTTGTAAGTATATGTTCACAAATGACGTTTCCAGTTTCAACGGAAACTTATTCCACTGATAATAAACTTTTCTCAATCAACTACTACTCAATACCACGCATTAAGTTCTATATCACTACTAAGAACTTTTCAATGAATACTTCTTGTCTGACTGACACTTTTTGACTTGCTTACAATTACGTACTCACACAGATTTTAGATGAATTCACTGGAACTTAACATCGTGCTGTTTAGCCAACGTCTAAACTACAACATTAAAAATACTGTTTACTTGCAGTATGAAGGATCTAAACAAATAGACGAAAGCGATACTGCTGGTTTCATTACATTCTCCGTCAAAATGTCAATATACGGTTATGTTCAATTATATTATGAAAGTTATATTTTTCTTTAATAAAGGAGATTAGTTTAAAAAATTATTTCAGCTACCCTGTTTTACTGTAACTAAATAAGTATTTAAATATCTGAAATTTAGTATAATTGATACTTCCTACAGACGGCACGAGGTCAATGAAACAGCCTCAGAACGAAATGCTACCATGCACGTAAAATGCGACCAACTTGGGAAGAGACGGTATCATCAAATTTTGCTAATTCCTTTAATGTTGGCTCAATTTCACAACCTGAACTTCAGTTCAAATTACTTTCATGAAATTATCATAAGTGATATCAATATTATCCTTGGTTGAAACATATTATGTGATAGTTGATGAATTCTCAAGTTGTTTAGAAACATGCTCTTCTTATACAAGTATACTGCCACCTGGAAATAAACTCGTCACCACCATCCTTGAAATGATTTTTTTTAATTCTTACAGGCTTTTAGAAATACACATAATTTATATCTGTGGAAAGCTTATCCACGATTGAAGTAGAGTTTTTTTGCGCATTGCCCTAAACGTATTTAGTACTGCTATTAATTATATTAATACACTTATATTAATAACTGTATTTGGTACATTAGAAACGAGCTTAGCCTATTGATTTATGTGATATTACAGATTGAAGGTTATGGGGAATGAGGCAGGGTGCTGTTGAATACACTTTGCACTTTAAGATAAGGGTGGATTAAAAAAAAAGACAGTCAATTCCATTAGTTATTCAAAGAATTGCACACAGCCCTTATGGCAGTGGATTCGACTGAATGTCTCCCTCTAGTTGTTGCGCCCCAGTGGCTTAGAGGTATGTCCACAAACTTATACTGCTATAAATCGGGTTTCAATAATCGGGGTGGGCAGAGCACCGATAGCCCTTTGTATATATATAGTTTTGTACTTGATAAAAAAACAACGTAAGAAACAATAAATTTAGTTGTTCAAAATTAAGAACGACTGTACTGTAGCCAAGATTCTACTCAGATTGAAAATTTCTTCTGTGCGTCAAATTTAAACACTTTGGAGGTAATCAGTGTAGGAAATATTTCACCGACATTTAATCAAAGAATAACCATGGCAACTTACAATCCCGTAACACGATTAACAGTCACTTTGATAAAATACAATTTAAACAATTTAGGAAAAATACGACGAAAATGAGTTTACATTTCAGAAAAAGTAAAATTTCAACATACACCAATTTTAAAATTACTTTGGTGATTATACACTGTGGTATCTAACATGCCAAACGAGATTCTTCTTAATATTCAACTGCAAATTTATAAACTCAACGGACTCCTTGATGTTTCGAATCCCGGTCACATCAAACATGCTCGCCCTTTCAGCCGTGGGGACGCTATAATGTGACAGTAAAACCCAGTATTCGTTGGTAAAAGAGTAGCCCAAGAGTTGGCGGTGGGTGGTGATGACTAGCTGCCTTCCCTCTAGTCTTACACTGCTAAATTAGGTACGGTAGCGCAGATAGCCTTCGTGTAGCTTTGCGCGAAATTCAAAATGAACCAAACCAACCCCTGATGTTCAACAGAAAATGTTCTGCAGAGATAAAATTTATTCTCTTAGTTTTAACTGTGTTTAAATAAAGAAAGAGACTGTAAACAATGTAAAACACAGCAAAACAATTTGTATTCAATACAAAGCACAAGTATATGTGTGTGTGAAGAACAGTGCCTTTTTCAAATATACATGTATATTTCTAATCCAACTTAAAATCAGCGAAGATCTGTTCCAGACTGAGAAAAAGTTAACATCGTAAATATATTATTCCACTTCCTGCCTTTACTAAGAATATTTTAATTTACAGCAGTATTTCCCTCACCAAATCACAAGTAATGTTTTAGATGAATGATTCAAAATTGTTTGTCTGTTTGTTTGTTTTGGAATTTCGCACAAAGCTACTCGAGGGCTATCTGTGCTAGCCGTCCCCAATTTAGCAGTTTAAGACTAGAGAGAAAGCAGCTAGTCATCACCACCCACCGCCAACTCTTGGGCTACTCTTTTATCAACGAAAAGTGGGATTGACCGTTACATTATAACCTCCCCACGACTGGGAGGGCAAGCATGTTTGGCGCGACGCGGGTGCGAACCCGCGACCCTCGGATTATGAGGGACTTACGCGCTTGGCCATGCCGGGCCTGATTCTTTGTTTGTTTGTTTGTTTTGAATTAAGCACAAAGCTACACAACTACACAAAGGGCTATCTGTGCTCTGCCCACCACGGGTATCGAAACCCGTATTTTAGCGTGTAAGTCCGCAGACATACCGCTGAGCCATTGGAGGGCGGCCTGATTCAAAATAAAAGATAACTAAAATTAAATGAATTTTGCTATTTCTTTGAACACTCTGCTAAGTTTAACCTACATATATTTGCATACTCTTTTTATTTGTGTTTTGAAATTTCGCACAAAGCTACACGTTATTTAGTAGTGTAAGACTAGAGGGAAGGTAGTTAGTCATCATCACCCACCGCCAACTGTTGGGCTACCCTTTTAACAACGAACAGCGGAATTGATCATAACATTAAAACGCCCCCACGGTTGAAAGGGCGAGCATGTTTGGTGCGATATAGATATTTGTATGCATAAATATTTTCATGAAATATAAGAGGTTACTTTACTAAATAAAGAAAAAAATTCCTGCTGTGCTTAGACATATTACAGTATTATCTACATATCTGGTAGCTTAAAGTCTGCAGGACATTTTTTGAAACACTATTTTTCTCGAAAATTCAAAAATAAATTAGCCATTATAAATAAAGGTTTTGATCCCATACTCAATCCACCAAATTAAGTAAAATTATTCCATTGAACACAAAATTTCATTATTTCATGACGGTCTCCAGTGGGACAAGAGTAAGTCTTCAGATTAGGTATACCAATTACTGATAGACGTATTTAATAAAAAACACATACACACAAAACTAAATTGAACCAAATACTTTGTTCAAGAATATCTGAATACCAAAATATTGTTTCCTTTCTGCACTATACAAATACGTTCACTTGTAATTATCATAGCTATATGGGATGAGGGACGAGAGAAACCCAAAGGATGCTATAAAATTAATGGATTCCAGCCAAACTGAACCCTTGCTCCCAGTAGACTACTTTTGGTCTCAGTACTTGGGCCTTTGGTTTTTTAAGTGCATGATTTAAACACTATTAAACTTGGCTGATGACATCAAATCATTAGGTTTTTCTAACTACAATGAAGATGTTGATGTACAGTCATGTGAAAAAGTTAGGACACCCTATGAAATCCTGTGTATTGTTGTAACATATTTGGATATATAGATATTTAATCTCAATTTCAACAATACTGAGAGATAATAGGAAGATAACTAAACAATTAAAACTGAAGATAAGACCTTCTGTAAATGTCATGCTACAATAATGCATGTTCGTACTGAGAAAAATGTTAGGAAACCCTACCCCCTAATAGCTTGTGCTACCTCCTTTGGCTGAAATAACTGCAGTGAGACGCTTCTTGTAGCCATCTACCAGTCTCTGAAATCGGTCTGAAGAAAATTTTCCCCACTCCTCAATGCAGCTGTGAGATGTTTGAGGAGTTTCTTGCATGTACAGCCCGTTTCAAGTCACCCCACAGCACCTCAAGACTCTCCATTTCTTAGTTTTCCGTCAGTCCTTGGTGGATTTACTTGTATGTTTTGGGTCACTGTCGTGTTGCAGGGTCCAGCTCCGCTTCAGCTTTAATTTTCTTACAGATAGACTCACATGTTCCTCAAGCACCCTCTGATACACAGTAGAACGCATGGTGAATTCTATGATTGTGAGCTGTCCAGGTCCTGCTGCAGCAAAGCATGACACTTCCACCTCCATGCTTCACAGTTGGTATGAGGTTCTTTTCCTCGAATGGTGTATTTGGTTTACGCCAAACATGTCAGCTGTTCTGGTGTCCAAATAATTCAATGCTGGACTCATCTGTCTAAAGGACATAATTACAGAAGTCCTAGGCTTTGTCTACGTTCTCGCTGACAAACTTCAATCTAGCCTTGATGTTTCTCTTAAAGAGCTAAAGTTTCCTCCTTGTACACCTCCCATGCAAGTTACACTTGTGCAGTTTCTTTCTGATTGTAGAGGCATGCACTTTTGCATCAACAGTAGCCAGAGCCTGTTGTAGATCCTGTGATGACATGTTAGGGTGTTTGGAGACCTCTTTTAGCATCTTGCAGTCTGCTCTTGGGGTGAACTTGCTTGGACGACCAGACCTGGGCATGTTGGCAGCTGTTTTGAAAGCCCTCCACTTGTTGAGTATTTTCCGGACAATGGAATGTCTGATTTCAAAATCTTTTGGGATTTCTTAAAATTCCTTATCAGACTCATAAGCTGCTGCCTTTGAAGGCCTCAAATAGTTCTTTTGCTCTCAGTATGGTGCTCACTCTCACTTCAACAGACAGGAGCACACCAAACTAAAGGTCTGAGGTTTAAATAGGGCAAGCCTCATTCACAATGCTGAATAACGATCTTCTAATCATGTTCACCTGGTATGATACACCTGTGTGATAGTTAAGCCATTTTAAGTGGGAATAAATGTTGGGGTGTCCTAAATTTTTCTTTTGTTAGAATATACATTTTAGTAAAATTAAATTTACAGAAGATCTTGATAAGTCTTTGCTTCAATTTTAATTGTTTAGTTATATTCCTATAATCTCTCAGTATTGTTGAAATTGAAATTAAATACTATATATCCAAAAACGTTACCAAAATACACAGGCTTTCATAGGGTGTCCTAACTTTTTTACATGACTGTACTTCGGAATGATATGAAGCAATCAATAAATTGGGCATATATTTGGCCAATGATTACAGAAAGTAAAAGGTATTGCATTTTGTTATTACAATTTAGGTCACGCGTTAAATATATATGTTAACCTATTCGTTATTATGACTAAAAATTATCTTGGCATCTAATTATAAGTCAAAAGGGGTAATCGTCTCTTTAAACGAGAAAGCACAAGTTTAAAATTCAGTAAATACAGACTAAACTTCAATTAAGGCAATTTTATTCACTTAACATGGTTATTATCTAACGAAATGACTTTAATGAGTTAACTTCCACTACATTAGAGTTCAACATCTTAATAGAATATAAGAGAGGGATCAATTATTTTGTGAGAAGTGAGGAGTAAGTTTAAATTTTTACTTTTCTCAAAGTAAGTGTGAACAATTACTTCTATTATCACGGAGAGTAGATAAATAAGCTTCTTATTTGTGTCGTGAAACTTATATGTGAAGTCTTATAACATCTGCTTTCAAGCTAACAAAAGGTAACCAATGAAATGGAGTTTTATATTACTAGTTCGCTACACTTAGAATACTATAAAATTCGAAAGCTACAACTGTGATAGACGATCAGGGAAACTACAGAAATTTTACCAGAAACGTTTATGGATTTCGAACATTATAAATAAGTTCACTTCAGAGAATTAACTTCTGAGAAGTTACTATTTCTACGAGGACATTAGATATCTTCGTCAGTAAAAACTGTGTGTGTTCAGTGAAGCTGTTAACTAATTAGCTCTTATGTGAATATTATCAATGTGAACTCGAAATTTATTCGCTTATCGTGAACTGTCCATAAAATATTCAGTTCCAGATCACATAGAAGTCTCAGTATTGTTTGTAAACTCGCAGAACTTTTGTATGTAAATCATGGTTTTTCATAACCTCTTTTTAAATTGTATTACTGTTTGTGTATTAAAACACATATGTATTAAGAAATAAAACTGTGTGTATCAATCTTGTTTGCAAACATCATAAATTTGATACATCTCTACATGTGTGTGTGTTTTTTTATAGCAAAGCCACATTGGTCTGTCTGCTGAGCCCACTGAGGAGAATCGAACACCTTATTTTACCGTTGTAAATACCTAGACATACTGTTGTACTAGCGGGGAGCACATCTTTACTTTTAATCAACTCCTAAATTTGAATTATAATCTAACTTGGTTTTAGACTATTTTAAATCGTAATATGTAACAACAAATTGAGGGCCCAAAAAGGGTTCTTCTAAAATATCCAGCTCCTCTGGTTTGAAATCTTCTTGCAGTTAGGATAAAACTTCATCAAAACCATCAAGGCCAGTCTGCCATTTTTGCAAAATCCTGGTCATGTTAGTCCAATTATTGGTATTTAAAAAAGATAAAAGAAAAGGAGGCAACACTCAGTACGTTTGTGTCTACTTATGGACGTAGTTTCACTAGATCATCCAATGTTGTTAATTTGGCCACTGATATGTAGGCTGATGTAGTTAGGGAGGAATTTAGATATTCTGTGTCTGTTGCTTCTGTATCTTTGAAAAATGACATTCTAATTCCATACCCATTCGTATTGTACGTGATATCGGAGCAACTCGGTCATTGTTACTAGAAGGTGTGCTGCATTTAAATTTGAGTTCTGATAATAACTAAATGGTATAAAAAGGAGCATTAACAAAGCCATCCTCAATACCCTGAACAATAACAGAGTCACCAGTGGCAAATGCAACCGGACCCGAGTAAGACCTATTCTGCCAGTTAAGGGTGTATCATTATTGTTGATAAACGATTTGACTGGGGGAAAAATTGTTGTTCAATCCAAAATAGTTAACTAACCAATTACTGTTTCATCTGAGGATGATGTTGTTGTCAAGGAAAATTCAGACATGTTTTCTTCGTATGTTGTGACTCAAACTAAGACCAATTAATTAAGTAAAAAACAAATGATAGATGCAAGTTTATAGACGACATTATAGATTTGTCTCAAACATTTTTCGGATCCAATGACGATCTTGTGAATAACTGTCTTACTGACAATTCTTAGATAAGTGACAATAAAGTTCTGTTTGCTAGAAGTAAACTGATCACCAAGCAAGAAAATGATGCCCAGATCTTTTTATCATTTAAATAGGCACATCCATAAAATGAACTGGTAAAAGTTTCAAAGAGTTACTTTTCAGAGATAGTGTGCTCATGAGAAAATAAAGACCAACAGTTGTGCCTATTTCAGAGGATTGGACTATAGTTTATCAAATAGTCGTTCCCAAAGCATATCATTTTGTAATATTTAAAGTTGCTCATAAGTTTCCCAATGGGAAGTCATTTAGGTGTCGACGAGGAATATGAAAAAATTGTGAGACATTTCTTTTGGCCCCAAATCAGGCAAAATGTTTCTCAGTTTTGTGAAACTTATCATACCTGTCAACCGATTAGAAAACATGACAAGAAAATTCATTTTGCTCCTTTGAAATTTGTCCCAGCTTTCAGAGAACCTCTTAATCGTATAACTGTTTATTGCGTTGGATCTTTATAAAAATGATAGCATTTGTATTGATGCACGTTTACGTGTTATGTAATTTTGTGATTATAAGGTTATTTGTATTGATTGTGTAATATAGCGTTATTAACTTATTAGTATAGAATTTGTATAATTGTTTTACAGTGTATAATATTTAGGCCCGGCATGACCAAACGCGTTAAGGCGTGCGACTCCTACTCTGAGGGTCGCGGGTTTGCGCCCGCGTCGCGCCAAACATACTGACCCTCTCAGCCGTGGGGCCGTTATAAAGTCACGGTCAATCCCACTATTCGTTGTTTAAAGAGTAGCCCAAAAGTTGGTGGTGGGTGGTGATGACAAGCTGCCTTCCCTCTAGTCTTACACTGCTAAATTAGGGACGGCTAGGTGCAGTGGGTTAACAATCTACTCACTTAAAAACCTGTTGAAGAATCTGCAAGTGATTGCGGCCCTGTGTTCCTTGATGGAATCGAGTGGCAGATGATGATGAGGTGTATAATATTTAACGTATTGTTATAAATATACACAGATTTACTAACATATATTCACTTGATATTGATGTTTGTTTTAATCAAATATATATTTATAAAAGGATGTAACTTATACTATTAAATAGCGAAATTTTCGCTTATTCACTAAATTTGTAGATTCGCGATCATAAAAATTAACAATGTTTGTAAATACCAGTATTTTTTGCATTGGCTGAAATTTATAGAAAATTTCCTCTCAAGCTTATAGAAGGTGTGTGTTTTCTTACAACAAAGCCACATCGGACTGTCCTCTAAGTCCATTGATTTTAGCGCTGTAAATCCGCAGACTTACCGGTGTACTAACTGGGTACCATTTGACAGACAGCCAACGCAACGTAGACAGTTTTATATTGTTGGTTTGCTACAGTTAGCACACTATAAATCTCGAAGCTATAACTGTGTTAAACGTTTCGGGAAACCACAGGAATTTCACCAGGAAAGTTTATGGACTTCGAATGTTATAAACCGTTTAACTTCTGAGAATTACCTTCTGACATTACTATTTATACGAAGATATTGAGATTTGATTGTGAAAAACATCTCATTTCGGGCACAAATTGAATAACTTATTTCTACGTTAATATTTTTAATTTTTGAAGTGTCCAATTTCAGGTGCTGTAGAACTTCTCAGGCAGCACTAGATCGCTAATAATGATAACAGTATTAAAATAATTCTATTTACATTTAGAAGTAGGTGTTAAAATAAGATTAATAATGATGTATAATTATATTGTGAAAAAAAAAAGTGTTTACTGCCAGCTGATTGCCGTGATAGGAGGTTCGGAATTAAAGACTCTGTCATGCTACTTGTACTGCACGCTGACTAATGTGCTTCGATGGGATTCTTTCTCTCTCTATCTATCTCTAGGTATTTGGGTGTATATATGTGTATACCAAGGAGGGTCAGGTGCACTAGACCTCTTCCTCCTTACATTACTTAGTTGGAATGGACTGATTAATACATTTAGAGTAAATACAAAATGGCTGAAGTAATAACATAATTTTAAATCTGGTCCTTTTTAGGGCAATGCCCATTTATATTGTTTTAGTATTTTTATTTTTTTAAATAAGTCCAGAACGTAGGTGTCCTGTTTTATTTTAGCACTATTTTATTATAATTATTTTATTTTAAAGAGCTGATGTACAAATTTAACGGGGAGAGGTGTTTAGGTCTCTCTTCATCATATATGCAATATCTGTCTAATTTGCATAACAACTCATATTTTCGCCAATTTTTATCAAAATATTTTATTGTACTATGTAGAAGTCTATCTGATATTGCTTGAGTATTTGTGCATGAAGTTTGAGGAAGTGGTTTTAGGTACTCTATATGCTGATATAATTAGTTACGATGGGATTCCTGTTTTCGAATTTCGCGCAAAGCTATACGAGGGCTATCTGCGTTAGCCGTCCCTAATTTAGCAGTGTAAGTCAAGAGGGAAGGCAGATAATCAATACTACCAGCTTCCAACTCTTGAGCTACTCTTTTACCAACGAATTGTGGGATTGACTGTGATTTATAACGTCCATATGGCTGAAAGTGCAAGCATATTTGATGTCAGATTACGAGTCAAGCACCCTGACCACCTGGCCATGAAGAGCATCCGGCTTGTTAATCAAATAAAAATAAATATACAATAACTACGTTAACGATCCTGCTGGCGGTTTAACCTACAATTATTATTCTCGAATCACTAGACGTTATCTTATTTCTGTATGTGCTCCAATAACCTGGTTTTACTCCTAACTTCATGGATGACCTAAGAAGGTGAAATATCGTTTTATTTGTCTGATGTCGAGAAAACCCACTTGTAGAGAAATATGTATGCAAAAACGGCTCGTTTGGGTTGAGAAAATATTTTACGTAGAAGAGCGAAGAAGTCAAATCGTTACTCGCTCTTCTTTGTAAAATATAGCCCTCCAGTAGCTCAGCGGTATGTCTGCGGACTTACACGCTAAAATCCGAGTTTCGATATCCGTGGTGGGCAGAGCACAGATAGCCCATTGTGTAGCTTTGTGCTTAATTCAAAACAACAACAACAATTGTAAAATATTTTCTCAACCCAAACGAGCCGTTTTTGCATATATAACGTTATATTTATGTTTTGTAATAATTTTAAAAAGTTTATCGTATCCATATGCATCTATTAACTTCAGTTTGGACATGCAACATACTTAATTCATGTCCAAATTAAAATTCTCAGAGTAAACTATTCAATAACGTAATGCACGTGTCACTCTGAAGGCGTAAACAATGTGAAGGATGTGGTTGTTGTTTCGTAACTGTAACTTGTAAGTTATCAGACAAGTTAAAATAGAATTTAGAAAATAAATCTTTGAGTTGTTCATAAATAACAAAATATAATTTAAGTGTTGCATTATATTTAATTAAAAGTGGTTTAATTTAGTTTATATTAATGCAAAAATGCTATCCCGTTTTTGCATACTTAGTAATACTAATACTGAAGAGCCTAGCTTAGTTAAGTGGCTCTCACAAGTTCCATTACAATTTACAATTAATGATTAACTAACTTTCCATATTTTATACCTTGTAAGACGCACTTTTTTTTAAAAAAAAAAAAACCTTGAAAAATCCCCATGAGTCTTTAAAGACAAAAGTTATGGGTTAAGGCGAGAAGTTAACTTAGGGTCTACTCAAAACGGCCTCTTACACATCGTAATCTCATTACTTACCAATTACAAGTATTTTCAATAGCATGAAACATTCAGTTTAACTAATATTGTTGACATAGTGTTTAACTGATAATATGATATGTTCAACTGTATTTACTCAGTATATTGAAAAAAGTCAATTCAACATTAAGGTGTTGGTTGCCGAGTTTAATATTTATTTCAAAGAATTATCTTGCCAAAATTAGGGTGCATCTTCCACGATGTAACGTCTTGCAAGGCGTAAAATACGGTAATCAATGTTAATGAGATATGTAATTTATAACTTTTATCAACAGGGTATGTGAATACCAAAATACAAAAGATTTGATATGATAATCGAATATTCTCTACTTGTTTTATTGATTTTAATTTTGTTTATTTATTATTTGTATTTTCCATATTCACTCCATAGTTAGTTTATTAAACAGATGGAAAATTGAAGTTTAATTTGGAAAGTAGATTTGTATTTTAAACACTTCATATGGTTGGTGTCTGCATCCATTATTCTTGTGTATGCTATCATGTAGTCCTATGATAGTCAAAATTAACTAATACTGGTCATAGAATATGTGCTTATAATTACATTTCATGTTATAATTTTCCTGCATTTTAAACATTTAGGTTTTATTTATTTTGCTTTGTATTGATTTCACTATTCAATTATAGTAAATTATTAAAAAGAAGTTGTCATTTAACAATGTCAGTATTGAAGAGAACAACATGACCAACAGTATGTAAAAAGCTTAATTCGTAGATGAAAGGTGTGTGGCTTTGCTCATTGAGTAACCATTAATTTGTGTATTGCTCATGAGGTTAATGTGCCAAGGTGTGGATTGACTCTGATATTAGAACTCAGAATGTTGCAGAACTCTCCACACTTTCAGGTTAGTGGGAGGGAGTATAGAAAAGCTAACCTTATTAAAACTTGTTACCAATGCAGTTAAACTTAGCCAAATACCAAGATTTCTGTCAGTTTTTATGTGTCTAACCTGTTTGTTTAGCCTATATTTAATATGAGGTATAATTTATATTGAAAGTACCAGAAATCATAATGCAAAACAGGTTGGGAACATGCCATATCATTCATAACAGTGGTTAACAGTCTTTTTTCACTTGATGGATTGGCAAAAGTTTTGTACAGAATTTATGTACTACTAGGATTATTTAGGGCTATAAGCCTGTTCTACAGTATATTAAATATATGAAGTATACAGAATCTAGAATGTTATAGTGAACTTTCCTTCATCAGGGGTACAGTGTGTGGCCAGTGTAAGCTTATTGACCAGTTATGGAGTTTTACTAGACATGATGACATCATGCATTTCTAAAATTGTAAAATAACATTTGATGTGTGTGGAAGTGATGGAGTACAAAGAGAAATAGTAGCTTTGAAATAACAGCTTATAAAAGTTTGTGTTTGTGAAAAGGTAACACTCAGAACAACTGGGAGATTTATGAAGAAGAGCATAGAATGAATAGGAACATTTGTTGATTCATTGCTTCTGTTGAAAAATTAGTACAAGTTCCCATTTCATTAGGTTCTCGTGTAGGTAAATCTTCCAATTATTCATGACATTATTTGCACAATACACACAATACATAGCATTTACAATTTCAATTTTATCTGATTTTTTCCACAGTGACTATTTAACTAATTAGTATGTTTGCAGTGATTATTTTTCATTTACAATGATGAAAGAAATATCCCTTTCAAAAAAGCTTTTGAGTTAATAATTTCTGTTGCTAATGTTTTTTTGATCCTCTATTCCTAGAATATCATAGGTAAGTAGTTACATGTGGTTCAGGGAAGCTTGAAAATGATATAGAATTGAATAATGTATGTATTTATAAGACATTCTCCATATTTCTAATTATAAATATTAATCATTTCCCTCTCTATTTTTCCCAATGAATGTTTCAGTCAATCACTGGTTAGGAACCATTGGCATATGGTACATGAACATTGTAGCTGTTTTATATGATTTCTACTCTTCTGTAGCTAATAATCTATATTCCCAAAAATGTACATTGTTCACAAAATTTCATCCAAGGTTAGAAGTGGTAAAGAACAAAATAATATGTTGTACTCTGTCAGGTGTGTATTTTTGTATTTATGTGTGTATATACATTTATATGTACATCAATATACAGGGTGGTCGCTAGAAAAGCGGAAAATTTGTCAAACAGCTATTTATTTTTACAAAAAATAACTTTTACAAAGTTTTTTAAAGGCATATGTTATATTACATTCATAGATGCTCAAAATGCATTTTATGATATTAAAATCATGCATTTTATTCATGATGTAAAGAAATCAAAATAGAAATGAGTAAGCACGCATTTTATTCATGATCTCATCTGACCCTCAAATTTTCTGCTTTTCTAGCGACCACCCTGTATATAATGTGAAATAGAAGGCATACTTGGATCACTTAATCAGTGTTAAATCTCTGAAATATCTGAAAAAAAATATTAATTAATTATTTGATGTATTTCAGTGATGTCGAGAAACCCACTTGTTGAGAATTTTACATGCAAAAACGGCTCGTTTGGGTTCAGAAAATATTTGCTCTTCTATTTAAAATATTTTCTGAACCCAAACGAGCCGTTTTTGCATATAAAATTTGATATATTTGTTTGATGTTTCAATTGAACATAAATATATTTTGCCAGTCTGAGACTTTTCTCCAGACATAATTTTTTGAAATTGCTTTTTAATCACAAATGTCTTTAGTACTTTAATACACTTTACTGTTCAGCATAATTGCAGTCTCAGTTAGAGGTTTCCTTTCTGTGGAGGTAAATGATTCATTACTCTACTTGTAACCTTTGGCTCACGTTCATGACTACAACAGTTACAATATATCCACAAAGCACTTAAGGTCTGAGTTAATTGCTCTTTAAATAAATAAAGGCTTCTTTGCAAATAACAGTTTGTTTTTTTATATTACACTGTGTAAATAAGATTTTACTATATGTACAAATATTTCAAACCATGGATTTGTTATGAACATATTGTGGATTCCAAAACCATTTTTGCTTGATAGTAAAATACAATTTGGTGGAAATAATGTGTGGTAAGGTATTCAAAATGTTAGTAATTTACATAAGCAGCCTTTATGAATACAATAGAAATGTTCAGAACTAGTAAATGATAAATATTTTGGTTTATCAGGATCATTTACTGAAACAATCTACTCATTTAAATAAGAATGATTAAGATTTCAAAAGAACTCCATAAGTCGTATTATATGAATCAGGATACAAATTGTAACCTGATATCCTTTGTGTTATTATCACAAAGTCAATTTTTTATGTTTTTAACTTTTCCACCAGTTTCAGGAAACAACTTTATTATTAAGCTCTAAGGTTTCAAAAAGCATTCCTGCATTTCTAAATGCATAACTAGAGATAACTGTATAATACTGATTTTTACAAAGAATGTTTGTGATAATATGTATGTTTAAATGTGCTATCCTGCTTTATTTCTTAGAACAATTTTCAAAAATACCATAAATTATTCAATATTTTACACTTTTTCCTATTTTTCAATAGAATGATACATATCTGATATTTGGATTGAAAACATGGGAGAAAAAGAAGTAATGAACTGCAATGTTTTCAGAAAAAGACAATATTCTTCTCTTGAAAAATGTTGCTACATTGGTGAAATGCAAGTTCATCATTCTACAAAATATGAAAGGGAATTTCCTTTCTTCCGAGAGCCACAGGTAGTGGGATGTTTCTCACTCGACAGCAATCGTGGTTACTGTGATGACAACCACCAACTTAAGTATTTGCATGTGCCTCCTGATGAATCAAAAGTGAACTTTGATTTAAATGCAGGATATGAAAAAGTAATAAAAAAATCATTTGAACTGAATGAAAAGTTGGATAATTTATTGCAATGGATTATAAGAAACAAAAAAAAAATTCAAGTAACCAGAACAACAGATAAAGATGTAGGGTAAGTTTTTCTATGATCAGTTTAGTTGGGCTTTATGAAAAGATCATTGGATAAAAGCATATGGCAATAAGCTTTCAACAGTGTAAATTAAGCCGAGAAACTTGAAAACTGTAGAACAATTTAACAGTTTTTTTATCGGATGAATTTTTTTGCTTTTAATTTATTTTAAAATTGAAAATTTCTAAATTTTATCATTCGGTATTCTTATATATTTGGATAACAATAGCAATTTAGTTTCTACACAGACTGGGGATAATTTCATAACACTTTTGGTCCATAAATAGGTTAATAAAGCCCACTACAGTATAAGAACCTTTATTAGTCCCATATGTAATGGTTAATCAACAATGTGGGTCACAACAGTTCTTTAATCTCAAATGTTCTTGTTAGTTTTTAAATTTTTTAGTCTCTGTGAAGATTGGTGATGTATGTTTGATAGAAAACTTTCATTAACCTTTACAAAAACTAATAATGTGAGATTAATTGCTTAATTTTCTTTAGTCTCAACACAGACTTCATCTGTTACCGTGGGCTACTTACCACCATCCTTGTCACTGTTTATGAACAGCAGGAAGACTGGCAGATATGTGCCACCAGATTCCAGAATACTATCTATCTCTGTGCTTTTGACACAGAGAAAAATAAAAAACGAAAAAGGGACCTGACTGAGCAAGACAAGTTAATGGCTTCCTGGGGATACAAATTTGAGCAATACATGACTTCAGGTAAAGAAGAAAAAATTACACTTTAAAGACATATTTATAGCATGCGTTTTATTGACACACAACATCAAATGAACTGAAACACTTCATAATGCTACACAAGGAGTAACTGGTTCTGCACCAAGTTGGACAGAAAAGATTTAGTAGAGATGTGTTGTGTCATCTTCCAATGATCTTTGAATTATTTCACAAATGTTTCTAAAGATGTTTTTTACCTTTTAGTTGAATATACAAACTTTGTTTGAAGGATATTGGTGTGTTACTGTGTTTCTTAAAATTTGATATTTTTCTGTATTTTAATCAGAGAAAGAAGGCCAACCACCTGATCTTATGGTATCTGTCAATGAGAAAGAAGAATACTGTTCTGTATTGAGGTCTCGTTTAAACAGACATTCTTTAGTTTATGGAGCAGAAGTAGATTGTCTAGACCCAGTGTCACAGAAATCAGATAAGTCTGGCAAATGTAGCTCTTTACAGCATTTTGTGGAACTTAAGACTTCACGGAAAATTTCACATCCTAAACAAGAAAGGAATTTCTGTCGGTAAGATATCATCAAATCGTGATCTTTTTTTTTTTTTTAATAAATTGATTATATCTGTCAAGCAACACTTAGTTTTATGTTATTTATAAAAGACTATGCATCTGATTTTGTTGACCTTGTGGTTATCTAGTTAAATAGAAACATCATTTTAGGAAATTTTTTATCATTTTCTGTGACTGTTCAGTTTCAGTTTTAAGGTACAGTAAGAATTTTATACAAATATGTCAGAAATAGAATCCATGATTGCAGATATATTAAATTATTATATTTGAGTTCTTTAACAATCTTGTTCACATTTCTGGTGAGAAGAGAGAAGAGGCATTGAATTATCAAATTTTACCCACTTGAGTTCTGTATTGCTGTTGTCTCTATCTGAACAAGAATTCAGAAGAACTACATTACTTTCTTATAGAAGTACAAGTGTAAAATAACCTGAAGATAGCATTTGTGCATTTTCATCTGTAAGAGTCTTTCTTGTTAGCATAGAGCTGTTTTAAAAGAGGGATATGTAATGAGTACTATTTTGTTATTTAAAAAATATAAAACTTGTTTTCTGTTTTCTTCTATTATATTCATTGTTTTTGGGTTTCTTTTTTTATCAGGTACAAGTTATTGAAATGGTGGGCACAGTCCTTTTTAGCAGGAATTCCAAGAGTCATTTGTGGGTTCAGAAATGACAATGGTATTGTTGAGAAACTACAAACATTTTTTGTAAAAGAAATACCTCAGGAAGCAAGGGTATGTAATTAATATACTTTACAGAAATTATTGAAAGTGTTTGAACTTTTATCATATTTTTATATGCATAAAAGTATTGTAACTGGTAGCATTTTCTCATGTTCACTTATTTCCAATTCAAAAACAAAAATACAGAAATTACAAATAATTTTACAAAAAAAAACATATCAAAACTGAGCTACCATTCTCACAACAGTAGTATACAGACTATGTTAAATATTTTTTTGGTTCATAATCTATACTTTGTTATTTGACTTTATAGAAACTTCTTTTTATTGGCTTTTCTAGGGTTTTTGGTCTCCTGCTACTTGTATGAATTTCTGTGATGAATTTTTGTCTTTTGTACAAAAGAATGTGACAATTGATGACCCACAGTAAGTGAAATTTTGGTTACTTAATAAACACAATTTTTTCCAGCTTTAAAGAGTGAATGTATTAGCTGTCTTTCAAATAATTGCTATTAAAAGATTTTACTTAGATACAAAATCAGTGGCAAGAATGTGAAACCTAATTCTTAGTTATTCAGAGGTGTATGATTAATGCAACATATCGTATGTCCACGTATTTATTTGTTAATAAGAATTTGTTATGGTAAGAATACATAAATCACTTTCTTACAAGGTACTTTTGTGGTTAGTTCAATAAATCACAATAAGATATTTACATGCATTAAATTGATTGATGCTCCTGTGTTCAGAATGTTGACACTGTATATGAGCTCAGTCACTTTGACTGACCTTATAATCACCATGTAACCATGAAATTATATATACCATAACTCTGAATGTGCCAAGTGTCTCTTCATGAAACGTGGCAAGCTTTTAGAAAACATTACATTGTATAGAACAATAGCAGATGATAACAAACAATTTAGTTATTTTATCTGAACAATCTTTGGCTTCTGACAGTGAACATGTTTTTATTTAGTTTTATTGCTTTATGAACTAACTAGTGTAACAAGTTATTAAATCATATAACAAGATCATAATGAAAGTTATTGTAAACAAAGTATTGTTATGTTAACTTGCATCATATATTGCTCATCCCACATGCTCAAGGTGAACTTTTTTTTATTAGGTTTTTTATCTAACCTATTCAATTTCTACATGTTATTTAGATATGTTAAACATGTATATATATGTAAAACAATAAATGGAAATATATACACAAAAAAAGTTTGCACTTTCTTTAGCTTTGAGGTATTATGCTGTGAAAGGCACAGTTTAGTAAACATATTTTTGTTTTTCAGTGTTAGTTGTTCTGAAGTAATTCATGTAATTTTTAAAGATGCATTTTAAAACACATTACACACTGGCTTACATCATCCAAAAACTAATATGGCTTTCAGATTAACTTATTAGGTTGAAAACTTTTATTACTTCTCAGGGTATTATATTAAGTCCAAACAAAATTAGCTCAGAGCATTTCCAAGGAATTCATTTTAATTGCACAGTTATATATTTTAACTTGATCTTGACACCTTATTGGACCTCAAATATATAGGCCTGATAACAATTGATCCAAAAAATGAAGAATATTCTGGTAAATACATTTATTTGTCAACTCTGAAAAGGAATTTTATAATTTTATATATATTTTTCTAATTTATCCATCTGAACTTATTTATATAGGTGGCATTTCAACTGCAAAAATGTTTTTGCAGGTACACAGTTTGTGATAAACTCGACACTAAGAAAACCCCTGCATGAGCTCTCATGGAAGAGTATCAGTTTTTACCATTAAAAACAAAACAAACAGTCATACGATTTATAGTTACGATAGAAAGTGTTCATACCCCTGTGTCGTGAGTAGTTTTTTCCTCATAACTTAAAAAGTATCATGATTAGGATAATAAAAGTATGGTGTATTATAAATATCATACTAACACACATCTACATAAATTTTATGTAAATTGAATGACATGTAAACTGTTTATAAACAAATAACCAAACATAGGAGGGGCAGAAAGTGTTTGTGTGTCTACTTTAATGGTCAGTTGTGCAGCCTTTCAGGTAAATTACTTGGAGCAATCTCTCCTCATAGCCCTCCATGACAGTACTCGACTGGTATTTTCCATTCTTTTTACAGAAGACCTCCAATTCTTGCACGTTTTTCAGATGACGCTGATGAACCCTGGTCTTCAACTCATGCCAAACGTTTTCAATTGGATTAAGATCGGATGACTGCGATGGCCACTCCAGAATGCTTATATGGTTCCTCTGTAACCATATACATTCCATGTATTTTGATGTGTACTGAGGGTCGCTGTTATGCTGGAAAATCCAACGTTGCCCAACCAAGCTGCAAGTTCTGAGCATCATTCTTGATGCAAGTGACTAATATATCAACGTATACTTTTTTTTCATGATTCTGTTGACGCGGTAAAGTCTGCTCACACTAGAAGAGCTGAAGGAACCCCATAGCATGATCAAACCACCTCTGTGTTTAACTGTAGAGACGTTATTCTTTGGAAGATTTCATTCCCCCTACTTATGAAAAATATTGCTAACATCATTGTGGCCGAAAAACTTGATTTTAGTCTCGTCTGACCAAAGAATACTCTTCCAATAGGAAAAGGGTTTATCTACATGCTTTCTTGCATACCTCAATCATGCTTCTAAATGAACAGGCTTTAAATATGGAGTTCTACGAGGACGGCATGCTTTGAACAGAAGAGCATAACATGTTCGTAACTGTAGAGGTGCTTATTTCAAAGGTGCTTATTTCAACACCAGTTTCCTTTACCAGTGTCTGTATGTGATAAACAAGTGTTCCAACTGACTTCTTTGAGAACCTACCTCTTGATTTTCTCTGGAATTTTAGTGGGGCATTCAGAACGAGGGAGATTAGCAGTTGATCATTGTTATGTATATGTGTAAATATTTTGTAAACGACAACATGTCGTGTTGTGTTTAAATTTTCATTTCTATTATTCATTTTTCTTTATTGATATTATTGTTTCGAAGTTTAAACTAATATTTTGTTATTCATTTAGGGTAACATTTTAGAATTTTCTAGAATTAGGTAGATCAAATATATGACTATAAATGGAAATGTTTGGCCTAGCATCTAGACGTAGAGTCTCGTGCAAAAACATACATGCGCAGATTACTCTGTCGAATTTCCGGTGAATGTTCGAGAAAAAGAGTCCTAATAATATATATAAACAGACGGAGATAAGAAGGGAGGGAGAGTCAGTCATTAGTTTTATTCGAAGAACAAGTGAGAGATTCAGTCATCAGTTTTTATTCGAAAAAAGAAGATAGATTCAGTCATTAGTTTTATTCGAAGAAAAAGAGTGAGATTCAGACATCAGTTTTATTTCAAAAGAAGAGAGTTAGTTATTTGAGAAAGATTAAGTGTTTGCTGTGAATATTCAACTTGGTTTTGTGATTGAAGTTAGATCTATGGAAGCTGTGATTTTATTCCGACAATCTCTACAATACATCTGAATTACTGCTTGTGCTGAGAGACGGCGAATTTATTGAACTGTGAACTGTTTCGGAATTTCTTCGTGGGACCAAATTCACACCCTAGACTGGAATTTGAGACTTTAATTTTAGATCATTACATTAGATACAGGCCAGTACCGTTTTGTATTGTGATTTATTCTGAAGAGTGAAAGTAATATTATTTTGTTTTGTAATTAATTTCGAATGTTGTAACTTAATATCTGTCACTGTTATTTTACAATTTATGCCATATCTGTTATATTTGTTAATAGTTTAGTGTAATAAATTATACAAGCTGTTATCTGTGTTTTTCTGTTGCGTTTAATCTACGAAGAACTTAAAACATAAAAAATACGTAACAATCATGTAAGTTTAAACTTGGCAATTATGCTTTGAACAGTAGATTTTGGCACATTAAGTTATGTAGCAATACTGGAGAGAGACACACGAGAATTGTATTTTACAATAATTCGTTTTTTTAAATTACTGGACAGTTGTTTCCTGTTCGCCATGATGACCAAGCAGATAGTGACGGAGACGGCACTAAATTGCCGGAAGTAAATTTTTGCTGGCTAAATTCCAATAATTATGAACCCAGTGTCTAGTTCTGGAATGGAATAATATAGTTTATTCACCAGACTAAGAATTTTTACGGGAATATCAGTTTTTTCACATGTTCTGAAATGTACGAACACTTTATGCCCCTCCTATTTTTGGCTATTTGTTTATAAACAGTTTATTTGTCGTTTAATTTACATAAAAATTTATGTAGATGTGTGTTAGTATAATATTTATAATATACCATACTTCTATTAGCCTTACCATGATACGTTTTAAGTTATGAGCTAAAAACCACTTGGGACGCAGGGGTAAGAACACTTTGTGTCATAACTGTACATAGTGTAGAAACTGCTCTTTAAGAACAATGTGGAGAAAATTATATACACCTCTTGTAAGAAAGAAAAATATAGGAACGGCATATCAACGTGGGTTAAAATATTTACATATCAGTAAAGAAGATGGTAAGAGGTTGAAATTTTGTGTTATGAATTATCAGTATCAATGACGTGTTTTTGTTGGTTGAATAAGTTCTAAGGGAAGTGAAAGATTTATAAATGAGAAGACACAATACCACCAAGTTGTGATGCTGAAAGATGAAGATTAATAAAGTTATACCAATATATTTTTTTGAAAACTTAAAAAATATAAAAATTAGAGTCATAAGCTGCATCTAGCAATGAACTTGCTGACATGAATTGAAAATAAAATAGTATTGTTAAATTTTGAAGGTAACATTGAAAAGAAAGAGTTAGTGACACTTGCACTTTGACTGGCTTACATCCAGAACTGTATTTGGTTTCACAGTATATTTAATGTAAATTGTGATCTTGCGTAGTTCCATTAATTCTTAAATTTTTCATCACTGTGAAATAGATTTATCAGAGCCAAAACACCAAAAATGCATGATCACAAATATTTTTATTTAGTATGTGTAAATATTGTTTGTTGACAATAGCTAATACTAAAAGAGAACATAATTGTTGAGAAGTATACCATCAAATACTTCAAGTTATTCTTTATTAAAATGCAGTTTGGATTATATTTTACAGTGTTGTGTACCAATTGAAATGGGAGCCTCATCAAGAAATAAAACTATATTTCCTAGACAAGTCTGAAGAATTCCAGATACTTCCTGAGTGGTACATTAAGGAGATGACTACTTAGGATTTAAATACTTCATCAGATTCATTGATTACATTTCCAATTTCAAAATAAACTTAACTGTAGATTCTTTGACAAAGCTGATCATCAAGAAAATATAGAACATTGGTGACCTAAACTCTAGGGTATTAAGATAAACTTGTTTAGCTGATCAGTGATTTTAAAGCTGTTGTACATAATGTTTTACTAAATGAAATAAAAAGTAAAAGGTTTGTTATGATAAATTTAGTTTATTAATATTTGTTTTAATTATGTAATACAGATGGTTTTGATTCTGTAGTGTCACATTTGGACCTGTTTTTCAAACAATTTTTTTAAATATAGCTGGTGTAAATCACTGTTTTTCATAACGTATATAAAAATACTTCAAAACTGTTTTTTTTTTGTATATGCAATGTAGTTAATGTAGTAATATATTCAGGGGTGGATTGACTATACTTGGGACCTTAGGCTAATTTTATTATGAAGGCTCTTTTTATTAGATTTTTATTACAATACATGTACAGTACATAGTAAATTTACACAGAAGAAACATGGTGCTTAGACTAATTGAATAATAAACATAAAAGAATCATAACACAGTATATTTTGTCATTTGCTGAAACAAAACAACCTGAAACACACTTTAGGGCCTGTAAAATGTAAAATAAATAAAGGGAACTTGTCAGTTTGTGTACTCTGTCATGGTTAATTTGACTTTTTGGTTTGTGAAATCTCAAAATTATTTCATAAGAACTTATTTGTCATGAAAGATAAATTGCTATATACATAAATAGGTGCATATTCAGCTGTTTGTTATGTTTTGCTCAAGCTATATCCACTTCTAGTCTCATTCTCTGGTACAGTTTCAGAACATGGCATAGATACCTTTGAAAATTTATTTCTACATTAGCAAAAACATCTTTAAATCCATGTTTTAAATGCATTTGATATATGATAAATTCACTACTGTAGTCAGGATTTTTATAAACCATCTATCTGAACAGTAACACATAAAGTGAATTGAATCATTTCGTTATGCAAACTGATATCACTGTCATCAGGATAACACTCTACCAACTTGTCACAGTGACTCTAATTCCAACAGCTATATTACCTCATCTCATATAAATATCTGTTCTTCTTGAGTGCTGCCCTATATATGCATAAATAGTTTTATGTGTGCCATAAGCCTGCTCTCTCCCCTCCATTGGAATTGTTTCCATTGCATTTCATGCAAACCAACCTACGTCAACCCTCCACCAGTGAGAGTATGAATATTCTCTATTCAATTATATCAAACTGTCATTATTTGTTTGGCAGTACTAGTGTTCAGACATATTTTCATTTGATACTCTTCATGTGAAACAAGATTTTAATAGTTTAATTTTCAAAGTGGGATTTCTTCATTAGTATTTTTTCTTTACATTGAAGTAATCTTTTAACTTAAATTTCCTGTTCTTGTATTTCCCTTCACATTGCATATTTTACATCAAAAACTTTTATTTGACTTGAACATTTCTACAAACACATATGAAGCCATAACACACCCATATTTCATTTCTATCCTGGTCTTTATGTAGCTATTCCTATCCCCCTTCTAGGGGTTTTGCATCTCAGAGACTGAAGCTAATCTCCAGTTTACCTGAAAACTTGAAAGATCCCCTTCAAAAACTTCATAACTTAGTAGGAGGAAAGGTGATATTTTTAACTATAATAAATTATTCTCAACCATAATCTGACAAGTTGAATTTAATAGAACTGTGTTTATTTAAATATGTAGGCTAGTAATTTTGTAAGAAATTGTATAATAATTTGCAAAGAAGTTGTATCATTTATTAGTAACACTGTGCATCAAATTTAATTGAGGTTTTTGAACTAAATGTGATATGTAACAAATCTAGCTAGTTCCACTTTCAATGCTAGGATATCACTGCTGTGATTTATGTGTTTATTACATGGAAGTTAAATCTTCAGTCTTGTTTTCTGGGATATTTAACTTGCCACTCAAAATATGAAAAACTATGAGCTCAGAAATTAAGTATGTGTGATTTTAATTGAAAATCTTGTCATTTGAACAAAGTCTTAATTATGTAGGCAAGAAAACTTGTATTCTTGGAACTCATTAGATTGGTTTTTGATATTGCTGTGTGGGATCTGAACCTCTAACCTTATTTTGTAACTGAACTATCAAAGCAAGCAGTAAATAAAATATGGAACTCATTGTTGTAGTTTGGAGATTCTATGTGCAAGTTGAATATTTAATATTGCCTTATGGAGAAGTTACATAACTAATAACAAGGCAAGAGAAACTCATAATTAACATGGTGGTTTGTAAATTTTGTATGCGAGAGATTATTCTATAACCTTACCTTCTAACACAACTATAAAAACAAGAAATATTCAATTGAAACATCACCAGTAACATATAAAGATTCTGTGTGAGAACTTAATCTGTAAGCCTGGCATGACCAAGTGGTTAGGGTACTTGACTCACAATCTCAGGGTCACAGGTTCAAATCTCTATTGCACCAAACATGCTCACTCTCTCTACCATGAAGACATTATAATGTGACAGTCAATACCACTATTTGTTGATAAAAGAGAAGCCCAAGAATTAGCGGTGGAAGGTGATGACTAGTTGCTTTTCCTCTAGTCTTACAGTGCCAAATTGGGGACAGCTGGCACAGATAGCCATTATGTAGTTTTACACAAAATTCAAAACAAACCAAATGAAACTGTAATTCAAATAACAAGGCAAGATATAAATCACCATACATCCCAGTGAGCTTGGTAAGTAGGAGTAGATTGTCTAACTTATCAGTTAACTATTAAGAAAATAAGTTGGCAAAGAATGATTTATAAGCAAGATGAATTTGATTTATGTTTGGAGAGCATATACTTCATGTTTCAACAGAATATTGGTTTATCCTCTTCATTTACTCCCAAAAATAAATCACTTATTTATGCTTATAAATTATTTTTTGTTCGACTTTATTACTATAGTAGCATAATATGCTTTCTTACTAACTTATCACAACAACAAAATCTTGAAACTTTACAAATGTTAATGAGATGTTTATTAGTCAAATCAGTAACTGTATCATCTGAACAAACTATCTAACTTAATTGTTATTACAACAACAAAGTTAGAGCTTTATTCATTGGTTAATTAGTTTGTTTTTAATTGGTCAGCATGTCATCTTAACGAATGATTAACTAAACTATTAACACAATACTAAAGTTTAAAATTCACAGTGGGTTTTTTAAACTTGTCAAACACAGGGTGAATATAGATTGGAAATATTACTTTTTCTCTGATGAAACCTTGCTAAAAAATAAAACTGTTACATTTTTCAAAATTGTATTTGATATAAAATATACCAACAATAAACTAAAACTAAGAAATCTCAAAACCTGAAGTCAGATCGATTTAACAAAGATGATTGAACAAAAAATGAACTTCTGTTTAATTTATCTAAAAGTGACCTTCACTAGACAACAACACACAAATATTTTGTAATTTGTACTTTATGGCAAGTACAACAAAGTAACTACATGTGTTTAAACATTGAAACTTCAGTTTTAATTATATACTAGTAACTGTTATGTATTTTGTAATTACATGCTCTTACATTGAACTTTACCTTTATATTTGAGTATCATTCACTCAATGTTTTTACAGGAGGGTTCAGCAGTAGTAATAATCATTGTTAAGAATTTCAGAAAACTTTCTTATTGTAACCCTTCCATTTAATAATTGTCAAGAAAATTTAATAAAAGATCTGTACATCTCCTGGACAGTTCTGGAAGTACACAAAAGCTCCCGAAAGCACCTGGAATTTATTTGCTATGTAAAAAAATTTTTTTTTTCAATTCAGTTCACAGAAACTCAAGAAATTAATATTTGAAAAATTGTACATGGTTACATACATACACGCACAATATAACTATCACAAACTTAGACTCTTCTATATCATGCATAGGCTATGAGAAATGTAAGCAAATTGAATGCTATCTGTATTCTCATTTATGATTTATGCATACACAATGCAGTTTTAACAAATGATAGTTCGTAGGTTTGTTGAAACTTCACAAAATATTTATTTATCATGCTTGACCAAACACACAATACAAATTAAAACTATGCTTGGTGGAAAATACATATTTAATGCCTTACAGCTTGACAAATCAGAATATGTGGATAATTTTGTATATGATAGTGCCACTAAATACAATGCTGGTTTCAATGTGTGCAATAAAATCATTGACATCTTGATAATAAGCAAAACTACACTTAAAAGCCATATTAAAGGATCCAAACACAATGCTTTATTTAAACACCAACAAACAGTGGGAATTGGCAGCTTTAAAAATACATCATCTAGAAAATGATGGGAAAAGGCCAGTTGATATTATGCTTAGACCAAGTAACACCACTCGTGGTGGATCTACTGTAACTAAAGATACAACTGGATTTTGTATCACTACTGTCATGATTATGTCTACGATCATAAACATTTTAATGCTAAGCCTAAGGTTGATAAACAATGCTTCAGTTACTTAACATTTTGAAATCAGAAATAATACATTTACCTCATGTGACAGTATTCAGCAAGTATTTGCTATAATGGTTTTTTTGACATTGCAAAGAAGTTCACACATTGTAACCAAAAATTGCTTAAACACAGAGAAAATTGCTCAATATATATGCTTGTTTCTTTATTAATTTAATTCCAGAAATATCTTGGAAAACTAGAATTTTTCTAACCTGTCTCTTTGGACCCTGTAACAAGTTTTAGGTAGTACTTGTACTTCTTGAAATTCAAGTAGCTGGACATGACTTTGAATCTCTGAATTATAGTTCAATCCCAGAAATTTCTTGAAAATTTTTCAGATTTTATTCTTGGTCAAACTACACCAAATGTCTCAGTATTAATTACGCTTCACACTAAAGCGAGGGATAAGCCAAAAATATCTTTTAAATAATTTATTGGTAAGAAGATTAGTCTTATGGGAATAATTGATTAATTAAATATGACCAATTGTTAGTCCACCAATTAATCAGTCAGTAAATTCCATAAATCATTTAGGTTTGGTGATCATTAAATTTGCATACTTTTATTCTGTACATTATCAAATTCGACACTGAATACATTAAAGGTCCTGTTACTCATTACATTAGTTCATCAAATTATACACTTGTGGTCTATTGCACTACCAAGACAAGAATATTTGAATTCAAAATGTATTCGAATGTTTTTGAAATTCAAAAAAAATTGTTCTTTATTCGACATATATTTACATCTAAGAAATTCCTACACATGCTATAAGTCTAGAATAAAGCTCTCACTTCACTGTGTGTTAGCGAGTATTATGCTGGTCTGTGATTTAATTACCATTAGACTATAGCTGTCCACTAATAGGAAGGCAAGATGCACAGTAATTTTCATGAGCTCTGACTTTTGAACACTAACTCATTTTTTATGATTCTTGTTTCACATGATATTTTTGATTTTCAGAAACAACAATAAAAAAATGTTTAATTGATCAGTTAGAACTTTCATTTAAATTATCTTAAATTTTTCTTTTAACCCTCTCCCTAAAGGTAGGTAAAAGTACACATGACCTTTTAGACTTGCATTCAAAATTTAATTAAACTACTTTATTGACATTATATACAAATAATCTTGGCATAAAAACATAGTCAGTGAATCAAATTTTAATATCTTGTAAATATTAAGTTCTTGTTTATATAACAAAATATTTACAAAAGCCTTAATTTTCCTTGGTATAAGAATTGTGACATTATTCTCCAAGTATTCCCTCTTTTTTAATTATTTGTTACAACTCTTGAGAAGTACAAAGTTGCACATATATTTCTCATTATAATCAAGATATTACCAAGGTAAATTCTATTTTTATAGCCTTTAATCTTATTTGCATATGGAGCCACAAGATACAAAACCAGGCATAGTTCCCATGCACATCTACTGCATTCTTTCTTTTACAAATTTTCAGTAGCTCTCTCCTGCTGATATTTTATACCACGTTATTACAATCAATGGAAAGCCAAAATTCTGTTTTATCAAGTGATGTATTATATTGTTTACTGTACAGAGCATTGTGTGTTTCATCTTCAGTTATGTGTTCCAAGCTCTTTTCCATCAAAATAGTTCTGCAAACATTGGAATACATGATAATCGGAAAGGGGAAAGGTCTGGAGAATAAGTAGATGTGGAAGATTTTTTTCAGTCTAGCTCTTCAGTCTTTGCAGATGTGATCCTTGTTGTATGGGACCGTGTATTATCCTGGTGTAACACAACACCTTTACGATTGATTACAGCAATATTCAGTGTAACATTCAAGTGCTCTAACTGTTCACAACAGAAGTCTGATGTAATCATTACATTGAATGGCAGCAATTCAAAGTGGATGAATCCCACCAAATGTTTAACAAGACTTTCCTATGGTGGAGGTCCATTTTGGGCTGCACTTTAGCCAATTTACCTGTACTGAGCCATTTTCTGCAGTGCTTAACATTTTTATAAAATAATCATTTTTCATCTCCAGGCACTAACTTTTCCAAAAAAAGGTGAGTTACATTCATGAGATTGCAGATAAGTGTAAATGTCCACTCTTGTTCTAAGGTTGGCTTTTATCAAATCATGGGGGACCCATTTTTTAAGCTCTTGACATCTCTCCAAGCTGTTGCAGATGATAGTAAACTGTTGAATAGGTTGAATTAAACTTCTGTGCTAGTTCTTCAACTGCTACAGCACATTCTTTATTAAGTGCAGCCTGCAGTGAGTAGTCATTAAACTCAACAGGACAAATTGAACTTTTGAAACCATCTTCAACATTTTATTTCACTGAGAGACTACACCATAAGCATCTTGCATGTTTTGTGTAGTTTCTGCTGTACTATTGCCTTTTTTATACTCGTAAAGCATTATATTACTTTTCTTTCCTTTTTTAGTGCTTTTTTTGGGTATTTTTAACTGCTGCAGTTTGTGTTGATGTTGCTCTTCATCTGTTCTACCTTTAGTAAATTACCTTTTGGACCAGAGGACCATAACAGGTTATTTTCATTACATATGGGCTTGTTGGTCCCTTCATCTACTGTTCTTTGTTCTTTTGTTACTGTATGGTTTGTCTTTTTTTAGGGTTAGCCATTTCAGGTCCTTGAGAGGAGTTCTTTCTGGAGCAACCCCTTGGCTCCAGTTTTGTAGGAGCTTTGTTCTCCAACTCTTTTTTCTGATGGACTCCCTTTTCTGTGTCTGTTCAGTTCCTCAGGACTTTCTCAGATGTTTTGCTAAACTTTTTCTCTCCCTCTCACCTGTGTAAAATTCCTTGAGATAATTTCTCATCCCCAATATGAGGTTATACTTTCATCCTTTTATTGTTCCCACAAAGTTAGAAAATTGTTGACCAAACATTATCCTATCTTATTTGATTCAGCTTTGGTTTTTCCTGTTTCTGATGGGCAATTTCTCACTCTACAGATACTCTTTCTTGTGATGGATGACCAGTTTTGGTTTTCAGACATTTCCTCCACATCATGATTTTGCTTCATTTGGTTTGTTTTCTGTGGCTGAAATACTTAGTTTTCAGTTCCTCCCCTCTATGTTGGTTCCATCCTCTTCTTTATTCATTGTCTCCTTCCAATTGCCTATATTCACTCATCATCATGGCTCTAATTTGAATTGTTTACGTTTCTGCATTGTTTTTTTTTTCATGATGACCTCATTCAAACATTATGTATTATTAAGATCATAGAACAGGCTAAGTGTCCAGTATTTGCTTAAAAGAAATATTTGCTGAAAATTCACATAAAGTGGAGAGAAGTACTAAAAGTATTAAGCTCTTCTGTTGAGGCTTTATGCATAACTATTTATTGATTTTTATGGGTGCACACACACACACACAAATATTATATATATATTCCAGGCTATTCTACATTTGACAAAAATATGAAGGACAGCACTAGGTGTGTGTCTGCTGTCTTTAGTCATGGTAATCCGTGGTACTATCTCTCAGTGAGACATCTAATTGCAGATGTATGTGCCTGTTAACAATCATTCATGTATCTCTCCTGTGTTCTTCCCCATACAAGTACCATTTCCCTCGAATTCTTCTAGTGGAGTTGGGAAAGTCGACATAGAATTCCTCATTAAATGGTAGAATACCAATATTCCAATACTGAGTGGACATATCCTTTGCTTGGAAAGTATGATTGGGGTGTTACCTGATATTGTATTTCAGGTATCTGCTGTTTCATAAAGTTGATTATAACAAGATGGATGAGTCATGGATTTACTTTGGAATGCGGGTCTGTATGCTTCTTCTGTTTTATTTTTGTAATATCTCGTGTAGGCATTCCTACAATATGGAATGACCTGACACATAGCTCTAGCAACTCGAAACACTTATGTCCAGCTATTTTCCTGTGAGATTATACATGCTTCAATAATCTGCCATCTCATCCACTTGTGACATATTAGCACTCACCAAAAGATTCTTATTCACAATCTTTTCCCCAATAACCTCAGCTGCACAAAGAACATTCTCTGCTTGAAATGGATGTGGTTTCTCACTGAGTGCTGCCTCCCATGTCGTGTGTATCACACTCCATGATTACTTGCATGGAGAGCTATGATCTAATGATGATTACACTGTAGACTGGTGCAATATATGTTGATGCACGTAAGGGGATGGGAACTTTGTTCAAGGCTTCTGGCATTTGCAGGAACATGCATGATAGTACACATGAGGTAATAGCTCTTTGCAGTAAAAAAACTGTTAGCAATCTTTTTTGATATCTCATTTTAAAATCACTCTTAAACTTTGTGATATATTTCAAAAAGTATAGTTGAACTTGATCTCATTGCCTTCATTTGCTTCAGTTTTTCTATTGTTTTGGCTGTTGTCACATCATGCTAGTCTAAACAAGTATTTAGGTCATCCCATATTTGGTGCCTTAGGAGCAATAGGGCACATATTTGTATACTTTACTGGTTTAAAGCTTTAAGTCCATCTTCTGCAGCAGTAGATACTGTGAATCTTTCTTGGAAAAAACTTGTTTTTCTGAACCTGCCTATTTTATCTTCATTCTCAAATAATGGGTAAGATAAGATCAGCTAATTCCTCTGTCCAAATCTTATTGCCTCATGCTGACTTGCTCCTTGATGATTTTCATTCTTCTTGCCTGTCCCGGAGAAATCCTGTTCCATTACTTTTGGTAAATCTTCTGTAATGACTGGTTGTTATATACAGAATTTGAAGTCTTATCTTTTTCAAACTTGTCCACATCTTTATTTTTTTCATGTTTCATATACCATTTTCATGATTGTGGTTTATTTTGTTTCAGTTGCAGTCTTCATGTCTTTGTAGTCACTGTTTTTTCTTGCTGTTTCATGTGTTTTTCTTACATCTTTCTTTGGTACCAAAATGTCATCATCTGATTTAAGCCTGGTATTAATTTTCCTTTCTTTGTTTGAACCTTGTGCATCTTGTTTCCATTCTTCCTCTGAAGACATGTTGTTACCAACTTCAAGATTAAGATGATTTGACATTTTTCAAATTTTTTTGTACTCTTATTTTTTTCTTTTAGAAAGGTTCTGTACTGACACCTTAATAGAGTCTTTCTACTGGAGATTTGGGCTGAGATAGTCACAGCTGTTTTTCTTATATTATGTTACCTAGCCTGACTGGACCTCAATTCTTCTTTTTTGTTTTATGCCTTTTCTTTTTGTTGGTTTTTTAACTCACCAATGAGGCTGTCTGTTTCTTGTGTGAAATATGCAATATTTCCAAGGAGATCAACATTAGTTTTTATATTTTGCAATGGCTCATGTTCCACAGGTCTCACTTTATTCATTCCATTGAATTTGTTTGTGCACCTTATATATCTTGTTTATCAAGGTGTTTCTTACCACCTTAATTGGATTTCAGGTTATATAACATATTTAACATTTGGCTATCTGTGTTAGGTCTCATGGATTTTGTATCTTGTTCTTTACATCATTTAGTATTTTTATTGTTCTTCAGATCCAATGGAATCTCTCTTGGGAGTTTTTTTTATTTCCTATCTAGTATCCTTTATTAACTTTTTACGGGGTTTCTGAAATTCTGAATAATTTTGACTACACATGGAGCACAAAACAAGAAAGGTAGAATAATTAAGTACAGTATCTTTTTATCCATTGAGAACCTTTATTTATATTCACTCATCCAGTTGAAAGTCTCTTATTTTCTATAGTGTATGTTTTTTTTGTAGGCAACCTCCAGGTATTTCTGTATCACTTTAAAATCACCCAGTTTACAAATCAAGAGGTAGGTGTAATGTTTTGAAATTATTTAATTATATATATAATGAGATAACAAGATTGAAGTATGTCCTTTTATAACTTATGTCTGAGTTGTTCCCCCAAGAATATACAACTGCATTATTGATATATCTTCCTCTAACCTATTTTATGTCACTACTTTTCAGTTTCTTTTCATGTTTATTTGTTCCTGTCTACTTTAACATTGTGAGTATTCTAAATCTAAAAACTTCAAATGTTGGGTCTATTTAATTCAACTTTTACGTCTTTATAATTCAAACAACTTTCAAGTCGATACTTCTCTCAAAATCTTTCTGTTGAACATCCCCACAAATGAATTGTCATCATAACTACAATTTAAATGCAGAGCTAATACAAGATTGTGCAATATGTCTTGTGGAAGATGGACGAAGGATGAATTATGGGAAAGTGATGCATAAAGTGTGTTAAGTACTTTCAGAAATTTTTAGTCATAATTATTGACAGCATGAGATCAACCTCAACAGGAAAAGGTTTTCAGTTATTCAGAGATAAGTGCATGTTTGATATTAAATCTAAAAAGGAATGATTTTCGTGATCATAACCCATCTCTATAAGTTGATCAAAGTGAGCCTTGCAACCATTTTAAGCATTCAAGTAAACTAAATGATTTTCAATGTATACGAATAAATTGGACTTCAGAAAGTAGTTAATAAATCTCAGTTTAATATTTTAATTTCAAAAGGAATTTTGTATATGAATCCTCATTCTCTCCTTCTGTGTCATTGTAATACTTGTTTGCTCAGAGTTGCCCATCCTCTCTTTTTGTTTTTTATTCTACCTCTCTGATGTCCTGAATTTTAATGTGCAAGTTATTCATTATGGTGTATGGATATTATTAAGGCATAGTCTAACTTTTATAGCCTTCAATCCTTGGTTATGAAGCTATATAAACGAGAAAGCTGGATGGGACAAAATTATCATCCCCACTTGTCACATCTTCTCTTTCCACAATTGCCATTAATTCTCGGATGTTTGCTATTACATCATTTTTAACCAACAGAAAGACAAATTATGAAATGACTTAAAATGATACCTTGTTCTTAGTGGAAATATTTAGATGTTTCACTTAATTATTGAAAATAGCTGTTGCCAAGTACTAATTGAGCAGTGAAGGAATTTTAAGGAATTTATGTTTTAGTTACAAAGCTAGTTAAAGTATAATAGTTATAGGAAGTTTTTCTTTATGATTATTATTTGTGTATTTAAGTGCATGAAATAACTATTGTTTGATATACTATTACCTCCACAAATAAAGTAGGCATATGTTTCATTGGTAAGCTAACAGCAAAAACACAGGAGACTAAATGAAAGTACTTGTTTTCATACATATTAGTTTTGGGTTATTATAAAAATAATAGAATATAAAAATTAAAAACTTTGGATAAGGTAATGAAAACATCTACAAGGTACAAATATGTGTGTAGGTTATGCATTATATCATTTGATACTTTAGCTATGTATTGGCCAAGTTTTTTATTATTAGATAGACAAACTACAAAGGACGATAGAACAAAAAATGAAGTATGAACAACATAGACTATCATTACCCTTAAATTATTTCTGTTAAATTATTGCAGCTTTTATTCACAATCTCCAATCACTCTCAGAAATCAAAATGTAACTTAGATTTATTTTGGATTTTTTTTTTTTAGTGGCTGTAAATCAGTCAAATCAAATTAGGATAGAGAGAGTAATAAATTATAACCAAAACATTTGATATTTGTATAGAAGAGGTTTTAGGGATAAAGCAAATGAAATTTGAAAACTGTAAGATGAAAAAGTATTTTTCATCTTAAAATAAAACCCACTTTTCTTTTGTACTAGTCATCATTTTGACTCTGTATGCTTCTGGTTAGATTTTAAAAAGCAAGCTAAAGTAAATATTTTGTTTGTGTGTGTTTGTGTACTAAGCATGCAGTGCTTTCTAAAAGCTTATCAAATTTCATAAAGATACACATATCACATTAAAAGTTATAGTATGAATACTTTCATGTTGGTTATATGGTTAGTCAGACTTACCAAACCCATATCAAGAGAGTTAGTTAAATTGTAATGTCCCACCACAAGTATTTATGTGTTATGAATCAGTTTTCACAAAGAAAATCCTTTATTGTTTGGAGTTAAGTTACAGCAACAAATATTGCATTGTAATAACTTGAGTTTTGCAAAAATTAATTTTTTCCACAGTTACATTCAAATGAATATCTTTAAATGATTTTTACAACTAATGTTTAATTCAACTACATTCATCTTTCATTGTTTTGATTTTACTTTTTCCCACCAGCCATAATGCAAAATGGCTGTTGCCTTGATCTCATTATCATTACATTTCTCTTTCAATTTATCAAAACTTTTACAACAGTTTCAGTTAAAAGTTCATGTTATCCATGTGTGTTTTTAAAGATAAACAGCTTACAATTATATTGTGTATTTCTTTTATATTCTGAAGGTGCTTAAAGCTGCAAAAACTGAGGAACATCATGAAACACCAAAAAAAGACAGTGAACCTGACTTTCGGAGACTGTACAGTTACTTAGTGAATCTGTTGGAGAGTAATGAACCTCCTGACTTACCACCAGCAAAGAGTGAAGTTATAATTATGCTTCTTAAAGATCTTGCTCAAGTGGTAAAATATCCTCTTTTACAGGAAGAAAAAGAATTCCTGAGAAGTAAGTTATGTAGTAAATTAAATATATAAATGTTGTATAATGAGTTAATGATTTTTGTTTTTTTCAAATCCTGATTTGCAAAAAATGAAAATGCCTTGTTAAAAGAAATTCTCTTAATCTTGTGCTTGTGGAGTTGGGCAGTTAGATTGAACTGTTAATGTGTAATTTTATGCATGTAATAATTGCAAATATACTTTGGGCATCTTCATAAAATTATGCAAGTTATTAGTAAACATTACAAATATGGTGTACACAGAAAATCCAAACTTAGTTATAGAATATTTTTCTTAAAATTTGTCTGTAATGCTACCAATTCAGAGTGATTCAGGCATTAACTAGTCTTGTGTGCAAGCTGAATTTCTTGTTAACTGTTTTGAAATGGGTCATGGGTCAAAGGCCATGTCATTGTTTTTGTTGACCGACATTCAAAATTTTATTGAACTACTATTTTATGAATTTATCTCCTTAAGTTTAGTATCAAACTGTACATTATAATTCAGATTTTCATATTAAATATTATTTAATTTTTTAATCACACAATTAAGCATTTAAGTTCAATTTTTGTGTTTTATGTGGTATGTTGAAAACAGCACTGGTTCAAGTTAGATGTTTGTGATATCAAAATACAAAGTCTGTAGTCTTGTATGAATTAGGAACTCAACTTACCAATATTAAAAAGCTAGAATATAAAATAAAGACCTTTTATCTTTTTTCTTTGCTGAGACAACACAATGTCTAGTGAATCAAACGCGGTGGGCCCCACTCACCTTTTTCCATATTTGGAAATGGTCCCTTATATACGCTTACTTCTACATGTGAATTGAATAATCAGTTAAACACTAAAAATATTTTAGTGATTTTCTCAACAATTTTCAAATGTAATGGCATCCTCTCTTTTTCTTGAAATGAAATGTGACTATTTTACCAAATACTTATCTACTAAAATGCAGCCAAGACAGGCTACTCTGTCCACCAAATGTCGACTTTAAACTACTGTTCCCATATTATTCCAAACATACATAAATATTATATATAAGGGGATGGACAGTAAAAAATTACTCCCTTTGAAAATGTTAATTTGTTGTATTTTTTCAGATAAAAAAATATGTAAAACAGTAAATTTTTAGAACTCGCTAGACGAGATCTATTTAAGTATTTTTGTAAGTGGTCCCTTCTGTACACTTCAATATATATGATGTCAATAACAAATCAAAAGCTCAGAATATCCCCCTAGTAATTTTCTTGGCTATTTCAAAGTGCTTGGAAGTCATCTTGTTCTTTTGAACCAATGGTTTAAGTAGATAGGTCGTGTCTTCACATATTTTTGTAAACAAAATACAGCTTGCTTACTAAACTTGATAAATAGGAGTCAAATTTTATGGTATCAGTATAGTTATGATTTTTGAGTTATTTCAAATGCATATAAAAAACTTAAAACTAGTTTCACATCCTCTGTGCAAAATTTAAAAGGCTTAGTAACCTATGGCAAGCATATATTTTTAGTGTAGAAAAATATTAACTAAGCTTAGTTAGCTTTGCATAATCTCTGGGACCTTCTGAATGAATATGAAGTTTTTTTTTTGTAATACTTTGTAACTTACCTTTTTCCCTAGCTGTAGTGAAATGAGTGACAAAGGGTAAAGTGAAAAGTTTAAAAATACAAAATAAAGCTGAATTACTCATTTTTCCTTTCAAAAATGACTGCATATTATAAGAGGCAATCACACTATTTACTCTTACAAAATAATTGATTCATTTCAAATTCCTGGTCATTTAAAATTGTTACATTACCAATGCACTTAGAACAAAGCAAAAGCTGTTTATAACCACAAGATAGAGTTGTGTTAACAAAAGATAGGGTTACCATTAACTGTAGTCAAATAATAGTCATACTTCACTCATTGTATGCTTGTGTTGTCATAAGCATTTCTTTTTTCATTTATGTTTTCTTTTCTAACCTAATAACATTTCTGATTTTTAAATTTTATTTACTTTTATTATAATAACAAATAAAATGAACATGAAAAAACAAGATATACTCTAATTACACATGGATCTGGTACTCTTTTGGTCTAAAGTCTTGACAAAAGTTAACTGTATGTTTTATTAGGTTTGCTGATGGTGCTGCACATAATTCAGAACATAAAATATTAACATGCATAAAAAAATACCATATTCTACAACCTTCATAATTTAACCAACTTTCTACTAATCTTATCTATTAAAGTAATTGCATTTATTTGTTAAGTTGGTGTTAGACAGTGAAAAAGTTGACCAAATAATTAACACTGTCATAAAAAAGAGCCAGCCAGCCTGATAGGTAACTCAGTGAGTTAAAACCAAATTTTCTGTTTCTATTGGTAATAAGTAATTCAAATAGCAAATGTCATACAGAGAAATATTGACATTTTTTGAAAGATAGGATGTCACAGTAGGACATGTCATGTGGGTGTAATTTTCTGGTTTAGATTTCAGTGAAGTAAGACTGGAGGCTATAAATGTATATTATGTATAAGCAACATATATGTTACAAGTGTGTAATTTGTGCTGAACTCAGTAATCATATAGTGGTAGAAAGGAAATCTAAATTGGGCAGTTCATGGCAAAGAGGGGCATGCAATGCAAAAAAGTGATAACCAAGAATGTATTTAAGTATTTTTTTTTATATTAAGAAATTAAAATTTACATGATATTAAAAGTTCAATTATGAACTGTGTCTTGATGTCATGTTTATTGACATACAGTGGTAATGAAGTAATTTAATCAAATCTTGAGTATAACTGTGTAAAAAAAGTTATGAAATGTACACTTGTGATTAACATTATTTTATTTATGTAATGTTAATTCCTTCCAGTTTCATACTTTTTGTCTTGGTCTGTATATAAAAAATGTATTTCATGTTATCCCCATCTGCTTGGATGGAAATCCTGCTTGAACTTATCAATATATTGATAGTTTAATTAGTTTAAATATTTATCCAGTACAGTTAGAAACTGTTAATACTTTAACTACTACACTGGAAATTAAATTATGTATCGAAATATTGTTTTCTAACAGTAATGTTCCATATTCTTATAAGTATTGTCAAATCATAACTACCTAGATAGTGTAGAAATTGTAACATATTACAGTATTTTATTGCTAAAGTTGAAATTTTGATACAACGCTTAATATATCACACCACTGTCCTGTAACATAGATCAATTTTATGTTTGCTTTGTACTCATAGTTAACATATTTCATTAGTTTGAATATTTTCAGTCAAAATAATACACAAGACTAGAGACTATGTCTAAAAAATTATGGAAATTACTTAAATAAAAAGATGACTTAGCTCTACCTTTGTTAATTCATCCTATATTTTATGTTTAAAACCTGTAACTTTCTATGAATTTTATCCTTGTTAAAGGATTACATAAATCACACCAGATAGCTTAACCTATAAGCTATATCCTCCAGTCACATGTTGTCTTTCAAAAATATCCACAACTCTCTCTGACATCTTCTAAAACATTATTTATAAGAAAGAGAATGAGGATATTTTAATTTACTGAATTATGAACAGTCTAACTTGCACACAATACAGCAGTTGAGTTATTTGGGATACAGGCACAGTTTCAAGGCACAGGGTTTTGGACTGATGCAGGTGATATATGAAAAACCACAAATTCTTCAAATGGAACACAGAAGACTCATATGATGAGAGAACTCATCAGGGGAGATATCAGTGAACAGGTATGGACTAAACTTAGGTAAAGATAATGGAACACTGATGGTGATACTAGAGTGGTGAGCCACCAATATAAATCCTGGAGTGGAGGATGGGACAGATGAATTATTTTATTCAAGATTACAGTGAGTGGTTCTACTGCATATGCAAAGACCAGTGGAGATGATGCATGTATATGTGTTTGTGATCCAAAGAGGTAAGTGGTTTAAGTGAAGCTGTGGTCTCCATCATCAAAATATTTCTCGTACACTGTAAATAGCACATGTGTAGATCCTAGTGACTAGTAGCTTACACGCTGATGGAAGAAGGTCGAGTACAACTGAGAGAGGAGTTGAAAAACACTTCCAAGTGAATATTGAGTGCAAGTGAGGAAAAATTTTGAAATATTGACGAAAACTATCTCTTTGAGACATTGTATATAGATAAGACTGGGTGGAGGAGGAAACAAAACAAGTAGGGGAAGAAAACTGGAGAGAAAGACTATTGGTAAAAAAGGATGGTAACCCCTCTATGAACAAAAAAGTGTGACCACAGTTACTCACTGGACCCAACTCAATTCTCAACTTGGTAATGACTAAAAAGCTCAATGAGTCAGATTCCAGGTAGAAAAATAAAGCTGGTAAGAAGAATTTAAAGAAACAGGAAACTGGGAACTAAAACAAGGTATAATGGTGGGGGATTCAGTTTGGCACAATGTGGAAACTGAGAACAAAAGCAAGGATTGATGATGGGTAGCATCAGCTTGTGATACAATCAAATCAGGATTACCACAAAAACTTGTGGAAAATAGTAAAGAGAATGATAATCACCTACAAAAATTTCTCTGAGGCATGGTGGAGTGCTTCAGACTTAGGCACAGAGAGATGTAAAGATTGGGCTAATAGACGTATAGTATATTATAAATATTATACTAACACACATCTACATAAATTTTTGTGTAAATTAAAAAACAAATAAACTGTTTATAAACAAATAGCCAAAAATAGGAGGGGCAGAAAGTGTTCGTACAATTCAGAACATGTGAAAAAACTGATATTCCCGTAACAATTTTGTTTAGTTTGGCGAATAAACTATATTATACCATTCCAGAACTAGACACTAGGTTCATAATTATTGGAATTTAGCCAGCAAAAATTTACTTCCGGCAATTTAGCGCCGTCTCCGTCACTATCTGCTTGGTCATCATGGCGAACAGGAAACAACTGTCCAGTAATTTAAAAAACCGAATTATTGCAAAATACAAGTCTCGTGTGTCTCTCTCCAGTATTGCTACACAAATTAATGGGCCGAAATCTACTGTTCGAAGCATAATTGCCAAGTTTAAACTTACATGATCAACTGCTAATCTCCCTCGTTCTGGACGCCCCACTAAAATTCCAGAGAAAATCAAGAGGTAGGTTCTCAAAGAAGTTAGTTGGAACACTTGTTTATCACATACAGAAACTGGTGTTGAAATAAGCACCTCTACAGTTACGAACATGTTATGCTCTTCTGTTCAAAGCATGCCGTCCTCGTAGAACTCCATATTTAAAGCCTGTTCTTTTAGAAGCACGATTGGGGTATGCAAGAAAGCATGTAGATAAACCCTTTTCCTATTGGAAGAGTATTCTTTGGTCAGACGAGACTAAAATCAAGTTTTTCGGTCACAATTGTGTTCGCAATATTTTCTGTAAGAAGGGGGAACGAAATCTTCCAAAGAACAACGTCTTTACAGTTAAACACGGAGATGGCTCGATCATGCTATGGGGCTCCTTCAGCTCTAATGATGTAAGCAAACTTTACCATGTCAACGGAATATTGAAAAAAGAAGAGTACGTTGATATATTAGTCACTTATATTAAGAATGATGCTCGGTACTTGGGGCTTGGGCGTCGTTGGATCTTCAAGTATGACAGTGACCCTCAGTGCACATCAAAATATTTGCAATCCTGGTTGCAGAGGAACCATGTATGTGTTCTTGAGTGGCCGTCGCAGTCACCCGATCTCAACCTAATTGAAAACGTTTGGCATGAGTTGAAGACCAGGGTTCATCAGCGTCATCCGAGAAACTTGCAAGAGTTGGAGGCCTTCTGTGAAAAAGAATTGAAGGAAATACCAGTCAAGTACTATCAAGCGATCATGGAGGGCTATGAGGAGATACTGTGCCAAGTAATTCACCTGAAAGGCTACACATGTTTGGTTATTTGTTTATAAACAGTTTATTTGTCATTCAATTTTTGTAAAAATTTACTCAGATATGTGATATTATAACATTTATAATATATTGCACTTTTATTATCCTAATCGTGATACTTTTTAAGTTATGAAGAAAAAACCTACTCACGACGCACTATTCTTTTACCAACGAATAGTGGGATTGACCGTCACATTATACACCCCCACGGCTGGGAGGGCGAGCATGTTTAGCGCGACGCGGGCGCGAACCCGCAACCCTCGGATTACGAGTGCACGCCTTAAAGCGCTCGGCCATGCCAGGCCCAATGAAAAACTAACAAAAATCTGAAATTTTATACCAAAATGAGTTTTTAAGGTCGTAATATGTTTTTATGTTTTATGTGTGTAATAATGTTTTCAAACGGATTTTTCAACTGTAGCATCAGTTTTATGTCCAATGAAAATAAATATTTTAAGTTGAACCCTCCTGTTTTATATCAAAGAATAATTTCTTGAAAAGTTTCGTGGAATAATAAATAATTGTTCTATACCAAGCCCAGATTTTATATTTTATTCATGAGCAGTCTTAAAGCATTCGCCCCCCAGTGGCTCAGCGGTATGTCTGCGGACTTACACGCTAAAATCCGGGTTTCGATACCCGTGGTGGGCAGAGCACAGATAGCCCATTGTGGAGCTTTGTGCTTAATTCAAAACAAAAAAAAACTTAAAGCATTTATCATTTTTGTATTTTTATTTTTTCAGAATATTTGCGTGAATTTTCAAAGAAGGTACCGTAATGAAGAGAATGAAGGAGAGTGGCGCGGCGTTCCGTAAAAAGCGGAAAGCAAAAGAAGAGGAGGCAAAAAAGAGTAAAGACGCGCTATTGAAATTCATCAAAAGGAATTCTATGGCCGAAGTGGAGGGAAAAGAAAGGCGAAAATCATGCCGAGACCGAAGATAAACTTGATATTGCTAACTTTGATAATCGTACTGCGGAAGACGATATTGACAGCGTTGATGCAGCGAAAACTGTCAATGATGATGATGCACGTGAAGTTGAAGAATTGGAAAGGAAATCACTAGTTGGCGCGAAAACAGACCCAGCAACTGATTTTACAGATGTTGTTCTGTGGCCTGTTGAGATTGACAATGAAATTCGCGCTATGCTTGTCCGACAGGGATCTGCTGCTGTGCAGCACCTCGATCATGAATTCAAGGAGGTAGCGTGACCAGGAACGAAAACAAAAGGCGACGTTAGAAAGCTAACAAAAAACTGGTTTTTTAGGGATTTGCGGAATGGAGAGAAAAGTTTGCGAACATGGATGGTGTATTCTCCTTTTAGAGAGGCCCTGTTTTGCTTCTGTTGCAGACTGTTTTCAACTGGACTGTCGAGTTTTTCTGGTGATGCGGGTTTCATGAATTGGTGGAAATTAAATCCAAAAGTATATGAACACGAAGCTAGCACATCGCATGCCTAGGCGTTCCTCAACTGGAAGGAGCTAGAGATCCGGCTTGCTGATGGAAAGGTAATTGACAAAGTAGAGCAAGAACTTATTGAGAAGGAAACTAAGAAGTGGCGAGAAATCCTAGCTTGATTACTGGACATCGTCAGGTTTCTCGCCAAGCAGAACCTGGCACTACGAGGTCACCGGGAAGACATCCATGATGATGAAAGAGGCCAGGAAAACAAAGGGATTTTTTTAGAATTGGTACATTTGTTGGCCAAGTATGACCCTGTGCTCCGTGAACATTTGGTGAAAGTTAGCTGGGAAAGAAAATCGCCACTTCTTATCTGTCACCAGAAATTCAAAATGAATTTGTGAGCATTTTGGCAAAGCAGGTGAGAAAGAAAATCATCGATCAGATAAATTAAAGCAAGTATTTTTGCATAATTTTTGATAGCACTCCTGATGTATCCCATAAGGACCAGATGAGCGAGGTGTTGCGCTACGTATAAATGGACGAAAATGAAGTGAAAGTGGAGGAGTCGTTTCTCCGGTTCATCGAGACAAAGGGTAAAAGCGCCGAGGAAATTTCTAGAGTGATTTTGAAAGAACTGGAGAACGATGGGATTCAGATTGGTGACTGCCGTGGCCAGGCATTTGACAATGCTGCTGTTATGGCAGGCCACCGATCAGGTGTGCAGAAGCGCATCTCCGAAATTAACCCAAAAGCTTTATTTGTGCCATGCACAAACCATTCACTAAATCTGGCTTGTGTATATGCAGCTTCTGTGGCGGTTCACTCTATTACATTTTTTGGCACACTGGACCGGTTATTCTCGTTCTTTTCTGCATCTACACATCGCTGGGACGTCTTAATTCAGGTGACCGGTCTAAGTATCAAGCGGGCTGTGGAAACTAGATGGAGTAGTCGAGCAGACGCAGTAAATGTTGTAATGAAGAAATTATCGGAAGTTGTCATCGCCCTGGAACAGCTCACAGGAGAAGGAGAAAATGCAGTCACAAGATCAGATGCATCTTTAATTCTCGACTCGGTACAGTCGTTTCCGTTTCTTTTATTTCTGAGCCTTTGGAAAACTGTTCTCCCATAAATTAATGATGCCCAGAAGTATCTTCAAATAAAAGGGCTGCATCTGCAACAAAGTTCTGTCAAGCTCACAGCGTTGAGAGATTGGCTTCTTCAGAATAGAGAAAAGATGGTGGACACTGCAATAGACGAGTCAAAAAACTCTGCTCTGAAATGGGGATAAGCATGGAGCGTCGAGTCCACAAAAAGAAACGAATGGATGGTGAAGGATTGACTGATGCAGTGCTGGGGTTTATTACTGAGTTGAGACGGGAAATGCTGTCTGTCATAGACAGGTTGACTGAAGAAATATCTTGCAGATTTCAACAAGTTCATGATCTTGCAAGTAAATACGTTTTTCTTGTACCGTCAAATCTGCTTGATGATAATTATGATTGTCAGCTTGGCGAAGTTGATGAATGATTTTGATAGTGTTATTTATAACTTTACCGAAAAAAAGCGCGAAAAGTTTGTTTGTAAATTTTCAACCTACTTGATGCCTTGCAGCAGTTCTTTTACAAAAAATATTTTTTTAGTAATATTTGCAAATTAAAAATAAATTTATTTTAAATTTTTTAAAACTAGTTTTTTAAAGGGGTTGAAAGTTTGTTATATTTGTTTGTGTATCCAGTTTGCATAGCCAGTTAATTTAATTTAACAAATTTTTTATGATTTGAATTATACGTTTTTGTTTTGAAAAATCTTTGGTTTTCTTTGATGACGACTGTATATGTATACGAGTACTGTAATAAGATGAAAGTCTGGGACTAATAACAGCGGTCTAAAATTAAATCCTTGATTGTAATTCCATGAAAATAAATATTTTGAGGACTTTCTGGAATTTTGCGGGGGGAAGGCAAATCTTACAAACCGCCCCGGTCTGCAAAAATAGTTGCTATGCCACTGCTGTTACAGCTTATTTGTTATAATCTAAGAAGCAGTTGTTAAAATAATGATTTTAATATAATTAAATTTAAACATTGATTATGTGTGGAAGTATGGTGTCTGCCTTTATAAAACTTTTGTGAGATGAAACTATAAAGTATCATGTGTAAATAATATATTTTCTCAAGTTGCATATAGCATAAAGTCAAACTAGTGAAAGTGTAAGTTTAATTATTGCATAATTCTTTAAAATTTTACTGATAACGCTGAGGTACACTGAAAACAATTTGCTTTAGTAACACAATGTATATGTAGAAGCCTATATTTTTACTCTTGTGTGTTTTCTGGGGGTGGTAAAAAAAATGGTCATTGTCATTGCTCAGCCAACTCAGGAGGATTATGGGTAATATATAGGGATTAAGGATGACCCATGTAACATTCAATCTCCCAAAAGATAAAAGCCAATAAATGTACTGTCGGATTGCCTAGATGTCTCTAAACTAAGTTTTACTCATGTAACATATAATCTTTCAACATAATAAGGCCGATAAATTCATTGTTGGATTGCCAACTCCAGAGGCCTAAAAAAATCCATGACACTTATATGATCCATGAAATAGTAATGTGAACTCAGGAATTCATTGTACAAGAAAAGGTTCATGAAATTCAAATGAAGAAGTTTTTAGATAAGAATGATAATGTTGTTGTTTTGAATTAAGCACAAAGCTACACAATGGGCTCTTTGTGCTCTGCCCACCAAGGGTATCGAAACCTGGTTTTTAGAGTTCTAAGTCTACAGACGTACCGCTGATCAACTGGGGGGGGGGAGCAAGAAAAGAATGAACTAATAAATATAAACATGTGAATTGTTCGAATGAATAAAATAATGTCAAAAGGTAACTATCTCATGAAATAAATAAATAAATTGTCACACCAGAAAACTACACACACACAAATGCCTTAAATCGAAAGTTGCCAATTGAGAAGTGTAGAGGGAGCCACATCCATCACGTATGCCGTTTATGCCACTATTAATTAATAGATGACGCATGATGGTTTGCATGAGAGATAAATGTTAGAATCTTCCAATTCCAATAGGGATTAAAGGAAAATGTGGCATGCCTAAAGAAAAAAGTTCACAAATAGAGGACAGCACTGAATGAGAATAGCTTATCTTGCAGTGTATCCGAATTAATTTATTTTCTATAAGAGCATAAATTCAGATACCACAAGCAATGTGAAAAAATTATATTTTTAAAAATATAATTGAACTCGCTTGTACTAATATTTGCTTATAGTACCACTGTCAATTCTTATATTGATGTAATAATTAATGCATCTCTAAATACAACATGTCATTTTTGTCATAAAAATGAATTGAATTAGAATTATGCAAATGAAAGCATAAAATGAGTGACTAATTTTTGATATGGCCACTAAAATGGATTTTGTACATCATGGAAGTTCAAGCATTAATTAGGCGAGCTTGAAAGAGTCACGTGTTTAGTATCTTTGGTTTGTTTAACCTTGGCAGCATCATACAGTGTTGTCATAATCCTTTCTTTTTATGTGTTAAAGACATAGATTTTATGTGTGCATATACGTATTCGTAGTAAAGTTAAAAGGTATAAAAACTTCACTACACTGACAACAGTTTAGGTCTGTTAGTCTTGTGTACTTATTTTTGAAACAGCGTATATGTGTACTTGTCATAGACCATGTAAAAGTCTTGGTATTTTAAATAGTAACATAGAGCGATTATCGGCTATGTATGATCAGTGATAAGTGAATATATAGAAAATGGACGAATAAGTGGTAAGTCGCTCATTTATTATTTTTATCACAGATAATAAATTTTAACATAATTAATTCTAGACGTTGATGACTTGTCTGCAGCTTGATTTAATTTGAATTTCGCATACAGCTACTCGAGGGCTATCTGCGCTAGTCGTTTGTAATTAGCAGTGTAAAACTAGTAGGAAGGCAGCTAGTCATCACCACCTACCACCAACTCTTGCGCTACTCTTTTACTAACAAATACTGGGTTTTACCGTCATATTATAACGCCCCGTGGCTGAAAGGGCGAGCATGTTTGATGGGGGTATTCGAAGCCGCGACCCTCAGATTACGAGGCGAGTGCCTTAACCACTTGGTCATATTTACAGAAAGTCATTACAATAATGGTTTTAATATATGGGAATCTCGTGTAACACAAGTAATTTTTTCTCGCAAAGTAATAAGAGTTTTAATTATTAGATAATAAACGCATTATTAACAATTTTTTGTACACTTTTTATTTAATATATATCAATTTTAACGTGCAAACATATATCATGTGCATGGTAAAAATGTATTATCATGTTACGAGTAATAATTCTTCATGTCATTGAAAATACTTGATCAATTCAGTTTTTATCATTGTATCATCCTCTTTTGGAAAAAAAATTAATTATGAAAGTATTAATAATTTAATACTGTTGTTTTGAATTAAGCACAAAGCTACACAATGGGCTATCTGTGCTCTGCCCACCACGGGTATCGAAACCCGGATTTTAGCGTGTAAGTAATTTAATACTAAAAATCTTTAAGCAATAAGTTTTAATTATTGTATTGTCCTTTTTATGGCAAATTAATTATAATGCATTGGTTCTGAGTCTTTTTTTTCAAGACTTGAATTCATTATAAATGATTTATTTAATTATTGTTAGTATTCTTTTATGGGGAATTACCGCTATTTTTTCACTAAAATAGGTCTTAAAAATTTTACCCTGCGGCTTCCAGGCCTGAGGTTACATTGTTCTTAGGCTTAAGAGGATTTATGTACCGCAAGCCATTAAATATCTTGGTAAGACTGGTGGAAGTGCTGCGCCCTTGTTGTGTTTATCTTTTTTATCAAAATTTAACTAATCAAAATGGGGTTGAGTCTTCAACGACCGTTAATGATTAATCATGTTTATGTATAAACATGCATTGTATGAGTTATGGCTGCCTAGAAAAACATTCTCTACTTTATGCTCGCCAATTCTACTGTGGGAGGTGGCGTTATAATGTCATATTCAATTCAACTATTCGTTGGTAAAACAGTAGCCCAAGAGTTAATGGTGGGTAGTGATTACTAGTTAAATTAGGGACAGCTATTGCAGATAGCCCTTGGGTAGCTTTGCATGAAATTCATAAACAAGTTGTGTTTTAGTTCCGGGGTTTGTGGATTCGTATACATTTTTCTGCATTAGTTTATTGTATTTAGGAGTTTTCTTTTGGTTCCATATTTGTTTATGATATTATGTCGTTATTGTAATACATATTTCTGTTGCATTTATAAAACGCACAGTGATTGTATAGCAGTAATTATCAATTATAGTATAGTTTTCAGTACTACTAATAGTGTTTTGTTTGTGGTAAGTTTTATAATTTAATATTTACTAGTATTTAGTCCAATACGTTTTTCTGCAATTTAAGTTTGATTGTAAGTTGGACTGATATGGAAGTCGAACTAGTTTGGTGGATGATCACTGTCTTTGGTTTGTTTGTTTATTTTGTATTTCGTGCAAAGCTACTTGAGGTCTGTCTTCCCTAGCCGTCCCTAATTTAGCAGTGTAAGACCAGAGGGAAGGCAGCTAGTCATCACCACCCACCGCCAACTCTTGGGCTACTCTTTTACCAACGAATAGTGGGATTTACCGTCACATCATAACGCCCCCACGGCTGAAAGAGCGAGCATGTTTAGTGCGACCGTGATTCGAACCCGCGACCCTCGGATTACGAGTCGAACACCTTAACACACTTGGTCATGCCGGGCCTCAGCATCGGGATATTGCAATTTTCTGCAGTTAGTTGTAGTCATGTTGCTTCCGTTTTTAGCTGATCAAGTCTTCTATTGTTATGTAATTATGGGTGTTGTTTATATCTATATTATTTCTCAGAGAGCAGTATAGGCAAGTGATAGTAAGAGTAGCGTTATTTTTTAAAGTTATTTCTAAAGTTCTGCTTTCATTTTTAAGGGTGAAACTTGTATTTCATAGATAGTGTGTGTTTTTATAAGGGCTAAGATGCCCCTATTTGATGTGTCTTTTGATTTTTTGTCGTGTCTTACAGTAATGTAATTGTTTATATTAAATCTGTTGTGTTCGCTATGCGATGTTTCTGTGATTATTATTATATCCTCGTTGGTACAACTTACTATATTTTCGATTTCATGCCGTTTAGAAGCTATACCAACTTAGCCCACCTTGGATGTTGACGTGGAGAACCATGAATTTCTTCATTATTTGGGGGAAATTGATTATATTATTAGCGATAATATTAGTGTAAAATATTTGTTTGTGATGTTTGTCATTATTGTGGTAAAATCTTCCCTTTTGTTCGTGTTTGCTGCTTTCTGCGATGAATTCACACACACAAATATATTTCAAAATGTTTATGAAGTGGTAGATTTGTTGTTTTAGGTTGTCTGTTGTAGTTTTTTTTTCAGTTTCTTTGGTTGTATTTGTTTTCAAGTGAGGTTGTTTCTTTGCCGACAGCCATTGCATATGCTTTGTACTTGTTTAATGGATTGGTATTTAGTGCATACTGTGATTTTTCGTTACAATTACATCATTTTGGTTATTCCTGTGTTTTAAGGCATTATTTTGTACATTGAGCTATCTTAAACAAGACATCTTGACTCTGACTATGAAGTTGCCAGTTGTAACATTGTGTTACTATGTATAATCCTCATAATTTTTTGCTTTTTTAGCAGGATATATTTAGAATCATAGTATGATACCATTTTTGATTTGACCTTGTATATTATATGTGTTTTCTGTTATACTCTTTCGTGTTATAATTTATCTTGGACTTGTCTCCGATTTATTATGTTATATAATATATATATGTGTGTGTGTGCATTAACCTACGTGTGAAGGTTTCAAATAACCAGAAATTTTAATTCAAATTTAGAAGTTAATTAAATTTATTATATTTACTAACAAGATTGATACACACAATTTTTTTTCTCAACATAAATATTAAAGAAAACAAACAAACAATACAGTTTATAATAACGGTTATTATAAATAGTTCTTTACATACAAAATTTTACATGCTCTCCAATAATATTTAGTTTTCCATCTGGTCTGAAATTGAATATTTTCTCGACGGTCGAGGTCCACAACGAGAAAATTAATTTTATGTTGGTACACAGACACATTTTACTTTATGGGAATGCTTGCTGCCTTTATTATTGGCCCGGAATGGTCAGGTGAGTTAAGGTTCGACCCCTAATTCGAGGGTCGCAGGTTCGAATCTCCGTCGCATCAAGCATACTCGCCTTTTCAGTCGTGGGGGCGTTATACAGTTACGGTCAATTCCACTATTCTTTGATAAAAGAGTAGCCCAAGAGTTGGCGGTAAGTGGTGATTACTAACTGCTCTCCCTCTAGTCTTACACTGCTAAATTAGGGACAGCTGACGCAGATAGCTCTCGAGTAGCTTTGCGCGAAATTAAAAAAAACAACCAACCAAACAAACAAACATCTATTCTTGTTTGGCTTAACACGGTTTACAAGCTTAGCTTACTTTTTACAGTGGAAGATTGGTATCTATTGTACTCGTAAAAGTAGTAAAGTTTTTTTTAATTTTGCCCAAAGCTTCACGAGGGCTATCTGCGCTATCCGTCTTTAATTTAGCATTGTAATTGCTCGACTCGTAATCCGAGGATCGTAGGTTCGAATACCCGTCACACCAAACATGCTCGCCCTTTCATCTATTGAGGTATTATAAAGTGACAGTCAATCACACTATTTGTTGATAAAATGACAGTCCAAGAGTTACTGGTGGATGTTGATGACTAGCTGGCTTCCCCTCTAGTCTTCTACTACTAAATCAGGGACGGCTAGCGCAGATTAGCCTTCTTGTAGCTTTGTGTGAAATTCACATCAGACCAAATATCTTCCTAAGAGTTCTTTGACAAAGGCATCACGTTGCTTACGTAATGACACGTAACGTCAAAATGCAATTCTAAAGCAAACCAATTCACAGCAACTTTGTATCAATGTGGTTGCTACGTGACTTGCTAATTTGTATAATCAATATCGTTTTTATAATTTACTCAATCATGTACACTCTGAAAATTGCATATACTAAGAAAATTACTTCTTTTTTGTTCTTGTTTCTAAATTGCTCATATTGAACTAAATTACTTAAAATACACATTTTCTTCTTGGCCTTAATTTTTGTTCAGGTCTATCCGGCATCACTTTTGGATTTTTTACTTCTCTGTCAGTTAGGGCTTCTTTAGTTTTGGAAAATCGACTTCTTGGAATTCTGAGCATCTGATTAAGGCTAGAGAGTAGATAAGATATTTCTTGAAACTCGTTAAAGTCGTTATACGTCACAATTAGTGAGAGAGTTTGTTATTGTTGCATTATTAAACAGATTTTTGTGATTAACTTCAGATGATGTTTTTCTTTCTGGTTGTTTTCTTGCATATCTTTTTGTGCCTAAGTTATCTTGTTAACTTTAAATGTTTAGATGTAGTGTGTTACAATTATATTATTCATTTAGTTTGAAGTGTTGTTTGTAAAAATGCTGCTTAACATTTTTGAAGTATATGATTTAGTTGACTTGTAAGAGTTAAATAAAAACACTGTTTTTTAAAATACTGATTACTGATATTATCGTTCTCTCTTAAAAAAAGAAATGAAATCTCCAATGTATATGTATATATAAACAGTTGGTCCAGTTGTTGTATAATATCTAATAATAAATTCGACGAATTGTCATAACATTATTCGCATACCTAAATTAATTCATATTATTATAGAGTGAAGTAAACCGCTCTCCAGAACCCCCAAAATTAATATTTTTATCATTTGTATATACAATAAAAGATTTGTCAGAGAGTATGTAACAAAATCTATGTAAAGATTTTCTTTACAACATTTACTGAGAAAAAGTGAAAGCACCTGCTAACATATTTAATGCCAGGGTTTCAGTATTCGTAAAAGATGGTTATTATACAAAAAAATACATATTTTACTAACCACTCCGTGGAATTGACATATTCATAGAACGCCATCTCAGCGGCATTGGAATAATAAACTGTGACATGTTAGAGTGCTTTCAGTTTCTTGAAAATTGCAGATAGTGAAAAAGTGTAGGTAATTGTAAGTGTTAATTAATTGGTATGTATTATACATTTCTTTGATTTTGTTGCTCATTGGATGTGTTTTAACATCCTATACTTTTAGGTTTACTTCCATTTGAATCGCATATATCCTTTACAGCTAAAGAAATAAGTTAAACTCTGTTATTCCTAATAATTTCTTATTTGAAAAAATAAAAAATCTTTATTTGAGTGTAACGGTAGTGCAACCGATAACTACAACCCACGTAATTTACGGTTTGCTTCTGGGGAGCATATTTATTTTAGTATTAAATATTACTAGCTTAACACTTCAAAAGTTCTTAGTTTAGTTAGAATAGAACTTGCACAGAAAAAACATTAACGTTAATATTATTAACCATTAAATGTCTTCATGCTTTCCTTTTATTTTTAATTATAATACTGTATCATAATGTATTACCAATGTAAACAGTTATGAGGATAAATCATTATTGACTGGCTTACTAGTGTATGATTTTAAGTCACTGGCCAAAGGTTACTGTGTTTTACCTTTCAACTGTATATAATAATGACTGAAGAAGTGTCATTAACAATGTATCATCTGTTGTAACATACATACTTTATTACTTAAGTAAAATTGCAGTTTTGGTATTTATTAAAAATACAGCATTCATATTAATAGAATTTGACTTTTGTGATCAATTCAGTGATGTGCTAAAACTTATATGGTATTCATTAACCAAAATAGTATGGATATTCATCAGTAGAGAGCAAATCAAATATATTTTGTATATTTAAAGAGAAAGTGTACATGCAAAACAAACTATTTTGTATATTGTTAGTTTCATTATGAAATTTATGAAGTATTCATAATAGAGTAAATGTGTTATTTTTAATCAGCTATCTTTAGAGGTAATAACTGAGCTGTTTTTTATACTGTTTTATCCTCTTCAGTGTACAAGAGTTTTCTAAGTCATCAGGTGATAATGATGTATTAGTGTTTTTGATAATATACCACTAAATCAAACAATGTATGCTTTTTATTACAAATAAATGTAAATATCCCATTATTAGCCAAACTTTATTCACTTGTAAAAAAATTCTGGTTTAATGTGTTCTTAGCAGTATTCCTGACTCTAAACATTCTGTGGAAAATATTGGATTGCTCTGAACCTGGTAGATGTTATTTCCTTGACTGTGAAAAGAAAGATGGGGGGGGGGGAAAGACACTAGGCTCAGAAGGTATTCTTCTCATGGTTTTAAAGCAGGCCTGTTATGTGATTCTCTCTTTTTCTTTTTAAACAATGAGCAGGTGTCTGATGATTGGAGAAATACTAATCTTGCTCCTTTTATAAAAAGGAATATTAGAAGTGTAATAAATTTTTTATTATTTACTAAGAATAATATGAGCATTGTATGCAAAAACGGCTCATTTGGGTTGAGAAAATATTTTACATATAAGAGCAAACAACGTTTGGATCTTCTTTGGTCATTGTCAGGTTCACAAAGAAAGAGGTAATTGACCGGAAGCTGACCACATGTTTGAAAGGGGGTTGTGTAACTGAGTCTTTGAATGTAGAAGGCAGTGTTAGATGTTTGAATATATAATTTTATTTATTTTATTATATTAATATGAGCATTAGTATCACAATGTTTTCACACACACACACACACACACACACAGTATTTATTATTATATTAAATAGCTAATAGAAATGAAAAGACATCAACAGCGCTTTACCTATACTTGTCACCTTCAACTGCAATTGAAAAACTCGAACGTTTATTAGCATGAAGGTGAAAAAATAAGACACGTTTATTTTTTTTTTCGAACATTTCACAATACGTTCTTTAGCCGGCGTCACGTATCCAAGTCTTCTAGCTGAATGTGACGAAAAATGGTAATTTTTGTCCACAGCCAAGTCTCGACTTATCCGTCTGCAGTGTTCTCAATTTGTGTGTTATGCAGTGCTGGCAAACTCTGGAATCTCAGATGGTTTACACAGGAAGTGTATATTGTAAATATTTTCTGAGTACAGTCCAAGTGTGAGTTTTGTACGGAAACTAGACGTAGTTTTAATATCTGTTTTCTGGTTTCTACATTATATTTTATCACTACTGATAGCATTTAAAATTTTTTCAGGATAAGTATGATGACATTCTTAAAAAATATCGATTTTTATTTTATACATATTTATAATAAATATGTATTTATTATATATTTCACAAGTTGAATAAATGTGATTTATAAATTGGAAATGCCAAGTCATGGTTAGATAAAGGGAGCACAAAGAAATTAATTTCTTAAATTATCACAAAAGCTGCTTAGTGGTACATTTTGCAAACTCTCAATACTTGAGTGTGTTAACAGTTTCCAGCAACATATATCTCAAATATCATATTGTTGATTGTCTGGAGTATGCAGTTTTTCTTTTATTTTATAATTTGCCACCAGATGATATTATATTTAGTTCTATGTGTAATGATTGTAGGATATTGACAAACAAGTCCATTGAGCTTATTCACATAGTGACAGTTGATTTATGTCTGACTAAACAAGTGTGACAAAGATTGTAGCACTAACTAGTGTCAGCCATTTTGTGTCTGTGGGTTGTTACAGTTCTAATACTGTATAAGTTGGTATCATGCATAGAAAAAGCTTGACAGTCCAACAAAATGACAGGAAAAGTATGCAGAATATAACAACTATCAAGAGTTGACCTGGAAGCTATCTGCAATTAAGTTTTACTTGTGCTATACAAAAATTTTAGAGCCTAGTAAAAACACAAACTTGATCTGCAAAACCATCTAGTGAAATGTGATATCACAAAAGAAAAACAACATGGTTTTACTAACTATTTTACAAAGACATTACACATTACCTGGGTGATGGGAAATATGTAGACTTAATGTATTGAGAGTTTTAAAAAAAACTTTTTGTCACACAGGAACTTAGCTAAGAAATCCACATTGTAGGATGGTTGAATCAGAGAAAGCAAAAGGTGTGTAAAAGTCCAATCATAGTGGACCCTGGGACAGGATTAGTAAATTATTAGTTTGCAGATCACATTAAATTTTTGATATTTCTAGCTATGTTGAGACAGTAGATTGACTTAGATTGTTTAGTTAGTTGGACACAAACGACCTTTAATTATAATATGTTCAAGATAATCTCGTCTGGGTTGTTATAAGTAGGATCACATGTTTACCATGGATGAGAACCTGAATTGTCATTATTAAAAATAATTACTGGCTACAATGGCATTACTGATTTTTTGTGTTCATTTCATGCTTGCATTTTTTTATTTTTACAGGTGGGCTGTATTTGGTTTAGACATTACTACTTATATATAAAAAGTAAAAGAAAAAAGAAACATAATTAATAAATAATTGTGAGGGATATCATCACACTTTTTTGTGATCAACAAAGTCTGAAAATACATTAGTGCAAGTGTGAGCTATAAATTCATCTATTTTATACACACTAACATTCATGGATTTATCATGCCAAGCAATATTTATCCTACATGTCAATTGAATGTCCACCATGCAGAGAAGCTGTGAAATATTAAGAATTCTTTCATAGTGGCATAGTTTAATAGTATAGTTATTTACATATATGTAAAATATGTAAACTGTTGTATGTTGATTGAAGAGGCAATATGATCAAGGTCTGTATAATGTGTTGTTATAGGCATGGACACCCTAGTCATTTGAGAATAAACTGGATAACAGTCAATTTTTATTGTACTTGTAATTCCAAGAATTAAGATCTGATAAAAGAAAAAAGAAAAAGAAAAATAGATAACGGTCAGTTTTGAAGTTAAGACCAAGGAAACTTTTGTAAGTAATATCAGAATGATTCCACTTCCTATTTGTTCTACAGGTCTGAACAAAACTTCAAAAATTGCTGTTCTTTTTAATGTAATGGCTAAATATTTTGTTCAGTTAGTGTGACATTTTTCAAAGTTAAGGGAATGATGTTAAATGTGTTCCAAATGTGTTTTTTAAATAAAAAAATTGTGCAATTTTGTGCATAGAAGAAGAAAATTAGGTGAACTTTAGCATTGCATATTTTAGTTTTAGCTTTATGGATTTTCCTAAAATTTTTTGTGAGCTGAGCAGACTGGAAGGCAATTTGGATAAAGAATTCGTGAAGGAAGTAATAGGTTGCAGGTAATTGAAAATTGCAGTCTGTTGGTTCCTGTAAATAATGCACTGTGTGCTACACCAATTTGTCTTGGCTGCACAACACACTACCATGTGTCTTGATCAGTTTAACCATAATTTTGATTAATTTATTATAGTATGTGAAGCTAATCAGTTATTCAAATTAATCACCCACCTCTAGGTAGACAAGATTTTAGGCTATATACTTTTAGGTTTAGTACAAGTCAAAAGAAGTCACCAGCTTATCCTATAAAGTACTGGTAAAATGTCATTTGGAATATTGTGAGAATGATTCCAGGATTGGAGAGTTGTCATATGGGAATGGATTGAAATTTTGTCAAGTGAATATTGATCTCCACACTTTGCAACCTGTGATAATGTATGATCTGGAATCCCAGCAAGCTGCAGTTAATCTCATAAGTTGTGTCTCTTGATCAGACTTATCCAAACATTTATCTGTTTTTGGTACTGTTGGGCACTTTAAATTTGATGTTGCTGCTAACAAATATAATTTTCAGAAAAACTTATTTCAACAACTTTTTGTTACCATTCAGATGTATTTTATCTCCTTCAAGTGAGAAATCTCTTTTTCTTCAGAACAAAACAATCACAAGTGAAATTGTCAAAATCCTTTACAATAATACTGTATAGAAATAAAACTTGGTTGTTTTCAACCAATTTCAAAATTTTGGTTCATTAAAAATACATGTTTTAGCCTCTTATATCAGCAAACTGTGTTAAAATGATAGGTGCATTGTTTCAGTTTGCAGAGAAAAAATGTGTTTAGCTTCTGTTATCAATGGGTGTCACTTCTGAACATGTTTCTTGTTACCTAGGGATTGAATAGTTGTAAAGGTTTTGCCTGAAAGTTGTCCTGATTTGTTATCTCTGTTTTAAAAAGCAGTGACTTACTTTGTCTTCCAGCAAGCCATGTGACAAGGCCAACTAAATAACAGCAGCAGTATGCATGTTTTGATCTTTTCACTCTCTTACTTGGAGATTTTGAGGTGCTGTATGATGACTGGAAGGGTTTTGATGGAGGCTGTAGTGATTTACTTGGTGATAATGCTGACTGAATTTTGTCACTAATTTTCACTTTTCTGTCCATTTATTTTTATATGTAATCTTATAGTCTGCTATATTCTTTGTTTTTCATTAATTATAATCTTTGTGTTTGCATACTCTTTAACCTCCTACATTTTTAGCTAAAAAATGGGATTTTTCCTCCAAAAAGAGAATGGTATTATAATCGGTAAGTCTTTATGCATTTTCTGTGGCTCCTGGTTCTTTGTAATATTTGTAACAAGTTAAGTATCATGAAATCATTGAATTTTGAAGATAATCACAATAACTAGTTGATTTCCCATTGAAAACTAAAGTTCAGAAAAATTATATATTAATGTAGGTTTATATAACTTTATCAGGAATTGTATTATGGATATTAAATTATGGACTATATACAATTTTTAAAAGCGGTCTCCAACAGAAATGGCTGCACTGAGATAATACTTACTGATCACTGTACCTTCATATTTGCTTATGTGTATTGAAATAAATAAATAAATATTATTTGAATAATTTTTAAATAAAAAAAATCTAACACTTGAAGTACTGGCTGTAAGATAGAAATTCACCACCCATTTAGGTAACATATTTTTTCCTACCCTGGATCTCTGCCATTCAATTTTCCATTTTAGAGAGCTTAGGTGTTTTTCTTTTAAAATGTGTATGACTATAAAAGGAATACTGCAAGTAGAAAATCACCTTTGGTATTCTCTTATCTGTAATATCAGAAGATGAAGGGTTTGAGAAGAAACAAGTAGATATGTACATATTCACTTATAAATAATTAGCATATGTTGTCCATGAAGTACATTTAGTGTATTTAATTCATTACTAAATCTGTTAACATGAAGTTGGGATAGTGAAAAAACAAAAAGCTATATCCATATATGCAAGAAAGTTCACTTTGCTTTGTGTTGGGATGCTTGGAAAATGTTACTAAATATAATTTGTATCCCTATCATGCATCTCTACCCATAGGATTAAACTATGAATTGGGGAACTGACCAGTTGCTTCAGTACCTGAGTGAAGTGGAAGAAGTAGCAGAAGATATTCTGGCTGATAAAAATCAACTAGTGGACCTAGACAGGAAAAGAAATAAAAACAGAGAAGCTCTGAGGTAATTGCTGAATAAATCTGAGTGTATAATTATGTAGTTGTTGTAAGCACGTGTATTCTGTATATTCTGCTTGTAAGGCTGTATGCCTCAGATTTATACAAGTAAAATGCATCATACTCAGTTATTATTAATTTAATATTTTTATACACATTTATTTATTCATTATATCAAATGTCATTTTTAAGGGTTTTGAAGAAGACTTTTGTGAAAGAAATTTAATAGATATTTTTATAGTATTTAAAAATATCTGATACAATTGAAATAAGCATTTAATGGAGTAATTGCATGGAGGTTAAAACATTGTTCCTTTAACTCTGTGTATCTGTACTCCTTTTCTTCTTTTTGCAAATTCAAGTATTTTGTAAACCTTCCAACTCCAAGTTGACTCCATTATGATAACTGAAAAATGGTTGACATCATTGCCTTTGAAATCATATAAATAAAACAGCTAAATCAAAAATGGTACTCGTTTCTTGGAAGTAGTATATCATGTAACTACTCAAAATTTTTGCGTGTGTATCAAACTTTGTTAATGAAGCTTGCATCCCTACAAATAGTAATGTATTATGATATCTGTATTATGCTATATTCCTCTATCAATAGCGGGGCAACATATCTTTTGTGTGCAGTACTACATATGAGTGCACTGTGTACGCCAAAGGCTTATTTCTTTAAGAGTATTTGTGGTCCAGGTGTTTATTTCATCACAATTTATGGAATTTTTACATTTTAATATTTTAAATCTTTAGTTAATACTTAGTGTTGTTTTTCTTACTTTTCTTTTGATTTCAAGAAAGATTGATACTGAGTTTCCTATATGGTTTTATCTCATTCATACAAAACTATCTTGATCTTTCTGGCCTCAAAGCATTGCTGAAAAATAAATTTCAAGCCATTTTTATAAATATGTACATATCATATGACTAGTCTCCATCAATAATATTGTTCCATCTGTATTGTTTCAACTAGCTTTTTCTGCTATTCTGCCCAATCCTTATTTTCTGAATTGGCCCTGTATCATTTGGATGCAAGCATATTTTTGCCTGTGACTACAGCTATTGTCTGTGCTTCTTAGCCATTCCTAATAATGTTTTTAACAATTTTATTTTTCTATGTTAGAATTCAGTTGTTTTAATGATTTTAAATTTGTTTTTTGTTCCTGAATTCTAAGTGAACTTGGTATGAATTCTAGCTTCAATGGGTCAAAAACCAAAATTCACATGACAGTTGACAGTACAGACAGTGCAACTTCCAAGGATTTAGGCTCAGCTTCAGTTGAAGAGGAGGTACAGTTTTTAATTTGAAGGAAGCTCTAGTCATACATTTGGCTTTTAATTTTTTCTTCTTTTCACCCTGAACATCTTTCAGAAGAACATTTGAACTTTCTTTTTCTGTACTTTTTCATCATGATCGGTCACAATCTGCACCTGTTCAGCACCTCCCATCCCTCTTATACAGCATGTTAATCAAGTATGTAGTATTTTACACATTTCCCCTATTGTTTAGGATGCCTTCCATTTATTATTAGATGGATTTTGTTTTTCTCACTACACCTGTCACACAAGTTCATGCTTAGAGATATTTTGACTAACTTCAGTTGGGTATCAGTATGCCTCTTTACTGTCATTTGTTGGATCAGTATGCTTTCATGTACCATTTTGCTTTTGATTCAAATTTGGATTATCAGCAGTTAGAACTTCTACTTCCCATTTGGCTTTGCAACCTGGAGATTTGGTTTGTTTAATCAGATTCAATTTTCAAGTATTTACAGAACTACTCTCTCCAGTTATTGTCTGAGGCTTTTCATTCTTGCTTGAACATTTCCTCTCAGTGTGGATTTCTGTACGTGGTGAGGGTACCTCCCAGGGAAGGTTCTGTTCTGTCTAGTTACCTTCTATGGGATCTAAACATCCACTCACGTATTTGCCGTGCGTGGCGACCTGTGAAGGGGAGGAGAGGAACCTGCTGGTTGAGGGGTTTAACCCTAACACACCACTTTGGCCTTGAATTCCTGTAGATGGGCGGCCTTTGGGTAGCGCACCCTTGGGTCAATCGGCTGGTCCACTTGGGCTAGAGTCAACCAAGTACCAGTGTTGGAAGTTTTCAATGGGTGTTGTGGACATTGTGCCTAATGCTAGTGTTTGGGTATAGTGCTCACGAAACCCTGGCGTTGCTGCATTGTCCTTGCATGACATTGTAGTGTATCTCCTCGTGGAGCTCCATGGTGGGTGGAGTCAGTGGGTACCGAAATTTTTCTTTTTCCCTATGGATCCTCCTTCAAAAATTTTAAATAAAATAGTGAAAAAACAATAAATAGGAAAATGACCATGTCTTGAAGACTCTGAGCATCAATCTTCAACATCTGTAACACATGTACCCCATTTTCTCATATTACATTCTCTTTCAGAAAAAACATTTTTGGCAAATGTCCCCTTTTTTATCAGAAAGGACTAGAGGGTCTTGCTGGCTCTCCTTAGTTGGTAAAGAAACTTCGATCTAGAGACATATTGGTTGAAACATCCACAACCCAACACAATGAACTCCTCTTCAATTCAATGGCAATTGGGGATATACCTATTGAGGTTACCCCTCATACCACCTTGAATTCTTCACGATGAGTTATTGTTGAGAGGGATTTGAAGGACGTCCCGAGTCAGAGATTATCACTGTTCTCTCCATTCAAGGGGTTTCTGCAGTGAGGTGCATCTCCACTTGCAAAGATGGAGTTACACTGCCAACAAATACTCTTGTTTTGACATTTACATCATCACATGCACCTGCCACCATCAAGGCAGGTTATCTCATTTGCAGGGTTCAGCCATACATTCCAAACCCTCTTCGATGTTTCCAAAGTCAGAGACATCTTGTCGTGGTTCCCTGACATGTGCTCGTTGTGGAGGCAAGGACCACGATGTCTATGAATGGGACATGGACCCACATTGCGTCAACTGCAATGGTTCTCACCCTTCCTATTTTCATACTTGCCCAAAATGGTTGGAGGAAAAAGAGGTGCAGTGTTTGAAAACGACCCATAACATTAGTTATCCTGAGGCTCGGAAATTGTTGCCCGCCACTCCATCTCGGACATATCCTGCTGCACTTTGTTCCACAACTATAGTGGGAGTGCAGATAGATTTCTCTGTGCCTCCAAGAGGATCATTTTCTAAACAAATCAAAGGCTTTTGACTTCCACAGTTAAAAATGTTAATGAATTGACTTCCACACCCATCTCTGTTACTCCCACACACTCCAACAAACTTCAAGATCCACATCCTTCAGTTTCAAATACAGGCATTTCTTCTGATATATCTTTTTCTCCAACCCCAAGTTGCAAAACAATCATTCATTACCGTCCTCAGTCACTAGACTCCCAACAAAAAAGACCTGCCCACTCGACCCAGGGCAGGATCCATGGAGGTTGATAGACCTCCTCCGACTAAGGACAATAAGGAAAAAAGACGTTGTACACAGAAGGGTTATCCAGCCACTTCACCTACCTGTTATTAAAAATGGCCACCTTGATACAATGGAAGTGTGGAGGTTTGTGTTCTAATCTGGATGACATCAAAACACTGATTGCTTCCTACTATTCTGTATGTCTCTCCTTACAAGGAACATTTCTCAAACCTGCTGATACAGTCACCATTCGGTGACTCTGTACAGAAATGACAGGCTGTGTGATGGATGAGTACATGGATGGGTGGCACTATTGGTTGATCAGCATGTGCCCACCCTGTCTTTGTCACTCAACACACCCTTGGAGGTCGTAGCCATCCGTATTTCCTTGGGTCATACCATCACTGTTTGTTCTCTCTACCTGTCCCCTGGAGAGACATATGATCAATCAGACCTTGATGCTCTCATTGAACAGTTGCTGTCTCTCTTTCTACTCCTGGGGGACCGTAATGGACATCATCCCCTCGGGGGAAGTGTTTTTATAGATGGGAAGGGCCGCTCTGTAGAGCGTATGCTCTCTTATCACAACCTTTCTCTTTTAAATACTGGTTCTTCCACTTGTTTTCATGCACCTAGTTAGTCTTTTACTGCTATTGATTTCTCAGTTTTCTCCCCTTCATTATTCTTCCATTTTTCATGGAGGGTTGATAATAATCTGTGAGGCAGTGGTCATGTCATTTTCTTATACTTTTGAGAGAGACTGGGCGTGGTCATTACTACCCTACCCACGTGCGCTGGTGGAAGCTGGATCAGGCAGACGGGTCCACTTTCACTGCTCTCCCAGAACTTGATCCTGCCATCATGAATCAACCATCAATAGACAACTGTGTGTCAGCGGTAACTGGCAATATTGTACAAGCAGCTGCTCAGTGTATTCCTAAAACCTCAACACGTTTTCCACAATATTTTCTTCCATTGTTGAATCCTGCTTGCCATTTATCATGGAAAGCTCAAAAATGGGCCTGGGATACTTTTCGTAGACATCCCACACTTTTGAACCATGTCGCTTTCCAATGGGCTCATGCACATGCTAGGTGGGTAAAGACGTCAAAGCAAGAAGGAATCTTGGATTAAGTTCACAACTAGCATATCTTCTACCACTGGTTCCAAGGTCATATGGGACAGAATTCGAAAGGTCAGTGGGCACTACAATTCTGTCCCCCTCTTGATCTTACTTTCTGATGATTAGAAGGTGGCTGATGTCCGGGGCATTGCTGAAACTCTAGGTGAAAGCTTTTGCTTGGTATCTAGCACTTATGTTTGTTCCTTCATCTTCTTGGCCATCAAGACTCGGACAGAGCGATCATCTCTTTCCTTTTGAACTGACTTTCTCTTTGACTACAATTGTCCCTTTACACTGGTGAAACTTAAAATGGCCCTTCATCGGTCTGGCAGTACACCTGTTGGACCTGATGATGTACACTATGTACACCATCTATCTCCTGCTTTTCTTGATGTCCTTCTAATTGTCTTTAACCAGATCTGGTAGGAGAATGTTTTTCCTGATGCCTGGTGCCAGGCTATTATTTTACCTTTCTCTAAGCCAGGGAAAGATCCCAGGATTCCTTCAAACTACCGTCCAATTGCTTTGACGAGCTGTGTCTGTAAGACCTTAGAAAGGATGGTTAATACTCGTCTTGTTTGTCTCCTTGAATCAAACATCCTCTTGCCCACCCAGTATGGGTTCCGATGACGACACTTCACCACAGACCACCTAATTTGACTTGAAACATCAAACAGAGAAGCCTTTCTCAAATGCCAACATCTTGTATAAATATTCTTTGACATTTGAGAAGGCTTATGACACAACATGGAGGTATGGCATTTTGAGGAAACTCCATACATATGGGTTACGTGGCCAATTACCCATATTTATATAAAATTTGTCAATGGAAAGGAGAATCCAAGTTTGTGTGGGATTCGACACTTTTCTGTTCTTTTGTACAGGAACTTGGAGTCCCTCAGGGCTGTGTTTTGAGTGTCACACAATTTTTAAGTATAAAGATAAATGTCATCACTGAACAACTCCCTCTCACTGTTCCAAACGGGTTCTATGTCGATGACTTTTACATCTCGTGTCAGTCATCGAACATGAGATATATTGAGTGGCAACTACAAACTGTCATCAATCATGTACTGAAGTGGACTATGGCGATCAGCTTTAATTTTTCTCTCTCTAAAACCATTTGCATGCATTTTTGCCACCAACTGGGTATTCACACTGATCCTGAACTTCATATCAGTGAAGTTTTGCTGCCAGTGGTCCCTGAAACCAAGTTCTTGGTGCCTATCTTTCACCGTAAGCTGACTTTTATACCACACTTAAAGCAGCTACGGGTCAAATGCACAAGAGCACTGAACATCCTCCATGTCCTCTCTACTGCCAGTTGGGGAACAGATCAATGTTCTATGTTAAAGGTATATTGTGCTCTTATTCGATCAAAATTCAACTATGGATCAATGGTCTATGGCTCTGCCAGACCCTCGGCCTTAAAATGTTGGATTCCATTCATCACCACGGACTTTGACCCCACACTGGGGCTTTCTGCACCTCTCCAGTTCAAAGCTTATATGTTGAATCTCATGAACTTTCTCTGCACCTTTGCCGTTTGCAACTATCTTTACTATATTTTTTTGAAACTTCATTCTTTACCAAAGCAACCCACCTGGGGATGTGTTTTCCTTCTTTAGTGGGCCATACTTTTTCAGAACATATAAACTGCCATTGCTCCTTTTGGCCTTTGCATCCAGGTGCAATTGGATAAATTAGGTCTGTCCTTGGATAACATTGCAGAATCCACAGGTCAGCCTATCCCACCATGGCTCATTACAGCCCCCAAATGTGACCTTTCTTTCAGTCACCTAAAAAAGGCAGATACTCCAGATTGGAAATACAGTCTTTTATTTAATTAACATCTTTCAAACAATCATTCCGTTCCAATTGATACAGATGGTTCCAAATCAGGTAATTCAGTGGGCTCTGTTATGGTTTCCTGCAGTTCGGTGGTTGCGTGCAGAATCCCCTCTATAGCTTCCGTGTTCACTGCTGAACTGTACGCCATATCTCTTGCCCTGGATCATATTGAAGCTGAGCAATACTCCAACTGCACTATTTATACCGACTTGCTTAGTTCTCTACTGGCCCTGGAATTGCTACATGTTAGCTCATACCTTATTCTTGCTGATATTCAAAACTGACTGGCCATTTCTCATTAACTGCTGCTTCTATCCAGTTTTTCTGGATACCAGGCCACGTTGGTATTCGTGGGAACAAGCTTGCAGACACAGTAGCTAAATCTATCTGCTCAGGCACTATCACTACTGTACCTGTTTCGTACATGGACTATGGTCTCTATTCAAGTCTTGTTTCTGTGCCAGCTGACAGTCCACTTGGAGTGAGCAATGTGACAACATGCTTTTTCAAATAAAACGCTATTGGGCTTTGGCCACCTAATTTCCATAAGGTTTAGAAGGAGGAAGTTGTTCTAACTGGACTATGCATTGGTTACAGTTTTTAACTCATCGTTTTCATTTATCTGTAACTGTTGCACCAATGTGAAGTTTGTGTAACACTCAAATTACTGTAAGCCACGTTTTACTTTCTTGCCATCATTACGACTTTAAATGACTATTTTAAACATGGTTTTTTCCAGGGTTTATCTGTAACATTGGACAGTGTAATTGGTGATGGTGACACTGTCCACCTTGATAAAGTTTTAAGTTTTTTAATGGCCATTAATCTTTTTAATTTCATTTAAGTGTTGGATATTTATTCATTACACCTTTTTAATTGTGGTTCCCTTTTCAAACTTTCAATCTTTCTAGTTCAATTTGAAATTGGAAAATGGCCAGAATATTAAATAACTCGACACCAGGACTGGAAAGGCCAACTTCAGATGACTGACGCTGCTGTTTGAACTACCCGTTACTCATCCTGGCGAGTTGTTATTCCAATTTTGCTGCATGTGTTTAAACTTTTATTACTTTACCCTTTGGTACTGGCCATAATGACACGTAACCCAGAACTAGGACTGGAAAGACCAACATTATGTGACTGATGGTGATTCTAGTACTTACCTGTTAGTCTTCCTGGCAGGTTATGATCAATACCATTCTGGTACAGGAAGTCCTTTACAACTTTATAGACTGGATGTCAACATCAGTTTTTTTGCAATTTTCTGTTTTGAATTACTGTTTTGTTTTTACTGTTGTCTAGTTTTACAAATTTTACTACATTTACCTTTTCACTGGACATTTGGCTACTCATTATTACGATTTTGCTGTGTGTCTTTTAAAACTTCTATTATTTTACATTTTGATAATGGCTGCTATGATGTATAACCTGGAACCAGGACTGAAAAGGCCCACTTCAGGTGACTGACAGTGGTTCTTGAACTTACCTGTTAGTCTTCCTGGTGGGTTATGTTCTTTACCATTTTGCTAGAGAAAGTACTTTACAACTTCCTTTACTCTGCTTTCTCTCTTAACATTGTAAACTAGGTGTCAACATTGGTTTTATGCTTTTTCTGTTTTTCAATGATGTTTTGTTTTACCTTCATTTCTTTTTCTATATTTTACTACAATTAATTTGTTTTTACCTTTTTACCGGACGTTTGGTGCAGATAGCCTAGCTGTTTTGTGCCATAAAATAATCAATCAATCAATTTAACATCTGTAACACCTGTTGTACCTCATTTTCTTATCTTACATTCTTTTTCATACAAACCTTTAGGGCATATGCTTCCCTTTTTCATTCAGAAAGGGCTAGAGGGACTTGCTGCCTCTCCAAATTCAGCAAAGAAGCTTCGATTTGATGACATATCAGTGGAAACATCCATATCTCAACATGAATTGCCTTGAATTCAAAGGCAATTGGGAATATACCTGTTTAGGTTACACCTCATGCTACTTTGAATTAATCACAATCATGTGGAGTTATTGAGAGGGATTTGAAGAACATCCCTGAGTCAGAGATTCTTGCTCGTTTCTCCATTCAAGGAGTTTCTACAGTGAAACATATCTCCACTCATAAATATGGAATTACGATGCTGACCAATATGCTCATACTGACATTCACATCACCATGTCCACCATAATCAAAGCAGATTATCTTAATTGCAGGGAATGGCTATACATTCCAAATCCTCTCCTATGTTTCCAATATCAGCAGTTTGGTCACTCCAAGACGTCATGTCATGGTTTCTTGACATGTGCTCATTGTGGTGGCAAGGACCATGATGCCTATGAGTGTGAAATGGACTCTCATTGTATTGATTTCAATGGTTCTCACCCATCCTACTTTTGTTCTTGCCCTAAATAGTTATGAGAAAAAGAGGTACAACATTTGAAAATGATTCATAACATTACTTATCCTGAGGCTTAAAAGTTGCTGTCCACCACTTCATCTCGGGCATATGCTGCTGCACATTGTTCCACTACTACAGTGGGAGTGCAGATGGATCTTTTTGCCTCCAAAAGAATCGTTCTCAAAACAAATAGTCTTTTGACCTCCATGGTTAAAAAAGCTGTTGAATAAACTTCAGCCACCCATCTCTGTCTTTTATGTATATTCCAACAAGTCCTGCTTCCATTTGTTCCAGGTACAGACATTTCTGTGGATATTTCTTCTTCTCCCACTCTAAGATGCAAAAGATAATTTGTTCACATCCTCAGTCACTGGAATCCTCTTCCAACAGCAAAGATCTGCTCAATTGACCCAGGACAAGATCCATGGAGGTTGATAGACCTCCCTTGAATGAAGACAGTAAAGAGAAAAGATGTGGTCATAAACAGAAGAATTCTCCACCCAATTTGCCTACACTTAAATGAAAATGGCCACCTTGACACAATGGAACTGTCAAGGCTTATGTTCTAATTAGGATGATATCAAACACTGATTGCTTTCTACCTTCCTGTATGTCTTTCCTTACAGGAAACATTTCTGAAACCTGCCGGTACAGTCACATTTTGGAAGTTTTCTCTGTACTGAAATGACATGTGTGATGGATATGTGCATGGAGGGGTGGCACTGTTTGTTGATCAACGTGTGCCAATCCTGACTTTGCCACTGGGCACACCCTTGGAGGCTGTAGCCATCCATGTTTTCTTGGGTCATGCCATCACATTTTGTTCTCTCTATCTGTTGCCTGGAGAGACCCTATGCTCAAATAGATCTTGATGCTTTCAAGAAATAATTGCTGTCTCCCCTTTTAATCTTGGAGGACTTTAATGGACATACTCCCCCTCTAGGGAAGTGCTCTGTAGGGGTCACTCTGTAGAGCATATGGTCTCTGATTGCAACCTTTTTCTTTTTGATACTGGTTCTTTTACTTATTTTCATGCACCTTTCTTTACTGCTTTTGATCTCTCAGTTTGCTCCCCTTTACTCTCTCCTGTTTTGCATGGAGGGTGGACAATAATCTGTGAGGCAGTGATCATTTTCCTATAATTTTGAGAGAGACTGGCTGTGGTCATTGCCACCTGACCCACATACCCAAGTGGAAGCAGGATCATGCAAACTGGCCCTCTTTCACTGCTGTTGCAGAAGTTGATCTTGTCACCATTAAAAACTCCATACCAGTAAAGTAGTGCTGCCAGTGGTCCCTAAAACAAAGTTCTTGAGGCTTATCTTTGACTATAAGAGCACTGAACATCCTCTGTTTCCTTTCTTCCATCACTTGGGGAGTAGATTGATGTTCTGTGCTAAAGGTATGTCATACTTTTATTTGATTGAAACATGACCTATAGATCACTAGTGTATGGCTTTGCCAGAACCTTGGCTTTAAAGATGCTGGACCCCAATGATCATCAAGAACTTTGGCCCTGCACTGGGCTTTTTCACACTTCCCCAATTTACAGACCATACATAGAGCCTAATGAACCTTCTTTGCACCTCTGCTGTTTGCAGCTGTCTTTGCTATATGCCTCAAAAATTTGTTCCTTACTAAAGCATCCCACCTGGGGTTGTGTTTTCCTTGGTGGGCCATACTTTTTCAGAACAGATGATCTGCCATTGCTCCTTTTGGCCTTTGTAACCAGGTACAGTGGGATGAATTTCATCTGTCCTTGGATAACATTGCCGTATTCACTGGTCAGCCCATCCCACCATGGCTTATTAGAGTCCCAAAGTGTCACCTATCTTTAAGTCATCTGAGAAAAGCAGACACTCCTGATTGGAAATACTGGTTTTATATGCTGAGTATCTTTCAAATCATCCTTCCTTTCCTGTTTATAAAGTTTGTTCGAAATAAGATGGCTTTGTGGGCTCTGCTATGGTTTGTTGTTGTGTGGTGGTTGCTCTGAGAATTCCCTTTAGAGCTTCTGTGTTCACTGCTGAACTGTATGCCATTTCTCTTGCCCTGGATCACATAGCAGCTAAGAAGTACTCAAACTGCACTATTTATACTGACTCATTTAGTTTTCTACTGGCCCTGGAATCGCTTCACGTTAGTTCACACCCTGTTCTTGCCAATATTCAAAACCAGTTGACCCAATTATCTTTAACATCTACTTTTATCCAGTTTTTCTGGATACTGGGCCATGTTGGTCTTTGTGGGAATGAGCTTAATGACACTTCAGCAAAATCTATTTTCTCTGGCACTAACACCACTGTACCTGTTACTTACATGGACTATGGTCCTGTATTCAAGGCTTGGCTCCATGCCAGTTGGCAGTCGACTTGGAATGACCAACATGACAACAAGCTTTTCCAAATAAAACCCTGTATTAGACTTTGGGCATCTTGCTTTCATAAGGATTGGAAAGAGGAGGTTGTTCTAACTAGAGTACACATTGGTCACAGTTTTTTGACTCATCATTTACTTTTATCTGGAACTGATGCACCATTGTGTCATCTGTGTATTACTCAGGTCAAAGTAAACCACATTTTACTTGCTGTTGTTACAACTCTCAACAATGGCACCATTTTAAATATGTTTTGTCCCAAGGTTTATCCATAACATTACAGTGTTATTGGTAGTGGTGATGCTGTCAACCTTGGAAATGTTTTTTTTTGAAAGGCCATTAATCTTTTTAATGCTGTATAAGTTTTTAATATATACATTTTATTCTTAAAAGGGAATTACATTGAAAAACGTCGGAGTACATCTAGTTCGATTTTAAATTGGAAAATGGCCATAATGTCAAATAACTCGAAACCAGTACTGAAACGGTCAACTTCAGGTGACTAACTGTGGTTTTTGAACTACCCATTAGTCATCCTGGCAAGTTTTATTAAAATTTTGCTGCAAGTCTTTTGAAACTTTTATTCGTTTACTTTTTGAAAATATCCATAACATCAAATAACTCAAACAGGACTGGGAAGGCTTAGTCAAGATTGGAGGGGTCTTTATGCTCACCCTCCTATTCAACTCATTTCCAGAAGTATATCCTTAATCCAACACACTCCATATCTTTTCCTATTTGTGGCTCCATTTTGGCTGGCACAGCCATGTTTTCTTTTATCTTGGTTTCTACTCTCAACTGTGGTTGGACATTGTTCATCCAGATGTTACCATACTCTGTCCTTTTTGCATTGCTCATGTTGTGTCCACTGTCTCAACCTAAGTACTGACTCAACATGATACATCTTTCATTTCTCTATTCATTAGACTTCCTTTTGTTGTTCATTTACCACAAACAGTGATGTATCCACTGTCTTTTGTCTCTTTGACATGCTTTCCACCCTTTCATTCCTTATCTTTCTCAATTCTTCATCTAGAAAAGGCTTGCAAACTTAAACTGTGTATATTTATTTAGCAGCCTTGTCAAACACCTTCCATTTTCCAAGTCTTGTTTGATTTTGACTTCCCTAGTCATTTGTCATCCAATATCCTGACAAGTCCTTCCTCTCTCATAGTTCTAATGTCTCTGAATTTTCTTTGGCTTTCTCATCTACTTCCTTATTTTCATTCTACAACTGGTACTCTCATTTCAGTCCTGATCTGATTCTTTATCTGGTTCACTGTTCACAATGTAATCTGGCATTTCCTGTCTCTTTTCATACTAAGATTCCTGACTTTTAATTCCCTGAATCTCTTCCATTTCACATAATCTATCTCCTATCATGCTGATCAATACCTCTGTTACTCTTGATTGTCTGGCTATATCTTTTTTAAATGGATATCAACTTCCTTCCACAGTGATTTTACACACATACATTTGCCTTTGATGGGGGTAAATCTTATTTCCTTTTGTCTCAAACCCACACTACATACTGATTGCACAGTAATGCTCACAGTAAAAATAGGATATTTTGCAAGACTACTGATTGTGTGTGTGTGTGTGTGTGTTTCTACATATCAGTAACTTTTATCCAGTTGTGGACTATCACTCATGGAATTAACCATTAAGACCAGAGGATTTCTGCCTATCCATGCCAACTCTTTGATTGAATAAATTGGGATTGGTCTGTTTTTCAAAATAGGAAATCACATTCTCCATTGTGTCATTTCCTCTGGATTCCTCATTGCATTTACTTCCTTTATTTTTTTCTTGTGGAGTATGGAATTCCTTACCACTTCCAATTCTTTACTTTGGGATAGTGGATTATGAAGACTTCCTCCTGTGTATGTTTAGAAATTTAATTTGCCATGTATAATCATGATTATACACTGAGTGAGAAGAAGGCAAAACTTGTTTTCTTCCTTCCATTTCTGCTGAATGTTTTTTTCCAAGTTGGACAGCTGTTAGATGGAGCAGATCTAGCCAATGTGGGATCCTCCTTGTAATACTAGGTCTGGTTGGGGTTGTGTACATACATACATACATTCAATATAGAGTCAATTGATACTTGACTATGGATTGCACCTTTAAGAACAAACTGTACTCATACATATTCTTTTTTCAACCTGTATCAGATAAATTTCCTACTTCTAGGGCAAATAGCACACTTGTTCCAAAAGTAGCATAGTACATCAATAATGTGCTTCATTTTAATCTTGGGGCACATTCTTTCATTCTGAATGGTTACTTTCAGTGTTGCATGCTTAAACTTGCCCATTCACCTCTGACATTGTAGGATTCTAGCTTTGCATGAGCTCAGGTAAGACTGTATTGGAAATTAATATTTTTCTTGCACTAAAAATGTATTTATATTTGGTACTTGCCTTTCCTCATACACTTCCTTCCTACTAGCAGAGTTCTTTTTTTAGAGCCTGCCACTTCTCAAAAGTAAGGGTTGAATGGGAATAGCAAGAGGAGCTAGCTGTACCAATACAGATGGTGCAATAGTGTTGGTAGAAAGTAGTGTGCACATCTTCATAAATGTACAAAATTGATGGGTATAAAGACTTGTGCTCCAAGCTCAGTAAAGTTTGAGTGCTTAAAGTATTTCTAATATAAAATGAAAATATGTAATGAAAAATAAAATATACAATTCCTATACAACTGTATTAAAGGAACATATTTTAGTGGGTGTATTTTTCTTTTCCAGTATAAGTATTTTGTGTGTATGCTGATTAAGATTAGAGAACAGTAAATACATTTACTGCTCTTTGAGTACACTTTAGTTTGATGTTATATGGGTAGAAAAACATTTTTCAATAAAAGTGTTCACAAAATTGGAAAAATAATACTTTAATCCTGGCACATACAGTATAATAAGGGAACAGTTACAGACAAGCTTAAATTGGAACTTGATTTTATGAAATGTTATAACATTTTTGTTGCTAAACCTGTAGTTTTGTGTTTTGCAGATTCTTATATAACAGTTTTAGAATACTAGAACTTCCTGTTCTTGATTGTGTGTGATAAAATATTTTTTGATATTAACTATATTTTGTTTTGTAGAGCACTAGATAAAGAAATTAAGGCTGACCAAATACCCAAAAAATCTTTGGTTTGTTTTGGAAATATGTTCATAAAGTTACCTAAAGAGACAACCAAAAAGTTGATTACTGCTGGTAAGTTAAAATTAATATTAGTGCTTGTTTGAAGAACTGTAATTCAATGCTAATAACTGTTTACTTATCGCCCACACAGGGTAGTTTACTATTTACAGAAATTCCTAATATATTTTTTGCAGGGTTTATTAATATTAAGTAGTGAACCTCATACTGGTATAAAACAGCTTTCACTCATCAATAATGCAGTGAAATGTAAAACAGATATAAAGATTAATGTTCTTACAACTGTGAATTAGTAGCTACTAACTTTTTACTGAGTAGGAAAATTATCATATAGCTTGGAATAACTATGCATACCCTTTGCTTCTACCTCTGAAGTTGACTATTGCATGCATCATTCACCATGATTTGAACCTGCCAAAACAAAGACAGTTAAATATAAATGGAAAGTGTTGTTCACAGCTGATGTCTAATGTTCAAAGCATGAAGCTTAAAAATAACTTGAGGATGAACACAAATGACACTTTTTCCGAACTGCATGATTTACCCTGGCCTTAAGAAGTTTCTCAAAAAACTGGGTTGTTATAATGGTATCCAGATGAGCTGTAATCTAAGCAAAAATATATTTGACACCTGGTGCTATTTAGTACTTGCATAACTAACTCCATATAATTTTCTTAAAATGTGGGTTCCAGTTTCAAGGTTGTAAGCTGGCTATGCTAGATCTGGTGTTCCTAAAGTCAGAGCTCCAGGTAAGTGAAGTGTAAGGTGGGCCATAAAACTTGTACAAGATGCTTAGTAGCTGTACATTTATTGGATTGGGGAAATCAGTTAGGGTGCAGTGTTCTGGGACTCTTGTATCTCTTATCTTAGTTGACTTTGAAACTTTTCTACATGCAATAAACCATATGGAGGACATAATAGTAAATAAATTAAGAATAACTTTTTTTACAAAAATTATTTATGCATTCTTTTAAAGCTACATTTAAATATTTCCAGACAATACAAGGCTCGAGGAAGAAGTTGTAAGCATTCAAAATGGATTGAAAAATAAAGTTAACAAGTTAAGAGAGCTAGAAGGAAAATCGGAACTCAGTGGCTTCAGTCTTCAGCCTCTTTCCAGAGAAGAAATGTGTGCAGTGGAACAATTTATGAAACCTCGCAGATAAAGTAAAAATATATTGAAAGAAATTCATGCTGCAACTCTATTGAGATTGAAGATTGTCTGTTTGTTTTTTTTATAGTTTAAGTGGACTTGTACAGTACTGACAGTGATGTATCCATCAAGTTTGTACAACAGTTAAGATACTTTCAACTTTGTATTACAATTATGATATCCAGGGTTGCATTAACCCTTAACAGTTGATAATTTGGAAGTGGCTGTTTTGGCCACAGTGCCACAACTTAAGTTACAGGTCAAACACTTTCTGAAAAACCAGTTACACAAGATATACATACATATGCACATCAGTTAATATGTTTACAATTAGACTTTAAAAAAGAATCTGTTATGGATTATGTGTTGAGTGCTTAAATGTATAACATCTCAACCGCTCCTGCCTTTTGCTGTATGCAGCCATTCTCAAACTTTTGGCAAAGAAAAGCTTAGTAGTAGTAAAGTACACCCCCATTATATTTACTATTTTAAGACTCCCAATCTCCACTCTTTTTCAAGTAATACTAAATGATGAGAAATAAACCAATCAACCCAATATTTAGGTGTAAAAATTAGGAGTAACTGGCTGCAGAAAAGTGAAAGACAGTAAGAACTGAGACATTGAGATCAAGAACTTAGCTCTTAATTCATTCTTTATGGCTGATAGACAAAATATCCCCACTGCTTTTGGGAGCTTTAACGACGGACATTTTTCATTGTGATTTAATAGTAATAACAAGGATAGGTAACATTTTTTAAGTCTCATTTTACAAGATTGTTATATACTACTGATATGATCACTTATTTATAATTAAAGTAATTTATAGTACTAAAACTACTAACTTTAATAAATGTTTCACTGTAAGTGCTACTGTCATATTGAATTCAGTGAATAAAATTGTAATTCCAACTCTTAAACTGTTAAGTATATATAACTACATTATTTGTAGCTCTTAAATATAGGTTATTTCCAAGTCTCTGTAATTACTTAAGTTTTTAGTTTGTTTTTTTCTTCTTAAATCATAATTTTGGGAGAGTTAAAATTTGATAGTTTAGAAAAATTTTCTGCTTTGCCAATTCTTTTCACACACATTGGCTGAAGAGTTGAAATTAAATATTCAATTTAATTACATTTATGAAATTTTCCATATTTTCATTTTACAGTTCATTAAGTGTAGCACAAAGATTGTGTTTATCATACATTCCCATAATTTTTAGTTGTTTTGTGTATATTATTATTATGAATCTTGTAAAGTTTTATTAGTACCAGGAGTGGCCACAATGCTTATATGTAGAAGCACTAAAATAACATACAGTGAGGTAATTATTTACTTTTTAAGAATGAACTAATTTGGGAAAAACTGGATAGTAATGTTGCAGACACTGTCAATGCCCTTTATTACCTATTTATCACTAATGTTTTGTTTTTGGACACTCATTGTAATAGAATTGGTTTGTTTTGAATTTCATGCAAAGCTACAGGAGGGCTATCTGCACTGGCTGTTCCTAATTTAGCAGTGTAAGGCTAGAAGGAAGGCAACTAGTTATCACCACCCCCTGCCAACTTTTGGACTACTCTTTTACCAATGAATAGTGGGATTGATTGACACAATATAACAACTCCATAACTGCAAGGGTGAGCATATTCAATGCAATGAGACTTTGAACTCACAACCCTTGAATTACGAGTGGAGTGGCTTAACCGCTTTGCCATACTGGGCTTACCACTGTAATAGGAAGATAGTTCACCCTTAATTATTAATTACAGCATGAAACCTGCTATTAATTCTAAAAGTTTTGATACTCATATGGTAAAGCAGCAAATCCTCTTGTAAAACATTTTGTAATAATACTTGTGCCATTATTTGCAGTAATGTGTTAAAAATCATGCCTAGGTTTAGTTTAGGGATCTGGGCTAGCCAATGCAAATTTGGGATATTTCTTTCAGTTCTTAGACCAATGCTGAAAAAAGGAGTATGATTGTTCCTCAAGAATTTTGTTAAAGTAATACAGCAATTCAAAAATATTATAATAACAGTGAATGAAGACACAGTCCAGCTGACCCATGTCTCCAACATCGTATTACCTCTCCTACTCTTTATACATAGGACAAACAGTTATATCAAACCTCCTCTACGCTGAAGAAAAACCACTTTACCTGGTTGGGACAGCACCGTTCCATCAGAAACATTTTCTAAACTGCTGAAAAACCATGTATGCCCATAAATAAATTTTCAAGTGGCCCTAAAAAAAGTTACAAAAATATGGTATTTTTTCCTTATAAGGGCCTAATTCCTTTTTATTTCTTGTGAAAACCAACAATTTAACATTTTCTAGTGATATATTGTGAAGGTTGTATCTCATGAGAGTGTTTCAGTGTCTTCATAGTTTATACCAGTGGTTCTTAACCTTTTTTTATGCCCTGCACTCCTAAAAAATTTTAACATGTTCTCGCAATCCTCATTATTTATTTAAGAATAAAGGTGAAGGTAGCCAAAACAAATGTTATCTTGTACTCCCTGGAATGTGATCTTGCACTCCTGGTTGGGAACCACTGATTTATACCATCACTTGAATGTGGTAATTATGGAAACTTAAAAAATTCTGAGTGAGGAAGAGCTGGGGAAATAAATTGGAGCTTTTTTTTTTTTTTTTACTACCTATTTATGAGAAGGAAAGTTCTAACATCCTGTCTGTCACAAGGAAATCTCTTAAATACTAACAGTAGTCGAGATCAAACAGTAATCTATATAGGGAGGTTCAGTCTCTCTGTGTGTAAGTCACATAACTCTTGCTAAAGTTTCATCAACTTCTAATTCATACAAAACAAATTCTGAGCTTTGCACAAATGTAAAATTCATCATGCCACCCAATGGAGAACCTGCATATTTCACAAATACATTTTTACATGGATTTCTTGAAAAGAGACCATACTCCTGATATTGTTTTACATTAGACAACATAAAAAGTCTTCTAATTACTGTTCATAACTTGGTTCAAGAAATTAATTTAACATATGTTCAGGAATAACAAGGGACCTATTGGGCTATCTGGGCTGTTCCATCTTCTAAACTGAAACTGTTAACTATTTGAATGATAAGGTCCTGACTTCAGTGTTTTTGTTTTATATTTATCAGGCTTTCTTTTAAATTTACTTTACTGCCTCTGCAATATCCAGAGGCTAATGACTATGTTATAAAAATAAACCTTGTGTGAAGATAAGTCTACATTTTGGCAGTGTAGGAGTTGTGTTCTCTAACTCACTTATTCTCACCATCAATTATGTACAAAGATGATGCATCATTATTAATTCTCTTGACAATCTTATACATCTCAATTAAATTCCTTTTTTCAAGAAAAAAAATATCAAAGATCTTAACCTCTCCATCCCAGGCATTCGAGTAGCCCTCTCTAAGATTAATATCATTAACAAATATGAACAATATATTAACCATTGCTTCAACTGCCATTGATGGAATGAAAAAGAGCAGATGTTCTAAGAATGGGCTCTAAGGTACCCACCTTGTGACATTAATTCAGTATTATTGAACTCTATTTATAACAACTCTCTGCTTTCTTCCATCCAATTAACTAAATATTCCATGCTACAGCAATAACTACTTTTACAAGCTTTTTATATGACACCTGGTAAAATGCTGTCTGAAAATCCAGATACACCAAATCTACATCCTTACCTTCATCAACATCACTTTCTTAAAGAATGTCACAAGATTTGTGTTATCCAATAAAATTCTAAACCTTGTTAAATGACTTTGCAAAGCATTTTCACAAAATTTCTCCCACAACTGATGCAAGACTAATGGGTCTAAAATTACTATGGCAATTTATGTTCCCTTCTTTTAAATAGAATGAGTAACATTAACTAACTTTATATCCTCTAATACCTGCTCACTTTTTAAATGCTTACAAAAAAATTGTAGTAAATGGCTTGCATATCCTTAATCTCTTTACAAACTTGTGGAAATATCATTTGACCTCAGAGCTTCATCATTCTCTAAACTTTCCAACTTTATCTTCACAAGCTCCACATTAATGTAGTCATCTTGTTTCCATATATCAACTGTTCAAGAAGAAGAATATTACTTAAATCTTCATTAGTGAAAACTGAAGAAAAGGCAAAATTTACCCAACCACCCTGTAATCATCAGATACAAACCTTTCTTTATCATCCCTTAAGGGCCCTATCCCATTCTAAAATTATTAACCCTTAACATAGTAAATGTTATTGATAACTTTTACATATATCCTATATGTCCTAATTTTCTGTTTAACCACGATTATGATACTATAAGCCTTACACTGTTGGGTTGAATTTTAGAAAACAGGCTGAGCTGAGCATTAGTTGTATAGTCACTGAACTATGATGTCCTGAAGCTAAAGGTAATTATCTAAAGAAAAAACTTTACACCATAATCAGCAGTCTATCATCAAGTTTACTTCCCATCTGTGTTCAATCTTATACTGCAAATGTTGAATTTTTCCACATTTAAATATCGTATCTAATTTGCTCAATAGTTATGTTATTTATGAATTCTGCAGTTCAATGCATGGGGACACTTATGTTGAATTGACTGTTAGATCATTTAAAGGAACACGCTAATTCTAAGTTCAAGCATTAAGTAAATGAGATCTAGTCCCAAGCCACAGTATATTAAAAGTAATTGGTAAAGCCAAAAATCAGACCATGTTATGGATGAAGGAAATGCTTCTAATCCTTCAAATGAAGCCTAGCTTAAACAATCAGCATCAGCAAATATCTACTGAACTGTCATTCAGGCTTTAGATAATTAAAATTTTAAGTTTACTTTTCACCATAAATATGCAATGCTTGCTTCTTAGTTGTATCTTTCTCTTGGACAATGCACTTGTCAAATAGGCAAGGATAGTAGACAGAAGCTACATAATTTTTTTTACTGAAACATTTATTAGTACTGTCTTTTAAATAAATGACTACTTTTATATTATATACAATGCAATCTTACATTTTGAAGTGTGAATCTATAAAGTACAATGTGTAATAGAGATGAAATGTGAATTATAATGAACATAACTTTAAAGATTTTAGTACAAATAAACAGTAATGAATGAGGCCTGCTGATATAACAAGATTGTTTTTCAACCTAAAGATCCAGGGTGGTACAAATAACATTAATGAAACTACTATCTTTTAAATTTTTATTATTAAAGAGAATAATATTATCCAGTATTGTGTCAGACTGTGCCAGCAGGCTTTAATCAAATATATTATGCAACCCTTTACAGAAATGAAACTAGTGGATGAAATTGGTTGTAGTTTGACATGAATATTCCGAAAAGTATATACTTTAATAAAATAAAAATCTAATTTTTATTTCTTTATTATTTCTAACAAAAAAAATCTTAACACAGTATTTGCAGTTGAACTCTGCACAGTTCTCATGCAAGGTGTCTTTGTTTTGAGTACAAAAATATCTTGCAGTCTTCAGATTTCATTTGCATAATTTCCAGAACCTCTTAAAGGAGTATCACAAATCAAGGTATGTTTATATTTTATTTTCCATTTTTCTACTCTGTCAATAACTAATTATTAAATCAATGTACAGTGCAATAAAATATTTAAAATAAAAAATGGAAATACAAACTCTTCACAGAAGTTTTTTTAACATACCACAAGAGAACAATGGATTAAGCTTTTTTCTATTTAATAGTACAAATCCATACACTTTTAATGTTTCTTTGGCTATTAATTAAATAGCAAAAAAGTGCTTTTTGTATTGGTTATAAGCATCCCTTTCAATTTTAAACTGCAGCTTACCAAATGGGTGTAGCTGACATGAAACTTATAAAAACACTTCTTGTTGGAAGAAACTTGGGAAGTTTCGAGGCAGTAATAAAATAGTTGTTTACTGTATTTTGACCATCTGCACTAACAGTCCATATAAGCTATTCATAGTTTCTCTTCAAAGGTTCTTAAAAATTGGGAATTGTAACTGTGAGCAAATTATGCAACACAAAAACTACAGTTTTAATTCATGTTTTAGATGTTTCTTTTCTAAATAAAATATCATTTAAAACTAAATTATAACTTCATTAAATACATTTACACTGAAATGGTTTAATTAAATGTTGTCATTACTATAGAGTTAATTTACTGTTTACTGCAAAGTTGATGTTTTCACTTATAGAGTTTGTGACCATAGTTAATTTCTTTTAAGGTTTATTAAGCAATGCCACTGAATAATAGAAATTATTTATGAAAATATGAAAGAATCAAACAAAACCAAAAATGAACAGTGAAATTTGCACAAACCTACTCAAGAGCTATCTACACTAGCCGTCCTTATTTAGTGTAAGACTAGAGGAAAGGCAGCTTGTCATCATCAACTCTTGGACTATTTTACCAGTGAACAGTGGGACTGACCATAACATTATAATCCACCATGTTTGATGTGACAGGGATGTAAACCAGCAACCCTCAGATAATGAGTTGAGTGCCTTAACCTACAGGTCCTGTTCATTTTTAAAACACGGTTTAGCTAGACATGATTATTTATATACTGCTTAGTTTAAAATGCTTTCATTGTATTTGAAATGGGTGAAATACATACTGTACATTATAACCCTAAATAGTTATGAACCAAGAACTTTTCTTAGTACTTAATTATGATACAAAATTGCAATATTGGTCACTGTTTATTACATTTGGGTTAAAGCATATGCTACTAGAACTTATAAGGCTCAACACTTCTAAGAACCATCCCTGCATTGGTTATTGTATGTACCACAGTTTAGGCTTTGAATCAAAATTAAATTTCCTTTACCATAAGAAATAAATATAAATTACATAAAAATTCCTGATCTGCATTGTTTACATTTCCTACAAATAAAATTAGTAAAATTTTGATTTACAGTTTAAATTACAATAAAATACTTAAAAAGAAGCAGAAGTTATAATTTTCCTATACTGAAAATGTATTACTGATAAGTACTTACCCTTTTCACATTAGCTTTTCTCATTTAGTGGTTCCCTCTACATGCAGATTTTTTCTTTATACATTCCATAAGCCTTCCTCTCCCCCATGTTCTTGCTACTATATTCCAATGTTTATCTCATGTAAATCATCATGCATCACCTATTAAATAACAGTAGCAGAATATGCTCACATGATACATGACTACCTCTATCCCTTTACTGAAGTGTCACTTCAAAGTTTGACAGAATATAACAGCATCAAAGAAACTGGGATGAAGGGTGAGGAGTGTTAAAGGAGGTAAGTACTGTATTGGAAGTTATAATTTTCCTATCCTAAAAATGCATTTTTGACATACTGAGAGGAGAAGGAAATCTAGCTAACAAGGGAATGAAAAGAGTATCCCCAAAACAAGAGATAGAGATATGAAAATCAGAAGAGAGAAACTACATCCACTTCTGAGCCAGGTATACTCTTCTTCCATGTATGGAGTGGGTAGAACATAAAAGTGGAAATTGAGAGAAGCACGTCCAAGTGGGAAGAAATATGATAGGAAAGTGATCCTACCAAAGGAAGCAAAGGCAACTCAATTTCTCATATGAAAGAAACTGGTAAAGAAGGATGCACCCTTGGGTGCATAGTGGCTAGGGTGTAGCAGACCATACTTAGTAAGTCAACTATATCCAAACCCTACTTGTGGGGTTACCAGCATCCATTAGAGAGTACAATGACAATTATACAGTCTCCACCTCAAACACAAGATGTAGAGATTAAAATACACAGATTCCTGAGTATAATACTACAATTGTTCCTGATCTCTCAGTCATAAAACTGACATACAGTATCAAAAGGATATCTGTCACACAGAATCAACTCTCCAACCATGGCACATGCTGGAACCATCCAAAGGCAATAACATCCCTATAAGAAGAGAACAAGAGATAGTCAAGGATAAAACCTTAACAATCCTACATACTATTGCTGTGACCAATATCACAAATGGAATAACTGCAGGAGAAAGACAGACAACCCAAACTTGTGTCAGGACATATGGTGACTGGTTCATTCTAATCCAAAACCCCATTACTGGGTACTGACATCAATGCAAGGGTGTAGAACAAGGGCTCCTAACAGAAGGGGATAAATGCAATTTTAACAACTCAACTATATAATGTTAATGTCAACAGGTGGCCAGGTTATCCAGTAAGTTGATGGCTCCTCTTCCATGGTACTCTAATGTACTTGTATTATTTTCTTTATTTAAGAATATTGCAAGATTATTTACTATCAACTAATTTTGTGGAACACCCTATCCCAACAGGTAGCTCTGGAATATAAAGGATGGAGTCAACATGGCTATACAGTAAAAAATTTAAAGAATATCTGGTCAGGCATCACTCACAATTGAGCAGAATTCATATGATAAGGAATTAGAAAAAGGCTCCTGGAAGAAGGAAAGTATTAATACAAACTTACCAGTTATAGGTGTACTAAACTCTGAAGAACAGCCACAGATGGTAGGTAAAACCCTCGTAAAGAAGAAACTGTGAAATGAAGATAGTGAGAGATAAATAAATACTGATAATGACCCACATACTGGATTCTAGAATCTCCTCCATTAGATGATGAAGATAAGAAGTGAGGGGAAAAGTGAGATGTTGGGTCTGATGGGAAAAAATTTGGAAGAGGGTAGGGAATAATAAGCCAATTGATCCAAAAGATGGACCCAGTTGGTAATTGGTAAGAGTAGAGGTAAAAGATCATGAAGTGAAAAGGACTGCCATGGGTTTGGTTTTGTGTTGCATGTAATGCAAAGCTACACAAAGGTTATCTGCACTAGCCATCCCTAACTTATCAGTGAAACACTAGAGGAAAGGTAGCTAATTATCATCACCCACCACCAATTCTGTGCTACTCTTTTACCAACAAATAACATGACTGACCATTACATTGTAATGCCCACATTGCTGAAAAGGTTAGCATGTTTGATGGGATGTGAATTAAAACCCATGAACCTCAGATTGTGAGTCAGATGCCCTAACTCTCTGGCCATTCTAGGCTTAATTGCCATGGGATAAAATTTTGAGAACACATACTCCTAAAAGGTAGTAGTATGGATTATGTAACAACAAAAGGTTCTGATCAGAAACAAAAGCCTTTACATATCTTGTTTAGGGTAAAGATGAAATATAGAAGGAATGGAAATGGAAAAAAATGAAGGAAAAACCTTCCTGAACTGATGAGGCTTTTAAGAGAAAGGAATAATCTAGATGAAGAAGAAGCTAAGTAGGATGATGAAGGGTATGTGAAAAGTCCATGGCAAACAAATCTGACTATTGACATCCACAGACTAGGAGAAGACAATATATACATTTTATGTGACAGAGAAATCAAAGAGTACAAGAAAAGTGGTTCAAACAGAGGTAGAGTAAGGGAATGTAGGATCATTTTAATGTCCCAATCTGGAAGAACGGTATGTCTGGGAAAGCTGCATATCTAGAAGGAACAACAAACACACTAAGAATAGGGGAAGGAAACACCATATGGTTTTGGGAAAAATGAAAGCTATGGGATAAGGCTACCTGATATTCAAAATGCAATCATATTGAAAACTTACAATCAAAGGACTTAGTGATTAATGCTGCTACATGACCTACAGTAGGCTTGTCAGCAAAAAAACCTCTGTTAGTTTACCAAATACAGAAGAATTTCACTTATGTTAGTATACTTCCATGCAGATGGCTTTATGGAATTAGCTAACAAAAAATCATCTCTTCATATGAAACCAGATTATTTTGCAAAGTTTTGGGTAAAAGCCAGGCAAAATACAAGACATGTAGGTTGTGATGTAGAATATGGGACTGAGGTTCATGAAGAAAAGATGAAAAGAGTAGAAGAGGGTAGTCTATACATGTTTTCTTATAGCAAAGCCACATCAAGCTATCTGCTGAGTCCACCAAGGGGATTCAAACCCTGAAAACTTACCACTGTATCAGCAGAGAACAAGTGGGAGAGGGACAGGTGAGGATAGGAGCAGTCATTGTAACTTTGAAAATCAATATTGAGCTGGCCAATGTGGACCAAATGGGAGGACCTGACAAGAGAAATCACCAAAGAAACTGGATGAGAACATAACATAAATATACTTGTGTCACCAATATTGGCTGAAGCCATTGACCAACAAAGCCTGTGGATGATGTACAGTTGGCTGAAAGAGAAGTAACTTGGTATTTAGGTCCATAGCAAAGGGAGAACTCTACTGATGACAAAGATCTCTAAACACAAGTGGATCTAATGCACACTCCACTGGATAGATTTGGTCAGGGCATGAAGAACAATCTACGACTAGACGAAAAGCACTCAGTACAATATGCTATAAGGTGAATATGATGTGTGTGTGAACCCAGTATAATAGAGCTAATATCCAAAAACATAGATCTCTAAACTGGGGTACCCATTTGTTTAAAGTGTTTCATCATCCTAGAATTGCCTAAATGAACCATCACCAGACAATGGTGGGCAAGAAGGAAGTGATGCAATGTGCAATGTATGGCTAGAAGTTCAAAAACATTGATAAGCAAGACAGTTTTGTCCACAGACAAATGGCCTAAAACTTCCTGATGAGTGATCAATGTCCTCCCCCCATCCATGAAGACATGATGGAAGAGAAAATGGCACACCCACTGACATGCAAGATTTGTCAAGTCACCACTGCAGGTCTCTTGAAGGGGAAGAGGAAGGGAAATGTCATTGAAAATAGGACTCCAAACAGGGTTACAATCATTTGCAAACTGCCCAAGGGATCTCATATGGGTATGACTGAGAAGAACTAATGCTGTCACTGAGGATCTCATTTCTGAAAAGCAATAGAATATTGCAAGCAGTAAGTGACTGATTCAAGAGGGCATGATAAAACAAAAATTCCATTGAATGAAGACATAGAGAAGCCAGTGTGACCAGATGTTGAGTGGGTCAATGGAATGACTTCTCCAATTTGATGAACCAGACCAACTGAGCTGTCACAGAAAGGAGCTGGTGAGTGTGAGTACCTGATTGTTGCTCAGAAGGAGCTAGTCATCTATGTAATATGGAAATCTTAGCCCCAGAGAATGTACATTATGTGCAAAAGCTAGGACTATTAATAAAAAGTGCATAAGATGCCATGGTAAATCGAAGTGGGAGAGCCAAAAATTGCTAAACTGCTCAGAGGTGGACAAATTGAATGTAAGGGCAAAACAGAAGTGCTACTAGGCTTTGTAAGTAGGTATTCAAGGCACCCATATTTATCACTCCTAACTCTGGTGAGACAAACTGATTACTTGTCATCAATTCCCAAATTTCTTGGGAACAATAAAAAATAGGGAATATAACCCCTAGAAAGATGGGAAACCAATTTGATTATCTGCTGCAAAATCAATTCTTGAACTGCTTTTGGTAGACACTGGAAGAATGAAAATGGGACAACGAGAAACATGAAAGGAGGGGAAAGAATTTAGGTAATGAATCCTTCTAACAGAACCTTATTGCTCATTTATCATTGGCAGTTGATGCTAGTGAGGAAGAAATTCACACAGATGAGCTCCCACTGGACCTGTACCCAAAGTAATGGTGGCATGGGGGGTAAGCTGTCGAGTAATGCAGCAAGAAAAAGTCCCCCAATTAGAAGGAATGAGAAAGAACAGAAAATGGGAATAGGAGACACACTGGCTCCAACCAAGACAAATGAGCTACAAAAGTCATAAGGGTAGATTGTTGGTGAACCAATGTTACCCAAAGCTTGATAGTTTCAGGGACTATATCAAATATGTAACATCAAAGAAAAGATACCAGACATAATTCCCTGAGATATGTTTAAGGGAAGTAGATCCGAGCCAAAACTGTATCCTGACCTAGGTTCCAAACGACAAAAAAAATGTTTATATAATGCAAATACATAACAAGAAACCTAATAACTGGATCAAAAAATAAATAGTCTGCATGATGGTAAGGAAAGGTGAGCTGATTAAAAGTCATGGGGTATGCCGATCCACTCAATTGTGAGACAAAATTATCAGCATGTACCTGAATATCAGGAAAGGAAGGAAAAGCCAAAATAGTTCAGAAGCTTGTTCCCACAATATGGAAAGATAAAATAAATAAAAGAGAGGTGGAAGAGGTAAAACATCACAAACCTGAACCACAAAATCATGAAAGACCAAATTAGGCCCATGTGATTCTTCTTATGTGAATGGAAAGGAACAGCAAACTCTGGAGGTGAGAAAAGATTAAAGTCGTCATCACCTGTATGGGTTCATCCAACTCAGGAAAAGCCTGAGCAGTGGTTGGGGGCAAAAGATGATCTATGTATCACTCAATATCCTGACATGTAAAAGTCAATAAACCCACTATCAGATTGCCTGCATCTTACACCTGAACAAAATTCTGGTGCTGGTATAACCCTTCAAGAGTTAAAGTGAGCTTTGGAATTTATTGTACAAGAAAATATTTGAGTGCAGAAATATAGCAAATCAGTGGAATGAATGAAAATAGTCAGCACGTAATAACTTCATGTGGAAAAAAATTATTTATTACACTGGAAGCACTAGACACAAAAAGAGTACAGCTTAACAAAAATGTTGCCAACTAAGAAGTAATAGATCAGTAGAGAAGTGTTGAGGGAGTTACATGTCACTATTGACTAAGAAGTGATGCACAGTGATTTACAGAAGAGACCTGTTCCAACAGGGAGAGCAGAGGCTTGTAGCAAGTGTTGAAAAAAGTTCACATATAGAGGGCAGCACTGAACAATAGCTAATCTTGTGAAGGAGGTAAGTACCATATCAAAATGATGTAATTTCATGCATTTTTTAAAATTATTTATAGCTATTTTGTTAAATACTGTAAAGAGTTTCTGAGAGTCACTTGTTTATGACATGCTGAAGTACAACCCCATAATTAAAATCACTTTTTGGTTAGTCACAATATAAATGTACATATTAAATTAACTATAATTATTGATTAGCATACTAAAGTTGAATTCATAAATTATAAACACATGATTTAATTTATGGATGTGAAAATCAAAATCACCAAACTACTCTTTTCTAAAGTATTATTGAGAAAACTTAGTAGTTTTGTTATAATAACCACAATTTTCAGTGATTTCTTAGTCTATCAGCTAGAGCTGATAGCACCTTTCAGGTATCAAGTGAACACCCCCATATCAAAATTTAAGGAAATATAGCAATATTCTCTATTTCAACAAAAATAAAAAAATGTTTTAAAATTCATGTTTTCTCATTTTTCAAATAGTTATTAAGTGTAACTTACAAAGAAAAGATTTAATGATTTCATACTTCTATTTAACTACAGCTCCCAGGTGTCTTGCCTGTGAAAACAAGCACAAAATATTTTGGACTATCCCAAAGTATAGGCTTATATTTGACATGAAACAACTGTTCATAGAAAATACAATTATAATCATATGAAACATATTTTCTTCCTCTTTCAGGGATTTTATTTATAGTCTCAAAATCCACTCTCCCATTCCCAAACCTTTTATGATATAACAGCACGCAGTCTCAATACTAATGAAACTCAACTTTGAAAACAGTTAAAGGCAAAATTTTGACATCATTAGATGGAGCAGTTTATAAAGTATTAATATTAATGTAGAGTATATAACTTGAGAAAGTGATCAGATGTAGTTCCTGCAGAGAACAATAAAACCAATGAAAAGTTTGAAATACTCAGCAACAAGTCACAATACTGAAAATGTATGTGTTAAATTGTATTTTGTTTAATAGTGCAAAAAGTTACTGGTAACTCAAATTCTTATTTATTAAATGGTACTATTACTATCATTAATACTCAAACAGTGCATGTAAATAAAATAACTTATTTAAAAGAAACTTTATCAGATATAAATTAATATTACCCAAGAATATTACCTTTGTTGACCTCAGTATATATTGAAAATTCAGGTCAGAGGTTACCAATAAATTTTTAATAGTTTCTGATTTTTTTTAGAGCTTGTAATGGAAAGTGGTATTATAATTGGCAGAATAGTCTCAAGTGAAATATTCTTATGAATACATTTGAAACTGAAATTAACTGGATACATAAAATGGAACTTCTTGATCAGCATAAGATAAATTATAAGACAAAACACTTTCTGGATGTTTTTACAAAACATAGTGTCTGCAACAAAATTATGAATATTTTGAGAAGTAAAAAATAACAGTCAAACTAAACCAAGTTATACAAAATTTTTAAGCCAAAATCAGATACTGTTTAGTTCATTTACACCAGTTTCATGCAATATGGTTAAATACTTCAATTATGAAAAGAAAAAAAAAGTCTAGGAATATCTATGACACTTCTCCAGTTAAATACAGCAGTACTTTCAAAATGTAGCTGTATGTTTGGATGTTCTGAATGCACTGAACAAAATGTATGTACCTTCTAAGCAAGATTAGATGTTAACCATAAAATAGGTCACATTTAATTTTTCAAAAGAAATTAAAAGTTTATATTAATGTTGAATCACTTTTATTATCAGACATTCTGCAAAAGCCTTATACAAATTGACAAAATAAATACTTGACAAGTGCCAACTATAAATCCCCTCAGTAGAAACTGGACAAGGAAATAACTCTTGATGGTAACGTTACATTTTATGCAGCACATGAACCTAAATAACAATCCTGTTATAAAGATCATTTATCATTTATAAAGGATGCAAAAATACCAGGTGAATTAAATGCCACTAAATAAAAAATAATTTCTTAACAGAAATTTTGATTTGTTTGATTGGTTCAGTTTTTCATTTCTTAAACAGGAATGATAGACAAAATTCATACAAGAGGACAACAGCAGACCAAACAGTTGTAAACAGGCAAGTAATTGGATACAACACTTTATGTTATAGAAAGATGTAAATCAGTTTACAAAGGATTTTCTGAAAGTAGACAACCCTGATAAGAACTAATTCAATATTTATTAAATGCTGGTCATGGATGCAATTTAAAAGGAAAAAAACAGAAATGTCACTGTAATACAGCCACAAAATTGTTAACTGTGAAAGTAACTTCAAGTATGGTATAGTTAAAAATGTTAGTTCAAAATACACCCCCTGTATACATAAATCTAACACTTAAAAAACAGTATTAATGAGAGCATGCACTGAAAATAAATAGATTAAAATTACTTTTTCTTTTAAATGTTATCACTGAAACGTATATTAACTATTAATAAAAGTGAAGAATTTATAATTAACACATAAGGGAAATTAAAAATGCATGAAACTTCCTTAACAATATCATATCCAGCTATCCTGGTTACCAAACCAGGGAAATAATTTAAAAAGATTCCTTACTCACTAATGTTGCAATTAAAACTTTAATAACTGGAAGGTCTTGTATAAAACCAGTCATTATAAATGAAATATACACACAAAAACAAATGAACACCTTTCTTGTGATTTCAGGTTTTCACTAGTGGATGGAAGTTATAGTTCTGAAATGTTCTGTAATTAATCTTAAATTAGCTCATTTAAATCTCAATACAGGATACAGTCCAGCAATGAACAATCTTAAGTTCAATACTACCATAAAGATTGTAAACCATCCTTTTCTTAAATATGAACTATAAACTGGATAAAAAGGTGGAAAATCTCCTTCAAGTTTATCAGGTACAAATCAACACTACAAGTATAGTGACATTTACATGTTAAGAAAAGAAAAATTTGATTTAATTCAAATACAATAACAGATATTACAAACCAACAGGTTTACCCATGCTCCAACACACTGTAATGGTATTTTTATAAATACTGGACCCACCTTGTACTGACATTTAAAAACAAAAATCCCATGTATCCAACAAAAAATACTAATTTATTCCAATGAAGATGATTTCATGGTTCCAAAGATGGGGTTTTAGTCTTGAAGGAGGGCATCTTTCACTGAATACTATGCATTATAAAATAAACATGTTCCAAACTTCTGTTTACTGAAGACTATCTGAATTTCTCTGAGAGACAAGATGTAATTAACACAATCTTCCTCACTTCACTAAATCCAATCAACATTCTTCATTTGGTTTATTGTCTATCTGAGCAGATTCAAAACCAGATCAATGCCAGTTTTCCCTTTCTGACGGAACTATAATAACACCACTGTTTATACATTCAATCAACTACCACACGTTTTTTTATTCTTTCCTCAGCAACTTTTAGAAGACTGCTCATGTGCATGGAATGTCCTTTATTTCCAAAGTATTCTTATCATACAAACTCTGGTGTATTATCAACAAGCAGGCAACATTGGCTTTGTCATTCTCTACAGCTTAACCTACACATTTTTTAACTGCAGGATTATTCCTGCACAATAATCTGCCGATGAGATGGGATTCCATATTGTGGAACTTTTATATATAATTTTCTACTTGGTCGTCTAGCAGCACGACGTACTTCATTCATCCCCACCTGTCTTCTGAGTTTTCTGCTGGTTAGAAAATAGGCATTTCATAGATCCATTTATAACATTTTACAATATCACAAGAAAAATGGATATTTAGGTGAGAGAATATCTAAGATGATTTTTAAAAAAATTAATAAAAAGTAACAATACGTATCCAGTAATGAAGAACTTCCTTAGTTCTAAATGTAATGGCTACAAAAGGTGGAATAACTGAACTGCATGTTCTTTATTACTTGCTCTAAAATTAATAATTGTTTGTGAAACTTGCCTTGTAGAAGGTGTGGCTACAAAATAGAGATCATCTGGAGCATCAACTAAACTTATCGTCTGTTTTCTTCCTCCAAACCTGATGGTAGCCATCTTTGCTCGTCCATTTAGGCGAGTTATAATTGTTCCTTGGGGCAAATCAGCCATTTTGTACACATCTGCTGAGGATTCTACAACTGCCCTGTGTTTAGCAGCAGGCCCTGAGAATATCAACACAGGTCTTATATTAAATACTTGCTCAACTTCATTTTCGTAGCCTATAATCAAAATCATTAGTTTTAGGCAAAGAAAGAAGCCACATTAATAAGATAATTTAAATGTATTCCACCCTGAATAAAGATGAGCCAAAGAACAAAACCACACCTTTTGCATGGTGATATTACTAAGATAGACTGGTTTAATCCTATCACCAAAGCTACCTTTTACTGCAAATGACACAAAGTTTTGGTGTCTTAAACATTTTATTGAACTACTTTTAATATTATACCAATTAGAATAGCATAAAATCTTAGTTAATCATCCATATCTTAACAGTATACAAGTTTTAAGTTCTTAATTTACAAGGCAATATTTTCAGTGATGTCGAGAAACCCACTTGTTGAGAATTTTATATGCAAAAACGGCTCGTTTGGGTTTTATTTAAAATATTTTCTGAACCCAAACGAGCCATTTTTGCATATGAAAAAAAAGGCAATATTTTGAAAAATCCTTAATTTTCCCAATTTATCCACCACTCCTTGAAGGAAAAAAAAAGACACTGAATGTAAATTACACTTTATAAAATCATCGTTGATCAAACAAACCACATTTATTATTGTCTTCAGTTTTGTTTGGCTGCAAAGCTATTGACCTTGATAATTAGTACAAAGAAAATAAGAGATGTCAACCAGTTCTTTGTTCAAATTTTTTATACTGAATGTTGTATCAAGTTTCTATTAAATATTGGACAATATGGACTAATTTGGATTTATGATTCCTACACATGAAAACTAATTTTAATGTGCAAATAATAACAAGTTTTAAAGCTATTTACAAGTACTTGTATATAATACAAAAGAAAGAATTTACCATCTATTCCATTTTGTTGTTCGTAACCACGTTTTCTTAGAATTGTTGGCAAAACATTATTAATACCAACAGACCTGGATTCTTCTTTACGAGGTGGCCAAGGGATCAAAAGTTGACCACCTGAAAAGAAAAAGAAAAAAGTAAAAATATACCTACATTCTAATAATGCTCTTCATAAATGCTTTCCCAATTATTCCTTTTTTTATAATACAAAATTCATCTTTATACACTATTACAAAAAATTAAAAAGAACAAACTTTCAGTAAAAGGAATACTAGATAAAGTTTTAGTTATCAACAAATATCATTTTAACCGTATGCCATGTGGGAATCAATATGTGCATATTACAACCAATATTTTTCTTCACAGTTATATTAAAAAAATTTAATCAAGGTACTTTACTATCAGTTTATGTCATTAAACTTTGCATCAAAACAGATTATATAAAAAAAATTATTATAAACTAAGATTTAACATTGAAAGGAATATTTAAATAAATTCTTAGTCTCCACTTCTCTGAGATAAACGATGTGGTGACACTCCGACTTCTCATTTCTAAGTTGTTGTTTTTTTCAGATAGTTCAACCAATTAGAAACCTATGTATTTACAATGTAAAATATAAACTTTCAATCCCTTCTTATACTGCGATATCACTCATGACATACCTCTCAACTCCTTTACTGTTTAAAATACATCTTTAATTTTCTCCGACATGTATATTGGGCATATTTAATACTAGCATTAAGAGCATATTCAGAACTACATAAATCAGGTGATTACCTATCTTGTTTTAACTTTCAAAGCCAACAGTTAAAGAGTAGAATTAGACATGTTTAGACTAAAGACACTGCTTCAAGTAGTAAAAGAATTTTCCAACTTATTTATAGTTTAGTTAGAAATCCATGTAAATTTTAGTATTTTTTGGGCATTTTATTCTAATGTCCAAATTATTTTTTAAACAACAGATATAGTTAGAAAAAGGCTAACTAAACCATACACTTCCATACAGGAGACCTCAAGGCTAATAAATTTCTTTTTATTTTATGTATATTGTTTACTTATTGTTTAACAAGAGTAACTAAAATATAAAACTTAGCAAACTTAAAAATTATCATGATAAGATACAAATGTATGAACAAACAAATTATGATCTCTCTTCAAGGAATGCACATGGCCTGCTATCACATGATGTAACTTAACATTTTTATTTACCATAAGCTCTCACTTAGTGATTTATTGCTTTGTTACACTCATTCATCACAGCTCAAAGAACAATAAAATTAAATGAAAGCAATAATGAAAGGGTCAAAAGGCCCAAAGTTAAGATAAATAACAGTAATTGTTACCATCTGCAAGTATTCTAGAAAAAAGAATTTTGATTTTATTGATACTTCAACTTTTCACTGATGATTTCAGTAGTGTTACAGTAGAGAAAATAGAGAGATGAAGAATAAATACAGTTTTACATGAATAAGACTTTCGTTATCTATTTTCAGAAGTTCTGCAAATGAAATATGAAACTGTAAGAAGTAATATTTTTATTCTTAGCATGAAAATGACCTTTCACTAAGACTTAGTCAGTCAAGGCTTTGCAAATTTATAAATAAACTTTTAGTACAAATACTTTATTAAAAAAGGTAATTTTTTGTTTAAAAAATTTCTAGTATTTGCAAAATGTTGTGAAGAAAAACATTTAATAAATTAAATTACAGTTTACATATTTCACAGTTATGTGGCTGTCAAACTGACTAACCATAGGGTTAAACAAACAGTTTTATGGGATACTGAAAACTTTGGGAAATCATAAAGTATATAAAATTACAGTCTATGTATTTTAAGAAAGGATCCTATAAAAACTCCAGATAAGTACTGATCTTGTCTAAAAAAAACCAGTAATATTTTTTATGTAGAAATGAAAGTTTTGTGAACAATCTAGTTTTAAATATTGAACAAAAGTATCTAAATAAGTAATCCTATTGAAAAAGTCAACATTTCAATGTGCTTTAGTGAATAAGTGATCAGCATGATCTGATAGAAATATGTAGCCTATTAAATTGTTTATGAAAACTCCTATACAAGTGTATAAATATAAAAATAATGCTAATGTTACTGAAGGGTAATTAAAATAAATTAATCAGACAAAAAGATATCTATCAAGAAGATCACTTAAAAAACTATGATATATTTACTTAGTATGCTAAAATTATTTCAGAGAACTTTAAATTTACAAGATTTATTTGTTTGACATAAGAATGCTCTAATTATATGCTTTAAAAATATCCAATTAAATGAATGTATGCACACAACAAAATGTTTCTGCCAACGGAATTAACAATTTTTGTAATTTTCATTTAAATGACAAAAAAAGAAGCTTTTAGCAATATTACTATTTTAAATTAAACTTGCTAATTAGTCATCCTTTTGGATATTTTTACCTGTTATTTGCAACTTAGAACCTACAGAATATTTTACATTATGCTATCTATAACAAGTTAATGAAAATTTCAACCATATGGTAGCCAAACAGGTACTATTGTACACTCTACAGTGACACAGTTTACCTGTGTGAACTTAAAATGCTAGAAACTGAGTTTCAATACGCATTTTGAGCAGAGTGCAGGTAGTCCATTGTGTAGCTTTGTGCTGCCTCCCAGTGGCTCAGCGGTATGTCTGCGGACTTACACGCTAAAATCCGGGTTTCGATACCCGTGGTGGGCAGAGCACAGATAGCCCATTGTGTTGCTTTGTGCTTAATTCAAAACAACAACAACAACAACAGCTTTGTGCTTAACTTCAAAACAAACCAAAGTCCAGTCAAACCACGTACCCATTAAAACCACTTACAATTTTTAAATATTCTTATCTAGTGATAATGACAAGACATTTATATTAGTAATACTCCATATAAACAATACATTCTATTATCTTCTACTATTCCACAGTAATGAGTTTCCTGCTTACATCATACAAGGCATTACACTTTATTGTAAAACTGTAACCATACCTTTTCCACGTGGAGGTGGAATGAAAGCCAGACGTTCGGGTTGAGGAAGTTTATCTTTAGGTAAAGCTATCAGCCACTCAGGTGTTGGTATGTTGGGAGCTCCCAAACGATGAGAGATATCAAGAATAGATCCTCGATTTCGAGGTTTAGGTTTTGGTATTTTTGGTAATCCTTCAAGCAACTTATTTTGACCTAAATGGAAAAATTTATGGAATTTGGAATAAATATTTGATGTCATGTTTTTCAATTCAAATCTCCAAATGTGTAAAGTCAGGTCTTGTTGGGTATGAAACTTCATATTAAGGTTATAATTTATGACTTTGTTATACTTTCAACTGACTGAGTGAGAATGTACTCACAACATTGTTTTACACAATCATTCCAAAAATAATTTACAGTAATGAACAACTGAAGAATGCTCGGGAGGAAGACACTGTAGTAAAAACATCTGTTCATAAGGCTAATCATGAAAGATTTAATGACTAAAAATAAGATAACTTTTTACAAACATTAAACACTTCAGTTATTGTAAGTATAGAGAAGTTCAGCAATAAGAAAGCCCATGCTTACATTCTTGTTTCACAGCCACTACGTTGATTGTTTTGAAAGGGTTTCTGGCAGCACTGTGCGGTTGTAAGAGATACGCACAAACTCGGCGAGCAAGTCGTGTCAGTGGTGTGGTACACAGATAGAATGCTACACGTGTTTTTATTATAGGTCTTGGACTACCGACTCTAATACCAGAATCATGAACAGAGGCACAATGTCGCGCTAAGTGAGCTTTGAGCTTGAACTCCTGGGATCCAAAAAAACACAAATCTATATAACCTTAATTAATTACACACTCAGGCAAGGGATAAAATCTTGCAAACTTTCCATTCGTCACTAACATAAAATTTTGAATAACTCATAGCCATTTTATTAGTGTTGATTCTATAAACAAAATAATAAAATTTAATTGCATTTTTAACATTTTACCAACAATTTTTCTTTTATAGTGATTTTTGAATTTCAAATTATGATTCTTGTCAGCTGTCTGGCTGTAATTATAAAATACAACACAAAAAGTGTAATTCAGACAATCATTTCATAAGTGAAAACGATTTGAAAATGTTTGTCCAACAAGTATTACACAATCCTCTAAACTCAGTTTGTTTTTCTCTATTAATCATACAATGAAAATGAACCTGACAAAATTAATAACAATTTATAAAATGTAGTTCTTAGATAATCTTCAGTAAATTATTTGTTTAAGTGAAATATTTATTTAAAACTGAAATAACTAAGATTTCTCACTTCAATATAACACACAACACCTTCTATCCGAGTAAAAATTACCTGTTTTAAAGGATCTAGAATCTTATCACTGGCCTTGATTTTTGACCTATTTACATTTACATAACCAGTTTCTGGTCTTTCTGAAGTTATTTTACACACTTCATTGTCAAATCTTTCAATGGCATACAACTTTTTTCTTCTATTACATTACGTAGCTATTAATTTTTTTCTTTTATATATTAAAAACAATAAAAAACAACTCTTATAATACTGAATTTCAACACTGATTGAATCCAGTCTAAACCACTGAGAGATTCAAACTGTACTTACTTAATAAAACACAAGATCAGTCTTAATAATAAACCTGCAAAAATTAAGCTCTGCACAGTAAATCAACAATTAATTATGAAAACTTACCTTCCCACAACTACTAAACCCACATCGGTGAGGTCTGTGTGTAGCTATATGTGCTGTCAGCCGTTCTGAAAATACATTATGTCATCAGATGTTAAGAAGTTTGTGCAACCCAATAAAAGCAGCAAAATTCAGTTCTTTAGAAATAATTAACAACTATTATCTTAATTTAGCTAGTTGCACTGTAAAGTGGATTTACACTGCATGTCATTAATAAATACAGATACATGTATGCAAAAAATATTCAAACTATTAATTGAGTTAGACCAACAAAGTGTAATGTAGTTCAAGCAGCTTGAACTAATGGAAAGAAATAAAAAACATCATTTGCACATTTGTAAATTAATATATAAATGTTTCTGTTGTCTCTTGTTTATGAAAATACCCACACAGTCACCTGCACAATGCATTATTTTTAATGTATATTTATTGTATATCTAGAAACAAAAACAACTATTTAATCATAAGGTCTTATTTTATTTTGCCATTCATCTTAAACCTTGCTTTTTAATTTACATTTATGTTAAACCAGACATACACTTTTACACAAATGTCAAACTTTATTTTATCGTAAATATACAGTTTTAATACAATTACTGTAATGAAATCAAAATATAAATGGTTTATCAAAGAGTATGAGAGGATGTGAAAATAAATGAAAATGTGATTTAGGCTCTAATGATAGTAGTATCAAGACTTTGTTCTAATAAAGTAAAAAATCAATTGAAATGTCAAAGGCCAAAGTTTTCTGTTCTCCAATTACAATGTGCACAAAAAGGTCATTGTTATATAACTACTTAATAAAATTATAAGAAACTAAGAATAAAAAAACATGCTGCTTTTATACTTTATTTTATTTACAAAACCTGTATAAAATCAACACGTGTTACTGTAAATTTATACTACAAAACATAAATGCATTTAGAAATTCTTGCTGAATTATGAGAGCAATATTGAACCTTCTATGTCAGTCTTAAAAAGTTACACTCCCAGAATTGCATGGAATAAGATGAAGAACAAAGTTCAAAAACTATAAATGCAACTCAGAAAATAATTTGTCCACTCTTTAAATAAGAAAGAAAGATGTGTGTTCTCATATACACACTCTTTTTGTTCAAGCAAGTTTTGCAAATTATAAGTAGAAAAAGACACGCAATTTGTTAAGCAGTTGTAACAGAAAAAGACAAATTTTAAAGGACAAAACAGCATAAAAACTACACACAAACAACTCTGTATTTCAAATTTTCTAAAGATTTTATTATTATTATTATTCCTCAGTGGGTTTAGAATATCTACACCTTTAAATATTAACCAGTTTTTTTTTTATATATACACTATTTTAAAAGTGTTTAAATCATCTTTAGATTGAAACATATTAAACACATAGGCTGACCTTGCCGATTAAATGCTTTGTTACAATCCCTGCATGAATATGAGGAGTCATTATCTGAACTCCGGGATGAAGTCTGCAGTTCACCATCTGAATTCAAAAAAGGACAATTCATGACTTCAAGCTAGTCCTCTTAATATCAGAATTCAAAGAAATTGTTGGATAAACCTTATATATAAATTAAAACCCATGCATTAAACACTTTTTTTTTTAAATTCTGTATTGGAAGAAAAATTAATAAATTCAAGATTATGATCTAAGAAGTAAATAACATTACCATAAAGGAATAGTTTTATGAAACTTTGAAAGCATTCAACGATATTTAAAAAAAAACCCATTTAAGTACCCTAGTAACAGAATAAGTTAAATATACTTGGTATCAGAAAAGTCTTACTACTGCAAATTAATTAATGTAAAACCAACTACCGGTGAGAGAAAATTATTACACTATTGCTATTGTTGCCTGGTGATCTGACATTGATTCCTAGGTAATCAATTCCTAGGAAATGGTATTATAAGTGGTGTCTGGGACCTAAATTTGATTCACACAGAAGGAATGACATTACTTTATTTGAGTAACTTGTCTGATGCAGTAATAGTTCCTACAACGAGAACATTCTTTCACTAACACAGACTCCCAGAGAACAAATGTTATTACAATATTAGAGGAACACACTTGAAACATCTATCATAAAAATATTTAATATTAACATTTTTTTTTTAAATTATATTTGCACTCAAACATTAGATGGTATTTCTTGTAACAGTTACATGAAATGTTCAGAAATCATTGTTAGTTAGGTAGATTAAACTATTACTATGTTGCATGTTAACATATAATACTGGTTATTTTCATAACCTTTACCAAAGTTAAGTAAGCTGTTAGTAACTAGCTCTTGACTAAGGTTAAAAGTTAGTAAACGAAACCCTGGCATAAGTAGGACATCAAATAAACTACTGTGATTGTGGAACGTCAAGGAAAATAATTTGCAAGCCAGAAATAATCTTGAAAAACTTTAGTAAACTCTGCAATAAAGAATTCAGATTAAGGAGAATGCAATAATAATAATACAAATATCTAAGTGATATCCTTACAATTGCAGAGAAATATATAAATTTGTATCAGGTACATCAAATACTTACCAAGCTTACTAGGATACTTAAGACCACCATATCGTTTCCAGAAACTCCAACACAGCTGACACAACCTACACTGCATATGTGGAGGACCCCACGCATACCACTGGTGAGAACTTAAAGCTAGGCAAAACAGATAAGAGGTCTCTAAGACAAAATTATAATTACTAAATGAAGATAGATAAAAATCAGATAATTTTTCACAATTTTAATTTTCCTGTCAAACTTTTCATTTTATGCTAATATTTCTATTATATATTTCTAATCACTTTTATTACAAAGCCCAAAGCTGTAATGTATTAAACAATACCAGTTCGTTATACAGTGGAGAAATAAGCCTGAAACTTAAAAAACACAGATAAAAACTGACTTCAAAGTATCTCTATCAAACATTATCAGTTGAAGACTTAAAAAAGTTATGATGTCCAAAAATAAATGCTGTTTTTGGATTGAGAAGTTTGAAAAAGTATAGTGTTGTAAAACATGGTTAAATCACAGAAAGGACCATTTCCTTCAACACACTTTTGCCAACATGTAATGATGCTGATTATCAAAGTTTCTATGGTCAACAAATTACCTGAAGATTTCTTCTGCAGCTGCCTGGTTTTGAAAGCTTTTATTGTTCAAAAAGTTGACAAAGTGCTTGAAAAAATGACAATCTGCAGGGGAAAGATCTGGGGAATAAAGTGAATGAGATAGAACCTCAATTTCCAATTTGTTCAATTCTTAAAGCATCATCCTTGATATGTGGAGACAAGCATTGTCATGAAAAATAGGGCCCCTTTGATTGACCAAAGCTGGATGTTTCTCGTGTAGCTTTCTATGCATTTTGGCCAATTCTTAACAGTATTTGTCCACTGTGGTTGTTTCCCCTGGATTGTAGTGAAAGATGCTGGCTGCAGTCCACCATACAATCACCATGACCTTTCTTTGGTGAAACTTTGGCTTTGGGAGCTGTTTTGTGATCAAGCCATTGTGCAGATCATTTCCCACTGTAATACAGAATCCACTTTTCATCACATGTCACTATCCATTCAAGAAATGGATCATTTCAGTTTCACAACAAGAGCACACAGCAGGTCTCATAATGCTGATTTTGTTATCTTCAGCCAGCTCACGTGGAACCAACTTTTCCAATTTTTTCATCTTTCCAATTGCACTTAGATGGTCGGCAGTGCTGGATTTTCTTGTGCCTAGCTTTTCTGAAAGCTCATATAATGTTCTACAAGGCTCTGTCTCAGCTCCTTCCCTTAATGAGATTTCATCTGAGGATGGCCTCCTTCCACGACCTTCATGATCTTCAAGACTTTCATCTCCATGTCGACACCTTTGGAACTAATGCTGAACTATATGTTCAATAACAGATCTATGGCCAAATGCCTGGTTGATGTTCCACGTAGTTTCAGTGGCTTTTCCCCCATGTTTAATGTTGCAGAAGAAAATCAAACAAAAGTTCTTCTTGTCAATGCTGGCTTAGGGGTTGTGAAACTTACTCTAAGTAGAGTTGAATAATCAGATAATTAAGACACCTCATAAACAAACCAACCAACAACACGTTACTCAATATTCAGTTTCTAAATGTCATTGCGAGAATTCCGGCATTTATTTCTGGACAACCTGATAATTGTAACATTCTAACTACTATACCTGATCAACAAGTTTATTTCACTATCAAGTCTTTAGTCCTAACCAACTAGATATCTTTTACTGTGCAAGACACAAAGCTTTAGTGCCTTACATTCAAAAGTTTATTTAAACTTCTTTTTGTTTATGTTATACCAATTAGAATAGCATAAAATTTTAAATAATAATTCTCATTTTAACAGTATACAAGTTTTAAATTCTTAATTCTACAATACAATATTTAAAAAAACCTTGAATTTCCTCTAGTGTGACACACAGAACACATTCTGTTTCAGCATTTCATCATCCCTATTTTATCCTCCACCAGTTTAAAAAGTACAAAATTAAACCTAAATTACTCTCTTTAAAACTGTCATTTATCATAGCCTCCAATTTGGTTTCGTCATAGAGCTATCAAAAAGAAAAATTAGACCCCTCCTACCACATCCTTTCTTTCAAAATGTGTTAAAAGTTCACTCTAACGTTTACTTATATGCTACTATAACCAATATATATCTCAAGGCTTTCATCTGTCAAATGGCATGTTGTGTAGCATAATGTTCTGAACCTTTAAACATCAATTTCACTAAAAGTACAAACATTGTTCATGTAAGAAAGTTAATCACTAGCTTGGAAGGACTTGTAATGAAAAGGGTAATTTAGAATGATTTCAATTTTGTTTTGGTAGATTACAAGGTCATTCAGATTTACCATTCCAGTTTTGAGTTATGATAAAGAAAATAACACACAAATTATCAAGTTTTACCAAAAAAAAAAAAAAAAAAAAAGTTTGAAAATTATTAATGAGGTCTTAGGGATCACACAAAGGATGTTTGAGATTTTTGACATAATATTTTTAATTTTAACATGAAAATTACTTTGCATATGGCCAATTCAAAACTCAATATATTTATGGACAAATCTTTATTTTATTAGAAATACTTCACTAAAAATATGATTTTTTATATGTTAAAGATTTATAATATTAAGTGAATTACTGCCGAAATCTGTGAAGATATACACACCATATTGAAAGTTAGAAGTATTAAATCTAATAGGACTTTAAATGAGTATAAAGAGGTAACATCGTCTGTCATATAGACCGACTTCATGTTGAAAAGAGTTAATTTGCTTACTGTAGCAGCCCTCACAAGGTCGTCCTCCTGACACCAAGGTTTCCCCATTTGGACCATTTAACAGAGTTGGTTTGTTATTACTGTAAAAAAATTATGTAAGAATTATATATACATACACACACACACTACAAAAAAGTTTGAAAGAAATGTTTTTGTTTGTAATTAAGCACAAAGCATCAAAAACAGCTGTCTGTGCTTAAAAAGATGTGAAAATTAGCCAGAATCCTCTTGAATGAAATTAGAAATAAAAATTAGTAATACTGATTTCTTTTAATTTACTTTTTTTTTTTAACATTCTGCTAGTGTGAAAATGGCTTTAACCCTTTCCAAACAAGTTAAAGGTCATGCCATCATGTTTGTTGACTTCCACTCAAAATCTTATTGAATTACTATTTTATGAGTTTATGCCAACAAGTTTGGTACCAAATTTACATATTATACACTAATTAATTTCTTAATTTAAAAGTAAATAAAAAAACAGTTAAAGATAAATTGTTTGTGTCAAGTGGTGTGCTGAATGTTTAAAATTAGATGTTTGTTATGTCAAGATACCAAGTCTATAGTTTTGTATGAACTAGGAACTCATATTACCCAATACTGATAAACTAGAATATAAAATAAAAACCTTTTTTCGCTGAAAAATCACTTATGTATTGAATCAAATACAGTGACACCATTCATCTCTTTCTGTTTTTGGAAAAGGTCTGTTGTATACACTAACTTCAATATATAGTATGTGAATAACCAATCAAAATCTCAGAACATCCTCCTATTGGCTTTCTCGGCCATTTTAAAAAATTATGATGCCATCTTGTTCTTTCAAACCAATATTTCAGAGATATAGGTTGTGTCTTTAGTCTGCTCAAAATTTTATAATTTTTGAAACTGATATACATCTTAGTTACCAAGTTTGATAAAATATATATTGGAATTCTGTGGTAGAGATACAATAATTTATAATTTTTGGTTATTCAACTTTATATATGAAACCTAAAAAAAAAAATTTCATTTTATATCCTCCACAAGTAAAATTTTAAAAGGCTCGGAAATTGAGTAAAAAGGTTGTAACTATAAGAAATAATTGTTTGCTGTATTTTTTTTTTTATATAATTGTTCTGTGTTTTAAGAATAATAAGTTTAATAACTTATTCCTAAATAGTAATAATTTATATAAACATACAATTCAAATGTGACTATATTACAAAATAGTAGTCTACTAAAACACACCAAAGACAGGATCGCTTTGTAAAGACTAAAGGTCAATTTTATATTATTAGATACCATAACATGAATGTATATGCGCATCATCATCGTAACTTCTACATTGTTAGCAAGGCATGATTGAAAGGTCAGTACATTAAAAATAAATATAAATACAATGGGTGAACAAAAAAGTGACCCCTCCCTTGAAAATGTTGTTAACTTGTTATATATCTTTTATTAAATAATATAAAAATGTGTAAAACTACATATTTCTAGAATGCACTCAACAAAATATGTTCAAATATGATCTCAAATCCTACTTTTAACACTGGATTTTGTGAATACCTGAACTTTTCATGATTTTAATTACATTTTCATAAAAAGTGTGCACCTTCTGTAGTTTTAGATATTCTTATTTCAATTAGCCTACAAAATGATGAAACAAATTTCCATGAAATAATCAAATGTAAAAACAAAACTCAAAAAATAAAAACCAGTTTCACAACTTCATAATTAGTCGGTATTTCCTTGGATTTCAGTACTGCTTCTCATAAATGTGGCATGGTTTCAATTAGTTTGTGCAGATAATTTTGAGTAATTGATTGCAATTCTTCTTTGAGTACTTCTATAAGTTCATGTTCCATGTTTGGCTTGTAATCTTGCATTAATCAGTTTAACTCAGCCCATCAATTTTAAATTGAATTAATATCAGGTGATTGATCTGGCCATCCCATAACATCAATTTTCTTACATCTCCAATATATCTTTCAACTCCACAATTGCAAAGAAACTTGCTTAATCATTTTGTATGCTGACTGAAATAAGATCTAAGAAACTACAGAAGGTGCAGAATATTTATTAAAATCATGAAAAGTTCAGGTGTTCACAAAAGCCACTGTTAAAAGTACGATTTGAAGTAATATTCAAACAGATCTCATTGAATGTGTTTTAAAAACACCAGTTTTTCATATTTTTCAGTTACCTATTGAAATATATAAATTAATAACATATTCACAGGGACAACTTTTTATGTCTACCCCCTGCAAATGTATAATGTTTTTAAATGTATATTATTTAGTCTAGATATTTATGTTTTTGTGTTATAATTATATATATTGTCATTCTAGAACCAAAAGGCATAATTTATATTTGCTTCCTAATTTTTAGGGCAGTTACAAAGTTGGTCAAATCTACCAAACATGTACAGAGATTTGTTTGGATAATAACAGATTAAAAAATAGTTTTTCTTTAGAAATGTTTGATAACTATCAGGAGGCTACAAGATTTTGCAAGTGAAATTTGAAAATTTTCTAATGCATTAAAGTATTTTTAATCTTAAAGTGAAAATTATTTTGCACGTTAAAGAGGCAACATGCAAAAAAAAGGGAGGGAGGCAAGAGAAAAACACAGCTTAACAATCCTTACAACTTAATAAAAAATTAAATATTTTGCATATTATAGCACTGTAATGTTTACAGATCATCTGCCAAATGTTGTTAATTTAGGAATACTAACTTAAGTTATAGCATGAAAATTATAAGTACAAAACAGCTGAGGTCAGTTCCAGGGACTAAGCCCATGCTTAGTTAATGAAAAACAAACAAATAAAATGTCTTCCAGAAAATTACATTATTTAAATTTCTCATTGATATAGGAACAAATAAGATTAAAGAATAATATTTAATTATGCAACATTTTTATTTTTTCATTATATCTGTATTTGAACATTTAATGATTTCAGATAAATTTTAAATATTTGCACTAAATCTATCATATTACCTGCCAATATCAAGAAAACAAGAACTATACTCACTAATTGGGAATGTAGACTTGCTTGAGCTTGCTTTCAGCTTCTACTGCTTTAACCCTTTTCTGTTGAACATGACGATCTGTTGTTTTCCACATGTAGTAGTAGTCTACAATGTTCTTAAGACTCTTCCATGGAAGCTGTAATATAGGAACCTGCAGTTTTAATAACACATAGATAACAGAATAATTAGATTTAAAATAAATAACATTAAAATGATTTTAATTTGTCATGTAAATTTAACATTTACAATTTATAAACATAGTTAAACATATTCTTTTACACAAAAGTAACAATCTACACAATTGTCATCAGATTATTTTCTACAGAAGTTGCAAATTATAACATCAACTGCTGTTTAAACCAATATATTAGAAAAGAACTACTCAGAATAGACAAAAATAGGATAAATGGATTTTAGCAAAATACTATAATTTCACTAACAGATGTCTGGCTGTATTAAATTCTTACTTTATCATATACAAAACAATGTGTGATTCATTCATAAATAAATAAATACACACTTGTAACAGAGGTGAAACACAGACCCAACTGACAAACAATAAATCTTTGACAACATATAGTCAAGTTTTCACCATACCGTACACAAATGGTGCCAAGTTTATTGTTAATTTCAGATATAGGAGCAGCATGTTCAATTTTCAAAATCATTTTCCAAGCTTATTTTATAACTACCACTTAGAGGGAAGTAAAATAAAAGTCTGTATATATAGGATAAAGTACTCTTCAACTTAACTCTCTCAGAACAAAATCAATTTGTGTGCATGTTAGAAGGGTTTTAGCAAATTGCATTTAAAATTTAATTATAGTACTTTTTAAAGACAATTTGGTAAAAGAAAAAAAAACATTTGTAATAATCCACATATTAACATTATATAAGTTTCAAATTCATAATTTAATAAGGCAATATCACAAAAAAATCCTCAATTTCTCCTTGTGAGAGAACTGTGACATTTACACTAGATATCCCCTTTTCTCTAATCCATTTACCAACCATACAAGAAGTAAGAAATTTAATGTTCTTGTTGTTTTATAAGCAAAGCCACATTAAAATATCTGCTATGTCTACCACAGGGAATCAAACCCTGGAGTATAGAACAGACTTAGTTCTGTCTCACCAGGTGTCAAAAGTTAATGCAAGTTGCTCTTTATAGTACTGTTATCATCCAGGGACAACATAAATTTTATATCTTTCAATCTTATTTGGGTAAAGATTCAATAAAGAGAAAATCAGATCCTTCTTGCCAGGCCCACCAGTCACATTCTCTCTTTCAGAACTTGTCAACAGTTCTCTCTGATGTTCAGTACTATATTAATTATAACAAATAGAATGACAAGGTTTTAATCTGTCAAGTAACACATTATGTTACACTGTATTTTGTACAGAGAACTGTCTATTTTCTTTCAAATTTAAACTTTATTCCCAGGGGAAACACACTGATGAGTTAACTAAGTTTTAAATGGCTCTTATTGCAGTGTTAGAAAGCTACAACAATTTGGATAGTTATGGGACATTGTCTGCATTCTTTGGTGCACTATTCAATTAGAAAAATTTAGTACAGCAATACCATCATCAACAGTAAAACTCTAATAAGTACTTTAATTCTTACTTTTCATGTGTATTCTTTATTTATTATTATTATTATTATTATAAAAGTACTAAAATGCAAAAATGAGAAATATGATAGTTTAAAATAGATAAAATAAAGAATTATAATAATGATAATAAAAAATTCTCATAAGTAGCTTGTGAGTTATGCAACTTAATAACATAACAAGAGTTCCATACTTGTCAACTGATTTACAAACTTTATGGCAAGAATATTAATTTATACATGACAAAAAGAGCAATTAATAAAATTTAAGTGTAAACAGATATATACTATTAAGAGTTCAAAGCTATTTAGAATAAACAAATGTTTATATTATTTATGTTACAATTTGAAGTCATTCTAAATATAAAAAAAAATAATTTATATATTTTTTGTGATGAAAAGGATGACCAAATTGACCAACACTGTATATAGAGATAGGGTAGAGAAAATAACAGAAACAATACAAAGGTTTACTGAAAAATGTTTTATAATTATATTGGAGATTTTAAGAGATTAAAATTTTTCAGAATTTTAAATCTTAATATGAAATTCAATTTGCACTCAGAGCAACAAACCTACTCTATATGTTCAAAGACTAATCTTTATTAAAAATACTTTAAAGAGTAGAAAGATTGTTGATGGTCACCTAATACACGAGAACATAATTTTGAAAAGACAAACAATACTTCTCCAATAAAACCAAATTCATTAGTTACACTGAAACATCATAAATACTTAATTTTTCAAAATAAAAAAAATGCTGCTCTAGAAGCAACACTTTGCATGTACATACAAAATCTTGCCTAATGTCAATGAAGTCTTTTCCATATTTTTCAAGTGCTTCTTCAAAGAGATTTGCCTCAGAGGCTGACCACTCTTCCATTTCATCTCGACACAGTATAGGACCTTTCGGTGTGACTAGGCTAGAGATTGCACTTGCAATATCATAGTTATGTTGGTGTAAAATGTCCATGGCGTGAAACTAGAAAAAACAAACATTTCTTTTTGTAAGTTTTCTCAAGAAACAGGAAATAAAGTATTGTAATTACATATTGACACATTTCACCAAAATTATGCTTAACCACAGTCACAAATTTTTGGAAACTTCCCTACATTGAACATAAGTTACTTAAAAGAGAGCACACTTTTTTTCAAATCTTGTATACACTGTTGTTTATTCAGCTTTCAAAGATAGCTCCACAAGACTAATTTGTTGTTTATTCTCAAATGAAACATGAATACTGATGATTTCTGTGAGAGATCAATACCAGGATATGCATCTCCAAAACAAGTGGAGCTGAAAATTTCATGAAGTTGTACAGCTAGATACGTATTCTTCAAATTTCTCTACAATACTTCCTTATACAAAATTCACTAAAAAGGACTTGGCATGCATATGGAATTAATGTTAATTGTCATCAGAAAAATAGGAATAAATACACCACTTTATGTTACACACATAGATTTATATAATTTTTCCTGAACATTAAGCACAGTAGTATCAAAAAAATGACTGTTATTACAGCAGCCATTTTGTTCTGTTTATCTGCTGTAAAGATTACAAGATCCTCTGGATTTTAAAACCAGGTGGAACAACAAAGTATAAAGTTAAGAAGATTCCTCACCAAGGTGATGTCACGGGATGCTGCTGCTGCACTCATATGGAGACTTGGCTGCTTTACAGAACTTGAACAATCCAGAGCTCTAGCAAATGTACCTATAGACCTGTAATGTACAGCTAATTTCATATTTAATCTACATTAACATAAAATGTTAGAATAATGAAGGCTTGTTACTGCAAATATGGATTATTTTAATTGGGTATTAGTATATATTACACCTAACCAACATGATGTCAGATTACAGTTAAATGATTGTTATCACAGGTTTAATACACCAACTTCTCACTCAATTACACTCTGCAAACATCTCAGGAGTAATAGATAAAAATATAGTTAATAAACATGAAACACCAGCTATAAAAATTAAATACATTTCCCATTTTGAGCACATCTAAACAGAAAAATATATAATGTGATTGTGACAATGTTAACCTCTACAAAAAGAATACACTAGCTGAATAACATCATTTAATCAAGTTAGACATAAACATAAGTCAAGTGATCAAAGTTGAATTACATAAGCTATAAGTTATGCTTCTGTAAATTACAAAATATAACATGTATTCCTCGAGTCACCTTCACACAGTTTCCATGAGAATGATTAAAAACAGTTTTCTAGCCTGAGAGTGATAAATATGGCTCAACTTTGTATCTTGTACTGTAGCAGTTAAAAGTCATATTATTGGTAAGTAAACATTACATGCACATATGAGCTAATTACTGTAGGAGCTGATCTTGATTTAGGATACTTTCAGATAAGTACACCCAGCACTAAATCACAATGAGGATGAAAAATAACCTGATTCTTCAATATCTTAATTCTTTTACAGTTTTATTAATGTCATAAGGTAGACTCTTTCAGGCACTCAAGTTTCTACAGCCCAAGCTTAACCAGTACATAAAAATAGAAACTTCTTGCAATGAAATGCCAAAAAATGATTTGTTGGCAGTAAGTTTACTAAAATTCTCATTGTTTTGTATATAAAAACATAACCTTAAATCATCTCAACCCACTGGGTTCTAAAATTAAGTTAATTATTACAGCCAAGTTTTTATTATTTTTGGCAACAGCTATTCTGTCGAAAACTTACCTACAGATAATAAGAAACTGGTCTATTTGTCTATCTGTTAAGTTATGATGAGGTGTGTAAACTAAGGTTTCAAGATCTTCCAAATTCCTGCCATCACCTTCACCTAGAGATATGAAATATTGTTGGTCAAATGCAGAATAAAAAAATCTAATTCAAATTACTTTATATTCCTCACTTGAATTATTCTACAGAGTAAAACTGTGTGGACTTTTAAATTGCTAACTGCAGTTAAAAACAAGAATCTTTGTTAATTTACATTCTCAAATAAAATTTTTATTGCATAAACTGAAAAAAGGATTGTTTTTAACAGTATTTATTAAAAATTGTACATATCTATGAAGAATTTTATCGACACTCTTAGTTCACAAAGCTGAAAAGATAAAATATTTTCTTTCCACCTATCACTATTGCACAGTTTAGAGACAATACTGCAGAATGCATTATATATTTGAACAGTAAGCTTGGGATTAATTTTTATCCACACACACATTCCCCACAAATGGCCCAACAACCTGCAACCTTGTTAGTTCAGATATTTTCATGATCTTTATCTGATATGGGAAGGAGGATATGGCTTAGAATACTTTTGACTTTTATTCTTCAGTGAAAAAATTAATTTAAAATAGAATAACTTACCTCTACAACTACTTATTGTGTACTTATTAGTACATATACATGGAGAAAGGACCAGAAAAAGCAGAGTTAAATTCACTTCCAATGAATGATTGTAAGTAAAAACTTATTTAACTTGACTATAAAAATAAATCTACACCACCGTACCATGGGCTCAGTCAATCAGACCAGCTGTGTAATCTTTTTGTACTCATGTCAAGTCTTAAAAGAGTGAATACTTTTAACATTCAATATAATGTATATATCTTCACATAATTTGACAGTTTTTCACACACAAAAATAATGTCTCAGTGAAGTATATTTAATAAAGTATTTGTTTTGCAAAATCTGTGTGCAAAGTAATTTGTATGTTAAAGTTAAAAATACTTTTCTTCATTTCAAACACTTCAACCTTCCCTTGTGTAATCCCCTTAAACCTCCTAAATGCAATTCAAACACTTTTTCCAGTAAAATTTTATACCTTATCTGTTATTTTCTCTTGCCCATCTCAAAACAAAATCAGTCAATTCAACTCATCTCATAACCACCAAAAAAAAGAAAGAAATAGATCTAAAGTAACTTTTTTTCAAGAATGATTTCAAATTGTGACACAAAATTACATTCATTTATTTTATATAACTCTAAGTTTCTAACACTATATGTCTATTTACAATTAAATTTTATTATCCTATTGCCCTGTAAACCATATCTTACTACTTCGTGTTCCATTATAATTTGTAAATCCCTTGATGAACACATAGCTCACTTTATATTAAAAATTACATAATCCACAAGCAATTATAAACTCCTTCTGCATGTGCCTCATGAAAAATTTTTATTATACCATAATTTATTTAACCTAATTTAATCTTAACTAACCTAAAAGGATCCCCATTTTTACATTTTAGTTACCTATATAATTACACAAAGAATAGACATAAAAAACAAGAAAAAAATACCCAATCTTATTTTTTGTTGCTATTGAATGTCAGACAGAATTAACCTTAATATTATATACCAATGAAAGTCATTCACTTAATTTTTATTTAATTAAATAATACACCAAACAAAATAGAATAACAAGATGCAAAAAAGTAAACAAATGCAATTACCTCTCAAACTTTTTTGACTTTATGTACTATATGTACAAATTTATCCAAGCTAGTCATCAGTTTTCTCAAGGGAACAATGTTGATACTCAAAGTGCAATCAACATTCAACTATTTTTATGTTAAAAGTTAAGCTAAAATCTGTACTTTCAGAGGAGTGGTAAATAAATTAAGAGAATGGACATAACCTGATGATCAGATGTCACAATTCTCATACAAAGTGACGCTACTGTTTTTTGTTTTTAATTTCCTTTTATAAGTGACAACTTAAAACATTCAAAATATTAAAATAGGATTTATTAATTATGTTTTGATGCCAAGTTTATTCATATCCATTAATTAATTAATAGTAATTAGTAAACAGTTTAGCTTCATTAATGAAACTGATTTAAACATAATTTTCAGATTTTCAATGGGATATCAGGAATCATATCAATAGTGGTATTTGGTACAGTATGCAATGAACATTAAAGTATACAAATATTAAAAGAGAAGGCCAGCAAAAGTATACACAAACTTGGTTTCAAGACTAATGTAGTACAGTACAGTGATGTCCCTTGTATCACATTCATTTAAGTCAACATAAAGAAGGAAAGGGAAATGGAGTGAAAAATGAAAAGAGCCAATATATAAAATCACAAATGAATACACACACTACTTGGAAGTCAGTTCACAGTGGGAGATGTCTCTTATTTCTCAGAAATTGGAACAGAACTTAAGAATAACAATGGCCAACATAAGCTGTAAAATCAGTATAAATAAAAAATGTGGTTTAAAATACTTTTGTGCACCAAAAACTACATCCTTGTGAAATACAAACACATGAAAATTAAATAATAATAGCTAAAACTTCATCTTTCATGTAACTCCACCTGATATAAAGATGAACACAGTTTTTTCTCAAAAGTTCACAACAATATCTTACAAATCAGGTTGATATAGGGAATGCAAGAACAATCTACCCAAACAAAAGTAACAAAATATTAAATGTTCATGGGTAAAATCTTTATCCATCAAAACCCAAGATGGAATGATTCAAAAGTTATAGGATATAACTCACTAAAAGAGAAAGACAACAGTTATAATTCAGAATGACAGTGATGAACTTCTTTATGGAACAAACTACATACTACACACAACTTTTCAATACTGAATAATCACATATTACAATAACTAGATATTTTATTTCAGATGTTTTTTTCTTGGAAAAATTTTGACAGCTCATATGGTGCATGACATACAAGTGCTGAAGGTACAAAATATCTTTAAACTTAGATTGTTATATATGTGTTATACATGTCTTCACTGGTACAGTTTTAAAGGTATTTAGATTTTTAATATCTTGTTATAATCTAAATTTTAAATTCTCAAATTTACAAAAACTTGGACATTTTAACTGATATACAATTTAATATGAATTTTCAGTATAACAAGGGATGCTTGCCCCCAAAAAACCAACCAAAAAAAAACAATAAAAGATTCCTAGATCTATAGTTTATTATTAATAAGTCTTCTGAAATTGTGGTTAAATTTTCTGTTCATTCCTACAGGATCTGTCACTCTCCCATGAAACTACAAATTATTACTTATTCCACTATTTACTATACACTAATATACATAGTTAAATACTCTGCTTTCCAAACAAGACATGGATTAATACATTCTCAGGAGATTGTGGTTGCTTACAAAATATAAACTTTTGTTTTGGGTTAAATAGAAAAACTGTAAAAACAATAAAAAAATCATAACTGCTTTATTTACAGGTGAGACAAGAAGCTGTTTGAATACTTAAATTTTTTTTGTTTGTAAATTATAATAAATGTGTGTTAAATGACAAAATATCAGATTTTTAACTCCTTGAGAATAAAAATATTGATGAAATAAGTCAGAATTATTATTTCTACTTAATTTTTAATGCAATATGCAGGTGTGCAATTGACACCTGAAACATGCTTAACATTCTAGAGAGGGTTAAAAGAGCAACTAAACAGGCAAGACTTATTTGTAAGAACTGGCAAAAACTCAATGATCTAAAGAGTTTGATAACAAGGAATCAACCAATGCCTACTCAAATTCTGGAACTAAAGTAGCTAAAACAATAATGGTTAGTACATAAGGAAACCTTGTTTAGAGTAAAAATACCTTCTGGGAGTAATGGAGTTATGTCTGCTTGATACCTTGATCCAACTCTGATCTCTCCCTTGTCTGCTAAAAGTGTCTTCTGTTGAGGGTCAAACACTAATGTGTAGAAGAAGGCATCCTGCAAAAAGCAAAAGCAACATCAAACAATCATATAATAAAGAAAACTGTAAATGTCAATGAGTAAGAGGCATAAGAAAGGACAGCACAACCATTAGTAGGATGAATAAAATAAGAAAATTTACAAACAGTAAGCTGAAAAATAAAGTAAAAAAAACCAAAAAAACAAGTAAAATGACAAAATGTAAAAAAGATATATCAAACAGTAAACTGTATCATTATACCATTCACATACTTACCAAGACAAGGTATTCACAAACTTTCCCTTAACATTTTAGGAATGTATAGACTAGTTTTAAAGATATAAATTATATATATTGATTTCAATTTTTTATTGTTGTTGTTGATGATACCAAGACCTTTTAGTTTGGTAAATTGACACCAGGTAAAATAGTGATCTAGTGAGTTTCAAATTGGCCAGATACAAAATAATGTAAACCACATTAATCCAAAACACACTGTTTATGTGTGTCTGAATGGCTACTGTGGATATTAACACCTTTATTCATATGCAGATAATGTTTTGACCTTCCTAGGTCAAAACGTTGTTCTATGCTTTTCAATAAAAGTGTTAATACCAATACCAGCCATTCTGAAATATATTTTTATTTCAAGTGTTTCTCATCATTAATGGACACTGTTTAATTCATGTGCATCCCATTCTATTTGCTTCTTATAATTATCTGTTTAACTCTAGTGAGACAGGTCTTTCTATGGTCCCAGGTCAAAAGCCATGTTGTCACATCAATAGACTTCAAAAGTTTACTATTTTATGAATGTATATAAAATTTTTGAATCAAATTAGATAGTAATTCAAATGTTCATATGCATTAATTTATTTTTGAATTTAAAAGTACACATTAAAAAAACACCCAAATAGCATTTTTTATGTATCATGTGATATGATGGATGCAGCATTGGTTCAATTGAGATGTTTATATGTCCAAATACAAAAATCTATAGTTTCCTTCAAATTAGGAACTCAAACTACTGATATTGACAAGCTAGAATATAAAATAAGAACCTCCTTTCTTTTCTACTTACTAAGATAAACAGATTCAGTAAATCAAACACAATAGCCCCACTCATCTCTTTTCATGTTTGAAAATGCTTACATTACCTTCTGTCTAAAACAAGCAACTAACCAATCAAAAGCTCAGAATGTCTACCACATGGCTCTCTGAGCCTTTGTAAAATATTTACATTGAAACTCATTTCATTTCATAACAGATTCCAAGTGGTAAGACATAACTGAGCTCAAGAACTTTTTTTTTCTTCTTCTGAAATGCATAGAGAGATATATAATCATTTGTACACTGCTCATAAACTGCATCAAAATTACCACAAAATTAAAAGAAAACATGCAAAAAGCTTAACAGATGAAACTGTTAATACAAATAAACTGAAAATACTGCAAAAATGATGCATTCAAAGAAGAACAACAAAAATGCATTATCCATTATTTTATATTTTGAACTTCTATTTTAGAAACACAATTTTTACTACAGTTAGTACTAGAACAGAGTAAAGAAGAGATATACTTTAAAATTTTACCAAAAACAAAAAAGGATAATGTCCATTTCAGAAGCTGAAAACTTATGTACATGAAGCACAAAAACTGCAATGTGAAAATATATATTTTTAATCTTCTAATGAATACCATCTTTTGCTCATACTGAATCAGCGAAGGCTTTATAAATTCAAAGTAAAATATTTTATTAAAAAGTCTTACGTTTCATGTGCAACAGACTTGCAATGTTTATTAAATATTTGTTAAATTTGATATAGAACATTATACTGTGACACATACAGTTTAAGGTGGTTAAAAAAAATTAAACTACATTTCTTTCTTGATTTAAAAGGCTACATGGCAGTAAATACTGAATAGAGATTTACAGGTATTTATAACGTCTTATCATAAAACAGGGTATTAAACAAACAAAATGATTTTAGATTCTATTAGTGACTATAATGACAGCTATTTTCAAGTAACGTTTGGGTTTTAATTAACTCTTGCCATAATTTCAGATGCTAGTTGTTTAATTAAAAACTTACTGATAAAATTATATTGGCATTATAAAAGCCACTAATATTCCAATGCCAGTTTAACATTGATTGTATGACTGATCTTGACCAACCCCTTGTAGAGCAACAAGTTGGTTCATTTTCTCATACATGTAAGTAAGGAAGATAAAACAATCATATTTTGTAACATACTAATCACCAGTGCCATTAGTCACAAATATTTGATAACAGTAATTAAATGCCCTCGTCGTTTCAAAGAGAATAGCTCAAGATTATCACATATTATTGATTACATGAACATATTTTAGAAAAGCATGAACACTAACAATTTGAGTTTCAAACATTTGTACAAAATTATTTCAACACTGTATTAACAACTATCACTTAAATTTTAGTAACTGTTGAACAACAGATGAAGACTGTTTTTGCGTTGGTTCAACAGTTAACTGTTTATCAAATGTCCACTACAGCTACAAAACTTTTTCAAAATATTGCCAGTGAAATTTCATTTTTGCAGGTTTTCAAAAAGGCACTTTCAAGTATTTTCAAACACTCATACAAAGCCTGTATATGAAAAGAAAATACTAAATAGAAGATGTACATTAAACATCTTGAAGTAAAAAAAAACACACCAAACATTAATCTGAAAAAAATCCTACACAAAAAAGACCCTCTGAAGAGATAAAATACATCACACTCTAAGATTTAGAACAAATTGTCAAGAGGTAATAATTTTAAACATTGTTTTAATAAAATGAGCCATAGAGAATGAAAAACTACATTACACGCTAAGTGTGTGAAACAACCGAAAAAAAGAAATATTTTCCAAAAAGTAACATGTTGAGTAAACAAACTTCATGTGCATATGAAAAAAAAAATAACATTATACAGGATGAAAATAATGTATGCAAGACCAATATACAGTATAAATATCCTATTCATGAAGGAAAATGTATCTTTTAAACTCCTTACTTCTTTATTCAAGTATGAGGCCAATGACTCTGTTTCATTTAACAATGTGACTGCACACTTTCCACGTATGTGTGTGGCTGGCAGAGTTTCAACCTGTCTTGACAGAAAAAGTTCTCTATGCTTTAATAGGTGGCGATCTCTTTCACTCATTAGTTCTATTTCTTGTTCCTGTTCATCATCTAAGGCACCTGGGTTAGGATAATTAATAATTTAGACAAGTTCAACCCATTGACAAAAAAAACAAAACAGATCAACAACATGTCTACAAACCTTACTGAACAGACACTATAATAACACATTCATGGTCATAGAGCAGTGGTGGTATATTTATAAAGTTTATCAATTTAATCCATACCGATCAAAAGGGAGATAAAACTGAATTCACTATGAAGTATTGTGTGATACAACATAAATGTAACTCTTGTACTGTAATACATAAATTTTGGTTTAATAAAAAAATAAAAAAATATGTAGAAACAGGCTCAGATTTAACATCATGAAAAATAAGACAACAAAACAAACCTCTACATATTTAAGCAAACAAGAAAAATATTCATGTGTAGAAAAACATAAGAGTATGAATGAAAGTTTACTAATCACATCACAAAACATGAATTTCATTTTTAATCAAAAAGTGGAGATAGAATGGCTGAAGGTGATAACAAAAAAAAAGAAACAACATTTTTGTAACAGTCTGTCAAATGGAAGAAAGTACAAATATTATAAAACTAGCTTCTGTTACTATTTTTTATAAATAATATAATACTTTCAGAACTACTCCATTTTATGATTACTTGAAATAAAATATTAAAAACTTTCCATATATGATGTTTAGAATCTTCTACTTTATCTTTGAAATAAAACTGATGTTTTAATAATTAGTACAAAATACACTGAACACATGTAATAATAAAAATCCTAAACTCTCATCATTAAGATACATGTGCAGATTCATAAAAACAAACAAGAAATAAAAAACTACAAGGTTATATTTAAAAGAATACATTTTAAAAAAATCTATTTAACAGGAATTCTAGTTACACATCATAAAAGAAAATAAAATTGGTCTTCCAAATGTTAAATGTTTAGATAATATTATACAGATTCTAGAATTTAACGATATCATAAATGATACCATTACATTAATACACATATTTGGTAAAGTTTTGTGCATCAACAGTTAAATACACTTACAAAAATTTAAGGAAGATATAAAATTGGTTGGCATACTTTTATCATCCACGTTTTCAGCCAGGCCTAGAATAAGACCATTACACAATTTAAGTTAAGACAAAATACAAAATTTTTATTCCACCCATGAGATTTAACTGTTTCTTTTATTGCTAGATGTAGTTTTTCTTTGGACTGTCATTCACAAACAGCAGCTAGTCCTGATAATGTTCATATTAAGCAACTACCTGAACTCTAACAGTAAAAATACAGCTAAATCTTGTGATGGATGCATTTCATAAAGGCATGTATATGTTACAACACAATAAAAAAACAGCTATAACACATACAACATTTCTATAACTAAAGATAGATTAATATGTAAAGAGTTAACACTTTTAGACAAAAAAAATAAAGCAACTGTATACATTATGTTTGAGAGTTACTTTTAGATTTAGAAGCAAACTGACACACAAAAAGTATTATATGTTTACTTACGTTGTTATACTAACAATGGAATTTTAAAGAGCTCTGAGCAATCTTCAAGATGATCTTATCATTATTACAAACAAACTGGTACTAAATCAATTGTATATAATAAGGTGAAATGTACAGGTTATGTAATAAAACTACAGCTCAGGGTACTACCATGAAAGTAAGAGGAGAGCAAAATTATACACGTGTAGTTGTCAATCTCCAGTCTATACATCCTACTTTCAAAATGTTTTATTGATGTTACTATTAATAAAGAAAAAATTCAATACAAAAAATTTGACTACATCAGTTAACAACAAATGTAAGTTTATACACTATCTATGACATTATTTACTCACGATAATTTTTGAAACTTCCAAAAGAAACCACTTCCTTTTATAACAGTGGCAAGCAAGAGCTTCTGAACATCAGCTTGGCTCTTAAATATTTATATTTACATTTGAAAGAACAAAAACAACAAAAATATAAAAAGGCCAACTCTCAAATTCCTTACGAGAACAAAACTCATTATTATTAATATTTCCACAGAGCATTAATTTCCAGCATAAAGGGTGTCAGTCTTCAAACATAAAAACATACAAATGCACATTTGCTAAGCTTTATTCTTTACCAAGATGATTTTTAGGTCTACTCTGACTATGTCAAAGATATAGCAAACCTGTTACTATTTTTCTCGGACAAAATTTCTGGAATAAATCTGCATAAATTCCATAATTATAAAAACTAACAGTCTCTAAAAATTTTATTTTTAAACATGTTTATCTGTAGTTCTTTGAGTGATTTTTGGTACATTTATGATTTCTAAAAAATGTCCCCACAAATCAAAAGTAGGCAATCCTTTCTGGTCCAAACCTCATAATCAGTTGTTTGTGTACAGTACACTAAGTATTTGTGTATTAACACTGAAACATATATGCTAAAACACAGATAACTATTAACTTAAAATAAAGGGTTTAGTTACTATTGAAGTACTAATCCAAAAAATACTTCCAAATTTCAACTTATTCTTTTTTTGATTAAAACCATCAAAATTGTTTAATACTGATACAACACAGCAATGAAATTCTATTGACATCATTTGGAAATAATCCCTTCAGTAGTACATTACATGAAAATATACAGATAACAAAATAATATCAAATGATAACCACTTTGTTTATAAATTGAACACTACGGTACTTTCAAGACAGGCAATATTTACTGACAAACATGCTCAAAATTTCAATACAGATTATGTATTATTTGAATAGCATCCACAAATACCACGTAATCTTCCTAATGACATGAATCTAAATATCAACAGTTTTGCAAGCTAGTTTGATGAAAATGAAGTAGTTCAACTTTTGATAAATGATAAAAAGTCGATGAACATTTCACTACTTAGGTATAAAAAAGCTAGCAATAACCATACTTATCACAATGAAATTTATAAAATAAATTTCCTTATATTAGTCATACAGAGAACATTACATTTCATATTTCATTATGTGCACAAATATAAGCAAGCTTCCAGCCATTAACACATTAAAATTTAATACAAAGTCCATGTTATGCTTCTGTCATCAGTAAAACGTTTATTAATCCTTTTTTAAGGACCTCTTGAACTTTTCTGTCATGGCAATAAAGCTATCAACATAAAATATTCTGTAATTTATTTAAGTTAAGTGAAGGTGGATGGACAGACAGGTGGGAAAGTCATTTTCATTTCTTATATGCTATTTATTTTTAAACTTATACAGTTCAGTCATGCATTACAATGATCATATCAATTTAAATCTTTTTAAGTAAAGATGTGTTGGATTCAATACTATAAAAGAGCTTTCAAACTTTACAGTAAGTGGCTAACAAAAATAATAGCATTAATGAAAATAATAAGGTTTAGATGCAAATTTATTTTCTTTCTAAACACAGTATGGTAAACGAACTAAAAAAAAAACTGACAGATTTCAGTTTGTAATACGTGATGGAAAGGGAACAAATATATTTATTTGTTGCGGCCTACTCTATACTAGGGCGCAAACGGCTACACCCGAAGATCTAATCTTGATTTTCTCCTATCTTGCATATGGTAGGAGACTAATATTTCTCACTAAATCTTTTTTCGTTATACACTGGATATAACTGAGAATATCAGTTTTTAGCAACGCTACTCAAATAGATTTTGGGATAATCTCAGTTATGACATGATCTTCTTTCCTCCTCCTAAAAGAAAGGAACGGTCAACAAAACGGCCCAAAAGGTTTGCTCTCATCACTCTCTAAACGCCGAACTACTTTTTAACTACTTCCTAAACAATCAGGATACGTACACAACAACTGTATCCTTCCACTTTCGTTTAAAATAGCTTGAGGGGAAATCAACGCGTCGGTAACACATCATTCACGGAGACACTCCCCTACGGTCACATGACATTAATAGCAAAACAACGTAGGAGGTAATTCGAGGACCTATCAACAAAACGTTGATAATTATTTTTAAAAGTGAAATGTATTTCACTGAACAAAGCAATACTAGATAGATATTAGAAACAGTATCCAATTCTTTAAGCCTTTTTTTTTTTACTACAAGTTAATTTTCCAGCATTCGAAGTAAACTAATCAGAGAACGACATACTTGTTCCAATTTGCAAATTTCGATATACTGTTAACGAGATCCTGCAACATGATTTCTCGTTTACTTCCAAACTTTGTTGAGACATATTTTGAATATCTGTTAGTTATTTATATCGGATACAGAATTCCCATAACAATTGAGAAGGTGCTATTTTTAGCTAAAAACAACAGTGTATGCGTGGCTGTTGCCAAGTTTTTTTTTTCAGGTAGGGGTTGTTTCTTGAAATCAATAACACATGTACGTCTAGATACAGGTCCATATCAGGGTTCATACCAGACTGATGAAACACATTAGACAATGAAGTTAATATTATTAGATCACCTTAGCAGGTTTCGCAGCACGAGATTAAACTTTCTGTATCCATTAATATGCAACTGACTTTCTAAACGGCTCGTTCGAACACGACCCCCCCTCGGTGACGCCCATATTATTTTACAAAATTACTGAGACGAAGCGATCGACAATTCTTCTACTTATGTGTAGTAACTTAAACTAACAAATTCTACACACTATTAGTAATACTGGGGTACTTTTTATTTAATATTTCTCCACCTCAGTTATTCGATTATTCAACGGCTATTTCTGTTTCTTATGTTAACCCTTATGACAAATAAGAGTATCTTTCTAGTGACACTTGTAACAGAGTACTTTTTTATGACACTCCCTTAAAACAAAGCACGTATTACGTAGTGACACTCCTTTATTTTAAAATACACATGAAATACTGAAGTAACTACCAATACAATTACTTTAATACCAACTCATCAACTGTTTAGACAAATACGACAGCTCAGCATGCTAATCAGAAATCTGATTAACGCAATTAAATATTGCATTTGAAACCTTTATCTTAATCAATCTGTGGCTAGCAAGTCTGGTTTTCAGAACTATATTTCATAGCCAGAAGGGTGGGGACAAAATAATAAATGCAACATTTATTCTGAACGTGCTCAAAAAGGGGTCAAAGAAAACACGTTGGCATTGATGAATATCCATATATACATTTCTTTTTTCAATGCTGTAACGACATTTATTAACTTTTAACACTTTTCTTAGCGTTAGCACTAATCTTTAGTAAATTTGTACAATACTATTCAATCAATCAAAGTTCTGCATTGGTATTTGGATCTTGAAGACCTGAGAGGGACAGGCACATAATTTACAAGTTTGTTTAGAATTCCATGCAAGGCTATAAGGCTTTCTCTTCCTTTTTTTTTCATCAGTAATAGGCTAGAGGGAAGGCAGTTAGTCAATATCACCAACCACTATTAGGATACTTTTCTTACGAACGAATAGTAAAATTGACTGTCACATCAAAATGCCTTTACGACTAAAAAAGCAAGCATGTTCAATAAGGAGGATTTGAGCCCGAGATCCTTGGATTGCAAGTCGTGCGCCTAAATCACTGGACTATTAAAAAAATGTTGTTCAACCGAAACTTAAATAAGATTATTAATTTTCTACACAATCTTAAAACAATTTAATTTAAGCGTGTTTAATACGAAAGCAATGCTGTCTGTAATTCGAAGTTCAAACAGACCACATACAATTTAGTAGAAATTCAAACACCAACTTTTTTTTTAAAGATAAGACATGAAATAATTATTGATTTCCTGAAACATAAAATGCTACACATTCGTACTTTTCTCAGTCTGCTCTCACCAACAGATACACAACAGGTATTGAGGTGGATAAATAATTTCAATGATTAAAACACCAATTATCTGACACAACGTTAAAACTTCCACAAGGTTTTAAGCTGTACATTCTATCAACACTTAAACTTCTATAATATTTAAAGAAATAACGTATGTTTTTGTCAAGGTGAGTGCTGGTTTTAATATTTACACAACAACGAGTCAATAACGACAATTTACTTCAGAGTAAAAAAAAATGCGCGAACAGCGTTTTGTATAATCAATAAACAGTTTGATTTCATCTAATGATTAAAGAGAAAAAAACGTTATTTTATATTAAAAAAAGAAATGCACCACAACATTATTTAACCATTAATGGAACTTCAAACTGTTTTATTTTATAAAATAACGAAATACTGAACATACTATCAATCGTAACAACGAACGAAAAGCGTTATTTTATAATAAAAAGGTGGGCACATTTGTTTCGCCTTTGAACCCTTCTAACCACAGTGCGTCAGCACAAGTACACTCCAGCATTCCTACAATCAAATCAATACTCAATCTTCAGTTAAACAAATCGTTACAGAGGTTACTGACGTAACGTGGTAATACATCTGATGACTGCCTTACGCCAGCTACATCACCAGTCCAACAAACTGTCTGGAAACATTCCAGACACTAAACTGTCAGCGACAATACCGGTACACAAAATATGATTTGAATGTAAGTGCTCGTTCAAAACTTGTCAAATATAAATTAACTTGCATTATTTTCCATCACAATTAAACAACAACAAAAACATGCTTTATCCTTTGAACATTTTTCCACGTGCAAATCCATCACACTATATATAAGATGGTGCAATGTTTACGTGAAAACTATTCGTATGAAAGTCACCTACAATATGAAATGTACGACTCGCACACTCTCGAAAATGATCATCTGCCTGCTTATCTAAACTTGGATAAGGAATCCCAAATTTTAACGTTAAAGACTCCCAAGTCAACCGCTAACTATGCCAATGGGAAGCACAATCTAATGCTGTACCTTTTTCTTTTTAATAAGAAAACAAAAGAGAGGAGAAATTATTGTAATTCAAATAATGCCCAATATGCATAATAATTATAATGAAATGTCCATTACTTCACCTTAAAAATGAAGGATACTGATAAATGTTAACCGTCAACATTGTTACATTACAAATGTATCGACATCATACCGATAGAATTTCTTGTAGAACTGACTCTGTGACAAATGCCGCATGCTGGGCTAGAAATACACCAATACTTCATACAACATTTATCCCTCTCTATTCTAATCGGTTTAGTCAAAGTTAGGGGAAGCTAAGCAATGCCAGCTCTTATATAGCTTTGCGGGGAACTTCTATATAATAAAGTCAAACATAGTACACGGAAAATCAGCTTGAATCTGCTATAATCATAAATTATATTAGAACAAAAATATTTAAGCTGATTTCTTTTCATTGAAAATATTTTGAAATGTTTGCTGCTAAGTGTATAAAATTGCATACTGAGCTATGCGTGCTGTATCGCAAGCAATCAATGCCAAATATCATGGATCAACCATGGGTGCAAAATAATAAAAACAATTTTGTTTACCATTATTTCAACGCAACACTTGAAAATTTTAACTGAAAATAGGTTAAAACGAACAAGTAACTTTTAAAGACAGCTGCGAGAGGTAAAGGTTCAGAACAGAATTATTAGTTTTGTTTTTTTGTGTGTTTTTTTTCGAGCAAATCTACACGAAGACTATCTGTGCTAGCCGTACTAATTTAGCAATGTAAGACTAGATGGAAGGCAGCTAATCATCACTACCCATCGCCAACTCTTGTGCTACTCTTTTACCAACGAATAGTGGGATTGACCATCACATTTATAACATCTTTAAGGTTGAAAGGGCGAGCATGTTTGGTGTTATGGAGATTCGATCCCGCGACCCTCGGATTACGAGTCGAGTGCTTTAACCACCTGTTTTTAATTCTTATATCTCTTTACTTAGATCTAATCACAATGAATTCGCTGTGCTTTAGCCACTGCACAGACCAAACACTAAATTTAAACATTATAAGCTCCTAAAGTCATTAGGAAGACGAAATGATGAAAGATGATTTCGAAATTAAGGGAGAAACTATACTTTTGTAAAATGTACAAATGTTAGTTTGAAAATTACAGATATACCTCAATAAATCTTGTCAAAGTGAACTGTCCCTGTTTATCAACCAAACTAATAAAGACATACAATAATAAGAGTTAACCTCCCAGACTTACTGCTTGGTAAACAGGTTCTTCGTATGGAATATCATAAATATCAGTTTCCTTCTCCTCCAAGTGACTGAGATACGCGACAAATGAATGGACATATTGTGGGTACATCTTGTGTCGTCTCTCAAACAAAGATCCTTCTTTCTTACGTTGCGTATCGTTTTCCCTGGAGCACGAGGGCGTATTTTGCCATTGACCTTTGCGTTCGAGATTCTCCCATGTTACAAGATGTCCTACTTCGCGTACCTCAGTATAGGTATGACTTGTTAGAAGTCTCTTTTTGGATTATCCCGTATCCCATGTTGATCCATATTCTTTTTTTTTCCAATGCCATTTAAGTACAAGGAATATCCTGTCGTGAAAATATTAACTCCCCGAACTTATAACTATAACTTTGACACATCAAGATTTTGCGTTAAATACGGCAGTTACAACCTTTCTCAAAACCGATCAGTTTCTGAAAGTATGAAATTATCTACGAACGCCAAAAAATGTTAAAATGTAGTTCTGATATATTCCGTTCCATAGCGACTTTAAATCGCCTGTTGTTGTCATGTGGCTTGATTATTTGATTATTCAAAATTGTTTTACTATAAAACAAATTCTATAGTTTTTGATTGCTATTATCTGTAAAAAGCTTAAATTAAATAAAGAAAAAAAGACGTACTTTACAAGTATAAGTCAAACACGCCGCCTATAGCACTTGTAAGAATTCAAAATCAGCATACAAAGCGGATCAGACAAGAAATGAAGATCGTTTTAAGTCCTTAGCTAATTATGAAATAATTCAAGCAAAATCTGAGGTGAGCCTAATGTGTTTTACATTTTATAAAATCGGCTGCAATCCAGCGTGTATTAGTACTACAAAAGTTTTTTTTGTTTTTTTAATAATAAACATATCAATAACAGAAATATTAAAAAAAAAAAACAATTAGCTATCCGGTACACTATCAGAACTCAAGCTCAACCTTGCTTTTCAATCAACCAGACATTAAATTTACCACTACTTTAAAGAAAAGTGAACTTCCGGCAAATCTTGCAGTTCCTGGAAAAACGTCAAAACCGTGAAGTGAAAACTTGAATTAAAAAGTGTTTTGAAGGAAAATAAAGCTTTCACTTCTTCACGTTCACAAGTGCGTAACGTCGGTACTGTAAACACCTGCGCAGTAGCAATACTCGGTAGCGATCAAAGGGCAAGAACATTCCAAATAAAAAAAGAATATTCTGGTTTCAAAACGATTTTTTTTTGTAAATTTTATGCTAATATAAAGTTATCCTTCATGCTCCGAAACTAATTACATAAACAATACTTTTTCAAAGGCGAAAATATCTGTAACTAAACTTAAACTACCATAGTACAAGTACAAGAATCAAAATGGGTAAATAACTTGGTAACGTAAAAATAAAAAGGAAGCAAATATCTAATTTTCTTTTTATTCGTACCAAACATTTGAACAGGATGTCTTGTATAGCATTTACAAAACTCAGGCTGATGCTATACTGACCACTGTGTGTTTCCACGGTGTTTAAATTCGAGACACAACACGATTCAAAAACCTATCACTTTCTGATCTGATGATACTTTTGTTATTAATACTTAATTTTCACAACATTGTTTCAACCTACTCTGCGCTTTAACAACATGAGCGAAACAATTTGGTCAGAGTCGGACACAGCCGTCCTTAATATAAGACTGGTAATCAGAAAGAGACAGTTAGCTAGCATTTACTCTTAACCAAACTTCCTGTTGACTGTCAATTATAAAAGCCCAACACAGTAGAAAGAGACGAGGGCGAACAACTACATATAGCAGTTCTAACTTTGAATTTTCTTAAGTGTGGGCCACAAAATTAGCTACTGGCCATAATCTGCCCTAAACACATTATGATCTCCTTGGGACACACACACACATATATATATATGTTTTTTACAAATAAACAGGATACATAACACATACTACATTGAAAAATATATACTTAGTTATTACTAACACACATGCAGTTTGGATGGTATTTACCATTAAAAGGTTATGTTATAAACATAAATGGTAACTTTTTATTCATAAAAATAACCTTGTTATTTATTAAATATTAAAACAACAAACTTCATATTTATATATCCTTGAAAAACAAAAGTCGCTTGGTAACCAAAAGCAATAGAATTAAAAAAAATTACATCCTTACATAATTTTCTGACATCAAGATCATTTTACCTTCACCAAAATTGTTACTTTTTATTCTTACAGATGATATGATACTTCATGCACAGAAGATTAAATACAACCCTGACATTATAGCACATTAAACCATCAGTGACGGAGTTTATGTTAAGAACTTTTCAAAACTGCACAACTGGACAATTTAGATTTTGAAACATGTACTGTGCAGTAAAACAACATGATACTAAAATACACTTACAAATCTGTAGAATATTTTGTAACTGTAACAATATGTATCTTATGTCCTAATTTGTTCCACAAAACCTGTGATATTTCAAATGGGGGGCTCTAACCAGATCCAATATGTGTGTGTGTGTGTGTGTGTGTGTGTGTGTGTGTGTGTACATAAAATTCCTAGGAAAATATCAAGTTCCTCATAACCAACCACATACATGTTATTTAACAATCAGTAGGGATGCAAAGAATTCCATTTTTAAATTGCAGATCAGGTAATTTGGAAATGCACACAGTGTTCATGGTATGCATAAAAAGCAGCACACTATTTACACACTGTACAATAATTTAACACATACACACACACAGACAAACATTAACAACTTTAAATATAAATACTAAATATTTATTCCCAAAGTTATGCTGTACACATACATTTCTATAAAACAGCTTTCACTAAAGCATGTTTCATAAAACAAGGGCAAATTAAGCACTTTAACATGAACATATTGTGACTTAATCAGATACTTGGGTATTATCTATATAAATGCTGTCACATATGCAGGTAATGTTAAACAACAATAAAATGTATTTGCAAAAACTGCTCACTTTAATTGCCAATAAATAAATAAAATATAAATGTGAAACAGACAACTTCTTTTAGTTTTCTAATAAAAATACACATTTTATTAAATAGACTAGAATAAAACACAATATTAAATTTCCTAAACAGCATTAATTTATTGAGTGCTTAATACATGCACACTTGTCTTTTAACATTAATGTTCAAAATGCAATGGCAGTTTTCAGTTATCAAACAAAAACTTCCAACTAAACTATTTGTGTGGAATACAAATACCACAAGCCAGCTGTTTATATGTGCAGCACAAAAATTAGCATCCAACTTACTTGTATAGCATAAAAATCACCATTCTGTCTATATGTAGAGTGATAATTACTTCTATATTTTCCTTTGCTATTAAATATACATACACATAAGTAAAAGAAAGTTTATTTTGCTACAAAATGCCAGAAAATTTCACTTTGCTTACCAATACTCAATAGAAATATTACATTGAGACAACTCAGGATATTTTATTTGGCTTAAAAGGTCAATTCTCTTTGACCTAAGCCAAACTCAATTACTTTGATTCATGCAAAATATTCAAGTGAACTATATTACTGAAAAACTTCAATTTTATCAATTTTCAACTGTCAGTAAGATGGATTTAATAAAGTCAAACAGAAAAACAGAGTAGTTGTGTTTATAACTTGCTATTTAAAACACTGAAGATATGCATTATGCATAGTTTGTTTTGTTTTCAACTGTTTACACCATTAATTTTTTATCATACAAAAACCTTAAACTTAGTAAGAATAAATTTAAAAAACCCTTTAGTAAAAAACTTAAAAATATTTTAACATATTATGTTAGAGTAAAATTTGGATTAATAACTATTACAGTGTGCATTATTAAGATTTAAATATAAACTTGGATTACAATATACTTTAAAATACATTAGTTAAAGGGGCAATAAGTTGTGTTGAAAAGTCTGTACAGTTATTGTACAGTGTTTGTACCATATAAAAACTATTAGAAATTGTTACAAATATTCCTCAGTACAAAGAATTGTCATCAGCCCACATCAATTTTGTATGCCAAAATATATACCCTGCTGAGAAGGAAAAATAACAGATGCTGATGAGAACAGAAGAAAAAACAATTTGATAATTAAGGTGTGAAGCATCAACTAAACTTATTTCATTAAAAAAAAACACTTCACAACTAAAAGACCTGTACTAAGTAGAATCAGTTAAAGATAAAATATAACAAAAGTGATGGTAAGTTCTGTTCAATAAATTCTAATTTTCCAAATGCTTTCCCATGTGATCATTATGAATAAACTGAAATACACTGTTAACATAAGAAAATCTAAGAAGCCTATACCTTCCAGGTGCTTCTCAATTCTTTGTTTTACATATAAAAATTTCATTAGTGGTACTGTAACCATTGAGAATTTCATTGGTGTTCGGTAACTTTAAAAAAAAAAGTTAAAGCTCTTATTAACTTTTTCACCACGTTTCTTCAAGGCTTGAGAGTTGGATATTAGAAAGTTTACCAAACATGTTTTAACAACAAAAAATATACTACATTTAAGAAACTTTCCAATTGTATTAAAATGAGTTTATTTCAGAATGTTCACAGAACACATCAGTAAAGGTAAGCTGAGAAAAAAAAACAATAAAATTTTACACTTAAAAACCAGACAAACTTCAAATAATAACTATCATTAATTTGTCAATAGTTTAGAAAACTATTTGCACAGTATTATGGTAAAAACTTATAACTAATGAATTTATATGGGTTTCCTTATTCAACTTTTCATGGATAGAGCACAAGATATCAGTTAAAGCTAAGATTTAAATTATTAAAACTACACAAAAAATGTAATTATTTACTAAATGAAATATTCAAACCAGCAAAAGTAGCCACAATATTTGCAATATTTACTTGGTTTTGAAGACCATGAAAAAATGTTTCACTTTTGAATGAATGAATGAATGAATGGAAGTTAGCAAGAAATATATAGGGTGGTCGCTAGAAAAGCGGAAAATTTGAGGGTCAGATGAGATCATGAATAAAATGCGTGCTTACTCATTTCTATTTTGATTTCTTTACATCATGAATAAAATGCATGATTTTAATATCATAAAATGCATTTTGAGCATCTATGAGTGTAATATAAAACTCACCAAGAGTTGTTTTTTTTGTACATGATTAATGGCAAACCATTCTAGCTATTAAAAACAATTGATATGTAAAATTTGTTGCAAATCTACTGTTAACAAACATTATGATTTTAAAACAATAATAAATTCAGGTGACAATATGAAATTCTAATAAGTGGTGTATTTTAGACTAAGTAGTTGCGAATTTTTACGTATTCTTCAAATACTGAAAATTCAGATTTATGTTTTTGTATCCAAAATGTTCAAGATAAGGATATACTTATTATGAGTAACTGATATTAAAACTGGCTTCCAAAATAGAAAATCCTGGACCTATCCCGGTAATTATAAGAGCAAAATTAAATGGCTAATAAACAAGTTAAGGAGAAAATAAAGTGGTTTACATTATCCTTTTGGAGCACATCTACAAAAATTTCATGGCAATCAGAGATCTAAAATTTGGAGAATTTTCCTCACAGACAAATGGATATATATATATATAAGCAAACCACTTTATAACAGATTATTGAATACACATTTTTATTATAATTCTGGTAAATATTCATTATATAAGGTATTCACAAATGATTGTGCTTGAGCTGCAGTTGTTGGCTGGTTGTTTATTTGGTGTTTATTGGCACAAAGTAACAAGGCTATCTGTGCCAAACAACCAATAAAAAATAAAATAAAAAGTAAAATTATTAGAACACATAATCAAATAAAACAATGACCAACAAAAGTTAAAATGTCCCTATAGTAACAACTGCACGACAGTAAAATGTGATGTGTCACAAAAAAATGCCATACATTGGTGCCTCAGTTCCAGATAAAAGAAAGCAAAGAGTTAAAAGCTTGTTATCACATTGCTTACTCCAAATTGGATGCCAAGTAGTGCAGAACTAAGCCTTGAATTCAGGACCATAGTCCATATATGAGACAAGCACAGCAGTGATAGCACCAGAGCAGACAGACTTAAATGCTGTGTCAGCAAACTTGTTCCCGTGAATACCAAAATACCGTGGTATACAGAAAAACTGAATAGAAACAAAAGATAGAGAAAAATGGGCCAATTGATTTTGAGCATAGATGAGAACAAGGTAAGAATAAACATGAAGTAATTCCAGAGCCACTGGAGAGCTATGAATCTGCATAAATAGTACAATTAGTACACTGCATAGCTTCTATGTGATCCAGGGCAAGAAAAATGGCATACAACTCTGCAGTGAAGACAGAAACAATTGAGGTGTTCCTGTATACAATCACCAAACACAACAAACCATGGCAGAGCCCACAGAATCACCTGATTTCAAACTATCTGTATAAATGAGAATAGAAGAATGATTCAAAAGATGTTCAGCAAAATGAGACAATACTGCCAACAGGGAGTATCTGCCTTTCTCAGATGACTTAAAAGAAAAAAAGGTAACATTTAAGGATTGAAATAAGCCATGGCAGGATTGACTGACCAACAGAAAACAGCAATGTCATGCAATAACAGGCCCAATTCAGCCAGCTGTACCCGAACGCAATGGCCAAAACAAAAAAAATGGCAGACAATCTATTCTGAAAAAGCATAGCCAATTAAAAAAAAGACGACATAACCCCATGTAGTATGCTGTGATAAGGATCACATTGTAATTATACTGTAAAGAACACTAAGCAGCAGAGGTGAAGGGGTTTGTGAGACTCGGTAATCAAACTCTGAACTAGAGATGTGTGGAAAGCCCCTGTGCAGGCTGAAGCTCCCAGATCGTGAAAGGAGTCTAGCATCTTCAAGACCAAGGTCCTAGGGGAATCACAGACCAACTTGGATCAACTGAGGGCACAAGAGATTTTTAGAATAGAACACTGATCCACTCCTCAAGAAGTGAAAGAGAGGACACTGAAGATGTTCAATGCCCTTGTACATTTGACACATAACTGCCTGATGTGAGGAATGAAGGTTAGCTAAAAGTGAGAGATAAGCTCCAAGAACTTTACCTTGGGGATCATGGGAAGAACATCATTATCAAAATGGAGCTCAAAATTGAAGTAAATACCCTGTTGGTGTCAAAAGTGCATGCAAAAAGTTTTACAGAAAAAAACAGATGAAACCATTTGCTGTGGTCTACACTTCAACAAACAATTCAAAGCAATTTGAAGGTGCTGGTCAATAAACCTTATGCTCGATGACTGACACGAAATATGAAAAGTCATCAACATAGAGCCTGTTTGCAGCAGTAGAAAGAAGTTGTGCAGTGATAGCATTGATCTTTAAACCAAAAAGTGACACCCAAAACATAGCCCTGAGGGATGCAACTAGTGGATTACAATAGTAAATCACTGAGCAGATATGGACTTGGAATCAACAGTTCATTAACAAGTTTTGGATAAAAGTGGGTAAATGGCCACACAATGTATACAAGTGGAGGTCTCACAAAATACTGTACTTCCATGTGGTATTATAAGCCTTTTCAAGACCAAAGAATGTTAAAACAAGATGTCGTCACTTGAGAAAAGTTTCTCTGATCGATGTTTGAAGTTGTATCAGATGGTCCATGTGGAGACCTGTTGTTGGAACCCACACTAGGTGGGTAAGAGGTTTGATTAATTGATTTAGTGTTTTATGGCACAAAGCCGCTAGGCTGTCTTCTCCAAACATCCAGTAAAAAGGTAAAAAGAAATAAATGTAGTAAAATACATAAAAGAGAATGAAGGTAAAACAAAACATCATTGAAAAACACAAAAAGTATAAAATCAATGTTGACACCAGTCTACAATGTTAAGAGAGAAAACAGAGTAAGAGAAGTTGTAAAGGACTTTCTCTAGCAAAATGGTAATGATCATAACCTGCCAGGAAGACTAACAGGTAAGTACAAGAACCACAGTCAGTCATCTGAAATTAATCTTTCCAGTCCTAGTTCTGGGTTATTTGTCATTATGGCCAATACTAAAAGGTAAAGTAATAAAAGTGTTAAATGACACGCAGCAAAAGTGTAATAACAACTCCCCAGGAAAACTAATGGGTAGTTCAAACAGCAGTGTTAGTCACCTGAAGTTGGCATTTTCAGTCCTGGTGTTGAGTTATTTAATGTTCTGGCCATTTTACAATGTCAAATTGAACTAGAGAGAATGAAACTGAAAAGGGAACCACAATTAAAAAGGTGTAATGAATAAATAACAAACATTTAAATGAGGTTAAAAAGATCAAAGGCCATTAAAAAACTAAAAACTTTATAAAAGTGGACAGTGTCACCATCACCAATAACACTGTCCAATGTCATTGACAAACCCTGGGACAGAACATGTTTAAAATAGTGCCGTTGTTGAGAGTCGTAACGATGGCAAGAAAGTAAATTGTGGCTTACAGTGATTTGAGTGTTACACAAACTACACATTGGTGCATCAGTTCCAGATAAAAGAAATCGATGAGTTAAAAAACTGTGACTAATACGTAGCCTACTTAGAACAACTTCCTCCTTCTGAACCTTAAGGAAACTAGACTGCCAAAGCCCAATATAAGGTTTTATTTGAAAAAGCTTGTTGTCATGTTGCTCACTGCAAATGGACTGCCAGCTGGCACAAAGCTGAGCCTTAAATACAGGACCATAGTCCATGTACGAACTAGGCACAGTGATAATAGTGTCAGAGCAGATAGATTTAGCTGCCATGTCTGCAAGCACATTCCCACAAATGCCAACGTAGCCTGGTATCCAGAAAAACTGAATAGAAGTAGATGTTAATGAGAAATGGGCTAGTTGGTTTTGAATATCAGTGTGAACAGGGTGTAAGCCAGCATGAAGTGATTCCAAGGCCAGCAGAGACCTAAAAAAGTCAGTATAAATAGTGCAGTTGGAGTACTGCTCAGCTTCAATATGATCCAGGGCAAGAGATATGGCGTACAGTTCATCAGTGAACACAGAAGCTGTAGAGGGGATTCTGTGTGCAACCATAAAAAAATCATGGCAGAGCCCACAGAGTCACCTGATTTTGAACCATTTGTATAAATTGGAATAGAAAGTGTGTTCAAAAGTTGTTCAGTAAATAAAAGACAGTTCTTCCAATCTGGAGTATCTGCCTTTCTCAGATGGCTTAAAGAAAGGTAACATTTAGGGGCTGTAATAATCTATGGGGGGGATGGGCTGACCGATGAATTCTGCAATGTTTTCCAAGGACAGACCCAATTCATCCAATTGTGCCTGAATGCAAAAACCAAAAGGAGCAATGGCAGATCGTCTGTTTTGAAAAAGCACAGCTCACGGAGGAAAAAACACACCCCCAAGTGGGATGCTTTGGTAAGGAGCAAAGTTCTGAAGAATACAGTAAAGACAGTTGCAAACGGCAAAAGTGCAAAGAAGGTTCGTGAGATTCCGCATATAAGCTCTGAACAGGGGAGGTGCGGAAAGCCCCAGTGCAGAGTTAAAGTCCTTGATGATGAATGGGGCCCAGCATCATTAAGGCCAAGGATTTGACAGAGCAATAGATCATTTATCCACAGTCGAATTTTGAATAAGAGAATGATATATCTTTAACATAGAACATCGATCCGCTCCCCAACTGGCAGTAGAAAGGACACGGAAGATGTTCAGCACTCTTGTGCATTTGACCCGTAGCTACTTCAAGTGAGGAATAAAGGTCAGCTTACGATCAAAGATAAACCCCAAGAACTTGGTCTCAGGGACCACTGGCAGCAAAACATCACCTATACAGAGTTCAGGATTAGGGTGGATACCCAGTTGGCAGCAAAAATGTATGCAAATGGTTTTAGAGAGAGAAAAATTAAAGCTGTTTGCCATAGTCCACTTCAGTACACGATTGAAGGCAGTTTGTAATTGTTGCTCAATATATCTCATGTTCAATGACTGACACGAGATGTGAAAGTCATCAACATAGAACCCGTTTGCAACAGTGAGAGGGAGTTGTTCAGTGACGGCATTTATCGTTATACTGAAAAGTGTGACACTCAAAACACAGCCCTGAGGGACTCCAAGTTCCTGTACAAAAGAACGGGAAAATATCGAGCCCACACAAACTTGGAATCTCCTGTCCATGAAAATTTTTTAATGAGCATAGGTAAATGGCCACTCAACCCATATATATGGAGGTCTCACAAAATGCCATACCTCCATGTTGAGTCATAAGCCTTCTCAATGTCAAATAATATTGATACAAGATGATGGCATTTGAGAAAGGCTTCTGTGATTGATGTTTCAAGTCGAATTAGGTAGTCCATGGTGGAATGCTGTCATCAAAACCCACACTGGGTGGGCAAAAGGAGGTTGTTTGATTTGAGGAACCAAACAAGACAAGCATTAACCATCCTCTCTAAGATCTTACAGAGACAGCTTGTCAAAGCAATTGGACAGTAGTGTGAAGGAATCTTAGGATCTTTCCCAGGCTTAGAGAAGGGTAAGATAACAGCCTGGCGCCAGGCATCAGGAAAAACATTCTGCTGTGAGATCCATTTAAAAACAAGAAGAAGAATATCAAGAGAAGCAGAAGAGAGATAGCTCAGCATGTCATAATGTACATTATCAGGTCCAACTGATGTACTGCCAGACCGATGAAGGGTCATTTTCAGTTTCACCAGTGTGAAGGGATAATTATAGTAAAAAAGACAGTCACTTTGAAAGGAAAGAAGTGAATGCTCTGCCTGAGTCTTGATGGCGAAGAAGGTGGAGGAACAAGCAGAAGTGCTAAATACCCAGCATTAGCTTTCACCCATAGTATTGGGGATGATCTGGACATCAGCTACCTCTTGACCATCAAAGAGCAAAGATGGAGAGGGGGACAAAATTTCAGTGCTCAATGACCTTTCGAATCCTATCCTATATGACCTTGGAACTGGTGGTAGAAGATATGCTAGTTGTGAACTTAATCCAAGATTACTTCTGGCTTTAACGTCTTACCCACCTAGCATGTGCACGGGGCCATTGGAAAGCAACATGGTTCGAAAGTGTGGGATATCTACGAAAAGTATCCCAGGCTCATTTTTGAGCTGTCCGTGCTAAGTGGTAAGCAGGATTCCACCATGAAAGAGGATATCATGGAATACGTGTCAAGGTTTCAGAAATACACCAAGTAGCTGCTTGTATAATACAGTCAGTTACTGCTGCCACACAGTCATCTATTGATGGCTGATTCATGATGGCAGGATTAAGTTCTGCGAGAGCAGTGAAAGTGGACCAGTCTGCCTGGTCCAGCTTCCACCAGAACAAGTCTCTCTCAAAAGTATAGGAAAATGTTCACTGCCCAGTGGATTATTGTCAACCCTCCATGAAAAATGGGAAAATAATGAAGGGGAGCAAACTGAGAAATCAATAACGGTAAAAGACTAACTAAGTAAGTGGAAGAACCAGTATTGAAAAGAGAAAGGTTGTGATAAGAGAGCATACGCTCTACAGAGCAACCCTTCCCCCGAGGGGATGATGTCCATTACGGTCCCCCAGGAGTAGAAAGAGAGACAGCAACTGTTCAATGAGAGCATCAAGGTCTGATTGATCATATGTCTCTCCAGGGGACAAGTAGAGAGAACAAACGGTGATGGTATGACCCAAGGAAACACGGATGGCTTCGGCCTCCAAGGGTGTGTTGAGTGATAAAGACAGGGTGGACACATGCTGATCAATCAATAGTGCCACCCCTCCGTGTACTCGTCCATCACACAGCCTCTCATTTCTGTACAGAGAAAACTGCCGAATGGTGACTGTATCAGCAGGTTTTAGAAACGTTTCTTGTAAGGAAAGACATACAGAATGGTAGGAAGCATTCAGTGTTTTGATATCATCCAGATTAGAAAGTAAACCTCATGAGTTCTATTGTATCAAGGTGGCCAATTTTAATGAAGGGGTGGGGGAAGTGGCTGGAGAACCCTATTGTTTATGACCACATCTTTTTTTCTTACTGTCCTTATTCGGAGGAGGTCTGTCAACCTCCATGGATTCTGCCCTGGGTCGATTGGGCATGTCTTTGTTGTTGGAAGGGGATTTCAGTGACTGAGGATGGGAACAAATGATTGTTTTGCATCGTGGAGTTGGAGAAAAGGATGTATCAGAAGAAATGCCTGTATTTGAAAGTGAAGGATGTGGATCTTGAGATTTCTTGGACTGCATGGGAGGAGCAGAGACAGGTGTTGAAGTCGATTCATCAACCTTTTTAACCATGGAGGAAAAGGCTTTTCATTTGTTTTGAAAATGATTCTCTTGATGGTACAGAGAGATCTGTATACACTCCCACTGTAGTTGTGGAATGAAGTGCAGCAGCATATGTCCGAGATGGAGTGGCGAACAGCAATTTCCGAGCCTCAGGATAACTAATGTTATGGGTTGTTTTCAAATGCTGTACCTATTTTTCCTCCAACCATTTTGGACAAGAATGAAAGTAGGAAGGGTAGGAACCATTGCAGTTGACACAATGTGGGTCCGTGTGACACTCATAGGGATTGTGGTCCTTGCCACCACAACAAGCACGCCAGAGAACCACGACAGGAAATCTATGAGTGGCCAAACCTTCGAGATTGAAAACATTAAAGGCTGTACCCTTCAAATTAGATGGCGGCAGGTGCACATGGTGATGTAAATGTCAAAATGAGGATATATGTCTGTAATGTAATTCCATCTTTGCAAGTGGAGATGCGCCTCATTACAGAAACTCCTTGAGTGGAGAAACCAGCGAGAATCTCTGACTTGAGGACGTTCTTCAAGTCCCTTTCAACAATAACTCCTTGTGATGAATTCAAGGTAGCATGAGAGGTAACCTCAATAGGTACATCCCCAATTCCCTTTAAATTCAAGAGAAGTTCACCGTGTTAGGATGTGGATGTTTCAACCAATATGAAAGTAAAGAAAGATATTTGTATTCCCACTAAAGCAGTCCAGCAGCATATATTCAAGATGAAGGTAGCGACAATAACTTCTGAGCTCAAGAGTAAAAAATGTTGTGAACCATTTTCAAATCTTGTACCTCTTTCTCCTCCACCCACTTAGAGCAAGAACAAAAGAATCATGGAACCCTATGAAGGGATGCAATACAATGGCAAACAAGGACACTACACCAATGCCAAAGTTTCATAAACACTAGCATCAGACACAATATCTACAACACTGGTTCTCAATTAATCCTAGCCCAATAGGATGAGTCAACTGACTCTGGCTGTCCATCTACAAGAATTCAAGGCAAAAATAGTGTGTTGGAGCTGGACCCCTCAACCACCAGAATTCTTCCCTCCCTTTTGTGACTTGCCAGGCATGACAAACACATGGATGGATGTTCAGAGCCCAAAGGAGGTAAACCAAATGAACAGTTGATTGATTAATTGATTTAGTGTTTTATGGCGCAAAGCAACGAGGCTATCTGCGCCAAACAACCGGTAAAAATGTAGTAAAAGACATAAATGGAAATGAAGGTAAAACAAAAAAAGTATAAAACCAGTGTTGACACCTAGTCTACAAGGTTAAGATATAAGGCAAAGTGTAAAAAGTTGTAAGGTAGGTATTCTATCATAAAGGTATAATCATAACCCGCCAGGAAGACTAACAGGCAGGTACAAGACCTACCGTCAGTCACCTGAAGTTGGTCTTTCCAGTCCTGGTTCTGGGTTATGTGTCATAGCAACTACTATCAAGATGTAAAAGAATAGAAGTATTAAAAAACACACAGCAAAAACGCAACAATGAGTAACCAAATGTTCAGTAAAAAGAGAAAAGTCACGTAAATGGAGTAAAATTGGTAAAGGAAAATGAAGGTAAAAACAAAACAGCAATTAAAACAGGAAATGGTGTAAAAACCAATGACGACATCCAGTCAACAAAGTTGTAAAGGACAACCTGTAGCAGAATGGAAATGATCATAACCCACCAGGAAGACTAACAGGTAGTATATAAACCACCGTCAGCCACCTGAAGTTGGTCTTTCCGTCCTGGTTCCGGGTTATGAATCAATATGGCCAGTACAAAAAGGTTGTAAAAGCACGAAATGATATGCAGCGAAAGTATAACAGTAACTCGCCAGGAAGACTAACGAGTAGTTCAAACAGACAGTTCAAACAGAAGCGTTAGTCACCTGAAGTTGGCCTTTCCAGTCCTGGTGTCGAGTTATTTAATGTTCTGGCTATTGTTTAATGTCGCATTGAATGAGAGAAAATAAAACTTTAAAAAGGAGCCACAATTAAAAAGGTGTAATGAATAAATATACCACACTTAAATAAGATTAAAAAGATTAATGGCCATTAAAAAATTAAAAACGTTATTAAGGTGGACATAGTCACCATCACCAATAACTCTGTCCAAAGGTACAGATTGACGCTGGGAAAAAATATGTTTAAAGTATTGCCGTCGTTGAGGATTGTAACGATGGCAAGAAAGTAAAACATGGCTGATAGTGATTTGAGTGTTACACAACCTACACATTGGTGCATCAGTTCCAGATAAAAGAAAATGATGAGTTAAAAAACTGTGACCAATGCGTAGCCTAGTGAGAACAACTTCTTCCCTCCGAACTTTACAGAAGCTAGATGGCCAAACTCCAATTTTGGGTTTAATTTGAAAAAGTTTATTGTCGCGTTGTTCACTCCAAGTGGACTGCCAACTGGCACGGAGCCGAGCTTTGAAGACAACACCATAGTCCATGTACGGAATAGGCATAGGGGTGATGGAGCTGAGGCATACATATTTAGCTGCCATGTCTGCAAGCTCGTTCCCATGAATACCAACATGGCCTGGTATCCAGAAAAACTGAATTGAAGTAGCTGCTAATGAGAAATGGGCCAGTCGGTTTCGAATATCTGCTAGAATAGGATGTGAGCTAATGTGAAGTGATTCCAAGGCAAGAATAGAACTAAGCGAGTCAGTATAAATAGTGCAGTTGGAGTACTGCTCAGCTGCAATATGATCAAGGGCAAGAGATATTGCATACAGTTCAGCGGTGAACACAGAAGCTGTAGAGGGGATTCTGTGTGCAACTACTGACCCACAGCAAACCATAGCAGAGCCCACTGAATTTCCTGATTTGGAACCATCTGTATAAATGGGAACTGAATGATTGTTTGAAAGATATTCATTGAATAAAAGACGGTACTTCCAGTCTGGAGTATCCGCCTTTTTTAGGTGATTGAAAGAAAGGTCACACTTGGGGGCTGTAATAAGCCATGGTGGGATGCGTCGACATGTGGAATCTGCAATATTATCCAAGGACAGACCCAATTCATCCAATTGCGCCCGGATGCGAAGGCCAAACGGAGCAATGACTGATCGTCTGTTCTGAAAAAGTACTGCCCACCGAGGAAGGAAAACACATTCCCAGGTGGGATGCTTTGGTAAGGAACGTAGTTTCGAAGTATATTGTAAAGACAGTTGCAAACGGCGAAGGTGTAGAGGAGGTTCATGAGATTCAATGTATATGCTTTGAACTGGAGAGGTACGGAAAGCTCCGGTGCAGAGTCGAAGACCTTGGTGATGAATGGGGTCCAGTATCTTTAAGGCCGAGGGTCTGGCAGAGCCATAGACCATTGATCCATAGTCAAGTTTCGATCTAATAAGAGCACGATATATCTTCAACATTGAACGGCGATCTGCCCCCCAACTAGTAGAAGAGAGGACACGAAGGATGTTCAGTGTTCTTGTGCATTTGACCCGAAGCTGCTTTAAGTGTGGTATAAAGGTCAATTTACGATCAAAGATAAGCCCCAAGAACTTTGTCTCTGGGACCACTGGCAGCAAAACTTCACCGATATGAAGTTCAGGATCAGGGTGAATACCTCGCCGACGGCAAAAGTGCATGCATACAGTTTTGGAAAGAGAGAAATTAAAGCCATTCGCAAGAGTCCACTTCTGTACACGATTGAGGGCAGTTTGTAGTTGCCGCTCAATATATCTCATGTTTGATGACTGACATGAGATGTGAAAGTCGTCAACATATAACCCATTCGTAACGGTGAGAGGAAGTTGTTCAGTGATGGCATTTATCTTTATACTGAAAAGTGTGACACTCAATATACAGCCTTGAGGGACTCCAAGTTCCTGTACAAAAGAACGTGAAAGTGCCGAACCTACACGAACTTGGAATCTCCTGTCCATTAAAAAATTTTTAATAAACGTGGGTAGATGGCCACGTAACCCATATGTATGGAGGTCTCGCAAAACGCCATACCTCCATGTTGTGTCGTAAGCCTTCTCTATGTCAAAGAATATCGATACAAGGTGTTGGCGGTTGAGAAAGGCCTCTCTGATAGATGTTTCAAGACGAATTAGGTGGTCTATGGTGGAGTGCTGTCGACGGAACCCACACTGGGTGGGTGAGAGGAGGTTGTTTGATTCAAGGAACCAAACAAGACGAGCATTAACCATCCTTTCTAAGGTCTTACAGAGACAGCTCGTCAAAGCAATTGGACGATAGTTTGAAGGAATCTTCGGATCTTTCCCTGGCTTAGAGAAAGGTAAAATAATAGCGTGGCGCCAGGCATCAGGAAAAACATTCTCCTGCCAAATCCGGTTGAAGATGGTCAGAAGGACATCAAGAGAATCAGGAGAGAGATGGTGTAGCATGTCATAATGAATATCATCAGGTCCAACAGATGTACTGGCAGACCGATGAAGGGCCATTTTTAGTTCCACCAGGGTAAAGGGACTATTATAGTCAAGGAAACAGTCAGTTTGAAAGGAAATAGGTGATCGCTCTGCCCGAGTCTTGATGGCCAGGAAGGTGGAGGAACAAGCAGAAGTGCTAGATACCCGGCAAAAGCTTTCACCTAGAGTGTTAGCGATGTTTCGGACATCAGTCACCTCCTGACCATCAGAGAGTAAGATTGAGAGGGGAACAGAAGTGTAGTGCCCATTAACCTTTCGAATCTTGTCCCATACGATCTTGGAGCTGGTGGTAGAAGATATGCTGGTTGTGAACTTAATCCAAGATTCCTTCTGGCTTTGACGTCTTACCCACCTAGCATGTGCTCGGGCCCGCTGGAAAGCAACCCGATTTGAAAGTGTGGGATATCTGCGAAAAGTATCCCAGGCCCGTTTTTGAGCCTTCCGTGCTAAGTTGCAAGCGGAATTCCACCATGGACGAGGATATCGTGGGAAACGTGTCGAGGTTTTAGGAATACACTGAGCAGCTGCATGTATCATACAATCAGTTACCGCTGCAACACAGTTGTCTATTGATGGCTGATTTACGATGACAGGATCAAGTTCTGCGAGAGCAGTGAAAGTGGACCAGTCTGCCTGATCCAGCTTCCACCGGGGCACGCGGGTAGGGTGGCATCGACCACGGCCAGTCTCGCTCAAAATGATCGGAAAATGATCACTGCCTAGTGGATTACTGTCAACCCTCCATGAAAAATGGGAGAATAATGAAGGGGAGCAAACTGAGAGATCAATGGCAGTGAATGACTGACTTGGTGCATGAAAGTAAGTGGAAGAACCAGTATTGAAAAGAGAAAGATCGTGATCAGAGAGCATCTGCTCTACAGATCGACCCCTCCCATCAATAACAGCACTTCCCCAGAGGGGATGGTGTCCATTAAAATCCCCCAGGATTAGAAATGGAGATGGTAACTGTTCAACGAGAGCATCCAGGTCTGATTGATCATATGTCTCTCCAGGGGACAGGTACAGAGAACAAACGGTGATGGTACGACCCAAGGAAATACGGATGGCTACGGCCTCCAAGGGTGTATTGAGTGACAAAGACAGGGTGGGCACATGTTGATCAACCAAAAGTGCCACCCCTCCATGTACTCGACCATCACACAACTTGTCATTTCTGTACAGAGAAAACTGCCGAATGGAGACTGTATCAGCAGATTTGAGAAATGTTTCTTGTAGAGAAAGACAAACAGGATGGTAGGAAGCAATCAGCGTTTTGATATCATCCAGATTAGAACGTAAACCTCGACAGTTCCATTGTATCAAGGTGGCCATTTTTAAGGACGAGCAGGTGAAGTGGTTGGAGAACCCTTCGGTTTACGACCTCGTCTTTTGTCTTTACTGTCTTTCTTCAGAGGAGGTCTATCAACCTCCATGGATCCTGCTCTGGGTCGAGTGGGCAGGTTTTTGTTATTGGAAGAGGAATCAAGTGACTGAGGACGCGGACGAATAATTGTTTTGTTTATTGTGGTGGGAGAAAATGATGTATCAGAAGAAATGCCTGTATTTGAAACTGAAGGACATGAATCTTGAGGTTTGTTGAAAGTTGTGGGAGGAACAGAGATAGGTGTGGAAGTCGATTCATCTACTGTTTTAACCACGGAGGTCAAAAGGCTTTTCATTTGTTTTGAAAACGATTCTTTTGGAGGCACAGAGAGATCTGTCTGCACTTCCACTGTAGTTGTGGAATGGAGTGCAGCAGCATATGTCCGAGATGGGATTGTGGACATCAATTTCCGAGCCTCAGGATAACTAATGTTATGTGTTGTTTTCAAACGCTGCACCTCTTTTTCCTCCAACCATTTTGGACAAGAATGAAAGTAAGAGGGGTGAGAACCATTGCAGTTGACGCAATGTGGGTTTACGTCACAATCATAGGCATCGTGGTCCTTGCCTCCACAACGAGCACAAGTCAGGGAACCACGACAAGATGTCTTTGAGTGGCCAAATCTCTGACATTGAAAACATCGAAGAGGGTTTGGAATGTATGGCCGAACCCTGCAAATGAGATAACCTGCTTTGATGGTGGCGGGTGCTCGTGGTGAAGTGAACGTTAAAACAAGGGTATTTGTCGGCAGTGTAACTCCATCTTTGCGAGTGGAGATGCGCCTCACTGCAGAAACTCCTTGGGTGGAAAGACCGGCGAGAATCTCCGATTCAGGAACATTCTTCAAATCTCTTTCAACAATAACTCCTCGTGAAGTATTCAAAGTAGCATGGGGTGTAACCTCAATAGGTATATCGCCAATTACCTTTGATTTCAAGAGGAGTTCACTGTGTTGGGATGTGGATGTTTCAACCAGTATGTCACCAGATCGAAGCTTCTTTACTGATTTTGGAGAGCCAGCAAGTCCCTCTAGCCCCTTTTGAATAAAAAAAGGGGACATTTGCCCTAAAGGTTTTTCTGACAGAGAATGCAATATCAGAAAATGAGGTACGTGTGTTACTGATGTTGGAGATTGCTGTTCAGTGTATTCAAGACGTGGTCGCTTACCCATTGACTGTTTTTTTACAATTTTACTTAAATTTTTTGGAGTATCCATAGGAAAGAGAAAAGTTTCGGTACTCACTGACCCCACCCACCATGGAGCCCTACAAGGGGACGCACTACAAAGTCATGCAAGGACAATGCAGCAACGCCAGGGTTTCGTGAGCACTATACCCAAACACCAGCATCAGGCACAATGTCCACAACACCCGTTGAGAACTTCCAACACTGGTACTTGGTTGGCTCTAGCCCAGGTGGACCAGCCGATTGACCCAAAAGGAGCCACCCAAGGGCCGCCCGTCTACAGGAATTCGAGGCCAAAGTGGTGTGTTAGGGTTGGACCCCTCAACCACCAGGATCCTCTCCTCCCCTTCACGGGTCGCCACGCACGGCAAACACGTGGGTGGATGTTTAGATCCCAGAGAAGGTAACCAGACAGAACAGAACCTTCCCTGGGAGGTCCCCTCACCACGTACAGGAATCCACTCCGAGGGGCCAAATGAACAGAACCTTCATCACAAACATAATTCCACCTTGAGGAATGAGCTGCAATAAGTTGTAGCATTTGCTATAGACACCACAGAAATGTAATTCTGTCATTTGTATTGGATGATGATCTATGCACATTTTTAGCATATGAAAACTAATATCTTGATTGTATGAAGTAATACTTGGGAAAAGCTTTCAAGAAAAAACTCATTAAGGTTTTTAATAAAAGACTTTTTGAAGCTAAAACTTAAAAATGTTCAACCTTCATCAGTTTAAACATATCATTTTGCTATTAAATATCAGTAAAGGACAACGAGCTAATGAGTTTTCAGTTAAGGATATGTGATGATAGTGCTGACCTAAAAACAGCAAACCTCACAACAAAGAGAAATGTATAGATTTTACAATCTAATTAACAATCTTTTTTTACCACTCAAAGCATCTCTTGAAAAAATAGTTAAGAATAAATTTAAAGAAAAGTTCACAACCTAAATACAAATTTTCACAGTACCAGGTATGACCATATAAATCTGTTGTGATAAACTCCAACATTTTGTTTCGGGCCTCAAAACGGTACTACCAATTAATTTTCTTGTGAAAAGAGAGAGAGAGAAAAAAATTACTTTAAAGTAAAAATAATTTTAGTTTGTTACAAGCTGCTCTATGCTTTCCAATTTAAAATAGTCATATAAACACTGTGCTTTAAAATATACTGCATAATTGAAACACATGAAGGTAACAAAAACTACACCAGGACCTGCTGTATACTCAGTTTTAAACTGCATGAGCTCTCATGAACCCAACTAAATCATGTGAAAGGCTTATCACCAATCACATGGAAAAATTCATTCATTTTTTAAAATTTGTCACTGAGGATGGAGTGATGGACAAACTTTATGAAATAATACAAAAGAAAATTCAAACAGACAAGCTATACAAACAAACACACAAAGACTTCCTCTCCAATCCTCTTCACTATCAGCTTTCCAAGCTAAGCTATATCAGCCACAAGTGATTGAAAAGAAAAATGACATTCAACTGTCCAGAGAACAGCCTCAGTTGACTAATTCTTATTCTTTTTCAAACTCTGTTCTTTAATTGCAATAAACTTGGATCCCTTTTTTACGCTGATTTTTAAATTTACCTTTTCAAATGAGCATCAATTAAAGAATATTTATTCAATACAAAACAAATATATTGCAATTCTTTCTGAGGTCAGATTACTGTAAATTAAAGTTAGATTTCTTAATTTTTACTGAAGGTGTTCGGAAGTAATAAAAAGCTGGTGTTGAAAAAACATGTTGATAATGTAGCAGATTATTCTGTAAACATAAACACTTTAAATGAGAAACAGAATATCACACACCACCAGTAGGTAACTTGTAGTTCATAAACTTAGAAATATAACATTGGTTCACCACTGAGGACTTGGAGCATTGCCAGTTCAACATTCTGCAAATACAAACAAACTAGTTTTCTGTTTGCGTGTGAGCATTATCTTTAGGTTAAAATAATATATTGATTTTATTTACATTTTAAAGTCCTTGTGTTGTACCTTTATCAAGAAATACACTGAAGTATCAAATAATGCAGTCTTAAAGTACACTGGTTTAAATATTAATTAAATGTTGACTTTAAACATATTACAACTTCAATTTACAATGAGGCTATATACTTCTACAAAGTATAAAAGTACAAAAGCAATAAAAGAACCCTTCTCACCATCACAAATTTTGTCCTATTTTTAAAAGGAAGATAAACAAAAACCTTTTATTCAATACATCATTAAAATAAAATCTTCAAACAGCTTTACACAGTCTAAAATCATTTTAGCTTTAAAAAGCTATGTAAAATAATTGATATACTTATTGAATATTTACTTAATATATAGATTAAACAAAGGTTTTTACTTGAAGAAAAACCCTTCCCATGAATTATGGGTACAAAAATGTTCTCAATGTTCATAAAATAGCTATCTTTTAAAAATTTATAATTTGACAGAAGTAAATTTTACAACCTGTTATAAATACACTGTGATATTAGTTTTCACACAGATACATTTTCTTCTCAGAAATTACTACAAATTAGTATCATATCTGTGATTAAATTATCAGAAACAAAACCCGAAAAATCACATATTGAAGAGTTACTCATTTATTCACCTGTAACTAAATCAGTTTCTGTTATCTTGCAGGTGTTGTCTTATAATGTTTCCAACTTTCTATATTTTACTCTTATTTATATTCTAATCCTAAAACATAAAAATTAATATCTATTACATAAAGGTATATTTTATATTCATTGTTTTGTATACCACAAATTATCTAATATCCAACTTTTGATTCTATATCTCTTCATTTAGTTATGTAAACCTATATCATTTTAGTAGCAGTGGCTGTCCTTCAACTTTCTTAATAAGTTCACTAATTTATGCAAGTTATGGGAAACAAGTACTGTTCAAATGTAAACAGAAAATAGTAAAAGAAAAGTTTAAAACTTATAATTTTAAAAGTAGCTTACTTTGATGTTTGTCAGCCATTAGAACCAGTGAACTTGAGATATCTTTTCTTCTATAAAAACACATCACTTTGGCTTCAACATTTCCATTTGGAGTCTGGCATAAATATGAAAATCTAACTTTAATTAATGTGTAAATAAAATGTTAATCCCTGCCGTTAATGCACATATATTATTACTAAATTTTAATTTAAATGCTACAAATAAATTACATAATTACTTTAAAATAAATTTGAATTTTAACTCCTAGCTGCATACCTTAAATCTACTAACGTATACAACTGTAACAGAACTCTAAAAACTTAATCGTGCCGGCCTAGACCTTTTTTCCGCGCCGCGTGAATCTACATTATTGTAGCGGTGGGTTGTCCTTTGACGACCAAACAGACAGAAAGTAAAAGAACAAATACATTATGCTGCGTGGAAGTTTACCTAAATCTACCCGATTAAGAATAAAGAGTTTTGAATTTGTCCCTAGGATATCAATACCAAAGCACGCAATGTTATCAAAACGATGCTGCTCTCACTTACCTTAATTAATTCTTCAATTCGTCGAATTTGATACGATGCCGTGGATGAGGTTTCAAAATAGACATAATCTGCGAAGACAAATATTTCTTTATTCAATAATAGTATGTATGAATCACAGACAAACTGAAAACTAAAAAAAAAAAAAAATCAAACCTATAAAACATTAATCTCTTAATAACGATACAGAAATCTCACATTCGCACTACTTAAACAAGCTTTGTCTAATTCGTAAGTTTATTTCAAACCTAGCGGTTGCCGAAAAAGTAAACCACACCACGCACAAAGTACGAATCACCAATTTACTAAAAACAATATTCACCTGAATTAATAATTTTAAAATGATTTAAGAGTCTTATTAATTGTAATAAATGAGTAACTTTATTTTCATTCATTATACGAATTATTCAAGTATTTACGATTTTTTTTATCGGACCTCCAGCGCTAATGCAACATTATCCGTTATCGCCGAAAGGTTCGATAGGCCTAAAGCATGAACCTCAGTTCGGCCATCGGCCGGTGGCTTGTCTCCAAAGAACGTGTCGTGTCAATATAACCTAGAATTTATAAGGATAATTATCAACTAAACCAAAAACTTACCTCCAACTCTATACATATTTGCTGCCATTATATCACTAAACTAAGGATAGTGGTAATCCACAAAGTACGCTTTTCATGAATGACAAACTAGAGTGTGCCCCCACTTAGCTACGTCCGATCACTCACACTCCAACAAAACGCCATTTTCTGAGACTCTTGTCTTCCTCCTCTTTTACATATGACGTCACATGTCCTTCGGCGTTCTTCGGGAATTATATTAAGATAATAAGGGTCAAAGGTCACCATCATGCATCTCGAAATCAAACAACTAATAATCGATTACAGACTATAGCAGAATAAATAAACGTTTGACTTAACATTAAAAGTCAGCAGGTTGGTTTGTAAGATGTACAGGTATGCTATTGTTTTTCTTCATTATTTTTTGCATAATTAACAGTAGCACCAGTGTTCTGTACAAACTCATTTTCCCCCTTAATACGATCTTATTTCAAAAAGTTTATTAAGTTTAAAAAATATACATGTTTTGCAAAAATAGAAGTAGAAATCATAATAAGCAGCACAGAGTATAATGTCACACTTTAACGCACCAGACCTGTATAAGTAAATGTTTAACTGTAATAGTTTGATTCTTGTTCAGTTATACATTGGGGTATCTGTGTCCTACCAACCACAGGTATTGAAACCTGAATTTAGCTTTTTAAGCCTATACGAGTACCGCTGAGTTACTGGAGAAGAACTGTAACAAACAAATTCATTAATTTACATAAGAAAATTATCCTGGCATATAGAAAACACAAGAAAACCATGAAAACATTAACATGTAGCAATAACTTACTCAGATTGAGTGTGTGTGTCTTTTCATATAGCAAAGTCACATCGGGCTATATACCGAGTCCACCGAGGGGAATCGAATCCCTGATTTTAACGTTGTACTCAGCTTGAAACAACCCTTGGTACAAACGTACCAAGATTTATTATATTAAGTTTTGGGCTTTATAGAATACGAAATATATATATACCGACATCAATAAAAATAGCATCGTAAAGTAGTAAATTATGATATGAAAGATGTTGTACCTTGTAAATAAGATATGAATGAGATACTATTCCTCACTTTATACAAAGAGCGAACTATACATATCATTTATAATTATATGCGAAACCTGTAATCTCAAGACGACTGGTATGGGTATTAGCACTTTAATTAAAATAAAGTACAAAACAACGTTTCAATCTTCTTAGGTCGTTAACCTGAAGATGACCTAAAGAGGTCAAAACGTTGTTCTGTACTTTATTTTGATAGATGCGCTAATACCCATACCAGCCGTCTTAAGAATATTTACTTCAAGTGGGTTTCTCGTCATCACGAATATCTGAAAACTATTTCGAGTAAATGTTAGTGATAAATAATAACATATCTCTTTCAAAACATTAAGATCTGTCATGAATATTTCCCTCAAATTTCAAAGGGTAATAAACAAGAAACAATGAACAATCATCAAACAAAGCAGTACCGTTTGATTTTAAGCAGTAAAAATTCGCGCGTTGTGCCTTGCTACACTAAAAGCAAGTTTAGTGCCATCTATTGACTATCTTTAAAATATGTAACTTGAAATAGTTAAATAATAATGCTAATTAAAACAAAAGAATTTGAAACAAATTAACGTTCAAAGAAAATTAATAAATTTTATTTCATTTTGTCACTGTGTGTTTTAAGTTTTTTGACAAGGCCCCATGAGGCACATGAAGATGAAGACTATTCACATATTCTCTTGAATTTAGTTATTGTCTTAGTTCACGAAGAATGTGTAATTCCTGTTCATCAATTAATAGTTTTGTTTAAAAGTTAGAAATATTTCATTCTAAAAGAAAAACCACATTACCAATACGCATGAAAGTAGGTTTGCGATGTTTTGCTCGAATTTTCTAATGCACGTTTTAAATGGTCTTTTAATTGTAACGCTTTTGACCTGCTAATTTTCAAGAATCTGACAATTAGATAAGTATATAAAGCGTTTGTTTGTTTGTATTGGTATTATCCACAAAGCTACACAAGGGGCTATCTCTACTCTGCCCACGACGAGTATCGAAATCCAATTTTTATCAGTACAAGTCCGCAGACGTACCAATGACGAGCTAGACAGTAAATGAAAAATATAAGTGCGTTGAGTGCGAACAAATATGAATTACTAAATAACTTGGAAATACGGTTCGTTGTGAATAGGTCATTTAGAAACAGAACATTTTGAGCTTATAATACAAGGTACGTCAAAGTTCACCTAAAAAAATAATATTATAGTTTTATAACAATATTTTACATTTGAAACTTAAGTTTGTTGTTCACAGCAGGCTAATGGTTTTGTTCATGTTTTTATCAATGTAATAAACATTTTACAAGGAATACTTCTGATATATGACAGTTTTTAATGTTGTTTATTATTAAGTGCAAAGCTACCCAAAGGGTTCCCTACCCACCACCAACATCTAGCAGTAGAAGTCCGCAGATACGACGTTGTGTCACTAGGGGAGGAGAGTTCTTAATGGATCGGTAACTTTAATAGTTAGATGGTTTATAAGCACTGGATACAATAACAAAGTAAATTTCTCTTTTAAAAAATCGGGGACAAAGTTTAAAAATTAAAAAAATAAGTGAAGATTATTTCTGATAAAACTCAACTTGAAAACTAAAATTTATACGCTTTATTAGCGTATCAGAGAAAAATGTTTTTAACGTCATTTTCTAATTTCCATGTGACAATAATGTTTTTTGTTTGTTATTCAATTAGTAAAGAAACTACGGTACCTGCTCAGGAAATTTCAAAATAAGAAAGCAATCATCTACAGGTCAGTAGTAGTATAAGGGTATTGAATAAAGATGTTTATCCATTTATCATCTTTACTTGACATAAAAGGGTTCGACGGGCATAGAGCGAGGGAATTCACCACTTCAAAATCATTTGTGTATTTTTGAAAGTTACAACCTGGTGATTGAATTTTTGTTTTTAAAAAAATTGTTTAGTTGGAAAGGGTAAGCGATTTTCTAAGATATTTTTTATCATTAACAAATTCAGGAGCAAATATAATTTTATAAACTATGATAAATCAACAGATTGACTCCTACGCAACACAATAAATTACTTTAATACAAATTGGAGGCAAAACGAACTAGTATACGAACTTGACAGGTACCGTTTACAAGATGAAAATAGTTCTAAACACCTCTTCCCTGTTAACTTATACATTAGGTTAAAAATAAACAAATAAATAATATTAAAAAAACCACCTACAAACTAGACATAGCATTAATTACGACTCACTAATAAACATTGAAAGGGTAATTTATGAAAATGTTTCTTAGTAAGTTCCTTCTAGTGAAAGTGCGACTTATTATGGAACTTTAGAGAGAAATAATATATTTGCACAAAATGTATTAGTGAATGGTACGTGGACATTACCCTGATATGGGCCTGAATAAGTGCGGGCTACTCTAGTGCTCATGTAATATTTATCCACACATTTAACTGTTGTGATAAATAAAGGAAGGAGAAAGAGGTCAACGTGCAGCTGACCCTCCCGAGTATACAAATACTCAAATGACGACGAAGAGAGAGCGAACCATTAGAAAAACTCACTCCTATGATTTACTCTTCTTGCAAATAAGAGATGGCAGTATCACTCATTCAAATTGACAAACGACACTCTTCCGACGTAGTCTTTCAAAATAAACTTGTACAATGCTTTACTATTTTATATTTTTCCTAAGTGTTGATTTAATACTTTATCTTACATTAAATTTCCTGGCACACCTTGATTGCAGAAGCTACAGTGCTAGGCGTGATCTCGTACAATTAGTGTCCGAACTTTGAGTTTGAGGATTCTTGTTTTGCATACTGATTCTGTCCAAGCATGCTTTATACCTTGATGCCGCAGCTGCGATATAAAAAATAGACTACGAAGTCCCATTAATGGACCAAGTAAAGGTAGACTAAGAATTAAAGGTGGGTACTGATAACAAGCTGCCTTTACCCTAGTCTAGCTGTTCAAAATAAAGGATTACTATGCGCGGGTAGTTTGTTTTTTTTTAACCTTCGCACAAAAATTCGAAAAAAAGAAAGAAATAAAAGCTAAAAAGTTTGCGAAAAACGTGAGGCAAAGATAACCAAACATTTTTAGTGAAGGAAAAAATTATTTGCAGCACCCAATGTTTTCCACGTTTCTGTAATTTTTAATAGATTGTACACTGGAAGTGTCAGAGTTATTGTAAAATAGTTAATAACATTGCGCGATGTAAACTGATTCATATTTCAGGCAACAAAAAAACGCACACACAAATGTTTATTAACAAACATATTACAGCGGATGATCAACAAATATGAAATGTTCCGAATACGAAACCTACATTTAAAGATGCGGTAGTATCACATAAGTGATCAGTCTTTTGTTTAAATATTTGGTTGTATTCCCCTTTGGCCTTGATAACTGCTTGACATCGGTATGGTATAGAGTGCACGAGGGATTGGATGAAGCAGGTGGTGTCATAATGCTACACGTGGATTACAGCTCCCTACAGTTTCAAGATGCTTTTCAGTTTGTTCTATTGCACTTTGTTACCCATTATTTTCCAGCAGTTTCCGATAGGGTTGAGTTCTGGACTGTTGTCTGGTCAATGTCTCGATCCTCTTCTTGCAGAGAGTCATTCACCAAAATGTAACGTCTTTTCACTACAAGTAGAGGCACGTTTTCTATTTATTTCACGCCTACTTCGTAGAGTGCATGAATATTACCAACATTTCAAGTCCTTTGTCATAGAGCAGAGTCATTCTGGAGTATACACTAGTCAGCCATACGAAAGTGATCCGACTAAATCGCTGGCTTTAAATGTGACTCGAAGACCTCGGCTTAATTGTCAGCATTAACAGTTTTTTTTTTTATATAAAATTCAACTACACTTGTATGCATTAGTGCCTCAAAACAGATGATTCTGAAGCAAAAACTGGGTAATGCAATAAATCTTTTCACCATTGTACACACACACACACACACACACACAATCTAATGTAAGTAAAAGTGAATATCAAACAATATAGGTAACTGAACCTGTGAAGCTTTTTTTTTTTTTTACAATGTACTTCTTATGTTAAGAGTTATGGTGTGGCAAGTCCACTGTCGATTTAGTTTATAACTAAAACTTGCTCTCTGGACTGAATGGGATTTAAATTGCTACATAATATTAAATGTTTAAATAGTTTATTGGTGTTTGTTTAATTTTGCATAAAGTTATTTGAAGCCTATCAGCACAAATCATTTCTAATGTTGAAGTGTTAAGATGGAAGATAGTCAGTCAACACCACCCACAACCGGCTCGTGTGCTACTCTCATCAAATACTGGGATTTAATGCTCACTCTCATAATACACTCATGGCTCTAAAGCGAAGAGCACGATTTTAGTTTTCATCCACAGTTTAGAAGACTGATGATCACTGTTCCACATTAGCAGATATTACATTCATGCATGATGAGAAACCTATTTGAAGTGAACATGTATCTCAAGACGCTTGTATGGGTATTAAAACTTTTATTAAAACGTTGTCTTAATACCCATACCAACCGTCTTGAGATACAGGTTATATTACAAAACTATTGGCTTAATATTCTGACAACAAAAATAACATTCGACATACGAGCAGCTTTCGAGTGTAGCTTAAATAAAGACAATAAGCGATTCAATCTTTGTAGACTGCAATATATACGAGTTTGTTTGTTTTTTAGAAAGTTATAGAAAAAGAGCAGGTTTTTAAAGAAGTCATCTTTACTATTATTTTACCATAAATTATTGACCAAAGGTTCGTTTTAAGTTAAGAAAACTATATATACATATATTTTACATATGGTATTTATGCAAATGCACGAACCCAAACGTGAACACACAGTATACAATGAAACTGCAAGTTTTGGGATTTATATAAGTTAGCAACTATGAACTTTGATCATAAAAGTATTAAATTTCTATACTTTATGTAAAACCACTGTACTTGTATTCCTTATAACTGAGTTATAACCCAAGTACAGAACATACAGAATGGTTGTCTGATTTATACAACAGTGACCACTGCTACTGGTAAATAAATACATACAATAAGTAAAACATGATATTACTTTTGCTTTATTTTTTTATACAAGTTTCTTTTAGAGAACATACAGAAAAGCATCACAAGGTGTAATATAAGCATTATAGCATCTATAACAATGGAAAAACAGCTTCACTGACCATCATCTATTTATGGTTAACAGTTATAACTAATTAATAAACACTTTTATTATGAACTGTGAATTAATAACGTGACTAGGTAAATTGTGGACAAAAAGTAAATCTGAATTAACTGAATTAGCTGTCTTGAAAATATCAACAACTACTTGTTCTTTAATAGAACCATCTTAGTTTCTTCCACTGTTAAATTTTAATCAGCTTCAAATAGCCAGTTTGTGTTCTAAATTGAAAGTATATCAATTAGAAATTAAACATGTGTTAGAGAAAAATATCTTAAACAACATGTGTCAAATGAACATTTTGAGCCTTCATGCTAAAATTATCTTGGCAAAATAAAGCAGTCTTTATTTTGGCATAAATTTAACATTGAATTTTGTTAATGTTTTATATACAAATGAAACTCAACAGTATTTAGAAATTTAATAAAATTCTCTTACCAGTTTAAGAATTATTTATAACTAAATGGATATTACAAAGTAAATTGTTCAAATATTAGATATGAACTTCAGAAATAAATTTTCAATATCAATTTCTTTTTCTACCTATTAATAAAAATATGGCCACTAATTGCAAAACAGACCCTTTTCAACATAACACGTGATTTTTATGTTATTGTTACAATGTCAATGCTATTTTCTTGCATTGGCTTACACACTGCTATTATTTCAAAGATGTAGTGTTAGATGTTAACAATTCATTCACTATTGTTCCACGTTAGTGTTTCTTTCAACATAAAGGATATACACTAATATTTTAAGTCTGGTGCTTCTTAAGTCAAACATTAAATAAAATTTGCTGAACAACATGAGGATAAATTTTGGCTCAATGTAATTACAATCTGTAATATTTCTAAAATTTTGAATAAATAAACTATATGAAATAATTATTACAAATTTGTGATTACAATAGATTAGGTTATGTTAAAGTTCTTTTGAGAAGGAATGAGGAGACAGTTATTTCTACATCAGATCCAGAAAACCCTCATAGAGGCAAAGTGAAGAAAACCCTCATAGAGGCAAAGTGAAAGGAACTAGAACTTGCCTAATGTTTTTTTCTCAAATCACTTAAAGAAATAAAAAAACTCAACTGAAATTTATTTACAAATTATTACACATGATCTCACTTCTTTTATTGAACATAAGTCTCCATAGAGGTATAACAATTGTTTGATTAATAGTTACACTTTAATCCAGTACTGCATATTGCAACCTTGGTATTTCTCTGACTTCACTTACTATCTGGTTAGACATGAAAATTACAATTCAAGTTACTGATCAACTTTCTTTGCTCAGAAACCTTCTATGTTCAACTATTGCTTTTGAAACCTTATTAACAATATATTTACAGTGCAGTTAAAGGCACATGTATATAAAAGAAATGCAAAATTAATATTCAATATTAGATCTATGGAGGATTATGTACATGCCCAAATATTTAAGCTTTAAACAATAACAAATATTTTGTAAATAAGGGTCTTGAAAATATTTCTACTTTTCTTACAAATTTAGAAATAAGCATCATAATTTCATTGTTTTATTCATGATGAATACAAAGTTGTGTAAAGTACTAGTGAACAAAACTCTGCTTTTCAGACAGGCGTTTTTAACTACAACTTTTCTTCTACTCTAAACATATTTACTCATATTGATAACTAATTACTTTCAAAATGACAGTATTAATGCATATCATGCAAAATGTCTAAGAAAATCTGGTAAATCGTGTCCAACTTAATAAATAATTGTAAAAAAAACAAAACCTGTTGAACATGATAGAAAGTTACAATAACAAACTAAACACAAAAAGGTTTATTAGATATAAACAACTGAAATGTAAATGTTTGTATGACAACACACATTGTTAAGTTGAAATAAATGTTGCTGCAGTGTAGAAAACAAAACTGAAGCTTAAGTACACGTAAAACAATAATCTTGTTATTCATACATTTGAAATCATAAGGAAGTAATCTGAAATTAATAAATTATATTAAAACTTCTGTTGTGCTATAAAAAATACTTCAATCACAGTTTTCCTTTTCAAAGATTTTAAAATTACTCTATAAACCACACACAGCAAATAAATTTAACTAAACTAAAAATTCATATTAGGATTCAAAAGTAACACCTGCTGTTTAAGGATTAATAGTCTGAGACAAGTAGGAAATGCATTCAGACTAGTTTCTATGCAACACTCTAGTCTGGTAAGGTTAGGCGTTTCATGCTGAGTACTTGTTTTATTTTATTTTTTGATTTATTGCCTGTTTCATAGCAAAACAGTGAATAATTTTTCACTTCAACAGACTCAAATTGTTCATTCTAAAAGAAAATGAAAAGTTAACATTTTATTCACCTGGAAATGTATTTTTCATGCTCACCTCTTCAAACATAATAGCTTCTTCTTGCCAGAAATTTACAAGCCACCAGTCATGTGAAAACTCCCACCTAATTTCATGTGAAACTAGAGGAATTTTTAACAGTGCATGATGACATTATCATACAGCAGAACTTCCATCAACAGGAGTGATACACATCCATACAGTGACACCTTCCAAATTTGCACTCATGAACCCTCAATCTTTGGCAAGGCAATAAAGAAATGTGCACTATTAAAGTGAGAAGGGGTGGAAATGTGTGGAGGTGAGTATTTACCAGAAATACCTTTTCAAATATAAAACTGCTATTGTCTGAAACAAATATTCACCTACACAGAATAGCTCAAATGACACATGGAGACAGGGGAGGGATTAATGCAAAAATTATCTCAATGATTTCCTTCCATGGAGCACAACATCTCATCTACTATCAATTCTTTACCAACATATGAGAATAGAAGAGACAAGAGGAAGTGTACGATAGATAGCAATGAACAGCCTGGATGTAATACAGCAGTTCATTTAGATCAAAGACTGTACATAGAAGGAAGAGATACAGAAGTAATCACCTTACTTAGCAGCAAAAGCCTTGGACAGAAAAGTCTGATTGGGGCCAGCTGAGAAGATAAGGGCAGTGGTAGAAAATAGAGGAGGAATATATGGCATAAATGTGAGAGTGATGGCAACCACATGCAAAAAGGAGAAGGAAATTGGTCTTGATGGAGAGATGATATAATAAGCAAGCAGCAATAGGTTTGAAGGATCTTGGGTGAGAACATGAAGAATCACACTTAGGTCCCAGTTCAGCAAGGGGTTCTGTAGATAAGAAGGAACAGAAAAGGGTGGTGAGGATGGGCAAAGAAAAATCTTTTGTGGTACTGAGGAAGGCAGAATGTGGTAGATCACACGGCATGGTAACTCCAAATGGCATATCTAAAGACTGGATTTCAAGGAATATAGAAGTTTGAATGAACATATGTAAAAACATATGAATGAGTCAGGTGAGGGGAACACAACAAGTGTTGTGGGAATGAAGATATAAAAAATAATTGGTATGTAAAGGACATTAGAAAAGAGAGGATAAACAAAGAAATTATGAGGTTGTATTACATAAAACAGAGAGTTGATTGATATAGGAAAGAGAGAGAGGACCATACATACCGATGTAAAAAGGTTTTGAAAATTCAAAGACCGAAAGTATTCTTTAGTAGGTAAGGATGTTCCTAAAGTAAAACTTGTAGGTTGAAAAAAGTTCTCAAATTCATCCTCCTCAATTTCATTCTCGAAAGAAATGGGAGTGAGCAAAAGCGAAAGGGACTGAAGCAGAGGGTCCTGGCTTTATCATGGACCCCATCATGTTGGACTATGGCCATCATGTCTTCTGCTTATAAAGAACTTTCCATTAAGTTATTGGTATTTTGTTTATGGTGAGAAATACTTTCATTCATATAAGCAAAAGAACCAAGCAAAAATGTAAATTAAACTGTGAATTAATACTGAGTTTGTTAAAATTTAAGTGAAAGTTGAACATTGAAAAAGTCTCAATTCTCCACACTTGAAACATCTTTTCACAACAGTTTTGAGGTAAAGAATGAGAACTCACCCATGCAAATGTAGGGAGCATTATTTTTGATGAAGGTGTGTTGCATACTTATTAATGAAGGGACCTACTGAATTATTACACCATATTGCAATGGCAAAAATTAATCCTTAAACAGTGACCACCATCAATTGGATGCTGCTACCTACATTCCTACTGTTTAAGGGTTAATGTAGTAAGAACAGATGGAAGTTTTCACAAGGCTGGTTTGCAGAACTCTTTGGCAGGTCACAGGAACTTAAAAGGAAAGAAACTGTTCTTTGTGAAGAGATGACCATTAATTTCAGAATTACATTTTTTCTTTGAAACTCAACTGTGCTACACTGCTCAATTTGTTGATTCAAAGATTACAATCACATTAATTTACAACTTCTAAGTTATGTGGATATGTGTATATTTACAAGACTAATTTATTATCAAATAGATCATATACTTCCAATACTTGTGTACGAAAGTACATTATGCTAAAACAATAGTAAACTGATATGATTTAGAAGCATAGTGAAAATTATTTTACAAAGAGAACATAATATATACTTTAACAGAACACTAGTTTATGAGGTACCTAAAGAAGACAGATCAGTGTTATACTGAAACATATTTGCTCCATACAATAACTTTCATTTGGCTTATAAATCATGGTTTGTCAATTTACCATTACTGATTAGTTTTTAAAATGTTTAGATTTTGAGCATTTTAATGGCTTTTATTTACACATTTGCAGCTAAAATTTCTTTTAAAAGTGCATTTTGTGTGCTTAATATTATTAACAAATAATATCTGTGTGACTAGCCCTGGACTGCAACGTATTAAAATTACTAGCCAAAATTAGCTGGTAGCATAAAAGAGTTAACACATAGTCTTGCAAGAACATTTCATCTATTTTAACATACTGATTTCTTTATCACTAGTTTATTTATAAGAACCACAGATAATCATTTATTTTAATTTTAAATTAAGTTATTTTACTTGTATTATTAAAAAAATATTAAAATTTAGTTTTTAGAAAATTTCTTTTTTTTCCATATAAAATTCTCTGTTCAGTAAAATACTAATAGGCTTTCAGAAAACTTTGAAATATTGAGCTCTTTCAGTTCTTTCATTTATGTTGTAAAAAATTAATAAAGTAGAAGATAACTATGACATTGAAGTCTGATATATCCAGCCAGTACTCTGTTCAACATATCCAGCCAATACTGTATGCTGTTCTTAGGTAAAAGAACTAAGATAACACAGTCTGTTTCAAAAATCCAGCTGATATTGTACACTGTTTGAAGGCAACTTGCATGCAATGTTAAAAGTCTAAAGTTACATTAAAACATAAAACAATTATCTTCTTGATATCAATATAAGTTTTAGCCAAAACAAATTCTGCCTAATGTATTCAAATGTTCAAATGATTACTTCTGAAGACTAGACTAGCATGTAAAAGAAAATTTCCTTAATTAATGTATAAACATATTTTTAGTGAAACATTAAAAAAAAAAGAGCTTTGCCTAATATACTGAAAATAATCACCTAAGCACTTGTGGGAAGCATAGCAGTACATTCTATTTGGTAATACGCCCCTTCATTAAAGTTGAACTTCCAACTTTCAAACTGTAAAACCAATGTGAAGATAACTGTTTTTAATGAAATCTTTAACCCACACAAATAATTAAAAGTGCATGAATTCACCTTAGTTTTTACTTTAACATAGCACTTTACATGTTCATGGAACAACCTGGATTGAAGGGTGATGTTTACTTGAATCATTTCTTTTGAACATTTACTATTACTTAATATTATCATAACTCCAGTTTGAATTTCAAAAATAATTTATGTTTACTTCACAATGAACAATAAAATGATTCACTACAAATTTCTGAATGTTTCAGATCATGCCTTTGAAACAGTTTTACTAAGAAAACAACACTTGTTTCAACTGCAGTGTTCACTTACCTTTCAACGTTTTAACCAAAATTGAAAAATATTATTGATAACTTAACGTTTTATACTGTTGATGTGTCTTTTTGACATAATACAATTATAAATATTACATTAGTTATCAAAATGTAATTTTAAAGAATGTTTTATTTAATCAACAATAACTCATTAATTCTCTAGGATACTACTGTCCTGTAGTTGCAGAGTTCCTGTATTTAATAAACTTTGCAAAGGAGTAACTGCTCAGCCTATTTTAGGAACCAAATTAATCCAATGGCAACAAGTGATTAAATAAGATTAATTTCCTTCTTGTTGTAAAAGCTAATAACTAAAATATTATCTATGTAAACAATATACATTTATTTGAGTAAGAAAAAATGTATATTGTCTACTATATTCTATCACTCTTATGTTATCAACAGTCAGACTTGCTGTGGATTTACTGATTCACATGGAGTAAATGACTTTCTTTTCTTCAGCAGTTGATACAGCATGCCCTTTTCTTCTGCATTATCTGGAAACATATCAAATTAATAGGAAGATGTACTACTGAATAAACACAATGTTAATAAAACTGATTCAGATATAAAACAGATACATGCTAACACAAATTAGTAGTTATTAAAAGCAAATACAGTGATTTTAGCTACAATACTTTAGACAAGATAGACTAACTTATGTTTGCCATTTTTTTTTAATGATTTACAAGAAATATATCTATCTACCTCTTTTAACCTTTGGCACTACTGTATCACATTCAGTCATGGTTTCTTTTAGTTGACGTGAGCATGGTTTCTTATTAGAAGATGATGACAGATCTAATGGATAATCTGAAAAGTTATTTTTCATTACTTAATCTGTGATTAAAACATATTACAACTATGACTTCCAATTTATTACAGTGATCAGTAACTATTTTATACTATCGTATAACTTGTAAAAATAATGGGTTAAGTACTAAAACCCTTACAGTATATCCCGACCTCACATTCTGTATTTAACTGAAATAAATAGTTTTAGAAAATCGAACTTGACCAACAAAGAGACAGAAAAGTGCAGTCAAGGTAGTAAAATGTTGGTAAATTCCTTTTTGAGCCAATCAAAATTGAGGTATTTCACAAAATGAATTTATGGTGTAGTCATAGGAAAATTACAGGGCAAACAAAAACAGATTAACAAGTTCTAATCTACAGGAAAGCCAATGTATTTTGATAATGCCACATTACAACAGCAGCTTTTACGACATGTTGTTTAGCAATAAAAGTATAAAGTGAATCACTATTTTTACTTTCATGATAAATTTTGTGTAGCTGGCTTTAGGTTAGGTGATGTCATGCAACATCTTTATCTTCAGGCTTATCATACTCCATGATAAAAGCTGAACACCAATTTCAAAATAACCATTGTTGGAGTATAATATAAAATGAGCTCTTTTTAATGACTGTATACATGTAGGCTATAAAGCTCAATCAAATCTAATGAAGGTTAGTGTGGGATCAGTCAGGGGTTGACAAAATTTATTATGTTTCAACTGCATTCAACCAGTGAACTTTGAAATTTAAGTGTTAATTACACAAGTAAATATCTTGTCTAGATGTACATTTACACAACTGGTATTATTATGACTGAAGATACAGTGAGCCAAAGCAGAAAATTTTATAGCTCATGGATCATGTGACAATATATCTGAAATTTTAAGTAGTTTTTAAAGGTTTCTTTCAAAATATAGGACTTAAAATAACATACAACTTTGAATTATAACATATATTATAATTTTAACTTCATTCACATAAACTGAAAGTGAAAAGGTTCACTTATATTTTGAATGCAGCATAATCAGTTGTCCAGAAGTGCTTAAAGAGGTATCTAATGCAGAAATAGTTAAAATTCATAAACAATATATACATCTTTTTTTACTTAAATATTATTGTTTTATTGTTCCTTGATCTGTGACTAACTGATTTTCCCACCAACAAATTTGTAAATCATTTGGTGCAAGTACAGCTCATGTTACACTGTTGAATTACATTAGATGAGCTGTTCGAGCTTGTGAAGACATTTTGTATTATTATCGTCTATTTACTTCACCTAACTTAACTTTAACTAACATAAAAATGTCATTTTTAAATATTAATTACTTTAATAATAGTGAGTAAAGAATATAGTGGAAAAACAAGAATAAATTACCTGTCTGGGTTTTTTTTGCTGTTAACAACACTTAACTACTTTTTATACTAATAATAGTATTACACTAAATAGTTTTTTATTTAACTAAATAATAATCAAAGAATAAATAATAATAACTTGCAAAAAAGCATGCAATATCCCAAAATAACTACAATTTTTCTGGCTTCCTAACTCTGTAATAAGGGCTATTAAAATTCAGGTGAGACGATTGTATTTTCTGTGGTAGTAAATTTTGAACTAGGATTGAAATAGACAATTCATTGTACAGAAAACAAGGTAATATGATATGCCATTTGATTCATTAAAACACTGGCTTTATACTGTTATAAATTAATACAGTATTAAATGTCAGAGACAACTACTGGCAGAACTTTCTGAAAGAGAGTATATGACAGGTGGGTGGGGGGAAGAGGGGTCTGAATTTTATTTTATGGTTATGTAAATAAATATGACTGAAGGCTATAAATGTTTGGCTTTAACCAAGCAATGACAATATTATAGTGAGTAATTAATATTGAACTTTGAACTTAATGCAAAGGTGGTAAATAAATTAAAGGGCTATTTAGAAAGAAAATGTCACAATTCTCAAGATACTAGGAATATTCAGTATTTTTTTAAAGTTATTGCCACAAAAAACAATAATATGAAACTTATCTACTAATAAATTTTGATTATATATACTTTTATCCCAAATTTATTTGTATACTATGATAATAAAGTAGTTTAAATAAATTTTGAATGTAGCTTACTAAAACCTCCAGACATGCACAGAAAAAGATGCCTGTAGCAAGTTTTAACTCTAAAACCATGAATCATTTAAATATTTTCCTTGCTTATATAATGAAGCATGTATTGTCAAATACATCATTTAAGATGTAAAACTGGTTGAAAATTACAACTGTACAAGAGGACAGTAACTTACTCTGAGACTGGTTAAACGACAGATAGTTTAAAGAAAACTTTATGGTGGTTTACCCGATATTTCAGCTGGTGCTGTTGTCCTATTCCAAGATGCTTGAGATAAATTATAGGCATAAGGATAGTAGGAGTAAATGTGAGGATACAGGTGAAGATAAGATAAATTAACTGGTCTATTTGATAAGCAACTAGTTATTTCTTCTTTTTCTTGAGAAGAGAAAGAATAATTGCCTTTATCTTCTATGTTTTTTAGCTTCATGGAAGAATCCTCTAGACTGAAACAGTTAACCCCTGTAAACAAACAACTGTATCCATGATATACATTTATTAGTGCTATTAAATACAGCAAAAATCTTTTTATGTATACAAAATTTACTTTATAAGCAACAAAGATTTAGCACAATTACACAATCTACGTAGTGATAAATTATTTTATTTAGTTTTCAAAATTTCAATAAACATATATAATTATTTGATCCAAGTACAGCTTTTTTGGGATAGGTAGGATGTCACAATATATTTAAAAAATATATTAGAAACATTACTCTTTAAATAGTATAGGCAACATTTATCAAAAATCAAAAACTTCAAAACTATGCCATAAATTTTAAGACTATTAATACAGAAGTGTTCACACACTTGTTATAGATAATTACTCTTATTATCATCATTGTGATCTTTCTTGTTTCTAGTGTATGAGAATTTAAGATGAGCAAATTTTAAAGAGCAAACATCTCCAAATCAAACTATGAAAAACTATAAAACCTTGTTTAAATGTAAAGGACAATTATTTTGTTTAAGATCTGCAATACACAGGACTTACAATCTTTATTTGAAAGTCTATCTGCATACTGTCCTTTGTTTGTTTATTTGCAGTTAATCACAAAGCCATAAATAATGAAATTCTTTTGAAGCATTATAATTTTAGAGACTTGCTTCTAAACTTTTTGGAATTGCATGATTTATTATTTAACCTGCACTTTATGAAGACAAACCATGCTTTTCATATTTCATTTCACGCATTTTTAACATTCATTTTTATTTTATTTGGAATAGTACATGAAATTAGCATTTCCATAATTAATAAATTTATTCATTTGTACTTAAATAAATAATCAGAATTTTATGTCTAAAAACTAATTGCAATTACATAACTATTTTTGCTAAATACAAAATAAAAAGGAAAAATTTTACCAGAAGTAGTAGAGGCACCATTCATCTTCTCCACACAGTCTATTGGATAAGTTATGTTGCAGAATGGCATTGTCAAGTACGTCAGACCAGCAAGCTGCTCTTTGTAACTTGTTAACAATTTTTTACTTTCCCACATGTGGACTGAAGACAGTAAGTTTGGTTTGGTACTACAACTAGTCCATGAAGTGTTTGTCAGATGTAAAGAACTTGTGGCATTACTGACTACAGGGGTAGAAAATGGTGATGGTTTAATTGTGAGACCAGGCCACCTAGTGTTCAAAGAAGGTTGATTTTTAACACTACTCACAGGGTACTCAGAGGCTGGAGACTTGAGGACAGACATGGAAGGTTGTGAAGAAGGAGAGAGCTTATGATTGGAAGACAGAGAGCCCCTGAACTCAGATGGATATGAAGCAAATTTACCTGGCCACGGTAAGTTCTTTGTTTTTTTATTAATAATGTTTAGCTTTCCATTCATTTGCCAAACACACTCTGTTGTTTGTGACTTATTAACAAATGACTGGAATGGTTTCATGGACAAATCTATTGGCAACTCTCCTGAAAAAAATATCAAAATACCGCTCAGGGTGTTATATACATCTACCTTTCATTTTCTTAAAATAATAAGTAAATAGAAAAAAACACAACTTTAATCACTACGGTTTTTGAAACTGGCACATTAAATTAACACATGTTATCCATTCTAATTATCCATGAACCACAAATTTAAAATTTTTCAAAAAGTGCATCAATGGGTTGATCAAACTTTTATAATCTATTCAACAACTAAATTAATAAATTGCATTTTTAAAACTTTTTAAAATGCACAATTCTATTTCTTAACAGCAACAATACATTTGCACAATTTTTACATTCATATGTAAAATTATACATGTAAAAACTGCCGTTTTTATATATACATTTTTCACTACAAGTGGGTTTTCTTGTCATCACAGATTCATATGAAAGCTTAATGGAAAAAAAAATCAATTTGGCAAACAGTGTACACACTATCATTTGCGATTTATTAAGAAATCATTAGGATGATAAGTGAGCAGTCTTGAGAATAACAACAAAATAATTCAAACTTCATCACTACCACAGGTGTGACACACTAAGTGTGGAACAAAAAAGAATTGCAAATCAAGCAAGACAAAATACATTCATCTCAAAGGCTGAAAATAGATAAATTATACAGATCTAGAAAATAAGGAAATAACTTGTTTTTTTGCAGTGTATGAAACTTCTAAGCCAATCGGAGAACTTTAATAGAATCAACCAGCTTAATATACACAAGTGGCATACAAGGGAGTTTTACCTCAATAATAACACTAACCTTTCTCTTTGTTGTTAAGCTTGTACAAACTTGACAATGAGCATCTGTAATTAGTATCAGTTGCTTCTAAAGCAGTTTTCAAAACAGAAGGATAAGAAATAGGCACTGATATTGGAGATTTATAAGCTGAAATACCATATTTATTAGAGATTTTCTCTTCATAAAGGGAGCCAAATACTTTAGATTTCTCATGACAACCAGGACTAAAGAAAGATGTTTGCTTTCTAATATCATTATCATGATATCCACTAGGAGACATTGATTCTAGTTTAATAGATAGTTCTCCCTTCACAGGACATAATTCCTTGGATTTAAACACTTTTTTTGTACTATATGTATCTGTGGGACTCTCAAGAGGGGATACATCACTGTCATTTGGGTCTGAACATATGCCAGACAGGGGAGAAAGAGTTCTCTCAAGATGTCTCAAGTCACTCAAAGGAGGAGAAAGTGGTGAATAAACAGGTGCTACAAAGCTTTCTTCTGGACAAACAACAGCAGAGTCATTTTTGAGTTTAGCTTTCTTAACAAAGACTCCTTCCATCTCCTCAAGATTAACACTAGCAGATTTTCTGCCATCTTCATCATGCTTAACAAATGAGGCTGTTTTAATAACACTTTTCTTCTTACATCGACACAATTTTTGTGGAACAGGAATTTTTGGAGTATCCACAGACTGTACCCACTGGCACTGGTTTCCATCAGCATTAAGTTGTGGTTGGGCATTAAGTTTTAGTATCAGCTTTCCACCTGAAAAGAAATAACATGTATACAAAACTCATTAAGCTGGTGCTTAATTGAAAGATAGGGTAGCTGTCTCAGTAAAAAAGTCTCAAATCATCCAAATATTGTTCAATATATCAATTATAATCATTGATTAGTTCAAAGATTTCTTCTGACTGATCAGTTCAACTAAACCTTTAAACATATAAATAATGGAATAAATTTAATATTTTGATAAATTTATGAATGTTATGACATGTATACATTTATCTGATACACTCTTCAACAAAAAATAATTGTACAAAATATTTTTGTATGTTCACGAGAAGATGCATGTTCTTACTTTCCGTGCTTGTCCAATAAAACGTAAAACCTTATACAAATAAAATAAAAACTTACGAAAATAGAACTGTAGACTCCCAAGTGGTGAGGTTTCCTGATTTGGAGTGGCAGGAGCTAGATTAGCTTTCATTGGTATAACTTCCAGAGCTGAAGAAATGGTGGGTAAATCACCTTGTAATTTCTCTTCTCTTTCCCGTTTACTTTCCTCTGATTCATCAATATGTTCTTCTTGTATTGATATATCTAATTCTTCACTACTTTCAGCAGAAGTGTGAAGCTCTCCTGGATCCTCAGAGTCCACACTTTCTTTCTGGTTAACAAAAAAAAAAATCAGATTTACCTTATGTACTTCTTAGTGATTCATTAAAATCAAGAAATGCAAATAACAATGTGATCAATCACTCAATATTAGTATAACACTGGAATGTTTCACTAACCACAATTTCAGGGATCTGTAAGAATATCACAAAAATTCAGGAAAAAAAACAAACTTTACTATTTCACACAAGATAAAGAACTGAAAATAATAATAAATAGTTTCTTTTGTAGCAGATACAAAACAAATTTAAGCTGTCATGCTACACAATTTTAAGTATGTTTAGTTCAAACTAACCCTTGAGCTCAGTGGTGGCTCCCCAATGAGCCAAGCCCCCTCAGCCCCCCAATATTGTTACCAACATATATTCATAAAATATGGAAAACACAGTTGTCGTTGTTGCTTACAATTAACATGAAAGAGACATAGATCTGTAGAACTCAACGACTTCATAAAGATGGAAGTATGTGTCACGAGTCCCATAACAACATATTGAATGCACTGAAACTCATGTACTGTATTGCCACTCCTTGTGTAATGCCATTCTATCTTGAGCTTTGATGAAGATTAGACAATCACGTTATTTCAAGTTACAACCGATCAGGGATTTTACTTGATAAACCATAGGTTTCACAGGTATTTACCCATTAATTTCATTTAACTTTTATTAAAAAGTAAAACATAGCATACATGTACAAGTTTTGTGTATAGGTCAAAACTATCAAGCATTTAGCCAGTGTTGTGTCCTCTGTGAGATCATTTTGCATTGTGTATCAGCCATCCAAAATTGTACTGATGATTGTGGGATACACTTAAAATTGTAACTTACAATCCAATTAATGTTATACTTATGATTAGATAATAATCTTACATGTTAACTGACGAAATAATATTTCTAAACAATTCTAGAATGAATTTTAAAATTGTCAGTGGGCTATTTAGAAGTGCCTAATTTAATGTTATGTAGTCGTTACGTTTTTGTAACAGGTGCTTGTCACACTTATGATAATAAAAACAATATCACAATCACAGTTTGGTCTGTATGAATAATGTGAACTTATGAAGAAACCAGCCTTTCTGTGAAGGTCAACTGCAATTTAGATATTTTGTTTGGTGTCACTATGACTATTCAATATCCAGGTCACAGGTTTACTTTGTTCAATCGCACCATTTCTGCCTCAAACGCCTTAAGCGTATGATCCCCGAACAGCTGACCATAGTGTATGCTCTGCGTATGGCTAACAACTGGCTCAGACCAAACGAGATCCAGATGCCAGCTGCATGCACCCCCCCGCTCATTCCAATTAGCTACCCACAGATTTACAACATGCCCTATCAAAGCTGTGTTTGTGTTCCCTAATTAGCCATGTAATTTTATATTATCACTACCCTCTAATTAAGTACTTTTGCTATATAGTTAAAGATAAACACTTTCTCTAACAGTATTTCACAGATATGTTCTGGATGCCAGGAGACACACCTATGCCATCATGGACAGGATGCTAAATGAGCTGAATAGAAGATTCTCTCCTCTGATGCTTACAGTGTTCTGATGGGTGCAACTGCACTGAACTACAAACACTCCACATTTCTGGACAAGCAAGTGCTCTTAGGAATGGCAGCAAAATATGGTGTGGCAGAGGATGACCTTGCAGTGGAGGTCCACCAGTTGAACAGGCTAATTGCCAGGAAGAAAGACAAGAAGCAGGAAGTATCCACACTATTGGAGCTTGCAACCCTGCTGGAGCCATACAAGGATGCCTTCATGGATCTCCACAAACTTGTATGCATCACTGTCACTCTGCTTGTTGCTTCAGCTGCCTGTGAGAGGTTTCTCATGTCTGAAGCTTCTCAAGACATACTTGTGCAACAGCAGTGGTAACAACCACACCAGCAACCTTGCTGTCATATTAGTAAACTCCAGGAGGGCAAAACAACTTGATATTGATACTGTTATAGACACATTTGCTGCCAATCACTAGAACAGGCACATTATTTTGAAGTAATATTGACTATAAACACAACATGATGAAAGACCGTTAGCCTGATAGTAACTTTACTTTTCCTCACATGAGATAATTCATTTCTGCTATGTAAACTGTCTTTATATTAGATTTCTTTTGATTTCTAGCTTTACTCTTAATGGTATATTAAATGTTCAATCTGAGCTAATCTTGATTTTCTTTATCATTATGTATTACCTTGTGTGGAATTTAGGTGAGTTTCCTCTTTTACATATGCATATTTTCATAAACAGATTATTTCTAATTTGTAATAATGAATTATTAATCAGAGCATGAGTTTCCAATGAAAACTGCATTTTTAATGCAGTTCAAAATAGCACACCTTTCTGAATTGTACCTTGGTATTTACATTATTATAATTTACCATCTAAACTCCATATTAATAGCATTTTGAGAAGCCAACTCCACAGTTTACCTTAGCCTCCCTAACAAAAATATCCTGGCACTGCTTAAACTTCATCATACCAGTCAATCCACAGAGATTTTTCAGTTTGTGAAATCCTCGGATACCAATTTCACACACTACATTGAGTTATGAAAACTTCACTATATATAGGATGAAACATATGAAGTCCACAAACTTTTGTACTTTTGTTAACAAATGCATGGAGCATCTCAAAAAGATGTTAGTTTATAAACTTTTGCAGCCACAATGATGAGCTGAAAGATCTTAATGCGAACTTCATTTTCTTGTATTCCTATACTTGTATTTTTTTCTCTGCTTTTGTCTCACTAATATCTAAAATGTTTCTAACTACCAGATATTCATTACTGGTAAATTGCTAAACCCACTAGATCCTGTAACTCCTAGTTTCCTTAATATCTAAGTATGAGTGTCATGAGAAACTGTGATGCTTGAAATGTTTATTTAACAATAAGGAAACAAAATTTTAAAATGCTACATTACTTCAAATAAACTATGATTAAACATTCTTTTATTGTATAGTACTTGTAATTAACAAATAAACTTCTTGTCTTATAATAATGATAATAGTTTTTAATTTTGATCCTCAAACCAACTCTATGATGATTCTTCAGTTGATAAGTTTTTATTCCATAAACTTTGTATTACCAATAAGCATTTACAATAAAGAGGTGGAGTACATTAACTCTTTTGCCACAGGGTCAGTTGTTTTGGCCAAATTTAGAACTCAGTGTTTCTTCACCATAAATTTCAACATTATTTGTGCATCTTAACAAAATGTTGCAATCTTTCAGTGAATATTACACAGTCTTTTGTACACAAAAAAACTAAGAATTTTTAAATAAATTTGACCAATATTTTAACCACCATAAGAAAATGAAATTAAAATATATTTTCCTTTTTTTTTTCTCTAGAAGAACTGCAAAAGAAAAACCACAGCTTTTATACTGCATAGCTTAAAGCTTATAACAGTATACATCTATCAACAATAAAACTTTGTTTTACTGCCTTCTGAACTATGTCAATTTAATAATACTACCACACAAGTTTAAAATCATTCAGCAAATATGTAGCTCCTATTAACAAACTGAATTAAGTACTGCATGAATTGCTTGTGAGGATATTTAATTTAACAAGTTTCTAATTGTTATACTTTAATTACATTTTACAATAACAAATAAAGAATACTTTTTCAAAAGTTCTTGCTTGTTTTTTTTTGTTTTTTTGCTGTTGACTCTCAGTGAAACTCAACTCTACATTTAAAACTAATGAAACTACTACACCACACTAAATTAATTTCTATTTAATTAAATAATGCATCTAAGATCACAAAATAACTAAATGTTGAAAGTAGACAATTTCATATAACTATTATTCTGGTTTTCTACGTATAAGAAAAATTAAAAAATTCAGTTAAGCTCATCCTTGTGCTTTCTACATGAATAAAGTTTCAACTTGTGAAACAGTCAATTATCTTTATAGACAACAGTGTATCAGGCTATCCCATGAGTAATGTCTGAAAATTTAATACAGAAAGTGTATCATCATTTCCGTCTTTGTAGAAGGCTTTAATGTAAAAGTATATAGTAGGATGTGTATAAAAATGTTCAGCCAAATAAAAGAAACTAACCCAACTAGACTTTTTCAGATCATTAATCAAATAAACCCTTATGAAGATAGATGTGTCTGAGGATCACATTAGTCATATAATGCTTTAAGAGTTTAAAAAAGGCAACAGTGCAGCAGAAATTTCATGAAACATTCAAGGTGTTTCTGTTACAGAGTCTCAATGAAAGAAAATGTCGAAAGTGATTTCAGAAGTTCAGACTAAAGCTTAAGTGATGTGCCATGTTCAGGTCATCCTGTTCAGTTTAATGATGACTTGTTGCTGGCTGCACTTGATGAAGATTGTGCTGTAACAGTTGAAGAACTAGCACATAAGCTTAATTCAACCCATTCAACAGTTCACCATCATCTACAACAGCTTGGAAAGGTGTAAAAGGTGTCCCCATGATTTGACAGAAGTCAACATTAAAGAAAGAGTGGACATTAGCACTACTCTATGCTCTTGTGTACGTATCTTACTTTTTTTGGACAGGTTAGTGACTGAAGATGAAAAATGGATAATTTATAAATGTGTTAAGTGCCACAGACAATGGCTCAGTGCAGGTAAACTGACTAAAGCACATCCCAAAAATGGACCACCACTCTACAAAAGTCTTGTTAAACATTTGGTGGGATATTGTTGGTGTGATCTACTTTGAGTTGCAGCTACTCAATGTAATGATTACATTAGACTTCTATTGTCAACAGTTAAAGTGCTTGAATGTTGCACTGAAAGAAAAGACACCAGCTTTGATCAATCATAAAGGTGTTGTGTTACACCAAGATAATGCACGGCCCCATACATGAAGGATCACATCTGCAAAGACTGAAGAGCTAGATTGGAAAAAACCTCCACACCCTACTTATTCTTCAGACCTTGCCCCCATCTGATTATCATTTGCTCCAAAGTTTGCAAAACTATATTGAAGGAAAAGAACTTGGAACACATGAAGATGTCAAAACTACCCTCTCTACATTCTTTTCCTCCAAACCCCAATAATTTTATAGAAGAGGCATTCAGAAGCTTGTGAATAGTTGGAAGGAAGTTGGTTGGTTGATTTAGAGTTTTATGGCACAAAGCAGTTAGGCTATCTGCGCTAAACAACGGGTAAAAAGGTAAAAGTAAAGTAAATGTTGTAAAATTCATAAAAGGAAATGAAGGTAAAACAAAACAGAGTTTAAAAACACAAATAGCATAAGACCAATGTTGACATCTAATCTATGACTTTAAGAGAGAAATTACAGAAAGAAAAGTTGTAAAAGACTTTCTGTAGCATTATGGTAATTACTATAACCTGCCAGGAAGACTAACAGGTAAGTACAAGAACCACTGTCAGTCATGTGAAGTTGGCCTTTCCAGCCCTAGTTCCGAGTTATGTAATTATGGCCATTTTCAAAAAGTTATAAAAGGTTTAAAAGACATGTAGCAAAATTTTAATAATAATTCACCAGGATGATAAATGGATAGTTCAAACAGTAGCATTAGTCACCTGAAGTTGGCCTTTCCAGTCCTGGTGTTGAGTTATTTAATGTTATGGCCATTTTACAATGTCAAATTGAACTGGAGAGACTGTGATTCTTAAAAGGGAACCACATTAAAAAGGTTTCATGTATAAATTAAAAAACTTAAATGACATTAAAAAGATTAATGGCCTTTAAAAGACTAAAAATGTTATCAAGGTGGACAGTGTCACCATCACCAATAACACTGTCTAACATTATGGACAAACCTTGAGACAGAACATGTTTAAAATGGTGCCATCATAATAATGACAAGAATCATGTGGCTTATTGTGATCCCAAAGTTACACAGACTACACACTGGTATATCAGTTCCACATTGGAAGTATTTAATAATAATGGAACATACATTATTGTTTAAATAACATTAAAAGCATTTGAAATCATTTCTTTTTCTGAATCTAAAATTAGACATTACTTAAGGGATAACCTGATAATAGAATACATTTTGATAGATTAAAACTCTAACTTTCTATTGATTATAAATAGGACAAACAATTTTGAAGTCTTAATGTGTTGTAATAATTATTTTTTTATGTCTGGTCATGCTTTATTGATGATGGAATTTGACAATAAATCTGCAAAATAGTTTCATTGCAAAAAGCTTCTTTGAAGACATCAAGTCCAGACCACATCATTCCTTTTTGATTTGCTCCTATAATCCATTCAGCATGAGAGGGCAATGGTTTTTCTAGTGGCCATATCAAAAGTATAATTACATAAATCCATAAGCATTGCATTCAGCGATTTGACTGGCATGCTTCAGTATGGAATAGCATGTACCCATTTCATTCTCCAGCTTCTTAAGGTATGTAACACGTTCAATGAGATGCATGATTTTAAGACTTATTATAGCAAACTCACACACTGTTTTCAAACAGAGAATTTTCTTGATTATGTGAACAGCTTTTGTCACTGATTTCTTTTTGTAACTGTGCATCCTCACTTATTACAAGATACTGCATTTTGAATAACACAGATAGGGCCTTTGTCTCTATCTCTTTTTTAGTATGGTCCTGGTACCAAGTTGATCCCTATTTCTTTGTTTCCTAATGGCATTAAATACCAGATACATCTCTGTCATGGAAGTTCTAAATCTCATTCTCAGCACATCTTTGTGGTCTGGGTGTATGTTATCTTATGTTGGAAAATTTTATAACCTTCCAAATAGTGATCAATTTTGGGTAATACCACACTACCTACGAACTGCCAAACAATGTCAGTGGAGTTCTGACATGTCATTCCACTGTAACTTTACATCAGCTGTAAGTGTCAACGAACTTTATCATTTGGAAATTCAAAATCATTTTAAAATAAAATAATTAATTCTGCACATGGGTAATCCCAATTTCACATGCGAAGTAATGTATGAAAACTAGACGAGAAAAAGAAAAAAAGAACAAAGTATAGCTATTTTAACTACACCCTGACATATACAAATAATATGACCAGCCTTTGGATCACAACTTCAGACAAGTATGACTGTCTATTTCACTAATCATGACCAAGATTCAAATGGGAGTCAATGTTGCATTTCACATCAAATATAGATAATCTCCTTTGCTTGTTCAGTGGCAATTTTATGGCAACAAGGTTGGTGGACACTGGCTCCTACAATCATTATATTTTGAGATACTATAAAGCATATAGCTTTTTATACTTAAAGAATGTGTAAGACATCATATGGAAAATAAGTATCAAAAATGATCATGTCAATGCATATAAAATAATCCTGAAAAATGGAGTCAGTTTTATAAATAACACTGTGTAACAAAATATTCACTTTTTCTTTTTCCTGCACAGAAAGTGTGATTTCTCAATTGTTTATGCCTAAAGTAAATGAAAAAAGACCTATTTTTCTCTTCAAACTTTGCTTTTGTGAGCTGGGAGGGTATAACAAAAACATGATGGTAGACTATATTTGGAGGCTGATACGTGAAAGGGATTTACATTACAGCTGTAAATCTCGAAAAACTACTCACTTCTAAATATTTTTGTTTATTTTTGTATAACTTTAGTATAAATACATGTAAATCTTTATTCATGTTGTTTTATTCAGACCCCACGTAAATGAAAATGCAGAAAATAGGTTAATTTCTAAATTTTGTTATCCAGATCACAAAAACAAAGTTTGAAGGGAATAATGATCACTTTCTGTACTTTTACAACATAAGCAATTAAGAAATAACACATACTACCCAGGAACAAAATTTGTGTTACATAATGTAATAGGTATGATAACACTAGTGAGAGATGCAATGAAAGTAGCAGTTAATAGTTTTATTTGGTTCAGTTTTTCTAATTAGAAATCCATGTTTGATATTATTTACATTCTTTATTAATAAGTTATTCATATATATGACCTTAAAATTGCTAAAAAATACACTTTAGTTTCTTAAAAATGCCACCATTTATCTGTACCTCACTAAAAATGGTGTAAAGACATTAATTTCTCAGAATTTTTACTGTCGTAAAAGTTTTTACTATTGTGGCAGCAGAAATTAGCCACAACATTATCTCTCGGAAGCTCACTTGTCAAAAGTCATATAACAAATCACTGGCAGTAAACCCATGAGTTAGTATTTTGTTAAGCTAGTGAATAACAATTTTTTTTTTACTTTAAGTTTTCTTGTCAATGTCTGGTAGCAATATATTGTAATACTCTAGATAAAAAAAACAACATATCTTCTAAGTGTAATTTTTGTCAGAATTGTTCTTAATTTATAGGACTGCTGTACACATTATTCACAAGAACAACTCAGGAACAAACACTGATCTAACTAGTACTCTGAAAGTTAACAGAATAAAAGTACTAAGAACTACTTAAAATGACATCACACATTCACTAAAATACAGAAATACACATTTCTTTAATTCTTTAATTGTAAATGAATACAAAATGCCATAACTATGTAACAGGTGTTTCATCTATGTAAAAATAATAAGAGCAATCTAGAAAACAAACATATAAATATCTTAAATACCACACTGACTATTGGTCTTACTTGAGAAAACATACTAAGGGATGTTTTACAACAGGTACTTGCTTGATCTTCCTTCTCTTGGTAATAATATTCTATAATACTCTTTACAGGTTTCCATGGTTACTAAAAGATAAAACAGTAAAAAAATCAGATTTAATGTCATTTCCTGCTTCAAATAAGTTCAATTCAGCTGTACACACATGCCACTTACATGGCTTAATATAGTAACATTAATTACAAGGTTATAATCAAGTGCTTTTATATTTTTTAAAGCTTTTATGTTCTTTTATGACAAAAATGCACTAATACCTCAGAGAAAACCTTAACCCAATTTTACTACAAGTTTATTTACCAGATGCAGCCCCAATAATTTATCAGTATCAAATGTTGTCTCACTCGACAAAAAAGTCATGTTTGAATTTATGTAGTTTTGACGTTAATACTGCTTCCTTCTTAAAACAACTTTCCTAAATATGGGACCATATACAGAAAATGATCTTACACTAAGAAAACAGATTTAAATATAATGTTTAGTCTTTTCTAAATACTTCTTTAGCTTAATAATAATTTGAATTTTGAAGCCAATAAATATGAAAGTTGAAATAACTTGAACTAATTAACAAAAACACTAACTGATAACTACTAGTATTCTGTAAACATGCAACAATGTTTTACAAAGTATAGTTTACATGGTGAATCTCACCTTCAGTCACAATTACAGGAAATCTCAATACAAATTGAAAAGAAGAAAACATACTGACTTTGTACACCACATAAAACTAGTCAGACGTATGTGTTTTTAATTTCATATTAGTGTTATCAAGTAACAGCTTTCTCAAACATTCCAGTGGAAATACACAAGTATATTACTTCTGTTTGTTAGCTAGCATAAAGATGAATTGTATAATAAGCTAAATTTCACTGTATATAAGGAGGGTGGTGAGGAAATTCAGCTGATGTGCTAGAAAACTTCAGTGATTAAAGACTTACCACATATCTTGATTTTCCTGATGAAGTTAGTAATGTAAAAGAACAAATTTATACCCAGTTACATTTATATTAAAAAGAAGCTAACTTTAATCATTTTAAAAGGTTTCAATTTACTACCAAAGCAAACAAAATCATTCTTGAATTACTGAAATGTTCCTAATTTACATAACTAATTAAAATGCCAGTGAAAAACACTACAAGTATGCTAGAATTGTGTTTACTGAGATGTTTTGATACGAAGAAAAACTTAATAAAACAGTGCATAAACTAACAGTTAAGATTCTACAGTAGTTAACTAGTTAATATTTGAATACCTTGAAACAACTATACAAAATACTTTGATGATCTGGCCTGAAGCTTTTTTTTTTAAAGTCAAGAGTTACTTTACACAAATTCCTAGTCTTTCTCTAATACCTACTACACAAAAAAAAACATGAAAAAAAGTAAATTTCTTTAACTAACAGAAATGATCACATCTGGATAAGTTGTCCCACTTGGATAGCTTTAATCTAAACAATTACTGAGAACAATTTTATGCAACACTACAAGTTACAGGAGTTAAAGTAAAAGGCACTTGTATTCCCAGAAATTTGCTTTATTTGTACACTTGGGTCCTGTTATAATGCAAATGAGAGGAGTCAAGATCTGCAACTTCCTAAAAGATGGGCCACTGTAAAAAGAAACCAACATCAGCCTATGGAGCCCACCCGCTTTCACAACTGTTGTGCAAATACTGATTATAAAATATCATGCATGTCGAGCATAATAAGGCAACACAAATAATTTCTTAAAAGTCACTCCGTTCAATCTGTTTCAATGTCTTTGCAAACCACAGAATATTCCTCAGATGGATGATGTTTTAGTGATATTTTTCTGCCTTTCCATCCACTTATGAACTACTTCCAAGCCCTGAACAATGTCTGATACTGTTGGTGGCTGATAATCTAAATTGTCATAATCTTGACTATTTTCTTGTATGATACTTCTGATGATATCATCATGTGTCACTGGCTGTGATCTACTGTAAGCCAAGTTTAAAAAGTTATATCCTCAAGTGTATCTCCTATTATTTTCATCACTTTTGCTGAATCATTATCTTTATAACATTTGTTATTTGTTCCTCACATTTCAGCTCAGTGAATCTCATCCTGGGTAAACTGACAAAAGTCATTGTCAAACACATTTCCTGGTTCATCTTTTTCTCCAGTTATCAAGAATACATTCTGAGATGCTCTCCTATGCTTTCCCACTAATATAACTTGCCTTCTTGAAATTCATTTCCTTTAAAAAGGAAAATACACCACTGTAATACTATCATCATCCTGATGAGATCACTGCAACAATTCCTTTTGAATGTTGAGATGCTTAAAGTGATGTAAACAGTAAGGTTTTGTGTGCTTCCCAATGGCCAGTAGCATAAGTAAATGTCCATTCTTGATGCAACATAACAAGGGGATTCTTGTTCTGTTTGAATCATGTGAATTTTGTTGCCAGCATTATTTCTGGTGGCATCTTTGTATATAGGGTTGTTTCACTGCAGTTGTTCTGAAGAGTATCTGACTATTTTCCTGCAGTTTTGTTGTCTGCTGATTATTTGCTGCCTTCAAACAGACTTGAGTGATGGTATGACATGCTTTAAAGTGGTTTAACCAGCCCTTGTTCACTTGAACTTTGTTGCCTCTTTAGCCAAAGAGCAAATTTCTTTGCTTGGGTTAAGATAATTAGTCTGGTTATTGACATTCTCTCTATTCTTAGTTGCATAAACCAGATAAAAAATACTTTTATCAAGGTCTGTATTTTTACTTTCTACAAGTAAAAGGAAACAGTCTGTAGAAGTGCTTCATCTTGGATCATGCCTTTAATGATTAATTCAGCAATGTCTTGTTATTTTGTTATCAGGTATTGTTGACAGCAGACATTTTGGTGATGAAAAAGATGTGCAGTAGGTTTATATGTGACAAATTTTCTACAGATGAGTGACTTCAAATAACTGTTTCTAATATTAATAAGGCAAAAATGAGTTTTCTTTTGTTATTTGATTGGTTAAAATAATTATCAACTGTAAATAAAGTAATATGACTGGATTGTCAAAAAAAGTGCCAAAACTGACAACTTATATTGATATCTTGTTTAAATGCAATTAATAATTTTTTAATAAACACTACAGTAAACAAGCACTTGTGCATCTGAAAGTACTTGACTATTATTATCTCACTTTGCAAATCCTTTTTGCTTATATTCTTAGGCTTTCTGTTGGATTTTGGACTGAACAAAACCAGGTTATCGCTAGCCCACGGGAATTTTGTCCATTGTCCAAATCTGCCACTGGTGAGGAGCTCTTAAGCATGCCTTTTTCATTTAGTTCCATGACTATATATAAATCCTAGAAAGCCAATACTGCCATTAGGTATACTAAAGTTTTTTGAGCTATCTGGATATCTGGACCAGCACTATAGCAGACTGCCATATAATGGGACCCAAGTGTAATCTACATCTTACTACACTATACAGCATGCAAGAAAATTGAAAACATTGTACATTAGTAAAATTATACTAATCCAGTCAGTTGCAACAGTGGTTTTTAATATTTTCAACACCAGCATGCATCTATGAAACTATTGTGAATAATAGAACAGTCTAAGGTACTAAAGCAGTAATCGCTTGTAGAGCTTAAATGGTATAAAATTTAGTTTTTCTAAAATTACTTGCAATTAACATAACACACACAAACATCAACTTACAAAATCTTTTTTAATAGCACTAAAATTCTTTCCACAAGCTTCTAAAGCTTTAGCAAACAACTGTGTTTCATCATAAGTCCAGTTGGAGCTAGAAGGCTGGGGATCAGAAGATGATCAAGAAATTTGACAGTTTGCATCATGATGACAAGAATGATGGGAAATCACACATTCTGTCTAAGAGTTATAAATAAAAATATAAAAATTATTATCACAAATGAATAAAAATTTACATTTTATGTATATGTGTATAAAAATACATTCATTCTATAACTTCACTAATCACAGGAATGTATTGCAATTTTTTGTCCACCAGAACTGCATCATCGAAAAACGAAATAATAAGCTGTTATTATATAATTAAATCACATTAATGCACGAGTCCTCTATATATGCAATGATCAAAATTATCTTGTGGGTCTTTAAATGTTTAAGAAACAATGTTTAGTGTGACTACTAACTAAAACTGAGTACAATCATATTTATACCAGGCTATCAAAATTTGAAAGAAACTCACAAACTTTAGAAACTATTTGCATTATATATCCTGGATACATTTGAAAAGACAAAAGCCAGAAAACCATACTTTCTCTCTACAAATTATGTAAAAATTGGTCATCATCAACAACATTCTTGTGTACAATATGTTGACTCTAAGATCAGATTTGGAGTAAAAGTAATGTAGTTTAAACTTTACAGTAAATGTATTGTATAAACACGATTTTTATTTGACCATCTAATAAAACAGATGCAACCAAAATGACCTATGTTAATTATTTCTAACCACAAAGGGCAACAAAGCACTGTCTGAATACTAAAAGAAAGCTTGTTTCCTGTGATTTGATTAGGTATAATGAGTGGCTGGATTGGTCAATACCCAATACTATTCAAGAAATTGCTATGATGTAACCAATGATCTTCAGTTCTGACTCTTATCTTTTCAAGCTACTTTGTAAAATGGTCAAGAAAGCAACATCTTTCCCAGAATAAATTTTTCTAGAAAACATGACCATCTGGTAGTTTGTAAAACTTATTAGTTCAATTTTTAAATTCCAACTACTGTGACTCACTAAACAAGTTATTTGCAGTTTTCATGACAGATTAAGAAACCCACAGAGAAAAAGCAGCAACTCTATCATATTGTTTTATCCTTTGTGAATAAGAATACTCAACATTCATTTCCAGATTCTTTTCAGGTCATTATGATTTTAACACCACATTAACATGTGAATGTAATCTGGGTTAGTTCATAAAATTAACCATCCCATTTTCCACAAACACTTGAGACACACACAGGACTCCCACTGGTTAAAAAAACATTAAACATTATTGTGTCAGATATTACCAACAAAAAATTATAATATAAATATTACTGAAATAAAACCAATACAGAAAATGTTGTGGAAGTGATTTCACTGATATGTTTTTTCAGTTTTATTTCAGCAGCTTTAAAATTATCATTCTTGTAGTTTTTAATAACTGTTGTTAAATCATTATGTAATGTTTTCCTCTATGTGCATATATATATAAATATGATGGATAAGAACTTGAGGAAATAAAAGCTAATAATTGGTAAACCAGGTACTTATAAGACTTACTGACCAACCAGTTCTGACATGTGTTTTCAGATGAAATATGCTAATGCTTCAAATGACAAATTTTGCATTGGGCTCATCTATATGTAAGTGCTGACATATAAAACTGTGGCTTTCGTGCAGCCACCAACACATTAGTGCTGATAGCAGCAGTACACAGTAAATGCATATCACATGCAACCTGGAGCAATAAAAAATAACTAAATACCAAAAAATATTTTAAAGTATAACAGATTATGTAATATCTTCCATTATGTAAATTTATCATATGTGCTCTTGAATTTATAAAAAGGAAAGGTTTTCAATTATTTATGCCATGATGTTGCAGGAATATAGCTAACCTGTCAAAAATTATGTTATTCAATATGTGAACTAATGTTCATTAACAGTATGATATTTTTATCCAAATATACTGTACACTGTTAATTTCTTTCAATTACGTATGTTAATAGCTATTTAGTGAAGTAAGCATTCAATTCTGTGGTATCATAATACTCAAAATGTTAGTGTATGTACTGTATATAGTGGGATTCAGTACAATAGTACCAGTACTCGAGTGCAATGCTACTGCTGCGTTACTTATTGAATAAGAACATTACTACAATTTCCAATTATCTACTTAATAATGCTATACTCGAGTAACTTACAAAACAATATTCCTACATCAATATTTGAATTTTTGAGAAATTTCAATATTTTTTATTATTTAATGTCCATAAAATGAGGAAAAAGCATATATAAAACTTGCATTAGCCACAAGAATATCTCAATATTCAACTCTATCATATTTTTGAGACACAAAGTAAAGATGTTACATAAAAATCAGCTTTTTAGTTATTCTCAATGAGCAATGTTATAAAATATATTTTGACTTTATCATATAGCAGATAATCACATCAGATATCATAACACCAAATTCTGGTTTTAATGAACTAGCACGTTTTCTTTTACGTGTTAACTACATTTTCTAAAATACTCTAGTAATTAATAATTACAAATTTCAAAGTTTTATACATTTTTCAGAATATAATTGTTTTCTGGGGTTCTCAAATGAAAAAAAAACTTACCAAACCTTGTAATACTGTCTGTATGCACTTGTCTGGCTTCTTATCTGAATTGTGGCACTTGGCAACAGCTCTAGCAAAGAAACCCACAGCTCTAAAAGAAACCATATTTTACTAACACATGAACTGGATGAAAAACACAAAATAGTATTCTTAGATAAATATCAGAACCCATAATGCAAAGAAACCTTCATTTAATCATTCACAACAATAATTAAAAACATTCTTAATGTGACACTATTATTGTACATAAATGTTACATTGTTTTTTCTCCCCACTTACTGGTATTTTTGAGGTTGCTACTTCAAGATCAAAGGTGATGGGTTAAATGTAGCCAGTTTAGTTACACATCTTAAGAAATGCTTTCAATTTTTTTTCACATATATATGCCATACTGACCTGATTATAGGGATGAAATGTAAAAAGTATAAACCTACTAGATCCAACAAAAAAGAAAAGGTGAAAAACAAAAATTATTGTGGTGTCTCTCTTTAAGCAATGCAAGCAGACTGCTATCATGTGGTGTAGCTTGATAATTTGTTTACCCTGAGCTCTTACGAGATGATTTATTCCTTTGTTATGCTATTAGGCATAGTTCAAAGAACTATAAAACAATAAAATTAAAGCAGTTGTGAAAAGGTTAGAGACGTGAAGCTGTTATGATAAATAATTATAAGTGTGTGTTGTTCACTCTATAACAGAACAGGTACTTTCTATTCTATTTCATTTTTCATTACATTGATGATTTTACTTGTTAGTGTTAGGGTAAAGGAGGTAAAGTTTTAAAAAAAACCAACAACTTAATATTCATTTAGGAGGTTCTAAAAGTTCTAAAAATGAAATATGAAAAAAATTATTTTTATTCTTAACATTAACATCTTTCACTAAGATTGACTCATTTAAGGCTTTACAAAGTCACGGACAAAATTTTAGCTCAATACTAAGACCTGTTTTTGAGCACAATATACTCATTTAATAAGAGTTTGCCAAATGTCATTACAGATAACCTTCATATACTCAGAAAACTAGTATGTATAGTTTCATGATTATATGGTTGTTACTAGGTTGGTCAAATTGGCATAGGGTTAAGAAATACATAGACATTACCTAAAATTTGAAAAAAATATGTTTTCAATTATTTTTGTATACACATGACTGTCACCAGACAAGAAAATACAAATTTTTTGTCATGAGACATGGACCTGTTTACTTCTGCTAATAACATATTATCCAATTTAACCTCAAACACAATAAGAATAATTACTAATTTGTAAAGCATAATTTCTTGATATCTCTGGTACTTTTTAAATCCAACAATAAAACTTCATTGCAGGCTCTTTGTTTTTTTTGTCCCTTTGTTTTTTCTTATGATCTCAAGCTTTGTATTAACATCTTCAGAATTTGAACTTCCTACTGGACTGTACATTATACAGCACTAAAGGAAACCAAGATATATTATTATACTGCATCTTTGTTACAAGTTTACTCTTTTTATAACACACGTATACAATTTTCATAATTTTTGAAACAAGACATTTCACAAACAGAAGTAAGGTGCAGACACTGTTCATAAAGAAAGCATTATTTTCCAAACTCCAAAGAAAATACAAAATTGTGTACTAACTAATAATTGTTTAATCATTTCCTTAAATCACTAAATGGAAAAAAGAGCATTAAGGTTTGCTAAACCTTGTACAAAAAACAAATTAACTGCAGGTCATGAACTACAAGTTTCACTACAATACAAGATTATATGGAAATGATGCTCCCTTTCAGTGCTCCAGCTGAATTTACCTTTGATTTCTATATTTTCAATGGTCCTTTTTGTATTTGGTACCAAGAGGTTTAAAAGTCCACTAGCTGACACTACCATTTCTATTCACCCAACTCATGATTTCATTTAAAATCCAATTACATATTTAATTATTAGAATTCACAAAAATGTTACATGCTGTAACATTCTTTTTAAATTATTAAGTAGTCTGTGCAATTTAAATTTTGTAAGACTGGTATTCATGCCTATTAGCAATGGTGCTAGTACAACTGTTTTTCTTTTTTTTACAACTAAGCTGATACCATTTGCTACAGAAGCTCTTAGGCAGCATTCTGTCACTAACAGTGAGGGATCAGAATATGTTACTATGATAGGCCTCTTCAGGGAAATAATGTGGTACATTATCTTTCCAACTCATCTTTCTAAAAAAATATTCAAGATATTGTACTAGATAGGTATTTTACTCTTAAGGAAAACTGGAATCCCTCACTGTTGTTTAATTACTGAATCAAATACTCAAGAACAGAATCAGAAACATTTGGTTATATTTACAGCCTTATGAAGCACTAAAAATAAGATACTAGACAATATCAAATTTGACAAGTCCATTGATGTATGTTCACAAGTGTAAACAAGTTCATCAGAATATAGACCATCTACTTTTATTGATAAGTTTTAATTATGTTAAGGTTTATTAATTTACTGTGATTATTCTACAAAACACTAATTTTCACTTTTATCTTTTATTATAAAGATTATTTTCCATTGTTAACTTAGTTAAGTGATTTAAGTGTATCTTTAACTTTGAGCATTTAAACAGTATTGGTTGGAATATCTACTATACCTTCTTTTAACTTTTATTATTTCTAATTTAATATTTATTGTTTTATTACAATGATTATTATGCATTCTTAGGGTTATGACAAGACTAAACCTCCTAGATTAGCTAAATCTTTTGAAATATTATTGGTATTATGGCCAAAATTACCATTAACAAGGAAACCCAACTGATAAAACAGTGCATTACAATTATTAAAAAGAAAGTGGTGTGAACATGCATATAATTAGTTATGTTCATTATTAGGTACATATCTTAATTTTTAATCAATGAAGATACCTTACTTAGATCAGAAGTATTAACCTTCCATTAAAGATACCTTACTTACATGTAGAGTTGAATGGGATCAAAATCCCAATTTTTAATTATTCAATTATCTTTTTTTCATGATCACTGAAATTTCAATTCCTATAATACAATATTTATATTAGTCTAAACTATTTTTATTCTAGAAATGGCACTAAAATGTAATTATTCTTATTTAAATACAAAGCATCTTTATTTATATAAACTGTCCTAAAGTGTTTAAAATAAGGCTCAACTGGATAGAAATGATTTATTATAAATTACAATTAAATAAAACTTAAATGGATAAGTACATAATTTATATATTTACTTACAAACTTAGGAATCTATTGTTTAATATTTCCAGGTGTGCAAGCAAATAATGGATGCCAAAATTGAATAAACAGCAGCTACCTTTATCGTAATTACTGTTTTTAACCAGAGTTAATACATTTCTTCAGCCACAGCTACTAATTTCCAATTCTATTTAACTCTTTTAACCACTCAAACTTACTTTTTATCATAGATTCTTGCTTGATTTTTCAAAGATGACTGATGTTGGTACCCTAAGAGATCCTTTCTTTTGATTGGATAGTAATACAAACTTCAAAATATCAAATTAAATCACGTTTAAACCTTGTACCAATTAATATCTCATGAGATTTTAAGTTAAACTGTATGCTTTAGTTGGCAATGCACAAATGAAGTAATACCACAATATCCTTAGTCATAGTAACTGATAATTGTGGCAATCCCCCTTATTTAGAATTTACCAGTCAAACCAACAATTACTGATAATAGCCAAAAATGTTGTTCATAAAATGTTTCTGCTGGTGCTTTTAGTTTCTGTAGCTAAAAATATTCTATAATTGAATTTTAACCATAAAGATTACTGTAATTAAACTGACATCAGCTCTTACTATACAACTGTCCAAGCATCAAAATTGAAGGATTTGAAATTAAACAAAAAGAAGATACATTTTCTAGATACACATATCTGAAATTAGTGTGAATACTCTGTATTTAACCTAAACAGCATTGTTAAAGTTCTTTAGAATTTGTAAAGGGGAAGTGTTTTTTGTTGTTGTTTTACAAATATTAAGACTACAGTCCAGTTTACTAGAGAGCTAGGAAAGTCAGTATAAATAGTGCAATTTGAGTACTGCTTAGTTTCTATGTTATCCAGGGCAAGAGAAATGGCATACAGTTTAGCAGTGAACAGAGAAGCTGTAGAGGGGATTCTGCATGCAACCACCAAACCACAACAAACTATGGCAGAGCCCACACAGTCACCTGATTTCAAACTATCTGTACAAATAGGAATTAAAGGATGGTTCAAAAGATGATCAGCAAATAATAGATGGTACTTCCAATCTGCTTTTCTCAGATAACTTAAAAAATGGTCACATTTGGGGATTGTAATATCCATGGTGGGATGGGCTGACAAGTGGATACAGCAAAGTCATGTAAGGTCAGACCCAATTCATCTAACCGAAAGAAAAACATCCCCAGGTAGGATGCTGTGGTAAGGAAAGTTTTGAAGCATATAGTAAAGACAGTTGCAAACTCTGTGTACAAGCTCTGGACTGGGAAAGTGTGGAAAGCCCTGGTCCAGAGCCAAAGTCCCTGATGATGAATGAAGTCCAGCATCTTCAAGGCCAAGGTCCTGGCAGAGCCACAGACTCATTGTCTAGTTCTAATTGAATAAAAACATGATATATCTTTAGCATAGTGGTGGAAGAGAAAACATGCAGGATGTTCAGTGCTCTTTGACATTTGACTCGTAACTGCTTGATGTATAGTATAAAGGTAAGCTCACAGTCAAATATAACCAGCAAAGATCATTGACTTAGGAATGTTCTTCAAATCCCTCTCAACAATAATTCCTTGTGATGAATTCTAAGTAGCATATGGAGTAACCTCATTGGGTACATCCTCCAATCATCTATGAATGCAAGAGGAGTACAATGTGTTTAGGAATAGACGTTTCCATCAGTATGTCACCAAAGCAAAGCTTTTTAACTGACTTAGGTGAGCCAGCAAGTCCCACTAGTCCCTTCTGAATAAAGAAAAGGGAGATATTTGCTGTAAAGGTTTGCCTGAAAGAGAATGTAAAACAAGAAAATGAGGTGCAGGTGTTACAGATGTTGAAGATTGCTGTTCAGAATTTTCAAAACATGGTCATTTACCTATGGACTGTTTTTCACTGTTTAAAGTTTTAATTAAGGGGAATCCATAATAAAGGAAGAATATTTTGATGTCTACTTATCTCATCTACCATGGAGCCCTATGAGAAGATGTACTGCAGTGCCAAACAAGGATACTGCAGCAATGCCAGGGTTTGTGAGCATTATACCCAAACATCAGCATCAGACGCAAATGTCCACAACACCTATTGAGAACATCCAATGCTAGTACTTGGTTGATCCCAGCCCAAGTGGACAACCCAACTGATCCAAGAGGGGTCATCCCAAGGTTGCCAGCCTACAGGAATTCAAGGCCAAAGTGGTGCATTAGGGTTGAACCCCTCAACCACCAGGATACTCTCCTCCCCTTTACATGTGGAAAACATATGGGTGGATGTTTAGATCCCAGAGGTGGTAACTTGAAAAAACTAAACCTTTCCTGGGAGGTCCTCTCACCACACATGTGAATCCACACCGAGGGGGACGAAAACTGGAAAACAGATGTGTGAAAGTTATCTCAGTAGAGCTGACAGGGCAATGATGTGAAGCCTCTAAAAGAAAGTAATCAGAAACAAATAGCAAAGTCAAGTAACTGAGTTGATTGAATGATTAATTTAGTGTTTTATGGCACAAAGCAACGAGGCTATCTGCGCCAGACATCCAGTAAAAATGTAAAAAAAAATAAATGTAGTAAAAGACAACACCATAGTCCATGTACGGAATAGGCATAAGGGTGATGGTGCTGAAGCAGACATATTTAGCTGCCATGTCTGCAAGACGTTCCCGCGAATACCAACATGGCCTGGTATCCAGAAAAACTGGATTGAAGTAGCTGCTAATGAGAAATGGGCCAGTCGGTTTCGATTATCAGCGAGAATAGGATGTGAGCTAACATGTAGCGATTCCAAGGCAAGTATAGAACTAAGCGAATCAGTATAAACAGTGCAGTTGGAGTACAGCTCAGCTGCAATATGACCCAGGAAAAGAGATATGGCATACAGTTCAGCAGTGAACACAGATGCTGTAGAGGGGATTCTGTGCGCAACTACTGAACCACAGCAAACCATAGCAGAGTCCACTGAATTACCTGATTTGGAACAGTCTGTATAAATGGGAACTGAAAAATTGTTTGAAAGATATTCATTGAGTAAAAGACGGCACTTCCAATCTGGAGTATCTACCTTTTTAAGGTGACTGAAAGAAAGGTCACATTTGGGAGCTGTAATAAGCCATGGTGGGATGGGATGACCTGTGGAATATGCAATGTTATCCAAGGACAGACCCAATTCATCCAATTGTGCCCGGATGCAAAGGCCAAATGGAGCAATGACAGATCGTCTGTTCTGAAAAAGTACTGCCCACCGAAGAAGGAAAACACATTCCCAGATGGTATGCTTTGGTAAGGAACGAAGTTTCAAAGTATACTGCAAAGATAGTTGCAAACGGCGAAGGTGTAGAGAAGGTTCATGAGATTCGATGTATATGCTTTGAACTGGAGAGGTACGGAAAGCCCCAGTGCAGAATTGAATCCCTTGGTGATGAATGGGGTCCAGCATCTTTAAGGCCAAGGGTCTGGCAGAGCCATAGACCATTAATCCATAGTCGAGTTTCGATCTAATAAGAGCATGATATATCTTTAACATTGAACAGCGATCTGCCCCCAACTGGTAGAAGAGAGGACATGGAGGATGTTCAGTGCTCTTGTGCATTTGACCCAAGCTGCTTTAAGTGTGGTATAAAGGCCAGTTTACGATCAAAGATAAGCCCCAAGAACTTTGTCTCCAAGACCATTGGCAGCAAAACTTCACCGATATGAAGTTCAGGATCAGGGTGAATACCTCGTCGACCGTAAAAGTGCATACATACAGTTTTGGAAAGAGAGAAATTAAAGCCGTTCACCAGAGTCCACTTACGTACACGATTGAGGGCAGTTTGTAGTTGTCGCTCAATATATCTCATGTCTGACGATTGACATGAGATGTGAAAGTCGTCGACATACAGCCCATTCGCAACAGTGAGAGGGAGTTGTTCAGTGATGGCATTTATCTTTATACTGAAGAGTGTGACACTCAATACACAGCCTTGAGGGACTCCAAGTTCCTGTACAAAAGAACGGGAAAGTGTCAAAGCCACATGAACTTGGAATCTCCTGTCCATTAAAATTTTTTTAATAAACATGGGTAGATGGCCACGTAACCCATATGTATGGAGGTCTCGCAAAACACCATACCTCCATGTTGTGTTGTAAGCCTTCTCTATATCAAAGAATATTGATGCAAGATGTTGGCGGTTGAGAAAGGCTTCTCTGATAGATGTTTCAAGATGAATTAGGTGGTTTGTGGTGGAGTGCTGTCGACAGAACCCATAACTGGGTGGGCGAGAGGAGGTTGATTGATTCAAGGAACCAAACAAGATGAGCATTAATCATCCTTTCTAAGGTCTTACAGAGACAGCTCGTCAAAGCAATTGGACGGTAGTTTGAAGGAATCTTCAGATCTTTCCCTGGCTTAGAGAAAGGTAAAATAATAGCCTTGTGCCAGGCATCAGGAAAAACATTCTCCTGCCAAATCTGGTTGAAGACAATCAGAAGGACATCAAGAGAAGCAGGAGATAGATGGTGCAGCATGTCATAATGAATATCATCAGGTCCAACAAACGTACTGGCAGACCGATGAATAGCCATTTTTAGTTCCACCAGGGTAAAGGGACAATTATAGTCAAAGAAACAGTAAGTTTGAAAGGAAAGAGGTGATCGCGCTGCCCGAGTCTTGATGGCCAGGAAGGTGGAGGAACAAGCAGAAGTGCTAGATACCTGGCAAAAGCTTTCACCTGGAGTGTTAGCGATGTTCCAGACATCAGTCACCTCCTAACCAGAGAGTAACATCGAGAGGAGGACAGAATTGTAGTGCCCATTGACCTTTTGAATACTGTCCCATATGACCTTGGAACTGGTGGTAGAAGATATGCTGGTTGTGAACGTAATACAAGATCCTTTCTGGCTTTGACGTCTTACCCACCTAGCATGTCCACGGGCCCGTTGGAAAGCAACCTGGTTTGAAAGTGTGGGATATCTACGAAAAGTATACCAGGCCCGTTTTTGAGCCTTCTGTGCTAAGTGGCAAGCAGGATTCCACCATGGACGAGGATATCGTGGAAAACGTGTCAAGCTATTAGGAATACACTGAGCAGCTGCATGTATAATACAGTCATTTACCACTGCTACACAGACGTTCTATTGATGGATGATTTACGATGGCAGGATCAAGTTCTGCAAGAGCAGTGAAAGTGGACCAGTCTGCCTGATCCAGCTTCCCCCGGGACACGCTGGTAGGGTGGCATCAACCACGGCCAGTCTCTCTCAAAAGGATCAGAAAATGATCACTGCCTAGTGGATTACTGTCAACCCTCCATGAAAAATGGGAGAATAATGAAGGGGAGCAAACTGAGAGATCAATAGCAATAAAGGACCGACTAGGTGTATGAAAGTAAGTGGAAGAACCAGTATTGGAAAGAGAAAGATTGTGATCAGAGAGCATCTGCTCTACATTTCGACCCCTCCCATCAATAATAGCACTTCCTCAAAGGGGATGGTGTCCATTAAAATCCCCCAGGATTTGAAATGGTGATGGCAACTGTTCAACGAGAGCATCAAGTTCTGATTGATCATGTCTCTCCAGGGGACAGGTACAGAGAACAAACAGTGATGGTATGACCCAAGGAAACACGGATGGCTACGGTCTCCAAGGATGTGTTGAGTGACAAAGACAGGGTGAGCACGTGTTGATCAACCAACAGTGCCACCCCTCCATGTACTCGACCATCACACAAACTGTCATTTCTCTACAGAGAAAACTGCCGAATGGAGACTGTATCAGCAGATTTGAAAAATGTTTCTTGTGAAGAAAGACAAACAGGATGGTAGGAAGCAATCAGCGTTTTGATATCATCCAGATTAGAACATAAACCTCAACAGTTCCATTGTATCAAGGTGGCCATTTTTAAGAACGGGTAGGTGAAGTGGTTGGAAATCCCTTTGGTTTAGGACCACGTCTTTTTTCTTTGCTGTCTTTAATCGGAGGAGGTCTATCAACCTCCATGGATCCTGCTCTGGGTCGAGTGGGCAGGTTTTTGTTGTTGGAAGAGGAATCCAGTGACTGAGGACGCGAACAAATAATTGTTTTGTCCGAAAGAGAATGCAATATAAGAAAATGAGGTACGTATGTTACTAATGTTGAAGATTGCTGTTCTGAGTATTCAAGACGTGGTCGCTTATCCATTGACTGTTTTTTTACAATTTTATTTAAATTTTTTGGAGGATCCATAGAAAAGAGGTAAAGTTTCGGTACCCACTGACCCCACCCACCATGGAGCCCTACAAGGGGACGCACTACAAAGTCATGCAAGGACAATACAGCAATGCCAAGGTTTCATGAGCACTATTCCCAAACACCAGCATCAGGTACAATGTCCACAACACCCATTGAGAACTTCCAACACTGGTACTTGGTTGGCTCCAGCCCAAGTGGACCAGCCAATTGACCCAAGGAGGACCACCCAAAAGCTGCCCATCTACAGGAATTCGAGGCCAAAGTGGTGTGTTATGGTTGGACCCCTCAACCACCAGGATCCTCTCCTCCCCTTCACGGGTCACCACGCATGACAAACATGTGGGTGGATGTTTAGATCCCAGAGAAGGTAACCAGACAGAACAGAACCTTCCCCGGGAGGTCCCCTCACCACGTACAGGAATCCACACCGAGGGGCAAGTAACTGAGAAATAAAGACAAGATTACAGAAAGTGAGAGATAAAAAGAAAGAAAACAGGGAGATTTTGAAACTAAAAGAAAATGAAGTGTTGAACAGTCAAGCAACAAAGAAGCATAAGATTCACCAAAAATCTGGAGAAAGAGAAGACATATTTGCCTATATAATTCATGTAGTAAAGGATGAACATGGAGTTATCTATCTTTGTAAGGAAGAGGTAACTTGAGGCAAAAGCAACAGTGGTGAAACTTATTGAAAGATGATGCACAGTTAATTGCAAAAGCAAAAGGCCTGGAATTTCAGATTAAAAATTAATATGGAACCAATTAGCTAGTAGTTCACAAGTAGTAATATCATTGATTGTCAGAATGCCTCCACTCACTGTTATTAATATTAGATGATGTTGAGAAGTATCAGAACCTTGAGAGATGTCAAAAGTTATGATTGATCCAAAACATTAGTTTGGTATACGTTGATATTGCATAGGTCTTCGTGATTGGCCTGATGATGATGAACATAATGAAACCATATACTGGTTTAAAATAATTGAAAACGTTACTGTGGAAGAAATCTTATCACAGACACTGAAACAACTGCCTCAAAATTACACATAAAACTAATCAAAATAATGGTAATTAAAATCAAAGTTCTAACTGAAATATTTAAAATTTGGTATACTCCTTTCTCACAATCAAAACTAAAGAAAGACAAAATACAATAAAAATGTTAATGAAATCTAAAATAAGTTCAAGAATGCCTTTAATTTCTATTAAAAACATATCTGAACAAAGTTGTGGCAAGAAAAGAACAAGCTTCTGTCCAAATGATAGTACGTAAGGATTATTGTATATTGAGTATGTATCTAATGATGATTACATCACAGGTTGTAACAGCAGACTTTAATATACATGGGGGTGGATGCTTCATTCTAGGTTTGTGGCATGTGCAAATATCTGAAAGCAGTGAGAAAAGGTAACAGTGCTTTGTTTTAGTTGTTGTTGTTTAGAATTAAGCACAAAGCAACACAAAGGGCTATCTGTGCTCTGCCCACCACGGGTATCGAAACCCAGATTTTAGCGTGTAAGTCCGCAGACATACCGCTGAGCCACTGGGGGGCGCTTTGTTTTAGAGAGAGGTGAATAAACATTTCTGACTTTTGTTCTAAAATAGCTGAACTGGTAAAAAATATCAAAATTATTTTTGTTGTAAATAATTATCACCAATTTCCATATTACAAGAGATTGTTACACCCTATTCATAACTTTTTTTTTTTTAAGTATGCAAAACCTTAGAACATGATGTGAATGTTTTAAAAATGTTTAATATATTTACAACCTAAAATATTATGCTTTATTTAATTTCATGGATAGTACTGTAAATGTCAAATCTTTTACTTTAGTGAATATGCTTGAACATGTTTGAAATGTGATACTATAATAAATAATACAATATAAATTTTCTGCAGGAACATGCAGACAACTAGCAAGTTAGAAATACATTGGTAAGTACAAGAAAAGTATCACACACATGAAAATATACACATGTATATAAACGGTTCATTTTTATGCATACTCTTAAACCACAGGTTTTGGATTAGTTTTAAAATTATTTTAGTGTATTGTTTAAAAAAAAATAGAGCTTCATAAGTCAATTCCTTTAGCCAGGTTTGGTTTACCAACTTATCCACTAAGGCAGTAGTTTATTTGTACAAATAAGATTTTTATTGTTAAAACTCAATTACAGTTTACCTGGTTTTAAAAGAGGAGGAATTATTGGTATTGGTGCCTCACATGAATTCTATTTATGTTTTTGCTTTTTAATTCATCTTCCCAGTAAGAATCAAAATCAGCATCTGTAAAACAAGACACAGTATCCAGGTGTACGTGTGTTTTCTCAGGAATATTAAGAAATCTGTATAAAGAAATAAGACATAAAGGATTATTTTTTGTTTTGTTTTTATTCCAACTAATTTAACTTTGAATCCTATGTTCATTATTATGATCATACTGATTTTTTATTTAAAATTTAAAAAAAGCATTAAAAACATGAGCACTTATTTTACATTTTATGCAAAGTTATATAATATCACTTAAGCATCAAAAGAATAAGAAGAAACTGTTAGGTATGAATTTATACAAACTACTATACTTTCATAATACTATAATCCAACTATTTCAGTCAGTAATTTGCTAATTAATATGAGGTTATAAAGCTTCATGAAATAATATATGAAGAAGTTGACATAAGGCCATTTACTTTTACACATAGGTTTTTACAATCATATAGTGAGCCTAATCAATAAAGTGTTACCAAAGTTAAAGTTAACAAACTAAACCCCAGTTAAATAAATAATTCCAAAAGTACATGAATGGAAAGAACATGTAAAAAACAAGTCTTATCTGAGCTTCCAAACTTTCTTTTTTTGCTTGTTGCCTATCCAACATATAAAGCAATTTTGATTTTAAGATAAATACTTTTATGCATTCAGAAAATTTTCAAATTTCACATGCAAAATATTTTTAAATATCCAGATATTTCTCAAAATTTTAAAGAAAAATAATATTATACATTTATATATATTTTATCTGTTATTCTTCCTAATAAATGAATCTGTATTAGATTGGAAGATTTGACTTATCTTGTAACCACAAGAGATTAAGAAATAAATATAAAAAATAATGCTTCCTTTGTTCTAAAATGACAATAGATACAGATTATAACATGAAAACATAAATGTTTAGACCAAATAGCTTAAATCTCATAACATTATATATATGATTATTATTTTTATTATACTGACCTTTCACCTATGCCTGGCTGACAATACAGAAATTAAAATGATGTATACATACACTCATGTTATGGTATCTAAATATAAAATTGACCTTTAGTCTTTACAGAGTGATCTTAGCTGCATTTCAGTACACTAGTAATTTGTAATAGTCTCATTTCAATTATTATCATTATGTGTATATAAATTATTGATATTTAGAAATAAGTTATTAAACCTATTATTCTTAAAATACAGAACAATAAATACAGAAGTAAAATAAACAATTGCCTCTTCCAGCTACAACCCTTATACTCAATTGATACTTTACATACATTGCAAAGCTGTTTAAATTTTTTGCATGTGAATGGTATCATAAATAAAAATTGGTATCATCAAAAATAATTTTTTTGTTTTATGTGCACAATTAAATAAAAAAATATAAATCACTATATTGATATCACAGAATTTCACTATAATTTATCAAACTTAGTAACTAAGCAGAGTTTTGGTCTTACAAAATCTGAAATTTTGCCAAACTAAAGACACAACATACCTCCTTGAAATCTTGGTTTGAAAGAAGGACATGGCCTTCTAACATATTAAAATGGTAGAGAAAACCACTGAGAGAACATTTTTACTTTTGATTGATTATTAACATGTCAGAAGTGTATACATAAGGGAACATTTCCAAAAATGGAAAGAGGTGAGTGGTGTCACACTATTTGATTCAGTACATAACTAATATCTCAGCAAAAAGAAAAGGCATGAGGTTCGTATTTTAAGTTATAGCTTGTCACCTGATAATATGAGTCTATATTGGTGCAAAACTACAGACTTAATATTTTGGCATACCAAAATTTTAAGCATGAACCAGTGTTGGTGTTGTATTCAACATACCATGTGATACACAAAAAATCAATATTTAACTGTTTTTTTTAATATTTGCTTTTAAATTAAGACATTCAATAATATATAATACTAAAATTTGGATTATAATCTACAGTTTCATATCAAACTTACTGATATAAATTCATGAAATAAAAGTTCTGAATCCATGTTAACAAACATGACGACGGTGCATTGGACCCATGACCCATCTGAGAAAGGTTAATATTGAAATTTAAATATGCATTGCTTTCCAATTCCATCACTCACATGTACAATTCACAGAGATTATCCAGATCCCTAAAAATGTAACAAAGTTCCTCTAATTTACACTTCTTTACATTAAAATTTAATTTAAATCACAAAGACTTAAGCTACAAGAAAAGCATTCTTAGCATAATGTTCTTCTTAGCATTATATTACTAGCACAAAATTTAGAAATACTTTTGTTCAAAAATAATAATATAAATAATAAACAAGAAAAGTCCAAAAATGAATATCCACATTTTCTCACATAAAAGTGATTACATTGTCTAAGTGAGATGCTTATATACAGTTGCAAGATAGATGGTGTACTGAGGAGGATGGAGAATTTACAAATTATACATTACCAATGGCATTTAAAATGGATATAAAAGACTGAAATATGCAATACCAATACACAGATAGACAAAGCTATAGTGTCAGTGGATGGTATGTTTCAGAATTATAAGTAGTTTACTATGACTAAATACTGAAAAAGGGGCTGGTTTGTAAGGGCTAATAACTCAACTTTAAACCAATACAAAACAGTTGTGAAAGCCCAGAATAATGAAGAAAGTGTAAGATGTGGACAAAATTATAGTGTATGAAAAAAGTACAAAAGCAGTTTCTGAGATAAGCTGAGCTGTAATTACAGTAATTCCAACAATATAAGAAATAAAATGGTTGGCTTTACAGCACTGATCAAACAAAGAATTTTGATGTAATGGAAACAACCAAAACCTGGTTAAATGTAGACAATTTTGATGGCAGAATTTTCTGAAATACAGGATGAAAGATTGTTTAACCCTATTGAGATAGATCTTTCAATTGTCATGGGTCAAAAGCCATATTATTGCTCTTGTTAACTTATATTCAAAATCTAACTAAATGACCATTTTATGAATTTATGCTTATACATTTGGTATCAACATAAATCATAGTTTAGCATTATATATTAGTTAATTTTCTTTTATTATTTTAAAAAGTAAATACTAAAAAGCATCTAAATATTGATATTTGTTAGTCACATAGTATAATAAATGCAGCACTAGTTCAAATTAAATGTTGTAAAAATATATTCTAAAGTTTTGTGCAAATTAGGAATTGAAATTACCAATACTGAAAAATTAGAATATAAAATAATAAATTACTGTCTTTTCTACTCGATGAGATATCCCTCATATACTGAAACAAACAATGAGAGGCCCCACTCCTCTCCATTTTTGGAAATGCTCCCTTATGTATACGTACTTCTGTCTCTGACATGTGAATAACCAACAGAAAGCTTAAAATATACTTATGGCTTTTTCAATCATTTTCAAGTGTAAATCCACCACTTCCTTCTTTCAAAACAAAAATTCAAGAAGGTAGGTCGTGCCTCTACTCTGCTTGTAATTTCATATATTTTTTTGACCAAATACAGCTTAGTTACTAAGCTTGATAAACTATAGCAGAATTATATGATATGGATATAGTTATTTATGATGTTTTTGATTATTTCAAATGTATATATAAAATCTAAAATACTTTTGTTACACATCCCCCATGTGCAAAACTTGTAAGGGCTCAGCAACCAAAAGCAAACAAGTACCTGGGTTATCATCACTAGAGGACAGAACTGTTTGATATACTTAATTATTTACTGCTCTGTTTTAAGAAAAGTAAAAAAATAGTAATAATGTATATACATTTATGATGCATTGTAACTGAAATGTGACTGTATTTTACAAAATACAATTACCAGTTTACTGCAACATAGCCAAGACAGGCAACTTTGTAAAATATTTATGGATACAGTAACACGGGTTCATATGTACCACATTATTAAAACTTCTTTGTTAGCCAGCAATTGCTGAAAAACCAACGTATTAAAAAAAAATATCTATAAATGTATAATGTTATGACATTTAAGTTATTTAGAATAAACTATTTATAATTCTCAAAGCATAATTTATATTTTTAATTTTTTATTGTGGTTATGAGATTGGTCAAATCTACCAAACATATACAGTGATTTGGATTCAATAGTGAAAATAACAAATAACTTGTATAAAGTTTTTCTTTAAAAATATTTGTTAATTATCTGGAAGTTAAAGATTTAACATATGAAATTTGAACATTTTCAGATGTATAAAAGAACTTTTAATCTTAAAACAAAAAGTATTCCACATGTTAGATAGTAATCATTCTGAAAGAAAAAAATTGCAAGGAAATCTTTAATAAAAACAACAACTTAATACTTAACTCAAAACCCAATAGTTTATATATGAGTCTTATAATATTTATCAATAACCTGCAAAATTTTGTAAACATATGCATACATTTTCAAAAATCATAGTATAATTACTCTCATGGATACTTTTGTGGTTATGGGCTGGGAGGATTCAATCTAACCCTTAATGGAAGGGTTAAATGAGACTGAAAAGGGGATTAGGAGTGGCTTTATATGTTCAAGTTGAAGATATCAAAGCTAATAGCAGCAAGGTTGAATATTTTTAGGTTTTTGTTGATGCTAATGTGTTACAAAGGGAGAAGGTTGGTCTCTCTGATGACCTGAGTTTCAAATGTTACATCCACTATCAAAGAAGCTGCCACATTAGTAATGGTTTTCAATAATTAACTAGACGGTAAAGCTGCTGACAAATCTTGTGACTTTTATTAGAACTGAAAATTTAGTGTAGTTAGTATGGAACTGTAAAGCAACTACAAAAAAACTGTAAATTCATATACATATGCCAAATGAAAAAAAAATTATGTTCTCATTTTCTGGAGAGAGGGAGCAACTGATCAACATATTGGTCAAATTTGCTGTTATAAGGTTTTATATACAATTTGGCTAGCTTTTACTAGGATTCTCTTGTATTACAAAGGTATTTTGATCACTTGATGAACTAGATAAATAAACAGGACACAGCTTTAATTATGTTAAGTGTAAAGTAATGTATGTGGGCTACACCTGTTTAAGCTATAATAACAACCTTGACAAAATTCAATTCAACAGCATTATAGATAAAAATGATCTTGATTTTTTGATCAGGTAGCATGTTTCTTGCCAATGGGATAGCAAATAGGATGTTGTGTTGAACCTACAACAATACTCCATATAATTCAAAGCTTACAGTGTACTGGGTTCACCCTTGAGCTCAATACTTTATGAATGAAGAAATATCATGTTGTTGAAAAGAGTTCAAAGGACAGCTACTAGGATGATTCCTGAAATGGAGGGGTCATCAGCTGAGGGCAGGCTAAGGTCTTTAAAATGGTTTTCTCTTGAAGAAAAGAATGGTTAGAGACAATCTCATTAAAGTATTACATTATGGAGTGTAGACAGAACTGATGCATCATCTACCATGCTTAAGGAACACAGATTTAAGATTTAGCATGATCACCTACAAACCAGACAATTTAGATTTTGAACAGTGGTCTGTCATAGAATAGGCTGCTTCTGACATGGTAACACCAGAATATTGGTAGAGTTCAACAGAAAGCTTAATAAGTATTTGGAGAGTCATAACTACATTTACAGATATGTTTGCATGAAGATAACAACAGTCTTTCATCAAGGCCTTTGACTACCTCAAAACAGTATACTTGAATAACATCACAAGTGATGTATGTTCAGACAACAGTGAAAGAGTATACTGAGTCTTTCTCCAAATACCACTCACACAATATTATCTATCCTCAAATTATAAATAATTTGATAAAAAAAATAACAAAGAACAATTTATTTTTAACAATCTTAAAATTTCTATATTAAAAATTGAAGCTGAAGAATTCCACCTATTACTGGTACTAAGTTAACATGTTTGGGTAAACCATCAAAAATTGTACAACTACAAAAGATTCAGGGAGGTTTGTTTAAGTAGTTTTTTAGTAATTCTTCATACAAATATTAATGTATTAATTCAACTTAAATAACTTGTAACAATAACATGTAAAGTAAGTTCTTCTAATTGTACAGTGTAGAGAAAACAGTTAACTTTGAATCTCTCTTTACACCTTACACATCCTAAGGCCTCTCGTAGTACAGTTTTAGTTTCAATTCTTTTTACTTTTAACACGATAAGCATAGCTTACCAGTAACGTTAAATTCTTCCATCAAAATTTAAATATTGGACCAGTGGATGTTATGTCGGAGGAAACCTCGTTTGCTGTAAATGCAATTATCCACTTTGAAACATGCCATATATACTTTTCTTTGGTTTTTATAAAATATAGTAACTCTATAAAAACGAAAAGGTCTTACAAACGATTATTTTACCTTTTTACAATCATAACACAAATAAAACAATTAATTCATCTAACATCACAACAACATACAAGAGTTAAATCTCACGTAGACGGGGTGAGGCTTTAAATGTTTCACATTTTACGTGCATGGTGGCGTTTTGTTCTAAGGCTGTTTCATTGACCTCGTGCAGTCTGCAGGAAATATCAATTATATTAAATTTCAGATATTTAAATACTTATTTAGTTACAGTAAAACAGGATAGCTGAAATGATTTTTTTAACTAATCTCCTTTATTAAAGAAAAATATAACTTTCATAATATAATTGAACATAACCGTATCTTGACATTTTCATGGAGAATGTAATGAAACCAGCAGTATCGCTTTCGTCTATTTGTTTAGATCCTTCATACTGCAAGTAAACAGTATTTTTAATGTTGTAGTTTAGACGTTGGCTAAACAGCACGATGTTAAGTTCTATTGAATTCATCTAAAATCTGTATGAGTACGTAATTGTAAGCAAGTCAAAAAGTGTCAGTCAGACAAGTATTCATTGAAAAGTTCTTAGTAGTGATATAGAATATAATGCGTGGTATTGAGTAGTAGTTGATCGAGAAAAGTTTGTTATCAGTGGAATAAGTTTCCGTTGAAACTGGGAACGTCATTTGTGAACATATACTTACAAATAATAGTAGTGTACCACAAACGTTAAGGAAGAAAATGACTTGATTCATTAATGTTACTTGATTTGGTTTAGTTTGTTTTGAATTTCGAGCAAAGCTACACGAAGGCTTTCTCCGCTAGCCGTCCATAATTTAGCAGTTTAAGACTAAAGGGAAGGCAGCTAGTCTTCACCACCAACCGCCAACTGTTGGGCTACTCTTTTACCAACGAATAGTGGGATTGACTGTCACATAATAACGCTACCACGGCTGACAGGACGAGCATGTTTGGTGCGACAGGAATTCGAACCTGCGACCCTTGGATTACGAGTCGAGTGCTTTATCCAACTGGCCATACCGAGCATACTTGAATTGAGCTTCACAATTATTTTCACCAAATTATTTAAAAGAACCTGGACAACAATTGCATATATTTCGAAAAAATGCAAAACATTGGTTTTTTTGATACCCTGGTGAATACAGCACAGAGAAGCTATTGTGTATCTTTGTGTTTAACAAAAAACAAACAAATACAAAACTCGCTTCTTTTTTAACATCAGGGCCCAGTATGGCCAGGTGAGTTAAGGCGTTCGACTGATAATCTGAGGGTCGAGGGTTCGAATCTCCGTCACACTAAACATGCTCAACCTTTCAGCCGTGGGGGCGTTATAATGTGACGGTCAATCCCACCATTCGTTGATAAAAAAGAGTAGCCCAAGAGTTGGTAGTGGGTGGTGATGACTAGCTGCCTTTCCTCTAGTCTTACACTACTAAATTAGGGACGGCTAGCGCAGATAGCTCTCGAGTAGCTTTGCGCGAAATTGAAAAACAAAAAAACGAAACATCAGAATTTACATGTACAAAAATTATAATACAATATTTTATCCGAATAGTGTTTCAAATTATTTAAGCATTAAATAACATTTATTAATCGGAAAAGCCTCAATATACCTAAATAATAAGAGTCCATAAAATTTATTTTTGGTTCTAAAGAACAATGAACAAAGTGCTGAAAAAGGAAATAGAAACTGTGCTTTGGGTCGTCCTGGTATAACCCTACATCCCATTAAGTAAATATGAATATTTCTATTATGTGTTTGTTGATAAAGGTGCAAATGAGTATTGTGTCGATTTCCGCTAAAATTCAGTTATTTACACTCATAAGAAGTCAACTTTAACATCGAGTACATGCTTGAAACACCATAAGATTCATACAGTATATGCAGGATGCTACGACAAAGGACATATTATACATATATAAAAACAAATGTGGTACATACATGAGCTTATTTGTTTCTTTGTTGTTCTCCAAAAGATGGTAACTACTTTATCCAGGCGATATTACTACACCTTCACACATTGTTTTGGAAAGGTAGTCAACATCAGTGTCCGTTATTGGATGAGTAAATGATATTTAGAGGTTACAGCCTTTGTATCTTGTACGAGAATGATCGGGAATATTTGTTGCTAATGAGTAAAACCAATATTTCCTGTTTGGTGCAGAACATAAATTTTAGTGAAAAGAAAAGAGGTTATACTTGGTTTGAAATGTGAGTCAATTGATAAAAAGACATTCTTTGGGAATGTAATTCTTGATTGATTCACTGATCCAGTAGAAAGGCAGTTGTCTAGTGTTTATGTGAGTATATGCACTGTTTTTGTTCAACATATTGAATGAAGATTGTTTTACAATGCATGTCCAGCCTATTTATCTTATCTGCTTAAACTCAGTCACAGTTAAATTCAGCTTATCCTGAGAATACTACAAAGTTAAGAGCAGACATTTTATTGCTGTAGCCACAGGATTTATTGCAGAGGTTTCTGACTTTTTAAAGTGCATATTAGCCCTTGTTTGATTTAATGTGAATACAGGTTTACAGATACACTTTGAATTACAACAGCTCACTCTCAAAATAAAATTGCTCAAGACCAGTAAGAAGAGTTTGCTGCAATAGATAGATGGTTGTATGAGAGAGGTGTAAAATCCAGAAGAAGTTATTTCCTGGACATTGGATTTCACTGATACCATGAGGGTCCCTGAAAATGATCATTTCATAGCTACAGACTCCAAACAATTAACCAGTGCTATACACCTAGACCAGGGGTCACCAAACGTTTTTTAAAGGGGGCCAGATTACTTGGAGAATGAGAAGCGCGAGCCGCATGATCATTATGTTTAATACTCATAAGCTTGAACGAAAACTCTGTAAAAGACTTAACACTAAGTTTAGAATGCCACATTAGCCATGTGGGAGTAGCATGCAATACACACATATAATAAAAAAATATAACCAACATTTTTATTTACCAAAAGGTCATCAAAGAAGGTGACATGAGCAAAAACAATTATCACATTGCACACAGTGAGTACATATCTGATATTCACTAAGCCGCAAAAAAATTAGTGAGATTTATGAAATTAGCATTTGTCTTTTAAAATATCTTCAATATTCGGTTTTGAATTTCTGCATCCAATCATTAGAATTGCTGTCAAATATTCATCAGTCAACCTTGATCGATGTACCGACTTCACATCATTTTTGAAAATGCTTGTTCACAGACATAAGTTGTTGTGAACATTGATGCCACACAAGATGCTAACTGCTTCAGCTTTGGAAAATCAACTTCAAGTATGTAGCTGTGAAATTCAACAAGTTGCCTCTCTCTGTGTTTTGTTTTCAACAAGTCATTTCCTTGCAAATCGATGACTTCCAGTTGAAGTTCCACTGACACGTCATCAATGACACAATCAAAATGATTCTGAAAAAGGAGAATGCGACTTTCGATTCTGTCGAGATTCAAAAATCTCTCTAAAATGCTTATTTAAATCACCAATAATCATTTCCTGAAACTCCAGGTTGATATCTTCTGTGTTTCCAACATAAAACTCATTGAAACACTGAAAATGAGAGAGGTTTCCTTCTTTCAAATGTGCTTCAAACAATGACAGCTTTCTCCAAAATCCTTTAATGATTCTATAGAGATCACAGGCAAGATTATTCTTTCCCTGAAGTTTCAAATTCAATTCATTTATGTAGGATGTAATGTCAACCAAAAATGACAACTTTGAAAACCAGGTTGGATCCGACAGAAGTGGAACAGCTATATATTTCTTGATATCATAGCGCCTTGTATTTGCCAGCTTAAAGCGACCATCGGTATGATTTATTTTGTTATGACAGTCGGACATATGATGATATGTCACTTTTTATTTCCAAGCGGCTAGCTGCTGGCGGACCGTAGTTTGATGACCCCTGACCTAGACTGATAGATTGAACTATATCCTTGAGGATCTATCTTACCAAAAAGAAAGTGAGGGCAACTAAGAATCACTGAAGTGTAATGAAAAATGATAAGCCTGGAATCACCTGGAGAGGTCTCTATAGGACTCTCAAGCTAGTTCCAGCAATGGTACCAAAGTTCCAGTTTTAGTAAAGAACACCTACCAGCTGAAAAGAACTAGAATTTCCACTGAAGAATGATTTCTGCCAGTTAGAGTTGTTGCCATGACAATCACCAATAAGGACCAGAAATCATAGGGCAGTGAACCTTGCTGAGATGGAAGGTATCTTGCAATGTTGACCATGTTTCATAATGTTTTCTATCCACCAGTAGAACAGCTATAGTCTGCGGATTCATGCTGCTAGGAATTTGGTTTTGATACCCGTAGTGGACACAGCTCAGCTGGCCTATTGTGCAGCTTTGTCGTGCTTAATTCTAAAGAAAAAACACATTATGTTTTCTATGGTCATGTAGGGTTGTATAAGGACCAATTATTTTTCCAAATGACAGAGTTCTTGAGGATGCCTATCACTCTGCACCTGCAGGAGAGAGGCTTCATTCTGCACTATAGACCTCTGTGAATGAAGCCAAGCAGATTTTACCTCCAACAATTAAAGGTGTGAAAAAATAAAAACCGGTTCGGTACTTGAAGCACTTCAATAAACTGCTTTAAATGGCTTGACTCTAGTGAAAGCAGTTTAAGCAGTAAGGCATAGATGTTTGATAAATTTGTCAGATGAAAACACAAAATCCCAAAATGGGTCTCACCATTGTCTTGGGAGAGAACAGCAGACTACTTGAATTGGCCTATTCGTTAAGCATCTAGATTAAGAGCAATTGAAGCAGTGAGATGCTGTTTTATTGTCGATTTGACCTTGTGAAAAGTTAGTGTGAGTCTGACTACTTTTGTGGATGAATTGCACTGACTCCTCGGTAAGATGAACAGGTTAAAAAAATTTCACCTCTTCTTTCTGGTTTTCTAGAAACATGTAATATGTTTCACCCAAACTAAATCACTTCATTACGTTTTTAAGTTGTTGTTTGCTAAATTATTATATATGATGGTGTACTGATTTTGAGATTAACCCGTGTTTTAAGAGCTATTAAGTATAGTTTCATTAAATGGGATAACCACAGAACATCTGATTTTCGGTCACAATTAGGACAATGGTTTGGTCGAGAAGAGAATGGCTGAAAGAACATCACAACTTTTACTTTTTAAAATGTTGAATAGTATTAGCTGATAGGATGTATGGACTACATTTTGTAACTGCTACTTAATTACTGAAAATTAGAAGAGTCAGTTAGGTGATTGAAAAGCAGTAAGTATAAGAGTGTTATTATCTCTGCTTTCCGAGGTACTGAGTAAAGTTTGTGATGCAAAATATCATATGGCACATATGAACATAAAATAAAGTCATTCATGAGTACTGTATAGCTTTATCAAATCAATTACATAAAAAATATAAGAGTTAGCAACAATAGTGTTTAGACAAAGGATTTGATCTAGTTGTTAAAACTGTTCAATGTGAACATTGAAATATTTGGCAGGTAATTAATTTTCATAGATGAGATAAATGTAACAAGGAGAACCACACTGCATCAGAGAGAAGACACAGTTTTACAGCATTAATGAATAAATTTCCAGGCTGTAAATGTTTTAAGGGAAAGAGGAAAGTAAGGTTCATGCAGTGTAAATTTTATAAATCATTGCAAAAATTAGTACTAAGCTTTGAACTATTGGAAGATTCCTAAGAAAAGACAATGGAAGCATCAATGTAAGCTGACAATCAAAGGTGATGGTTAACATTACCCAACATGAGCCAGAATAAATATCGAGAAAACTGTTGCAGTCTTGACTCCATTATTACCTGAAACGCTGGGCACTGTCTGTATGACTACCACATAGTAGGATGAAGAATAAGGCAAAATTGGAGATTATATTATGTATTTCTGTTGTTTCCCAAGAGAAACATGGCTACAGATAATTTGTTAATCAGTGACTCACATAAGCTTTTGAATCAAGTAAATCTCAGATTCTCTGAATATATATTTTAAGGGTGAAACAATGATGAGTATCTTGAATGCTCAAAGGAAGTTTATTTAACCAACCCCAGATGTAAAACTTTATAGTCATAACCATAGATAACCTTAAATATAAACATCTGGTGGAATTTTTTATCCCTTAAATTGATTAATGTTTGGAGTCAAATTCGGCCTTTCAGTATTTAAGGTCAAGTTTCAGCCAAAATAAGTCTCTATTGACTGATTAATGGTACTTTTGCCTTGTTCCAGTGACAGTGTTCTTGAAGCTTTTTTCCCTGCTGTATTATGGATCCTTCATTGTCTTACAAAATACCTAAGCTGTTCCACAATGCCCAGGTTTTTTTCTTCACTGAGGGTAGTGATGAAGCTGTTGAACTGAGTACTATGGGATCTCGACTGATATTCACAATGCAGAGATATGGATAAAGTTTCACTGTTTACTGATATACTGTACATGAAAGAGCACTGACACTGACATTGGACTTGCCCTGTGAACACCAGGGGATGAGAAACCTTCACTAGCAATAGAGAATCCTGCTAAAATTAAACCTGACAGCACTTCAATATCATCTACCATTGCTACCTCATCTATATTAGAGATACCAAGCCTTCAAACTCTGTACTCTCCACATTGCTACTGCAAACATCACTAACGGAGAAGACCCTTGCAGCTAATATAAGTGGGGCTTGATGGTTAAATATATCACTGGAAATTGCAGTGTCACTAACGAGTGATGAAACCAGTCATGATAACACCTCTGAAGATATCACTATATTCCAAAACCAAAGAAAATTCTTCCAGAGCTTGAGTTCTCTAGAGGGTCAACAGTCTCGGAAATGTAGAGGCAAGATAGATACTTACAGAACAGCAGTTGTTGGGATGATTATAAAATCCAAAGTATTCAATGATGTCATGCTGCCAGTACATATGAGTTAGCCAACTCATGAATCTATGATGCTGGGAATAAGTGAATAAGGGAGCCCCGACCTCGAAAGGAGTGTCTACCATCTTGAAAAGGGGAACTTACACCGTAGCAACCGCCAAAGATCCATTTGCAAAGTGACCCATGAAGCAGTCCCCAACAATACTAAGGGTGGAACTCCTATCTAAGACACCAAAAGGCTATTACTAACTGACTCACGTTAGAGCTAATCCCAGTGCTGAAAAGATGCATCCAGAAGACAGTTACCAATTGATGGTCTTGAGTTCTCTTTGAAAGAGGAGGATCAGCTGTGACAGAGATTAATCCCTCTACTACGATTTGGGAAAAACATTGCACCATACATGGATTAACTCAGATAACATTAAAAGTGCCCTAGCCAAAGCCAACAATGATCTTCATACCACAACAGTGGCCGAATGCAAAACAATGAAGACCTTTGAAAATTTGCTGGTGGGTTGAAGTGAAGGGGGAACAAACCTCTATAAACTTGGAGGTACGTTGTATATTTTATTTATTTATCTATCATTTTAATTTCAGTTGCATATTTTAATATCTTTCTATTCTAATTCCATTCTTATACTAACTTGTCTTGATATATAAGGAAGTTTAGATACCTTTTAGTCAATTAGTACTCATTAGCATATTACACCATTGAAGCATGCAATAGATGTTTATTAGAATTGGTTTGTTCAACGTTTATAAACTTAGGAATATTCTGCTTAATGTGCATTGTTACGTAGCCAAATAACCAAATTGAATACCATTCGGTTAAATATTTTTTAACATATCTCACATTCAACACAACTATGCAAGCAAATAGTTGTTATTATAAGCTCTTTTTGCTATGTAGATTTTGTTAAGTGCTCTAAATTGTACTTTTCATTGTTAAGCTGACACATCAATAATAGTACCAACTAACAGATAAACTTCAGGCCACCTGGTGAAGCATTTGATGATGATTAACACACATCAGTTACCTGTAATGGATTTACTGTTATACATTTATTTTAATATCTACGTTTGTTCCAGTTTAATGCACGTAATGTATATTATTGAGTGTGTATTGCGCAAGCTCTGCCTATTCTTTAAATATGTAGAAGATTTTCAAGAGCAAGAATCAACAATATGTTTTACGAAATCACTTGTGTATCTTCGAATATTGTTGAACTTTCGATAATCTTGCCAAATAAGTATAAAAGTTAGCCATTGTAACACGCGAAGTGACAGTAAAAAAATATCGTTAATCGGCTACAATCAGTATACTATAAGTCTCGGAAGGTACATTGGTGTCAAACACTTATTAATCGGAAAACTACAGATATTTGACCAGGAACGTTTATACATTTCAGATACTGTGAACTTTAACCGTTTGACTTCAGAGAATTAACTTCGAACATTAGTATTTCTACGAGGTAATTAGACACCTTTCTCGGTAAAAAACAAGCTTGTAAACCGCATTAAGCCAAACAAAAACAGAACTAGCTAGCTTTCCCGTTATGTGAAGTGTATCTTTGAATCTACTCGGAATTGATTTGCTCGTCGTAGACCTAGATCGTCGAAAAAATTTTCTCAGTTTCAGACCAAACAGAATACTGTTCAAGAGTTTATAACATTTTAGTATATAAGTAATTATTTGTAATAACCGTAATTATAAATTGTACTGTTTTTTTTATATTAAAATATATTTATGTCAAGAAAGAAAATTTTGTGTATCAATCTTGTTGGCAAATATAATAAATTTGATACAGATTAAAATTCTATTAACTTCTAAATTAAAATTAAAATGTCCGGTTATTTGAAGTCGTAATACGTAAAATAATAAATAGGAGACTCGTCCGAGATAAATTATAATGTTTAACATATATTTCTCAATTTTGGACAAAGGACCAAATATACCCAGAATAAATCCCTACTATATAGAACCTGCACCAAATATGCTCTCCCTTTCAGCTGTGAGGGTGTTATTATGTACAATCAATCCCACTATTCGTTGATAATAAAGCTGATGGTGGGTAGTGATGACTAGTTGCCTTCCCTCTAGTCTTACACTGTTGAATTAGGGACGACTAGCGCAGATAGCCCTCGTGTAGCTTTTAAAAAACAAAACAAATCAAACTAGGACCTACAACTAATTTGATTTGCTTTTTCTCAGGGCTTTGCAAATTGTACATGTTCACGTAACCTTTCATCTTCTTTATATGAATGTTTCAAAACAACAATAACAAAAAACATACACGAAAACAAGAAATCCTCGCGCATGTTTTTGCTATAATAGAAACATTTAAATTCCTTGGAGCAATCACGAATTTAACGTTTTTCATAATAACATATGAACAAGTTAGTCAATGCTAGTGCTAATTTAGATTCCATAGAAAATGCTCGTTTGTTCAGCCGTGAGGGCATTAAACTGTGACGGCAAATCTCACTATTTGTTGATAAAAGAGTAGCCCAAGAGTTAGCGGTGGGTGGTGGTGATTAGCTGCGCTCCTTCTAGTCTTAAACTGCTAAATTAGGGACGTCTAGCGCAGACAGCCCTCGTGTAGCTTTATGCGAAATTCAAAACAAACAAACGATTGCCAGTTATTATAACGCAGAATCAAGTTGATTATAACATTATTTTATATTGTTGATAGTTTAACCTGAAAAACTGTAAAGACCACAAAGGTTATACTTTTAAGCATCTTTAAATTTGAAATGGTTAAAGTTATCAACAAATGTGACATGCAAATAAAAATATAATCGCTTTCTCCTTTTCGTTTTTCATTTGAACAAGTGAAAAATGAAAATTGGGAATGACATTGTGGCTAGCACACGATCGATACACAACTTTATGTGATCCTTGTGAGAAGCAAATAAATTGTCGAGGTTCGTTATCTAAAGTAATGGTTTACTTCAGCCGTAAATTTGATGAGTTTTATTATTCTGCAGATTTTGAACTAAACCACGTTCTGATCCAAACGAAGTATTCCAGCCAAAGGTCAAATAAAGCTACAGCGTTTGAATGTTTCTTTTGTATATCGGCGTGATTTTAAGACTTCCATCTACTGTAATTTAGGCTAGACACACTTTCTATGCCGAGTAATATCACTGTATGTGGTGTAATGCATAATACTAAAGCCCGTGACGCAAATAGTTTTGTTTCTCAAAGCATAAGTACTAACTAATTCGTACGTGAACTGTGTGTAACAATTTTAGTCGTATACTGTACCTTAGAAGGTTCTGTTGTGTTGAAAATGAAGTCATGTTTCAAATCAACCTTTTAAAAATGAATCATAGGCTCCTACATTTTTAAAAGGTACAATTATAGCACAGGCCTGTGAATTTAAACTTCATAAAAGTTATTTTGGTTTGATAACGAATTTTCTATAATTCAGCTACGGAGATTTTGAAAATATTAGTAATTTAATTTCATATCACATAAGATTTTTTCTTTTTTAAAAATTGAGAAGAAAAACTCTTACTCAGATCAAATTTCCAACAAATTTATCATTTATAAGAGAATATATTTGGGTGATTTAAATAATCTCTTGTTGCCATAGCGAAGAATAAGTAATACTGAAAAGAAAAAAATAATGTTAAAATGCACGCACAAACAAATATTATCTAGAAACGACACACCATCGGCCTATTAATCATTTATAGACTAGTGCTGTTTCTTGTGGGTTGTAAAAAGATCGATAAGTCTCTCACATCGCAATTAGTCTAGATAAATCTAGAGTCAGTGGTTGTCAACATTTTAAACGCAACAAAATGTGGCTTGATTTCAATGAAAACAATTTACTTATTTCAAAGCATATACGACATTTTGTGAAAAATATTTACGTGATGGGAAAATTTATATATAACAAAACTATTGCAGGCCTGTGTAATAAGAACTTTTTTTTCTCTTAACGAGAACTTGAGAAATGACCACTGCTGTAAAACAGATATTGTCAAATTGGTAAAAAAATATGTTTATTGTCAAAAACTATTGAACTAATCTAAAACTTCTGGATAGTTCGGCATGATAACAGAGTAATGAAATTTCAATTTATTCAACATTCAGCAAATTAAGAGATTAAAGTTCTCAGTTTGCTCACAGTATTCTAAGTTGTATTACTCGTGCAGCCTTATTGTTCAGAATGCCTCGAATTAGCAAAAAATGGAATTATCTCACTGAAAATTTTGCATATAATTCTTGAACAAAATACAATATTTGCAGTTTATTTACATTCCAGAAAGAAAAAAGTACTGCAAATTTCACACACACAAAAACAACTGTAAAAATCCCTTTAAGACTTGCAACTTGGCTGCTTTAAAAGAATTTCATAAAGTGCAGAAAGAATTACAAACGCTAAAGTGAGGGTTTGTTTGTTTGTTTTTGGAATTTCGCACAAAGCTACTCGAGGGCTATCTGTGCTAGCCGTCCCTAATTTTGCAGTGTAAGACGAGAGGGAAGGCAGCTAGTCTTCACCACCCACCGCCTACTTTTGTAGTACTCTTCTACCAATGAATAGTGGGATTGGCCGTTACATTATAACGTCACACGGCTGAAAGGGTGCGTATATTTAGTGTGACGGAGATTTGAACCTGCGACCTTTGGATTACGAGTCAAGTGCCTTCACCAACTAGCCATGCCGGGTTCCTTCTTGAAGTATCAAACCTAAATTTTGTAAGTTGAATTTATTGTGCTAACTTTGATATTTAATCATATTCACAAATACACCTTTGAATGAAACACTAAATATAGTTGTAAATGTGGTTCGAAATCAATATAAAATATAGATTCTCTAAATAAGTATTTAGAAAGTGTAATGCATTTATATTATACGTTTAGTTTAGTATCTACGCTTGTTTCTTTATTGGTTTCCTTTTTTTTGCATGTGACGGATAACGTTGACTATGTATTGCGCATGCCCTGTCTCTTCTCGAAACTTGTAAAAAATTGTTGAAAATGAGAAGCAATAATATCTATTTACGAAAATGCTTAAGATAATTGTTGCCAAGCGAAGTTTGGTAAAGGTTATAGCCGCGCGATATTTGTATACAAATCAGCTGTAGGAGAGGCTGAAGAATATTGGTAGACAATTACAGTTAGTACGTTATAAGTCTAGGAAAATATAATTGTGGTTAACGTTTATTAATTTTAAAACCAGAGAATTAGACCAGAAACATTAGAAATTTCGAACATTACAAGCCGTTCAAATTCGGTGAATTACTTCGGACGTTAGAATTACTGCAAGAAAATGAAATATCTTCATTTGTAAGCGATGTGAGGCTAGTAAAGAAACGATAACTTTGTTGTTGTTTTGAATTAAGCACAAAGCTACACAATGGGCTATCTGTGCTCTGCCCACCACGGGTATCGAAACCCGGATTTTAGCGTGTAAGTCCGCAGACATACCGTTGAGCCACTGGGGGGCGAAACGATAACTAGCTAGCTTAAGTGAGGATAAACTCAGAATTAATTTGTTTGGCGTGGACCTGGATCGTCGATAAAATATTTAGTTCCAGACCGTATGTAAAACTCAGTGTTGTCTGTAAACCATTATTTGTAATAATTATTAGTAGTAACAGTTATTATAAATTGCATTGTTTTTATGTTTGTATATTAAAATATTTATGTTAAAAATGAAATTATATGTACCAGTCTTGTTGGCTAATCACATACATTTAATACATATTAACATTTGACTAACTAAGCTCAAATTAACATTCCGGTATTTTGAAGGAGTAATACGTAACCCAGTAAGTTGGATACTCGTCCGTTTGTTTGTTTTTGGAATTTCGCACAAAGCTACTCGAGGGCTATTTGTGCTAGCCGTCCCTAATTTAGCAGTGTAAGACTAGAGGGAAGGCAGCTAGTCATCACCACCCACCGCCAACTCTTGGGCTACTCTTTTACCAACGAATAGTGGGATTGACCGTAACATTATACACCTCCACGGCTGGGAGGGCGAGCATGTTTAGCGCGACGCGGGCGCGAACCCGCGACCCTCGGATTATGAGTCGCACGCCTTACGCGCTTGGCCATGCCGAGCCGACACTCGTCCGAAATAAAATATTAAAGTGAAAATTCGGATATTCATGAAATGTTAAAAAATGTTTGCTCTTTAATGCAGTAGTGCGTATGCTTCGACGACATTGGATTCTGTTGACATTATTCTTGTACAAGTCACTTACTATCCGGAGTGTTTTCCTGGCTTTAATCTTTTTAAATTTTTGGATAGGTCTAAAGGCTTAGTTATAGTATAAAGCAAGCCATAATAATGGTATCAAATTATTACATATAAATCTGTATATGCATTAACTATCTGAACATATCCATCCTTGTTAGTCAACAGTTTGTTTGGCAGTTTTATAAAATTCATCCAAATAATCTTCATGTTATAATAGACAATATAGACATTAGCATTGCTTTCAGGTTGCAAAATCATAAATCATGTTAAAAAAAAAGCATACTAAAAACTTGATTTGTGTTTAGAATGTACTCCTTTATAGTGGCTCTAAATGATAATGTTTCTCTTTTGGGATAAGATGGTTTCGTGTTTTATGGCATAAAGCAATTAGGCAAGATAAGATGATTATTACAATATATTTTCATGCCTTGTGAACATATCTTAAATTTTTATATGCTCAAAATAATTTTTGGGATTACATTGGGAATGCAGTAATTTTGTGCCTTGTTATGGGATAAATTTTTTTTTATCAGAATAAAATGTAAAATCTCTTGTGTATCAGTAATAAATGTATACTAAAATGTTTATATATAGAAATGCAGGAGAAGAAGGTAAAACAGCTTCAATTATTTGAAAAAAAAAGTGTTGTTCCAAACACAAATCTTGCTGTATATACTTATAAATCTATTATTTATATTGTGGACTTTTTCATAGTTGTACATAAAAAATAGAGGAAAGTTAAGAATTCATTTATATATTGGGAGGCAAGATTGGTGGTGCACATAAAGTACAAGTTTGGATTTTATTGTAAAACATTACATTTTTGTTAACAACTTGAAAATATGTAAAAAAAGAATATTTTACTGTAAGAAGATGTATAAAATTTGTTTTTATTTTTAAAGATATTCTAGGCTATATGTCTGTCACTTTGATATCAGCTAGATTTTTATGCTCATGCACACACATCTTTAGTAAAGGGTTTGTTTTCTGGTACTTTGTAATTACATACCTAGTTGTAGGGCCTCATTATTATGTACTTTGAATTTAATTGATAAAGGTTATTGCCTGCCTGCCCTTTCTAAATGTTCTTCTGTAGTGTATTGTTTGATACAAAGATCAATAAGATATCGCAGATACCCAGCCAGTTTGTAATTACCTTTTCATGTCTAATTTTTATTGGATTTAAAGTTAGGGTTGAGGATGGCTGGTAAGTAAAAGGAAGGCAAATATGGATTTTGAAATACCATATATTCATTTGTTATTTAGCTTTGGTTGGTAAAAGTTGACTCTATGAAATTTTCAACACTTTTCACAATTATATGAAAAGTATATGTATTAATGTATAATATGTAGATGAACTCATTTGACTTTACACTTGTGCTAGTCACATGTTGTATAATGTCATTTACCCACAATATTTCTGTATCTTTTCATGGCTTCTGTTGTTAGAGTTCTTTAAGGGTTGTTTAGTGGTTTGTTTTGGGAGCCCCTCGGTGTGGATTCCTGTACGTGGTGAGGGGACCTCCCAGGGAAGGTTCTGTTCTGTCTGGTTACCTTCTCTGGGATCTAAACATTCACCCACGTGTTTGCCGTGCGTGGCGACCAGTGAAGGGGAGGAGAGGATCCTGGTGGTTGAGGGGTCCAACCCTAACACACCACTTTGGCATCGAATTCCTGCAGACGGGCGGCCTTTGGGTGGCCCCCCTTGGGTCAGTCGGCTGGTTTACTTGGGCTGGAGCCAACCAAGTACCAGTGTTGGAAGTTCTCAACGGGTGTTGTGGACATTGTACCTGATGCTGGTGTTTGGGAATAGTGCTCACGAAACCCTGGCGTTGCTGTATTGTCCTTGCATGACTTTGTAGTGCGTCCCCTTGTAGGGCTTCATGGTGGGTGGGGTCAATGGGTACCGAAATTTTTCCTCTTTCCCATGGATCCTCCAAAAAATTTAAATAAAATTGTAAAAAAACAGTCAATGGGTAAGCGACCACGTCTTGAATACTCAGAACAGCAGTCTTCAACATCAGTAACACACGTACCTCATTTTTGAATTCTTCACGAGGAGTTATTGTTGAAAGGGATTTGAAGAACGTTTCCGAGTCAGAGATTCTCGCTGGTCTCTCCACTCAAGGAGTTTCTGCAGTGAGGCGCATCTCCACTCGCAAAGATGAAGTTACACTGCCAACAAATACCCTTGTTTTAACATTTACTTCACCACGTGCACCTGCCACAATCAAGGCAGGTTATCTCATTTGCAGGGTTCGGCCATACATTCCAAACCCTCTTCGATGTTTCTAATGTCAGAGATTCGGCCACTCAAAGACATCTTGTCGTGGTTCCCTGACATGTGCTCGTTGTGGAGGCAAGGACCACGATGCCTATGACTGTGACATGAACCCACATTGCGTCAACTGCAATGGTTCTCACCCTTCCTACTTTTGTACTTGCCCAAAATGGTTGGAGGAAAAAGAGATGCAGCGTTTGAAAACGACACATAACATTAGTTATCCTGAGGCTCGGAAATTGCTGTCCACAACTCCATCTCGGACATATGCTGCTGTACTTCATTTCACAACTACAGTGGGAGTGCAGACAGATCTCTCTGTGCCTCCAATAGAGTCGTTTTAAAAACAAATGAAAAGCCTTTTGACCTCCGTGGTGAAAGAAGTTGATGAATCGACTTCCACTCCCATATTTTCCAACAAACCTCAAGATCCACGTCCTTCAGTTTCAAATACAGGCATTTCTTCTGATACATCGTTTTCTCCCACCACAAGAGACAAAACAATTGTTCGTTTGCGTCCTCAATCACTGGATTCCTCTTCCAACAACAAAAACCTGCCCACTCGACCCAGAGCAGGATCCATGGAGGTTGATAGACCTCCTCCGATTAAAGACAGTAAAGAAAAAAGACGTGGTCGTAAACCGAAGAGTTCTCCAGCCACTTCACCTACCCGTTCTTAAAAATGAGCACCTTGATACAATGGAACTGTCGAGGTTTACGTTCTAATCTAGATGATATCAAAACACTGATTGCTTCCTACCATCCTGTTTGCCTTTCTTTACAAGAAACATTTCTCAAATCTGCTGATACAATCTCCATTCGGCAGTTTTCTCTGTACAGAAATGACAGGTTGTGTGATGGTCGAGTACATGGAGGGGTGGCGCTGTTGGTTGATCAGCATGTGCCCACCCTGTCTTTGTCACTCAACACACCCTTTGAGGCCATAGCCATCCGTGTTTCCTTGGGTCATACCATCACTGTTTGTTCTCTGTACCTGTCCCCTGGAGAGACATATGATCAATCAGAACTTGATGCTCTCGTTGAACAGTTGCCATCGCCATTTCTAATCCTGGGGGATTTTAATGGACATCATCCCCTCTGGGTAAGTGCTATTATTGATAGGAGGACGATCTGTAGAGCGGATACTCTCTGATCACAATCTTTCTCTTTTCAATACTGGTTCTTCCACTTACTTTCATGCACCTAGTCAGTCCTTTACCGCTAGAGAAGGCTTACGACACAACATGGAGGTATGGCGTTTTGCGAAACCTCCATACATATGGGTTACGTGGCCATCTACCCATGTTTATTTAAAAAACTTTTAATGGATAGGAGATTCCAAGTCCGTGTGGGTTCGACACTTTCCCGTTCTTTTGTACAGGAACTTGGAGTCCCTCAAGGCTGTGTATTGAGTGTCACACTCTTCAGTATAAAGATAAATGCCATCACTGAACAATTCCCTCTCACTGTTGCGAATGGGCTGTATGTCGACGACTTTCAAATCTCATGTCAGTCGTCATTTATATATTGAGCGGAAACTACAAACTTCCCTCAATCGTGTATGTAAGTGGACTCCAAAACTGTATGTATGCACTTTTGCCGTCGACGAGGTATTCACCCTGATCCTGAACTTCATATTGGTGAAGTTTTGCTGCCAGTGGTCCTGGAGACAAAGTTCTTGGGGCTTATCTTTGATCGTAAACTGACATTTATACCACACTTAAAGGAGCTTCGGGTCAAATGCACAAGAGCACTGAACATCCTCCATGTCCTCTCTTCTACCAGTTGGGGGGCAGATCGCTGTTCAGTGTTGAAGATATATCGTGCTCTTATTAGATCGAAACTCGACTATGGATCAGTGGTCTATGGCTCTGCCAGACCCTCGGCCTTAAAGATGCTGGATCCCATTCATCACCAAGGACTTCGACTCTGCACTGGGGCTTTCCGTACCTCTCCAGTTCAAAGCATATACATCGAATCTCATGAATCTTTTCTACACCTTCGCCGTTTGCAACTATCTTTGCAGTATACTTCGAAACTTCGTTCCTTACCAAAGCATCCCATCTGGGAATGTGTTTTCCTTCTTCGGTGGGCAGTACTTTTTCAGAACAGACGATCTGTCATTGCTCCATTTGGCCTTTGCATCCGGGCACAATTGGATGAATTGGGTCTGTCCTTGGATAACATTGCATATTCCACAGGTCGTCCCATCCCACCATGGCTTATTACAGCTCCCAACTGTGACCTTTCTTTCAGTCACCTAAAAAAGGCAGATACTCCAGATTGGAAGAACCGTCTTTTATTCAATGAATATCTTTCAAACAATCATTCAGTTCCCATTGATACAGACGGTTCCAAATCAGGTAATTCAGTGGGCTCTGCTATGGTTTGCTATGGGTCAGTAGTTGCGCGCAGAATCCCCTGTACAGCTTCTGTGTTCACTGCTGAACTGTATGCCATATCTCTTACCCTGGATCATATTGCAGCTGAGCAGTACTCCAACTGCACTATTTATACTGATTCGCTTAGTTCTATACTTGCCTGGGAATCGCTACACGTTAGCTCATATCCTATTCTCGCTGATATTCGAAACCGACTGGCCCATTTCTCATTAGCAGCTACTTCAATCCAGTTTTTCTGGATACCATGCCATGTTGGTATTCGCGGGTACAAGCTTGCAGACATGGCAGCTAAATATGTCTGCTTCAGTACCATCACCCCTATGCCTATTCTATACATGGACTATGGTGTTGTGTTCAAGACGCGGCTCGGTGCCAGCTGGCAGTCCACTTGGAGTGAGCAACGCAACAACAAACTTTCCGTAAAGTTCAGAAGTTGTTCTCACTAGGCTACACATTGGTCACAGTTTTTTAACTCATCATTTTCTTTTATCTGGAACTGATGCACCAATGTGTAGTTTGTTTAACACTCAAATCATTATCAGCCACGTTTTACTTTCTTGCCATCGTTACAGTTCTCAACGTCGGCAATATCTTAAACATATTTTTTTCCCAGGGTTAGTCTGTAACATTGGACAGAGTTGTTGGTGATGGTGACTCTGTCCACCTTGACAACGTTTTTAATTTTTTAATGGCCATTAATCTTTTTAATCTCATTTAAGTGTTGCATATTTATTCATAACACCTTTTTAATTGTGGCTCCTTTTTTACAGTTTTATTCTCTCTCATTCAATTTGACATTGGACAATGGCCAGAACATTAAATAACTCGACACCAGGACTGGAAAGTCCAACTTCTGGTGACCAACGCTACTGTTTGAACTACTCGTTAGTGGTCCTGGCGAGTTGTTGTTATACCTTTGCTGCATATCATTTCACACTTTTACTACTTTACTTTTAATACTGGCCATATTGACTTATAACCCGGAACCAGGACTGGAAAGACCATCTTCAGGTGACTGACGGTGGTTTGTTTGTTTGTTTGTTTGTTTTGGAATTTCGCACAAAGCTACTCGAGGGCTATCTGTGCTAGCCGTCCCTAATTTAGCAGTGTAAGACTAGAGGGAAGGCAGCTAGTCATCACCACCCACCGCCAACTCTTGGGCTACTCTTTTACAAACGAATAGTGGGATTGACCGTCACATTATACACCCCCACGGCTGGGAGGGCGAGCATGTTTTAGCGCGACTCGGGCGCGAACCCGCGACCCTCGGATTACGAGTGCACGCCTTAACGCGCTCGGCCATGCCAGGCCTATCTGACGGTGGTTTTTATACTCACCTGTTTGTCTTCCTGGCGGGTTATGATCATTACCATTCTGCTACAGGTAGTCCTTTACAACTTTGTTGACTGGATGTCAACATTGGGTTCTGCGCCATTTTCTGTTTTAATTGCCGTTTTGCTTTTATCTTCAATTACTTTTACACATTTTACTCCATTTACTTGACTTTTATCTTTTTACTGGACATTTGGTTACTCATTATTACGATTTTGCTGAGTGTCTTTTAAAACTTTTATTCTCTTACATTTTGATAATAGCAGTTATGACACATAACCCAGTACCAGGACTGGAAAAGCCAACTTCAGGTGATTGACGGAGGTTCTTGAACTTACCTGTTAGTCTTCCTGACGGGTTATGATCATTACCATTTTGCTAGAGTAAATACTTTATAACTTTGAAGACTGGATGTCACCATTGGTTTTTACACCATTTTCTGTTTTAATTGCTGTTTTGTTTTTACCTTCATTTATTTTTACAAATTTTACTCCATTTACTTGACTTTTATCTTTTTACTGGACATTTGACTACTCATTGTTGCGATTTTGCTTTGTGTCTTTTAAAACTTCTATTCTTTTACATTTTGATACTGGTTGCTATGCCACATAACCTGGAACCAGGACTGGAAAGACCAACTTCAGGTGACTGACAGTGGGTCTTGAACTTACCTGTTAGTCTTCCTGGCAGGTTATGATCATTACCTTTTTGCTAGAGTAAATACCTTACAACTTCTTATATTCTGCCTTCTATCTGAACGTTGTAGACTAGGTGTCAACATTGGTTTTGTACTTTTTGTTTTACCTTCATTTCCATTCATATCTTTTACTACATTTACTTTATTTTTACATTTTCACCAGATGTCTGTGGCAGATAGCCTCGTTGCTTTGTGCCATAAAACACTAAATCAATCGTTTTGGGGGCACATCAGTCATGCAAATGTATGAAAGTACTGAAGTCTCTGTCTTCTCTCACTGTCATTTGTTTTTTTAATATGAGTTAGATTGCAGGTTATAATTGACTGAAGAATAATTAGCCATCTAAATATTTTGTACACACCAAACTGAGCCTTTTGTTTTTATTCACCAATGAATAAAGTTTTATGTTTCATTATGAATCTTTTGTTCTGCCCATTTATTTTATTCATTGAGGTAAATTTTACATTCCACAAACATTTCTTATTGTGCTTGTAGTTGTTGCAACTTTCTTAACTTTCCTTTCAAATGTTATCTTGAGTTTCATTATTGTGAGGTTATTCAACTGATGAAACAATGCATTTTAATTTTTATTAGTAAAAACGCAAGAAAAATATATTTACTTATTTTTACTAATTGACATGTTTAGTGTTAGTTTTGCTTTAAGTACCTAGCTTACTCATACTGAAAGTTAATGCTAATTATTAATTGTAATGGAACACTTGTAAATAATGTCACTGCAGCTGTTACATTGCTACTCGCTGATAAAAGTGTAGCAGATTAAAATTCTGTTTGTGTCAACAGTTTTACAGAAGATGAACTGTGTATTTTTGATAAGTTTACGCAAACAAGAATGATGAGTAGCATTTGAAAAAATACAAAAAATGCAAATTTCTTTACATAATGTTATTTCTATTATGTTTTAAATCGATATGGGAGAGTGGCAGTAAAGTAATAAACAACAGAAGCATAAGCATTTTGTACGTATTCACTCTTCACCCCAGGTGTTTTCAACAGTATTTATACATACTCAATTCCATCATTTCCTATCTCCTTGACTATCTCAATAATAATCTTTGATGGACCTCGTTTTTAATTTTTTTTGGTTTTTTGACCTCTGTTGTACTAATGTCCAGTACTAAGCCTACTACTGTAAATGTATTTTCCAGTTTTCTGCCTCATCTTTGGTGTTAAGTAGTTCATCATTGTACTGTTTTCATTTTTTTTTACTTTTCTTTCACCAAGACCATCCTTTCTTTGTATCTAATTACTTTGAATGCTGTAATGTCTCTCTTTGCCATTTTGTTTACTTGGCTATTTTCTGTTTTCACATTTTGGTGTTTCCATGTCATCATATAAATTTGTAATTGCCTCTTTCTTTGTGATTTCTACTGTATTCATTTCCTCCTTATTTTGCTTTTCAGTACACTATTCTTGGATAGTCATCCTCCAATATCTATGTTTTTTCAATCCTTTTTTCTTTTATTTTATGGTTTGCTGTATTCTTTCCCTCTACAACCATGCTATCTTCTGTATGAATCTACATTGTTTTGTTTTGCCACAAATGCTTTATGTCTCTTGAATCATGAACATCTTCAGTACTTTCAATAATTCTCTACATTGGACCTCTTGAATCTTTCAGTTCACTACTGCTCTTTTTTTTTCCTTCTGGCCTCCATGCCTTAATATTCTCAGTTTCTTTCCCCATTTCTTTCTTGTTGGGCCTCCTATTTGCAATATTTATTATCAGCATTCTATGTTGGTGTGTTACTGCTTCTCCTAGTATCACCTTTACATCCAACACCTTTTTTTTTCTGTCCCTCCTTTGGACTTGGATATAGTCAACCATGTCATTTCTCAAACCTGCATCCTTTTAAAGTAAAAAGTTAATTGTGGTACTCTTTAAATTTGTTGTACAATATTTATGTAGAAATGAAATGAAAGACATAAAATACAGTATCTTTTATGTAACCACATTTACGTGTAAACAAATATGTACAGATTCTCTGACATTGTACTACACAAGAAAAACTTCTTTTAACACAAAAGTATATGAAGTACAAGGATATGAATATATTAAGATAATATTTACAATAATCCTGGATCCTTTATAATTTACAGGTGCACCCTGTTACCCCCTCTCCCCCACTACAGAAGCTCATGAATGAAAAAAAGCCATGTAGGACAATAGCAAGTTTTTTCTTCATATTTGCAATATGAATATTTAAGATATTTAGCTCACTAAGAATCTCAACAAGCCCTTGTCAGCTCTTCATCCAGGCTGTGCTAGTTACTCATTTCTCTTCCTCTTGCTATCTTCTTTCTAAAATAGTTCCATCACTCATTTGGTAATACCCATTCGTTTGGCATGCAGTGAAAACACTAATGCACTACCGTTTTCAAGCTGGTAGTGGCTGGATGCAAGGCAATAATGGTTATTAATGCATATTGCATACTTTCCAATATTTCTTTCTCTCTATTTTTTAAAGACTAATTCATCCACTTCTAGTACTAAAATTGCAACAACATTAAAATTTTAATGGTGCATTATTCAAGAAGTAAGTATAGCTTATTCTAGCCCCAGTAAAACAACTTATTTAATGATACTTACTTGTGTGAAGGCAAAAACAACTTCACAAAGCAAAACACTAGAATAAAACAACTGACAAATTTTAAATGTTCTTTCTACAAGAAGGTGATTTAACAAACTGGGCTTGCATAAAACAAGAACAAATAAAAAGACCTGAGAGTATCTCTAGCAGAAAATACATACATGAAAAAAACCTGTCTCTTTTTAGGAGAGGAAAGCTAGCAATAATGCCCTTACAAAGGAACACTATTAACAAAAAAGGAAGATATAAAACTTTGAAAATATAAACCCTTAAATAACATTTAACTGCCCTTTTAAAATGGAATAGTTAATGCATAACCTCCAAAATATAGTATTAAAACAAAACATTCCAACTTAAATCTTATATTAACCTTAACCTTGATATCAAAAATACATATGTAAGAAAATGTAATATATATATACAGGAGGTGGATAAAAAAGTGACCCCCATGAAAATGTTGTTAATATGTTATATCAAGTATTAGACAAGAGAAAAATATGTAAAACTGTTTTTAGAATGCAGTTGATAAGATCTGTTGAAATATGATCTCAAATCCTAATTTTAACACTAGTTTTTGTAAACACCTGAACTATTCATTATTTTAGTTACATTTTCTTATAAAAAGTGTTGTATACCTGCTGTAGTTTCTTAGTTCTTCTGATTCCACTATCACTGGTATCAGTAACCAAAATAAACTCACAATTTTGTTGTAGATGCATTAGCAGTGGAAGTTACATTAAAGTATGCTTCTAGGAGAGAAAGGTTTGCATACACTCTTTTGACAATCTGAAATGATATCAGCTTTAGTGAGAGTAGATATTAGTGTGGCAATTTTGGAAAAATTGTTTTAAACATATAACATGTGCCCAAAAAACTTCAAACGTCTTGTCTCGTTACAGTTTGAACTTGCCTTGAACCACTGCTGTCTTTCTATGGTAAGCTTAGACGTCTTTATCCACAACATGATCATGAAAGTTCACATGTATGTACATAAATGCACACGCTCCAAATTTCAAATTTTAATCCTATCATTCTTATCTGTTGTAAACCCACAGACAGGTTCACATCAGCAGACTCAAGTGTTTAGTCAAATGTCAAGACATGATCCACATACACAAAGCATTTGTCACACTCCTGCCCTTTAAACATAAGTTCCATTAGTCTTTCCAAAGTGACAAGAGGATTATATGTGCCAAACAGCATAGCTTTAAACTCAAACAAATCATCTTATGTGTTAAAAATAATTTTGACTGTTCTTATCATCCATTTTAACTTGCTGATATCCAAATGCCAATTCTATAATGTTGAATCATTGTGCATTTTTGAATGCATCTTGAAATTTATCTGATCACAGCAACATAAAAACATCAACATGTGTCACAGTGCTCTTCAACAGAAATCAGCACAAAACCAGTTATTTTTATTTGATATGTGTGGTCACTTGCATATATGTAGGCTTTACTGCTCTCTTATCATTGTATCTCCAGCTCTGTGATTTCTAGAGTTTAAGTTGTGCCATACACAATCCATATGTGTGATAAATCTCTATCAGAAACAAAGAAAGAAAAATTCAATAATCTTTCTGAATCTTAAGTCTAAAATGCTTGCAGAAATCTACCACACAAAGAAAAAATATACTTTACATAAAGTTCTATTCTCCCATGCATTGTGACCCACCTGCCTGAGGGCCACTCTTATGTCAATAACGGGTAGGAAATATAGGGAATCCCATAGTCTGTCAATAAAACAGACCAGTATGTTCATCTATTTTAAAGGTAAACACAAATGAAAATTTGGTAACCCCTGAATAGCTAAGACACCAGAAACTTCACTGAATTTTTGTTCTAAAATTAGACCTACAACAACGAGGAAATGACAATATTTAACAACTATGTGGTTAGAAAGTGTATTATATCTACATATCTTAGTATGAGATATAAAATCAGCATACACGTGTACTCCATCTTGTACAACAAAATGGTACCTTATATAAAAATATTAAGTTTAGAAGAAAAACAATTTCTATAAAATAGATCATATTAGTTGTACTCTAATAATAAATTTTAAGGAAAGAAGACAAATATTGGAGAAAGAAACGGAAGATGGGTAGAATCCTATATCTCACATTATAAAGGTCAATCCCATATGAAGTAGCTGAAATAGAAATAGCACATGCATGTTTTAGAAAAAGTTAAGCACATTCATACTTTTAGTGAACTTATTCCTCATAAATGTTTTAAAGGACAAAAATGTGTATGATGAGAAATCTAATGTATAATTCACTGTTTTATGAAAGCTAGGACAACAAAAACATTAACAAAGGAAATAACTCAGATCATTACCAGCGTCTCTAATTGTGTAACTGTGTGAAAATCGACCTTGATAGCTTTGGTCGGCTCCAAAATGACGACTAAACATTTTATGTGCTTAAGATTAAGAACTGTTACTATTGGATAGATAAAATACAACTAGATGTTTTTTCACATGGTCCCCAAAAGCATTTGTTTCAAGAGTACATAAAACCAAAATTAAAAGAAACAAATATTTATATTTCTTGTTTTTGAAGTTCATATGTCATGCTGTGTTGTAGACCATACTATCTATAATTCTTCCCGTGATTTATGATATGTGCATGTTTTACTGACAATATGACAGCATGCAATGTAAAGCATCCATTATGTAATGTCATTTTACTGTCTATTGAATGGCTGACAGACAACACATTTCTGTACAATGATTCAAGTGGTGAGAACAAGTGATATTTCTAACTGGCGTCTGGACCTCTTTCGGAAAAATTAAATTACCTTTCACTATCATTTGACATGTTGACGCTACTACTGGGAAAAAGTAAAAAAATAAATAATTGAAAAGGTCGTATTCTTTGACATTAAGCTTTAGTACAACGCTCTTATTGTTTTACCAACTTTTCGGCAAAAATACTGTGGCTTAGGATGTTGATGAATGCCTTCAAATAATAGTAACGACATTGAAGTTGGTTAGTTAGTTTGTTAGAGTCGAAACTTATCACTTATGTATATCATTTTTAACCCCTCCTTCCGCCCAGTAGCACAGCAGTATGTCTGTGGACTTACACTGCTAGAGACCAGGTTTCGATACCTGTGGCGGGGAGAGCACGGATAGCCCTTTGTGTAGGTTTGTGCTTAATAAGAAATAACAACAACCATCATCTTTTGTCCATGAGACACAATTTACTGATAAATATTGAAAACTTGTTTTTCCTACTTGAATAAGTCAGAGCGTATTGACTCTAGTTTTAATCACTTTTTCAGTAGGATGAGCAATCGCAGACAATTTCATGGAAAACATTTGCTCAATGAGTGAACTTATGTAAGCAATGCCACAGTAGAATATTTTCATTTCTATACTCAAGAAGAGAAAAAATCAATAACTATTCAAAAACATTTTACATATTTTAAAATAATTCAATTTACATCGCTATATTGCCATATTAATAAAAAAATGCCTCCATTTTACTCCCATGTTACAGATAAGTGGGCTGTGACCTATAAACTTATAGATCGTCTGCTTGGCTAGAATTAGGCTACATGAATACGAATTTCTTACAATGGAAATTAATTACACACATAAATACAACGCAGAAATACATGTTATCTGCATACAGGTTCTCCCTAAAATGTTATGATAAGGAAAAAAATTACAAGAGGTAAGAGTTAGTGTATCAACTTTTAGGTTGAAGGTTCAGGGGGAGGAAGTTAAAACGACTTCATAATGTCACCAATGTATGATGGACATCTAATAATAGGTTTCCATGGCCCGAATTTGGTATCAGATTTTATGTTTCTACCCCTTTGAGATCCCTCGGGGCCATATTTGAAACTATATTCATATAAACACTCACAAGCAAGTGGGACCAATTCTGAAATATCCTGAAACTTTATAAACGATGATTGGGAAAATACTCTAACAACAAAAATGTATAGCTGTTGCATTCTCTTCTAGAACAACAGCTCGTGAACAACCCCCGCTAGTACAGCGATAGGTCTACAGATTTACAACGCTAAAATCAGGGGCTCGATTCCCCTCGGTGGGCTGGGCAGATAGCCCAGTATGGCTTTGCTATAAGAAAACACATACACAGCTTATGAATTTTGATATATTTATATTCAGAGTAATTATTACAGTATATAATTAAATGTTGCTAGAATTCACTTTTTATTTTAAATTTCTAAAAAGTGGTATGTTTCTTTTGCAAACATTCGATGACATGTTTATACATTATCTTAGAATTTGAACATAAATATTTCGCTACTTTAAATTGAAGTTTCTCATTTTTACTCATTAAAATTTTGTTCGCAATTGTATGAACATATTTTATAATACCATGAAAACAGTGCTTGAATTTAATTAATCAATAACATAGGCCTGCAAATTTAACCATCATAAAAGTTATTTTGGTTTCAATAACGGATTTTCCGTCTATAATTCAACTACCCAGATTTTGAAAATAATATTTATTTTTTCTATCATGTAGGTTTTTTTTTTTTTCAAATTGGGAGTCAAAATCTTACTTAGATCAAAATATTATTTCGTTTATTGCAATAAACATTTATTATTATTATGTTTGTTATATCCAAGTTGAAGAACAATCGATAGGACTCAAATCGCGATTGGTCTACCAAATCCAAGAAAGTATACTAGAGAAAAGTATGTTATTTAGTGAATAGCAACGAGAAAATGTGCATTTTATGTTAGAAAATAAATTACATGAAAAGAACAAATAGCTACAAACTATTTATTTCAGCTGTTGAGCTTAGGACAGGTAATAAGAATTTGGATCAAAGAATTAATTCTGTCACCTCGTGGGATACCGTGACAGCTAAAGTTCGTTACCACAAAATGTATTACAGGGACTATAATCGTTAAAAATCACGAATGTAATGCACAACAAAAGACAAAGGTGGTAGCATCATCAGAAGGTTGAAAAGTTAGCCTTATTATATTCTTTAATAACATACAGTATGATTTGTTTTGCTACCCATGTATTGTTCCCCTCTTTAAACTGACCATCCAACTCGTTTTATTTTTAAAAGGGAATGGCTGTTGTTGTTGTTGTTGTTTTGAATTAAGCACAAAGCTACACAATGGGCTATCTGTGCTCTGCCCACCACGGGTATCGAAACCCGGATTTTAGCGTGTAAGTCCGCAGACATACCGCTGAGCCACTGGGGGGCAAAGGGAATGGCATAGATGAGGTTAGACATGGAACAAAAATCAGCTTGTTCGAAATCTTGATATGTAGTTTGGAGATTCTTTATATTTCTTTCCACTTTGACGTTTAGTGTTCATTAGACCAGACAATTTTAGCTGTCTTTATTAATTATATCATTTTGAAAGACAAACTCGACACTTACGATGAACACCAAATATTTGAATTCCAAATCAAACAAGTGGCTAAACGCCTATGTGAACAAAATTAAACAAGGAACCTATAATTATTCCTAGCCTCTCTATACCGAAGATTTAAATAAAACCTACCTCTCCTTGTCTGACTGTTTGACTTATTTGGTGTTCTGCAACAACCACCTGCTCACTGTAGCTGTCTCACGTCGTCTTTTGCCCTAAACATCATAAGTGCTGTTAAAACTGGTAAAATTTTACCCTGAAGCACATGTTGCTTCACTGAGCCATCAAAACTTTGACTGATAACGTTTAACTGATCAAAAGTACGAATAGACTTGGCTATGGTTGTTTATACTTTAGCTTGGGGGAAATTGACATCTTATTCTGTATGGGTAAACTTCAAACCATATTCCCTTTCTGATGAGTATTATTATGTTATATATTACAATTTCAAATGGTCTAAAACTGACTTAAATTATAATTTAGATTTAGAAGTTAATAAATGTTGATACGTATGCAGTTTTTGCCAACAAGATTGACACACACGTTTTTTTTTTTAATGCGAATATATTTCAATATACAAAGAATAATATAATTTACAATAATTTGTTCTAACAATAATGATCAATGTTCAAAACATTTACTAACTTACAAATAATATCAAGTCTTCTTTCCGATCTGGAACTTGTTACCAACGGTTCACGATGAACGAGTTAATTCTGAGTTGATGTAGGTACAATTAATTTAACAGGAAGCTAGATAGCTCTGTGTTCTTCGCTCTTCGCATGCCTAGGTTTATCACTGCTGAAGTTATGTAATGTCTTTATTAAAATACTAATGTCCGATGAGAATCCGCTGACGTTAAATGGTTTGTAATGTTCGAAATATATAAACGTTCTAAATGAAATATCTGAAGCTCGCCATTAATAACTGTTAATCGCAATCATAGTTTCCGACGTTTATGATATACCAGTTATAATAAACCAGTAATATATACTGTCTCTTGCCGTGTCCTGTTGGTTATATACATTTATAGGCGTGAAGACAGCTTCTCGAAAGCTTAGTTTATGCAACAATATGAATAATACACCAGTTTTTACGTAAACATATATATTGTTGATTCTCACACTCGACAATCTTCTACAACTTAACTGAATAGGTTGGAATTTCGAAATACAGATGTAACAATATTAAGTTATGTTCGTTTATAAATATAAATTTCACTGAAACAAACTTCAATATTAAAATAGATATATGATACTAAATCCATCACACTATACATCAAGCCATCCATACAGTACCCTTATTAAACATTTTTGACAGACAGGTGGAAGTTTTAAGTTGGGCAGTCACATCATGTCGTTGGTATACTTCTCTAACCAATCTATTCAACTTGTGCTCCACCAAAGCCAAACGTAAAACCTAGTGAGAAGAACAAAATGCAAACAACCAAACTACTGGACATGCATCTTCCACTCCATGCAGTTGGTAAAAAGAACAACTTACCATCGACAGTACCACCTGATGTTATTGAAACATTAAAATTTGCAGCATTGAGTGCACGTCAACAGAACATCCTATGGGTTGTGACTCGTGCACATGATTCAGCTGACCAAACAATAAGTTCATAAATAGGATTTCGCATTGAAACAGGAAATCACAAAGCAATTACAGAGGACATGCTGATTATATAAATGCACCTACCATATTGTTGCTTGCTGTGTATATAGTGAAACATTCTCTTTCTATTCAGTCATCACTACATCTCGACCACATTGCCATAGTACTTGATCAGACATTGCTTGTCAAAGTGATACATGTTACTTGGAAAAGTTTGGAAGCATAGTGCTGAAGATGGACAATTTTCACACAGTTTGTAACTTGATATCAATGACAGGGAGAATGTCTGGTGATGCCAGGCTCCAAGATTAAGGGTCATTGCTGAATGGTTGACCATCAAATTGCTTAAAGGTAAATAGCACAATAGAGCAATGTGTCTTTATAAACTTAAGTATGAAACATTGACAAGAATAGCCTGGAAACGTTTTGAAGACTGGCTTGAATTCATAAAACCACGAGGAGTATCAGCCAGTCATTACATAAATTAATCATGTAGTATATAACATTTGGCGTTATTCATGTAACACACAATGCTGCTATGACCAATGAATCTTGAGAAAATATTTGGAAATTTTGCATTATGAATGAAATCCACTGTTATTGCTTTGGATGATATATATATTGCAGTGATCGAAGTTTTCCTGGAACTTTTTCAAGTCAATGGTGATGGACCTCATGTTTGCCATGCGACATCTTGTTTTAGGCTTTTGTTCTTCAATTATCACAGATAAACCATTTTTGCAAGGCAAGTCTAATTTCAAATATATTTTGTTAAAGTTACCACAGATATGAAGTAACTCGCGTTGTTAGCGATTTCTAGACATTTCTAGTATATTTTCAGACACTTCACATATATGGTTAACCAAAAATCATAGTGCCGTTCAGTCCGTTCAGTTCTGTTTAGTTGTCAACTCCAAAATTTTCATATATTATTGCAAGTATAACTATCTGAAGTTTTCTTCAACGAAAGTAAAACTAAAAATATCGTTAGTGACGTAGAGGCATAATACATTTTTAATTGACCATGCCCTCTGTTGAGGAGTGCAGTTATGCCTATTCAAAATTCAAAAGTACAACTTTTCCCGCAAACCAAAGAAATACAGTTAAGCTCCTTAAAGCCCCCCAGTGGCACAGCGGTATGTCTGAGGACTTACACACTAAAAACCGGGTTTCGATACCCGTGGTGGGCAGAGCACAGATAGCCCATTGTGTAGCTTTGCGCTTAATTCAAAACAAACAAAAGCTCCTTAAAAATTAGACACAATGCCATTATACTGTTTTCACGCCTAAATTAATTAAACTTACTGGATGGACAATTAAAAATAACTTATAGATCTGTTTAAGTCACAATATTACAAGTACAACAAAACATTTGAAACTAGTGTGATCTCAGCACCATTTTTGTTTGTCGGAGTGAGTGTGTAAGGCATCAAGTGGCAAGTATAAAAGCAAAAGCTTGTACACCAAGCTGGTTAACAACTGTATTAATAACTTTTCTAATGACGGTTTTGGTTTTGTTTGTTTGAAATTAAGCACAAAGCAACATAATTGGCTATTTATACTCTGGCCACCACGGGTATCGAAACCTGGTTTTTAGCAATGTGAGTCCCCAGACATACCGCTTTATCACTAGGGGGTTTTTGAATTTTGATTCTTTTATTCCGAACTATACATATGTTATTGGACTTATAAAATACAGCTGTCATATTATACTTCAAATGCTTATGTGACATCCTTTTCGTGGGAAGATTTCAAATGTGTATTATATATTTAATTTTCCAAGATTACAAGTACATTTCACCGATTGCAAGTTGTATAACACCCCATTATATAGTACAGTGTAATTATATTAATAACTGGTAATACAACTAAAATATGATACTCTATAACTCGAGCATTTTCAAAAGGTGGACCTTTCTTTTTCAGAGGCAAGCTATGTGTTAAATATATTCCTTGAACCTGTGTGTTTTTATACTAATTTTTGTTGTATTTACCATTTTCAGTATTTCATTATTTTGTTTGCTTGTTCACACTTTTCGAAAATGTTACACAAGGACTATATGCGTACACTGCCCCTAATTCTGAACCGATGGACTAAAGGGAAGGCAGCTGATCAACACACCAATTTACCAGCTACTGTCAATTTAGTTGCATTTTACTGTCACTTTTGCATAGTATCTATGGTCCCAATATGAGGATCGTGTTTTTACGGCAGCGTGTTGCGAATAATAAATCCACTGATCGAGGTTATCATAATGGACAAAATCCTACTTATACACCGCACACGCTATCTCTTATTTATAGATAATTTCGATTTATAGACAGGCATATACCCAAACAGATAAGTGCCACAATTGGTAAACGCTAAAATGCGGGGGTCGATTCTTAGTGGTTGAGAAAGCGCAGAAAATTAATTCTATAAGTTTAGGCTAAACCAAATAAACAAACTAAATAGGTAGATAAGTGTCTTTTAAATTAGTAAAGTACTAAATACAACCACAAACAGTTTCTTAAAACTATGTTAAACTTTAAAAAGTATAATTATAATTTTCAGAAAACTATTTTTTTATAGTGGCAAAGTTTCACTTAATTTAGTGAAAAACTAGAGGAGAGGCATCTAGTCAACACTCCCTCTGCCAGTTTTTGGGCTTTTCTTTTATCAAGAAAGGTGAGATTTACCGTAACTTTATAACGCCCCACAGCTGAAAGAGTGAGAATGTTCAGCGACGGTAATTCGAGCCCGCGACGCAGAAGTTGCGAGTCTAATGTCATAATCTAGCAGAGGTATATCAGTTGATTTATTAGTCAACGTCAAATAGTTGTGTTATGTGAAAAGTTGTTCTATTTATAAGTTTTAACTATATATATGCTATATACCATATTTCTTATTAAATACTAAAAGCTTGTTGTTGTTTTAAATTAAGCACAAAGCTACACGATGGGCTATCTGTGCTCTGTCCACCACGGGTATCGAAACCCGGATTTTAGCGTGTAAGTCCAGAGACATACCGCTGAGCCACAGTACTAAAAGTATAGAAGTACTTTGTTATTGTCTTAGTACCTACCGTCAGGATTTTTTTTTCATTGCCTCAAACTCTTAATCTATCTATACAGGCTTATTTCTGTATCCTTATCTCTTGATTGTGAATTTTTATCGTGTCAGTAATCCCTCTCTTTAATTGTTTTTTTAACATTAACTAACTTTTCAACATTAGTGCCTACTTTCATGACACAGTCAGAGACTATTGGGAATAACCAACTTTACACCACTAATTTAGGTTTAATTGGAAGTTTTCGTCAGTTTGTTTATATGTCATCGAGTAGCAACCATATACATTACAACATTTATAAAGAAAGAAGCGTGTATACCTGTCCCCTTTATTATGCTCTATTATGATTAAGTTACATCTGATGTAATGTTTGTTGTAAGATACCATTGAAAGTGTCAGGATTTATTAGAGAAAAGAATTGGGTTCAGTGTTGAACATTTGTCTCCCACACGTGTTTTGTTTATCCATTTCGTGCGTGCTGTCATGGTAACGAGCTTTTATTACTTTATCGTGTAGTCAAGGTTCAGCAAATATTCAAGTTTCATTTTAGAGGAATGGTAAAATGAGTTAGTCCATACTGCAAGTGAAGACAACTCCAACCTATAGTAAACTTATTTAGTAACCTGTGCTTACAGCATAAAAGATAGACAGCTCACCTATGATATGTAAATAGCAATCGTATAAAACAGAACTGGTGAGTTTGTTGATTTATATACTTAGTTATTAAATATTTGGGTTAATATGAAACTGAATATTATACAGCCTATATCATTGATATAACATGAAACTGGTTTACAAAATGTCATAAATTACCAAGTTTCAAATACTCTACTTAACTATTTTGTATGTAACTAAAATTTCAGTTGGACTTTAATGAGATTTAGTACTTTTATTTCGCAAGTGAAATGGGTATTATCTCTTATCCATTCAGTTCTTTTATCAAGCTTTAAATACTATCCTGTATAACTCCTACAGTTTTTTTTATCAAGCTATAAATACTATCCTGTACAACCCCTTCAGTTCTTTTACCAAACTTCAGTACTATCCTGTACAACCCTTCAGTTCTTTTATCAAGATTTAAATACTATCCTGTACAAAGCGTTTGGCTCCTTTATATCTCGTGAAATGTCGAGACCCTACGATTTGAACATATTTAATACTAAAAGTTATCCATGTTAATGTGTATAGCACATATAAATTACTTATTAAAATGATTAAACTACATGAAATACTGAGTGTGGACATATGCTAACTAATTTACACTCTTGCTAACAGTATTATACATACCTATATTTTAATTTTCGCGTACTCGAGTAATTCGCAAAATGTAAAACGACGTTCAAACATTTTATTACTGCTTAAGACAATTTTAACCTGAAGTAATTATAGCTAAAAATATTGAAACCTGTTTCGAAGTTAATTTTTATCTATTAAATAATGATCATTATACATGTAAGGCTAAATATAATATGAACTTAAATACATATATATATAGACACACATTACATTTATTAACAGAAATAAAATAGACTGTTCAATTGAAATAGGAAATCTGTGTATGTAATATATATACACATAACACAAAAATGCAGTGTCGTCAACAATGAGTTTTTTTCTTGAAATCTTTAATGTTATATTTTCATCAGGCATATATATATATATATATAATATGTATAACATTTCACGTAAAGAAGTCATACTTACTAATAGTTTTTGTGGTTTGTCTTCCAGTAGTTCAGAGGTAATTATACGGACTTAAAATGCTAAAATTCGAGGTTCGTTTCTCAACAGTAGATAGAATGCAGATAGCTAACTGTATAGCTTTGGGCTAAAAAACAATCCCATGGTTTAACAAACATATCTGAACCAAAATTTAGAAATTTATGTTTTCATGTTTTATACCCTTACGTTTTTTAATGTAGTTTGTTGTACAGTATTTTTATTAATAATAATTTCTTAATTCTAGAAAAACCTACAAAATTGCCATTCACTAAACATTCATTAAATAAGATTGCTTGCCACATAGAAAGCTGTGACACCCTTCTTTCTTCTAACTAAAATAATTAAAACATTATAATGTTTACCCGACGCTTCTTGTCACTGTAATAGCAATAAAATCTTTGAACAAAATCTATATAGTCCATGTTTGAGTATCTATGTGAATTTAAAGTTGTAAATGAAGTGTTCTAATTATAATACAAGCAAGGCGATGACATTCTAACCTTCTGTGGACAACGTATCTTTAAAGCAAAGTATTAAAAAAAAACAAATAAAATGTTGGCCCCATATGATCAATCAATTGTTAGTTCAAGTTTAACAGTATTGATTTAGTTTGCCATTTTATAATTAACTAATAGACACTTTTTTAATTTTATTAAATCAACTTATAACTTTCTAATAATTTTTTTCTTCAGAATAACAGCACGATAAAGTCCTGGCAATTTGTTATGTACCTTTTACCCTTTGAGGACCGTTATCAACACGTAGAGATCATAAAGTGCCTTCAACATAAGTCCAGTTAGTTAGTACATTGTGTTTGTGTGTGTGCTTAAGAACTGTAGACAGAATGGGTTGTGGATCTTCCCAGACAGTAGAAATAGACCCATCGACCTCTCCTACAGAGCCCCCTGCCATACCGAAAGAACCAGGTATGTAATATTTTGAACATTTCATTGTATTTATGTGATACTAGATTTTTGTATTTTGTATTAATGGAAAAGTTACCAAGTCCGTTCCATAGTTTTGAAGTACGACCCTAAAGGGAATGCACCCAGTCAGCAGCACATTATCATACACCATCCACGCTAAAAACTTGACTGTCACTTTCATAATTTATTTACATCATAATGTGCAGAAATATATTTGATACGCACACAATCGAACTTGGCTTGCCAGTTACGAAATTTACAGCTCTATCAAAGAGTCAACCAGTGCCATATATTAATAGAAGACAAAAGTTTGCTTTAAATTGACAGACCAGAGAATGTTTTTCGGTATTGATGTCTATAACTTCTTAAACACAACTTCACGGTAAATCTAGCGGGAAGGATAAAGCCAACCCACTGCAAACCCCAATTAAATGGTAGAATTGGCTGCCACATTACAATATTTTCATCGATGAAAGGGCAAGAATGTTCAGTGATGGGATTTGAACCTCCCACTACATTGTGGGAGTCAAGCGTCCTAACCACAAAGCCATTCAAACATTCAGAATAGTCTCTAGAAAATAAGATATAAATCACACTTTTATGATTTCGACAAGTTGCTTTAAGTTATACACTACTTTTTCACCTTATTTATGACACGTATTTTACACGTCTTCAGGGTTTCATTTAGGGCTAACTTGAGTTCAAACTAGTCTTTTTAAACAAATCTGTAATGTTTTTTACGGTTTATAATTTTGTTGTTCACTTTTCTTAATCTGAAACAAAGAAATTAAGCAACTTTTTTATGAATATGTATAATTTTGATAATTTAGTGTGTAATCTTGAAATTACAGCAGAGAATGCACATAAGTGGTTCAACAACTGTCGGAATGTTTTTCAAGAAAAATGGGTGGCGTGTCGGACTGTTAGTCTCAGGATCCATGATTTATGTCCATTGCGCAAATTAACAATAACAATTAAAGAACACGTTCTACACTTTATCAAATTGTGGGTATTCAAAGCGCTACCAGTTGAGTATGAACTCCTTAAAATTATCGCTCCCGGCGGCTCAGAGGTGAATTTGAGGGTTAACAAATAAATTAGTAGTCTTATCCCTATGGAGGAAGCAGTATATATAACCCAACGTGCAGTTTTAACTAAAACAAAAAGCATTAAAACGAGATTTATTGATTTGTTTATCACCAATTTATAGTGAAATAAGCAAAATGAGTTTTTAAACTCTTCTAAGTTTAGCAAATTTATGAAGATTGTAAATCTATAGTTTATAATTTTGTTATTATTTATGGAACAGGAGAAGTGGGATAACGTTGTTTAGTGAGTATTTACGTGATGTTTGTTATGAATAAAAGTGAAAAAGAATGTAATAATATGCCAACTACACTATATATCTGCTATATCTAGTACTGACGAGACCTTTCGTCAAATACCAGGGCTCACGAGTTTGGCTACGAGACAGCAGACATTAATAATGGTCAAAAAATTCATGTCGATTATACGATTCTAGGAACGTATATCGAACAAGTAACGACTACAAGGGATTGTTGAGAGTTGTGTGAACTACGTTACTGGGAAACAGCATTGATTAAAATGCTAGTTTTAGTGACACGCTTTCCGAGAAGGGTAACAAGTGTGTGATTGGATAGTCCTCTGGTGTTTGCTAGTTCTCATTATATAATAGTCATCACGTTCTCAAAATGTTATTGTAAATCTTCTTCAAAACGAAACCAAATTAAAATTATTTACTTCCAGACGCTCTATCAATATGAAAAAAAAAAATCGCTCTGAATATATAAAGGTCTCCGAAAATTGTACTAGCGTTTTCGAATACTTATTTAATATAATTTTGAGACATTATATATACAATGACGCCAACTTTTGAAGGCTGCCACACTTTTGATGTTCACTTTGTCTTTACTTGCACATAAAATTAGCAGAAATTCACAAGGCAGAGAGGTTCGTAATGTTGTATTTATCATTTTTTAATATGATAACTTTTGAAAAACCGCTAATAAAAGGTCATGGGTAACGTACTTACGAAAGGTTAATATGAGATAAATGGATTTCCAACAGATAAATGTGTTGGTTTATAACTGTAACTGAAAGTCACGTCATTCAAAGGTATTAGATACCTAAATTAATAGTATTTTATAAGAATAAAGGGCCCGGCATGGCCAGGTGGTTAGGGCGCTCGACTCGTAACCTGAGAGTCGCAGATTCAAATTCCCGTCACACCAAACATGCTCTTCATTTCAGCCTTGGAAGTGTTATAATGTAACCGTCAATCCCATTATTCGTTGGTATAAGAGTAGGTCAAGAATTGGCGGTGGGTGGTGATGACTAGCTGCCTTCTCAGTAGTCTTGCATTGCTAAATTAGGGACGACTAGCGCAGATAGCCCTCGTGTAACTTTGCGCGAAATTCAAAACAAACCATAAGAACAAAGCTTGTGGTTCATTGCTTCCCCATTGTTTACGAAGTTCAGTTGAATTCACACGAATACACTGTGATGCCAAAATCCGCCACAACACATGTACGCATGCGTGATATATAGGCAACAAGTCTGTCAAATCTCTCATACCTATAAGTTACATATATATATATATATAGATATAGATATATAGAACACATATTTTAGGAATTATTGTTTTTCTTCCATTATTATAGAAGTTTGGTATCGTGTATTTAATTTTGTAAGGGTAATTTTGTTCATATACTTTATTTAATTGGTAAATAATATAGCTACTTTCACTCAATTTCAACTGAAAAGTATCAGTTTAAATATACTGTTATAACAATGGCTATTATATTTGTTTATTAAGTAAAAAGCAGATCAATGAAAATATATTTAAGTCATTTAATACATATTGTACGACTTAATTGTCTGAGAAATTTTAAAAACTTTTATAGATTTTTCAGAAACATTAAGGATACCATATGAACGTAATTTTACTTATAAATTTATTTAAATTTTCAGTCATCCTATTTAAATCCCGTAATCATGTTAAGAAGATTTTGGAAAATAATAAAAAAAAGAGAAAATCATGAAATATAAACCTAGACAAGTTACTATAAATGTTATAGTGTTGTACCAAAGCTATTTTGGCTTTAAGTTATAAATTGTGGTTTAAATAATTCAAAGCACAGTCAATGTAATGTATTATAAATTTATTAATTTTTTTACTAATGTAATCCTGTAAATCTGTTACCGTCCTGCGTTACAAACTTCATTACCTAAACTAAACTTATTAAAGGAAATGGTGACAGCTTATACCCCAAGAGATTTATTATTTATCTTCAAAATTAATATTTCTTTATAAGAATTTCCTATCTGTAATTTTAAATACGTTAGAAACCTGACTCACTTATTAGCGTTTTGTAGATGGTTGAGTTTGTTAAACTTTCCCACACTAACACTATCATTAAAATCCACAGCTATCTCTTGCTACTAAAAATACGTTAAAAGTACATAGCTTACAATGACATCATATATAATGATCAGCTTATTAATTACTTTAAGGACGTTTATGACAACTTGAATACTGAATGATGTGCAATATACAAGTTCTTGGTTCAGGTTTTCCACGTTACTCTTAAATATTTCAGGCTTGGAATGAAAAAAAAAGTTGTGACAAAATCATGGACACATTAACAAGTACACTGGTTCTTCGGTTCTCGAACGACTCCCTTGAAAAAAATGTCTTGGTTGTCAAACATAAACTCGGTTCCCGAACCAAGCTGTCGTGGTCCGAACTCTCAAAATAATTCGACTGATGACTAAAACATTTTACCTGCACCTGTTACTCAGTCCACACCCCCACTAAAATCTGCTGTAAACGTTCTTTTTCTTTGTTTTTTCTCTAAATATTCTGATTAAATAAGCCACCATGGGGTCAAAGAAAGATAATGAAAGCAGCAAACCAAACAGAAAAGTTGTTAGAGGCACAATAGAGGTGAAAAAAGATCTCATAGTGAAGTATAAGAGTGTTGTTCGCATGACTGACCTTGCTACACAGTTTGGTATGGCGAAGTCTACAGTCTGCACCATACTGAAAAATAAAGAGGTCATCAAAGGAGCTAATGTTGCAAAATAAGTGACAGTGCTTACGAAACAAAGATCACAAACAATGGAAGAGGTAGGAAAACTGTTGTTTTGAATAAACGATAAACAGTTAACTGGTGATAACATTTCTGAGACCATCATCTGTGAGAAAGCAAAGCAGTTGCATGCTGACCTCCTAAAAAACACCTCTGGAACGAGTGTTGATACAAGTAATGCCTTTAAGGCTAGTAGGGGATGGTTTGAAAAATTTAGGAAGAGAAGTGGTATACATAGTGTGGTGAGATATGGGGAGGGTGCCAGACAGAAACAAACCTCATTAAACAAGTTTTTAGTGAGAAATAAGTCCTGTGAGTCTCAAGCAGGTTGTCGCGGTGCAAAGAAACAGACAAGAGAAAGAACCCCAGAAGGAGAGTTACCTGACGTTTTAATGGAAGGTGACTCCCCTTCCAAACAATAATAACCCTCCTTCTCTCCACGTTTCTCACCACCTTTCACCTACGCCATCAGCTCTCCTCAGCAAGGGTAAAATGCAGTTAAATTTTCATTTATTGTTTTTTTATTGTGTTTATAGTTTTTATTGTTGACTTTATGTATGCAAGTATTATGATACTGGTATAAATAAGCAATATTTTTACTTAAAATGCTTCATAATGCGTAATTTTTGGATGTCTGTAACAGATTAATTTAATTTACAGTATTTCTTATGGGAAAAATTGATTCGGTTTTCGAACAGCCTTCTAGAACGGATTAAGTTCGAGAACCGAGGTACCACTGTGTATATAGCACAAACAAAACAACATAGAATTATTAATTAACTACTTAGTATAATAAAAGTGAAAAATATAATTTTCAAGGAATTACAGCTTTACATTTTACTTCTATTTTAGAATAATTAGATTTTGAATTGTAAAACGCATAATTATGAAGTGAAAATAAGAATAGTAAAACGTCAGTCAAAGCAATAGTATATGCAAAGTGAAAAGAAAATATAACAGATAATTACAGTTGTATACCAGTCTTAGGTTCGGAAATTCATAATTTTGAGTGGTAATACTTCTTACTAACATCGAGTAATACACTGGCTGGGCAAGGGATAAAAGTAATAACACACAATGAAAAAGAAATATATAAACATTAGTATAAATTACATGTCGAACGTATTGATACCACTATAAAAAATTAGTAAGCCTATTAGTACTAAATTATACAAAGCTGTTCGTATTAATAACAACCCTCTTGGCCCGGTATGGCTTAGCGTGTTAAGGCGTTCGACTCATAATCCGAGGGTCGCGGGTTCGAATCCTGGTTGCACCAAACATGCTCGCCCTCCTAGCTGAGGGGGCGTCATAATGTTACGGTCAATCCCACTATTTGTTGGTAAAAGAGTAGCCCAAGAGTTGGCAGTTGGTGGTGATGACTAGCTGACTTCCCTCTAGTCTTACACTGCTTAATTCAAAATCAAGCATACAAAGAACCCTCTTAGTCTTATGTAAGTACGTCTTAGGGCGATATCTTCCATAAGAATTTCATTCTAAGCATAATATCACCATTAGAAAAAAAAAGGGCTAATTAAATATCATTATTGATAAATAACCCATTGTTTAAACTGGCATTTTACAAATGAATATCTTATTACATGTTCAGTATTAAAACCACATAAATTATCTGTTCAGTAAGGTTTAAAAATAGCACATTTTGTAAACAACACAAAGAAGCAAGCTGTTTATTTTACATTAATAGTATTTACAAACTATATTTGTTCCAAAAGTGAAATGAGCAATATTAGCAAAAAACGGATACATAGTGAAGTAGCATATAAAGATACAATGGGATGAAATTTAGATGGGATGTTATATGGCAAAGCTGCAAAATTCTATCCTCTGGACGAAATATGGATAGGAGATGATATCTTGTAATACTTTAAGTAGCAAGCATCTGCGAAGAATGGCTTTCAGAGATTCTCCGCTGCATTGGATATTAGCTTTGAAATCATGATCAAGGCAGGCCACAACAAAAGTATGTTAGAGCTGCATAAGGATACTTGAAGGATACATGACCGTATGGAATTGTTACAGCAATATTTGCTAAAAGTAGTGCTCATAGTGCCACGGTTTGCATCTGCGGCGTCGTGTCACTACAGTAGCTTATAAAAATGATTCAAATAAATAAAGATTGCTATTTGTATTACATACGAACATTATATATATATTGTTTAGTTATGTTATCTGCCTGTTTTGTTTTTTTTGCATTTATCCCTCTGTTTCTCTTTAAAGTGTTAACATTCAATATATTATTTTTATCATAATAATTTCCAGTACTTCTATTTATTTTCTAGTTCCTCCACCACTATCGTTTGAAATTCCTTTAGAAGAAAATAATATCGTCAAAAAACATCCGCCTAAACGTATAAAGGTAAAGAACTGCAACTGTATGGTGTTGTATTAATTGTATACACATTAAGATAACTTTAAAATCATAGTAATCAATGTTGTTTATGGTAGATTTCTTCAGTATTGGTTGATAGGAGAAAAGTTGAAAACGAGCAAAAGTTATTTGAGTCCGCAAAACGACAAACTGAATAAAAACACAGTTGTTTCAGCTTGACTCTGCTATTCCCAGTTGACTAATACATGACTGGTTTAACCTGACTCTCTAAACTCAGGCTACCTAGTACGTGATTGTTCTAATTTGGCTCTGTTATACTCAGCTAATTACTAAATTACTGTTCTAACCAGACTTTGTTATCCTCAGCTAACTACTACACGGTTGTTCTAACCTGACTTTGTCATCCTCAGTTAACTACGAAACGGTTGTTCTAACCTGACTTTGTTATCCTCAGCTAACTACGAAACGGTTGTTCTAACCTGACTTTGTTATCCTCAGTTAACTACGAAACGGTTGTTCTAACCTGACTTTGTTATCCTCAGGTAACTACGAAACGGTTGTTCTAACCTGACTTTGTTATCCTCAGCTAACTACGAAACGGTTGTTCTAACCTGACTTTGTTATCCTCAGCTGACTACTACACGGTTGTTCTAACCTGACTTTGTTATTCTCAGCTGATTAGTACATGATTGTTTTTCATAACCCTCTCAAGTTATTTTGTATATATCCTGTTAAGGTTTTTTTGTTGAATGTATACTGTATTTATGTATTTGTATAAGCATTTTGTGGTCCTTAAAATTAAAATTCTATTCAGTTCTATACGATTTCCTGGTCGCTCAGTGGTAAGTTTGAAGACTTATAAAACTAAAATTCTCATGGGTACAGTAAAGATGTTGCGTATTTCTGTGCTTAATAACAAACAAATAAACAATTGGATTATTTGGTTTGTTTGTTTTAGCGCAAAGCCGTATTGGACTATCTTCTGTGTCCACAACTGGGAATCGAACCCTGGATTTTAGCGTTGTAAGTCCGTAAATTTATACCTGACACAACGGAGGACAAACATTTGTATATGCTACAGCCTGATCACCTTGTTAATGTTCGACTTAAAGAAGATCCTTAATAATAGTATATTTTACTCTTTATTCATGTATAGTTGTTTAATATAATATCAGAAAATATCTGAATTGTTGTGTGTACAATATGTTTAATTCGCGCTATCACAATTCAAGAAATGGTATATTGATCTATCTGATATAGCGCTTGGAAGAACAACAACAAAAGGTTCTCACTGCTGATGAGATAGAAGAAAAACAGAAGCAAGCTTTGGAAAGAAGAGAAGAGGTCGGCTAGAATAAAATGAGTAGACGAATTTCAATCTTGCATTTATAACATATAAATTTTTTTCACTTCTTTTCATTTATGTTGATACAAATTTAGAGTTTACATATCAGTTAACATTACTGAAGTATCTGCTGGTTTTACAGATATTACAAGATCGTGTTCGTAATTCTCAGAAGATGCAAAAGATTCTTGAGAAACCTATAGAAAATTTGGAAAACAAAACTGACAAGGTAAGTTGAAGTAGCTTCAGGTAAAATATTGAACCCCGAATTATAGTGATATAACAGTTGAGCCACCTGGAAATAATTTTCTTAGAAGTAGAATGTTTTCAGAAAAGCATTTATCCCTTTTTTATTCAATGAAGTCTTACCTTGATCATTTTGAAGAAAACGTTATTAGTCTGTTTACTATTATGAACCAGTTATCCATTGAACTAGTGCTCTCCAGCTCCTTAAAATAGAACCAATTTATGACGCTTCAAGAACTAAAAATACTGTATAAAAATGCATTAGATTACATCCAAATTTAATGTCTTTCATAAACAAATTCTAAGGGTGTCAGCGAACTCTGAGTGTTTGTGGACTCTCGCGTTCATTGTTTAGCTCTCTCAACACACATTTACCATTCTCCTCACAGTAATTGTTATTTTCTGCTAATGGAACAGAGGGAAGACAGCTATTCAACAGCAATAACAGCTAACACCTGAGTTACTTCTATATGTCTAAATACAGGGATTTAACATCAGGTTAACGATCTCTTCTCTGTAGTAACGGGACAAAAATCAGCAGCTTTCAATTCTCATTCCGAGCACATTAATCCATGTAGTCACACTCGACTCGCAAAATTAAAAACATTTGAACATGATATTATGCAGTAAAACTGAAAATAAAAAGATAAGCTTCATAAACTCACCACTATTTAGAGACAGTAGAAAATCGTACTAAAATACAATAAAATCAGTTTAGTTTCCTTTTTTGTTTTTGAATTTCGCGCAGAGCTACACGAGGGCTGTGTTCTTACCGTCCCTAATTTAAAAGTGTGAGACTAGAGAGAAGACAGCTAGCCATCACCACCCACAGCCAACACTTGGGCTATTCTTTTACCAACGAATAGTGGGATTGATCGAACTTTATAACGCCCTCACGGCTGAAAGGGCGAGCATGTTGGGTGTGACGGGGATTTGAATCCGTGACCCTCAGATTACGAGTCGAATGCCTCAACCACTTGAACATGCCAGGCCACCTGTAGTTAGAACGTGAGTGCGAATATTTTAAAACAATAAATAAATATCCCACAACGTTAAAGTCCACAGACAATTTTTTTAAATGTAGATTCTACGTGTTTCAACGTTAACCATATCATCATCAAGAACTAAATTTCTTGTTAACGTATGTGTAAATTTACATTTTTCTAAGAACTTCAGAAGAGGTTCCGCTTTATTCTTATTTCCCATGTCTATTTAATAATTCATGATCTTTTTAAAACTTCATTATTTTTGAGCATTCGCGAATATTATTGGCTTTAATACCCTTTTGCTTAGCAAATATTACTGTTTTGTCTTTATTCTCGTAGTATCTTATGTCGTAATTTTGTACATATTCTGCTATGGTTGAATTTTCAGTCCTTTCATTTTTTAGATATCCCTTATTTTCTGCTACGCGATATTTTAAATTACATTTTTGTATATTCAGTGTAAACACTACTATATTAATTCACTTTTAAAAACTCCAGGTTTTCCTATTGACTATTAATTATTTTTAATATTGGCTTAAGTTTGTTTTATCATATTTATTGTACCCCGCTGGTACAGCGGTAAGTCTACTGATTTACAACACTGAAATTAGAGGTTTGATTCCCCTCGGTGTACTCAGTAGATAGCTCGATGTGGCTTTGCTATAAGAAAACACACACACATCTTATTTATCGGTTCAATTAAAAAAAATCTGTAAAACAAAGAAATATAGTAAAAATATGGATATCTTACCTAAATTTTGGTGAGATGAAAAATAAAGTAGATTATTCCAAAATTTAAACAAGTGAAGTGTAATACGAAAGGAAAAGAGTGGATCATTTTGTAAAAATTTACAGGTAACAAACACTGCGCATTACGATTTAATACAAGTGTAACAGCCAAATTCGATAAGGAGTATGTGTTTTCCTGTAGCAAAGCCACATTGGGCTATCTGCTGAGTTCACTAAGTGGAATCGAACCCCCTTGAAATTTTAACATAATTAATTCTAGACGTTGATGACTTGTTTAGAGTTTGATTTAATTTGAATTTCGCGTAAAGCTACTTGAGGGCTATCTGTGCTAGTCGTTGGTAATTTAGCAGTGTAAGATAAGACAGAAGGTAGCTAGTCATCACCACCAACCACCAACTCTTGCGCTATTCTTTTACCAATGAATAGTGGAATTATAACACCTTCATGGCTGAAAAGGCGAGCATGTTTGGTGTGAGTCGAACCCGCGACTCTCAGATTACGAGTCGAGTGCCTTAACCACCTGGCCATGCCGAGCCAGGGTGTTAGAGACTTATTAGATGAGAATGCATATGAAACCTTAAGTACAATCTTATAAATAAGTATCGTCAATTGGTAAAAATAAGTGTTAAAAACTATTTATCAAATGCAGAGAACAGTAGATTGATTACAGCTAATTTTGTTATTCAAAGAGTTTATGCATTTTCAAAAATGCATGTAACATTTCAAACACAATCCATAAATTGTGCAAAATGTAAATCTGATATTTAGATATGTAGATGACACATTTTTGGTGTAGAGATATATTAATAAAGTATTAACAGAGTTTACGTGCTATTTGCATAGAGTAGAACCTTCGATACAATTCAACAATAAAACAAAAAAGCATTTGTTTTTTTTAGATCTATTAGTAAAAAGGAATGAATATGAGAATTTAGAAACATCTATTTATGGGAAACCTTTTGCTGTTCTTTTGTTATCGCATCAAGAATCATGTTTGTGTTGAAACATAGTGTCTGTTTTACACTTATGTTTGTAGAGTTTTTAAGATGTGTAGAAAAATAGTGGACTTAAAAAAGTGGACTTACTAATAAAATAAATGTGGCAAAAACAGATCAAAGTATTACCTTAAATCCAGTTATGATAAGTTCTGAAAAGGAATGTTTAATTTTGCCATATGTTCCAGGTTTATTTTCTAATTTGTTCAAAGTGTTTAAACGCAACAAATATTTTACTCTACATTTAAACCAACGAATAAGATAAGTCGAACTAATGTAATGAAAACATGGAATTTCTGAAATTAAACGTGTAAGTATTTATATTGGACAGACAAAATTCAAATAAAAATATCGTTTAGAAGAACAAAAGAGAAGTATAAAAAAATGAAAGAACTGGAAATTCGGTCATAGCAGAACTCGTACCAAAAATTCATCATAATATATTTTGTTGGGAAAAACAGAAATATTGGTTCAATAATGTTCACAAACGATTAGAAATAATAAAGTTTAAAAAATCATAAATTATTAAATAGAGACGAAGGTCTGGCAAACATCTACCGATAAATCTAAAGGACAGTTCCTTAGGCTAGTTATTGGAGCTTCAACATTTTACTACCCATTACACCTAATTTATTTAATTGAGAAATTGGCATTTATTTGGTTTAATCTTTATATTTGCTTTTCATATTCTGTCAAATATATTCCTTAATCTTTCTAAGTATTCTTCAAATTCGCAGCGAACACTATGATATCATCTAAATAACAAAAACATTCTGAATCTTGCAAACCTTTTAACACAACATCTGTTAATGTCAAGAATGTTCAAAAGGCTCTGCATAAGCCAAAGGGCATTCTATTAAACTGATATTTATCTGAAGGTAACATAAAAACAGTTTTTGCTTTATCTTCCTCTCTTAGAATGCTTATTATCTTATTCAAAACTTTCAGAACCAGCTCTATTTTCAATCTGTAATCCCGAATGGAATTACGTCTTTGACTTTAGCATATGTAACGTTACTGTTACTTTTAGGGAACTTTCTCTGTAAGTTTCAGCCTTAGAGGTCTTTCTGTTTTCTACCTTCGAGAGGTGACGGCAATCTTGTGTTATGCAGCCTTTAATACCACAATTGAAACATACTATCTCCTTGTTTGCCTTTCATTTTTGAAAACACTTCCTTGCAAATGTGGCCAATTTTGCCACCGCTAAAACAAAGGAAGTCATCGAGATTACTCTACTTGTTTTGTCAGTTTGTTTTACTAGATTTGTTATTGCTTGCTATATTTACTGCAGAGTGCTCAGGTTTGTATATCTGTTCTTCTCGTAGCTCTTTTCGAGTGGTCACCTCAATCAAATCAAGGAAATATGCTTGTGGTGTATTTGCTTCACTTACATGACTTCAAGCTGCATTACTGAACAATCCTCGCTCATAATTAGATTTTAAGGGATCTTGTATCATTAGTTCGTTTGAATGTGTGTAAACATTACACAACGTTTCCTAACTTCTGCAACTTAAGTCCAAATACTCGTACAGATTTGTCTCGTTGCTGAGTTGTTACATATTTTTCTTTAGGTTACATTTAGTGTTTCTTGCTTTCTATATTCTTCTACTAATCTGCGAACTAAACATTGAAAATCTGTAGGTTCACGCAGCTCATTATAAGCCCAAATATAGTGTTTTGCTGCTTCTACCATTTTTAGTTTTAAAATGCCCCAATATTCTTGCAGCTTCATTTAGAGCAGGGATACCCAACCTTTTGGCACTCGCCACCCCTTACCTAAAAGTTTGAAACCCATGTGACCCCCTACTTAGGGCTTACTATCAGCAGCTTAATTTTTCTTTTATTTTCTGTGAAGGAGATGGAAAGAAACATCTAAAAATAATTTAAAATTCTGTAATTATTTATTAGCAAATTAAATCACATTGGTCTAACCTGAATCTATAAAAAGAACATATATTTCTTAAAATAATATTAACATAAGTTTGAACAGCTATCCAACCCAGCTAGTGAGATGCCTGATGTTGCATTTCTGCAGCAAGCTTTGAAATTCGTGGCTGAGCGTTTGTTAGAGCCAGTCTCACGTCATCTCCAACAACAAATCTGTTCCTATTCTTTGTTTTTATATTGACAAGAGTGGAAAATCCTGCCTCACACAAGTAAGTAGAAGCAAATGGAACAAGGACATGAAAAGCTATCATGCTGACTTTGGAGTATGACTGATACATAGCGCACCAGAACTGAGTCACGGATTTCACCTTGAAGAGATGACGAGCTGAAGAGTCGTTCCTTAGATCCAGAAATTCATCTTGGATATCATCTGGGATGCTGGATACATCAAGTTCAGTAGAAAATGGGTTCCTTACCAGAGCCTCCTGTTCCTGTGATAGCTCAGGGATGTAACGCTCGACTTCCTTTTCTAGAGACTGAAGATGTTCGGTAATCTCATCCTTAAGGAACTGACGCAGTTGGATCTGAGACTCATCCGTCACTCCACAAAGTTTTTCAAACATAGCGATGTTTCCAAGATTGGTTTTCCGACGCCAGTTCTGCAGTTTGGAAACAAAGGCTCGAAGACTATCTTGAAAAAGGAGAACATGTGTTTTCCTTCCTTGAAGCTTCAAATTGTGCTTGTTCAGCTGGTCAAAAATGTCGGCTAGGTATGCAACCCTTTTATTCCATGCTTCGTCTTCGAAGTGAGCTACAAAATCTTTCCTTTTCTTGAGTCTCCAGGAATAGCTTTATTTTATCTTTCATTTCAAAGACACGATTAATAACGTTTCCTTTTGACAACCAACGTACTCCTGTGTAGAAGAGAAGGACTTCGTGGTCAGCATTCATATCTTTACATAGTTCTTTAAATAGGCGAGTGTTGAGTGCTTGAGTCTTCACATAATTTACAATTTTGATTACAGATTCAAGCATTTCCTGCAGAGAGGCAGGGAGAGTCTTACTGGCGAGAGTATATCAGTGAATCATGCAGTGGATGCCCTTTGCTTGAGGTGCTAGCTTCTTCACTCTCGACTGGAATCCTGATTTCGATCCCAGCATAGCCGGTGCCCCATCCGTACAAACCCCACACACGTTTTCCCATTAAAGATCTTCGTCTTGAAAAAAGTTGAAATTTTTCCCATAATATCATCAGCTTTTGTTGTGGTTTCAAGTGCACTGCAGAATAAGAATTCGTCTTTGATGTCACCTGAATTAATGTATCTCACGAAGACAAGCAACTGAGAACATGAACTTACATCTGTTGACTCGCCGAGCTGAAAGGAGAACAAAGGGGAACCCTTGATTTCAGTTAAAACCAGTTCCTTCACATCCATAGATATTTTAGAAATCCACCTCTGTATAGTATTATTTGACAGGGATACTTGCTGTATCTTTGCACTGGTTTCTCCAAGAATAAGATTTACTGCTTTCATCATGCAGGGTTTGAAAAGTGTTTCTCCAATCATGTGACGCTTTTTTTGTTTAGCAATTTCGAATGCAATCTCATATGAAGCTTCCACTACGGCTTCACTCTGCTGTTGAAACGACCCACTTCCATCGATTCTTTGGCTTTTAAGACACCGTTCATGCCGTTTGAAGAAATCCAAACCCTTCTTTGCATGTTATAGATGTTTCGTCTTCTCGAGATGACGCTTGAGTTTTGATGGTTTCATTGACTCTGCACTCAGGACAGCATGGCACAAAACACACTGTGGTTTCTCGATGCTGTCGTTGGCGAGCACAGTGGTGAAGCCAATGTTGAGGTAGCATTCTGAGTATCTGCACTGTTTAGCATGGACACAACTCACCTCTACTGCTTACTTATCTCCTTGTTAAAATAAAATAAAAATGTTGAATAATGAACGCTTTGGCAACTGTAGACCTTACACTGACTACATGTGGGGGGTGCAGGTAGAGTAATGATGGGGTAAGTATTGGGAGGGAAGGGAGCGTGGCCAGTCGCGCGTTTCGTCATCCACCAATCAGCAACGGACATGTAACTCATGTGTCGACAGCTAGCACACACACACTTAATCACAGCTAAACAGACACACAAGCATACATACATGCGCGTGCACTCACATACATACAGTTGCAGACACATTCACTCACAGGCACGCATACATATACCCATAATATCACATAATGGGACACATTTTGCTTTGCACTGAAACAAAAAATGTAAGAGCATTAAAATGTAATTGATGAAATAAAATTAATGTCATCCCAAGTTACTTCTAACAAGGCTTCGCGACCCCCTGGGGAGTCGCGACCAACCGGTTAGGAACCACTGGTTTAGAGCATATTTAAAGCCCTTAGCATTTTATGTCGAGTCCACTATGATACAACTGTTAAATGTTTATTAAGCACGTGACACCATGTGAACCTGCACAAGCAGGCTGACGCCCTTTGAGCTACTCCAGGGCATGTCTCCCTATAATGTAGTTGTGTGTACATTATAGCCACATTCACTTACTTTTAACCGTGTTAAGGCGTGCGCTTCGTAATCTGAGGATCGCGGGTTCGCGCCCGAGTCGCCCTAACATGCTCGCCCACCCAGCCGTGGGGGCGTTATAATGTGACGGTCAATCCCACTTTTCGTTGGTAAAAGATAAGCCCAAGAGTTGGCGGTGGGTGGTGATGACTAGCTACCTTCCCTCTAGTCTTACACTGCAAAATTAGGGGCGGCTACCACAGATAGCCCTCGAGTAGTTTTGTGCGAAATTCCAAAAACAACAACAACTTACTTTTAACTTATTTGCTTACACTACTTAAGTTAGTGTTAAAACTAATTTACTTACTTCAACTCATTTCGTTTACCAACCTGCAATTAATTACTTCAAAAATCTTCAAAGACTGTGCCAGTTGTAATGCGCAGGCTCTTAGGTTAGTCGAGTTTCAACTTTACTGCCAATTATACATAAGTTATTCAATTGAAGGATGCAGCAATGAGTGGAACTCACAGATCACTAACTGGTGGAACTTTAAGGTTAGAATAAAAAAACAGATTCTGTGACTGACATTCAATAAAATACATCAAGTTTATTAATTCTTACAATGACGTACACTTTCATTAATTGGTTAATTATTATTCAAACTTTTGAGTAATGTGTTTTCCACATTTATAACGCTCAAACCAAGCTATAGTTACCAACTTTTTGAAATGTTAACTGTAATATTCTCTCCATACTACATTGACTGAATAAGAAAAATAGTAATCTTACTTACAACAAAGTTGAAAAAGTGTTCCATTGTAGGTTGGAAATATTCAACATTCTGAAACTCGAGAATAGAATTGTGGAAGTGGTGTTTGACATGGAACTTCAAGTGGTCACACAGAACTGCTGAAAACTGGAATTCTTCAGAGAATTTCTAGAGAACTGGTTTTCTAGACTCAGTCACGAGTTTTTAAACAATATTTTCTTTGTATTCTTATGATTTATCAAATAGTATCCATAACTACCTACAGGTATTTCTCACACTTCATTGATTAATTTCAGTAGCAACTTATTGGCCTTTCCCAAAACAAGAACCAAGACTGTTAAGTAATTGGTCACTGTTATGGTGGGTGAGCGGGTTGCATTTTCATTCATACTGCGACCACCATCTGCTATAATGAACCAAGCTTCAAACTGCCAATTTTAGACATTATCATAAATTTTTCGTGACTGTACTACTGTACTACTAAATTCACTCCAATAACGTATCACTGTCAACTCATGACTATCGTTTTTTTTCTCAACATTTATTCTGAGACACTAGGCGTTCGTTCTATTTTTTGTAACTCTTTAACTTGTGATTCTAAATACCAACCATTCTTCACCTATTTGTTAACCTAATGTTGGAATACAGGTGTCATTTTATTCCATTTTTTTATTTGTGCATGCTACACTTAAAAACCTAGACTTTCAGATTAAAGCAATTGTTTAAAACTATTTTAGAATACACACTGCTTCAGGATCTCCTCTGAGATTTATGAAGTGTAAATGTACATGCAGGCCACATGACTTAACTGAGAAATAATAAACATGACATTCTGATCTTGCAAGTTCACTCCTGATGATGACTTGGTGACATGGAACACCAACATTTTAAAAATGTTTTTAATTGTGTATCAGCTTTAATGTTGTGGGTTATTTATTTATTATTTTAACATTATACAAAAATGCCAAGAAAATAATATATTCATTCATGTTACCAAGATAAAAATAATGGAAAGACCTTTTTGATGACAGGCAAATTACTCATTTCAATAGCCAATAATATCATGAGTAAATGCAAATTGTGAAAGATGAAATATTTAGAAACTTTAGTGTGTAATATAGGTTTTTACTTCCTAATATGTAGCAGACAGTCTTTGTTAGGTATAATGAAAATAACGTTATCTAAAACTGTTAATTTCTGTTTAACTTTCAGATTGAAGAAATCACTGGTGAAGAATAGGCACAGTTCAAGTATGATTTCAACGTTTAACCATCCATTTCACTCCTGCTTTTCCATCCTATTTATCGAGTTCACCTGCAAGTTTCAGTGACAAACGTTTTTGTTTTTTTTAATTTACCTACACTGGGTGCTTAAAAAGGCACACACAAATTTTCATACATTTGTGTATAAATCACATAAAGCTGTTCGTAAGTATAATACTATTTAAGTTATAAGGCTTGATTCATTTGCCTTAAATAATAAGTGTGAATGAAGTCTGAAATGATCTATCGTTTTTGTAGCATATTAAACTGTTATAGTTTCTTACTTTAAATATTTCATTGTGGCAAGGCATCGAGGTTAGAGTGATCCACAAGATTGATGATATTTTATTAAAAAACACCCCAAACATTTATAAATTCTAATGTATATAAAAAAAATTGTCTTCTAGTAACACTCTGCTCTCTTGTGTCACTTAGCAATAAAACTATGATCTGATATTCTTGACTTAAGCATGTATATTATTACACTTAGAACATTTCACATTTCAATTTGTTATACGCAGCTTGACGTAGGCATTTCGAACTTCTTGAAGATTTTTAAAATCATCCAAGTGACCATAATTCCTATGTTTTTGTTACGTTTTGATGAAAATTTTAGTTTTATTACTTTTTTAATAAAACATACATTTTCTTTTTTTCCAAACATATTGCCAAGTCTTAACCGATAATGACACTTGATGTTAATTTTTAGGCTTAAACTTGTGATAGAATTTTTATCTTAAGCCTAATGGTTTTAGGTGCTTCATTTTCTTTGGGTGTTTAAACCGAAATTTTTAGATTATGTGACGTAATAAGAAAAATTAATTATGGAACCTGTGAAACATGGATACATTTCTGAAATATTCTACCATCGATAGAGCCACCGGAGTGACAAAACTTCATGAAAGAGATATATCGGACATACTTCAAGAGAATACTCTTCCTGCTCATTAAAATTTGATATATACAAAAGCCAGTTGTCACTTTGTGTTTATGAGTATTCATATTATGAGTTATTTTTAATTTACGTCGTACCATTGTTTGTTTGTTTTTGAGTTTTGCACAAAGCTACTCGAGGGCTATCTGTGCTAGCCGTCCCTAATTTAGCAGTGTAAGACTAGAGGGAAGGCAGCTATTTATCACTACCCACCGCCAACTCTTGGGCTACTCTTTACCAACGAAAAGTGGGATTGACCATCACATTATAACGCCCCCACGGCTGAAAGGTCGAGCATGTTTGGCGCGACGGGGATGCGAACCTGCGACCCTCAGATTAGGAGTGGTACGCCTTAACGCGTATGGCTATGCCGGGCCACGTTGTACCATCCATATTGATTTTGTGAGGCAACTTGAAAATTGTTTGTGTTTTCTCAGTGTGTTATTGTTTTTCTTTTATGATGATTGGTTTGAATTTCACGCAAAGCTGCACGAGGGCTATCTGCACAAGCCATTCCTAATTTAGCAGTGTAAGACTAGAAGTAAGGCAGCTAGTCATCACCACCCACCGCCAACTAGTGGGTTACTCTTTTATCAACGAATAGTAAAACTGACTGTCACATTATAATGCCCTACGGCTGAAAGTGCGAACATGTTTGGTGTGATGGAGATTTAAACCCACGACCCTCAGACTATGAGTCGAGTGCCTTAATCACCTGGTCCTTTTATGATGAAGGCAAAATTTGATGGTCAAAGCTCGCCGAATGAAGTAAGGGGCTGCCGGTTTGTATTGCTATATAATTCCAACCCTTCAAAAAATGACGGGTTGGGCAAGGTTAGTTTTATTGTATGCTGTTTTATTGTTTTGGCGTTTATTAGAAGCTGATACTTTTAATTATATTATATGTCAGTTGCCCTTGACTAAAATAATCAAAAAATAAACAAAAACTTCAAAATGAATTTTATACAGGAATAAGCATTATAATTAAGATATGCACAAATACAAAAGAAACGAGCAGTCGGAGATTTCATACCCTTGTCCTACTGCTCCTTTTCAAGATTGCATTCATTTATATTGGAAAACATCAAATTTCACCTTTGAAAACTCAGAAAGTCTTTCTCAGATCTGCAATGATCAATGATCTGGATCATTTTCTGTTGAGTGATGAGGAATCTCAACCTTAAAATGCCCATCAAATTTGGAAGAAATCCTATCACACTTTAAAGAGTTATTAACTCAAAATTGCGAAAACATGCTTCATCTCTCCATTATAAAAAAGACTTCAAAGTGATCAGAATACAGATGAGTCTAGAGCAAATTTGAAGTCCGACACTGATCTCCCATCTTTTTAAAAATGTATGCATTCAGAAACATAGACACATTTGAATATCGGCAAGAACGGGGTTTGAACTAACGTGAAGCGATTCCAGGGCCAGTAGAGAACTAAGCGAGTAAGTATAAATAGTGCAGTTTGAGCACTGCTTAGCTGCTATGTGATCCAGGGCAAGAGAAATGGCATACAGTTCATCAGTGAACACAAAAGCTTTAAAGGGAATTTGTGAACAACCACCACACCACAACAAACCATAGAAGAGCCCACACAGTCACCTGATTTCGAACCATCTGTACAAATTGGAATTGAAGGATGATTAAAAAGATGTTCAGCAAAGAGCAGACAGTATTTCCAACCAAGAGTGTCAAATTTTCTCAGATGATTTAAAGACAGGTCACATTGGTGGAATGGGCTGACTAGTGGATACAGCAATGTTATCTGACATCAGACCCAATTCATCCAACTGCACCTGGATACAAAGGTCAAAAGGAGCAATGGCAGGTCATCTATTCTGAAAAAAAGTATGGCCTACAAAGGAAGGAAAACACAATTCCAGGTGGGATGCTTTGGTAAGGAACGATGTTTCAAAGCATATTGTAGAGACAGTTGCAAATGGCAGAGGTGCAAAGAAGGTTCATAAGACTCTACATATAAGGCCAAGGTTCTGGCTGAGCCAGAGGCCAGTGATCCATAGTTTAGTTTTGATTAAATAAGAGCATGACATATCTTTAGCATAGAACATCGATTCACTCCCCAAGTGATGTAAGAAAAGACACAGAGGATGTTGAGTGCTCTTGTACATTTGACAAGTACTGCTTGATGTGTAGTATAATGGTCATCTTACGGTCAGAGATCAGCCTCAAGAACTTTATCTCAGGGACCACAGGTAGTACCAAATTCACAGATACAGAGTTCAGGATCAGGGTGAGTGCCCTGTTGGCGGCAAAAGCGCATGCAAACTGTTTTAGAGAGAGAGAAGTTAAAGCTTTTTGCTGTGGTTCACTTCAGTAAACGATTGAGGACAGTCTGTAGCTACCGCTCAATATATCTTATGTTCGAAGACTGACAGAAGATGTGAGAGTTATCAACATGAAGCCCGTTTGCCACAGTAAGAGGGAGTTGTTAGTAATGACATTAATCTTTATACTGAAAAGTGTGACACTCAAATCACAGGAAAGTGTTTAACCCACACGAAGTTGGAATATCCTGTCCATTGAAATTTTTTCAATAAAAATGGGCAACTTGCCACGTAATCCATATATATGGATGTCTCACAAAATGCTATTCCTCAAAGTTGTATGATAAGCCTTCTCAATGTCAAAGAATACTGATACAAGATGTTGTGGTTTGAGAAATGCTTCTCTGATGGAAGTTTCAAGTTGAATCAGGTGGTCCATGGTGGAGTACTGTCACCGGAACCCACCATTAACCATTCTCTTTAAGGTCTTACAGAGACAGCTCATCAGAGCAATTGGACGGTAGTTTGAAGGAATCTTGGGATCCTTCCCAGGTTTAGAGAAAGGTAGGACAATAGCCTCGGACAAGGCATAAAAAAAACATTCTCTTGCTAGATTCGGTTAAAAATAAGCAGAAGAACAGTAAGAGAAGCAGGAGATAGATGTCGAAGCATTCCATAGTGCACATCATCAGCTCTGACTGATGTACTGCCAGACAGATGAAGAGCCAGTTTGAGTTCCACTAGTTTAAAGGGACGATTATAGTCATAGATATAATAGCTTGAAAGTACAGATGTGTTTGCTCTGCCTGAAACTTGATGGCTAATATGGTGAAGGAAGAAGCAGAAGTGCTAGATACCTGGCAAAAGCTTTCACCTTGTGTCAGTGCTGCTCTGAGTATCAGCCATTTCTTGGCCATCAGAGAGCGAGATCGAGAGAGGGACAGAATTATACTACCCACTGACCTTTCGAATCTTGTCCCACATGACTTTGGAACTGGTGGTAGAAGATATGCTGGTTGTGAACTAAATCCAAGATTTCTTTTGGCTTTGATGTCTTACCCACCAAGCATTTGCACGAACCTGCAGGAAAGTGATGCAGAGCGAGAGTGTGGGATGCCTACGAAAAGTATCCCAGGCCCATTTTTGAGTCTTTCGTGCCATGTGGCAGGCAGGATTCTACCACGGACGAGGATATCGTGGAAAACATGTCGAGGTTTTAGGAATACACTGAGCAGCTGTCTGTATAATACAGTCAGTTACTGCTGTCACACAGTCATCTATTGGTGGATGAAAGACATTGGCAGGATTAGGTTTTGTAAGAGTAATAAAAGAGGGCCAATTTTCTTGTCATCCCGAGTAGAACATAAACCTCAACAATTCCATTGTATCAAGGTGGCCATTTTTATTTATGTGTAGGTGAATTGGGTAGAGAACCCTTCTGTTTACGACCACGTCTTTTTTTTTACTGTCTTTATTCGAGGGAGGTCAATCGACTTCCCTAGATCATGCCCTAGGTCGATTGGGCATGTCTTTGCTGTTGGAAGAGGAATCCAGTGACTGAGGACGTGAACGAATGATCATTTTGAATCTTGGGGTAAAAGAAGTTGTATTTGAGAAAATGCCTGTACCTGGAACTAAAGGATGTGGATCTTGGATTGTGTTGAAATGTGTGTAAGAGACAGAAACAGAGATAGGTGTTGAAGTTGATTCATCAACGTTTTTTACTATGGAGGTTCATTGACTTTTCATTTATTTTGAAAACGATTCTTTTGGAAGCACAAAGAGATCCATCTGCACTCCTACTGTAGTAGTGGAATAGAGTGCAGCAGCATATACTCGAGATAAATAGTAAACAGCAACTTGCGAGCCTCAGGATAAGTAATGTTATGAATCGTTTTCAAATGTTGCACTTCTTTTTCTTCCAACTATTTAGGACAAGAACGAAAGTAGGACGGATGAGAGCCATTGCAATTGATGCAATGAGGGTCTGTTTCACACTCATAGTCATTGCAGTCCTTGCTAACGCAACGAGCACACACAAAGGAATCACAACATGATGTCTTCAAGTGACTGAACCGCTGACAATGAAAATATTGAAGAGGGTTTGGAATGCAATTAAGATAACTTGCCTTGATGGTGGCAGACAGACGTTGTGACATAAATGTGAAAATTATGACATTGGTTGGCATCATAATTCCATCTTTACGAGTGGATATACCCTTCACTGCAGAAACTCCTGGGATGGAGAAACAAGCGAGAATCTCTGACTCTGGGATATTCGTTAAATCCCTCTCAACAATAACTCTTCGTGATGAATTCAAAGTAGCATGAGATGTAACCTCAATAGGTATATCCCCAATTGCCTTTGAATTCAAGAAGAGTTCACAATGTTGAGATGTGGATGTTTCCACCAATATGTCACCAGATCAAAGCTTTTTTACTGACTTTGGAGAGGCAGCAAGTCTCTCTAGCATGGAACATTGACCTGCTTGCCAAGTGGTGTAAGAGAGGACACAGAGGATGTTCAGTGCTCTTGTACATTTGACCCATAGCTGCTTGAATTGTAGTATAATGATCATCTTACTGTCAAAGACAAACCCCAAGAACTTTGTCTCAGGTAGCACAATCTCACAGATACAGAGTTAAGGATTAGGGTGAATGCCCTGTTGATGGCAAAAGTGCATGCAAACGGTTTTAGCGAAAGAGAAATTAAAACTGTTTTGTGTGGTCCACTCCAGTAAACAATTGAAAGCAGTCTGTAGTTGCTGCGCAATATACCTCATGTTCGACATAAGATGCGAAAGTCATAAACAAAGAGCCCGTTTGCAACAAAAAGAGGGATTTGTTCAATGATAGCATTGATTTTTCTACTGAAAAATGTGACACTTATAACGCAGCCTTGAGGGACTCTTAAGGTCATTTAGAAAAGAATTGGAAAGTGTTCAACCCACACTATCTTGGAAGCACCTGTCCATTAAAAAATTTGAATAAAAATGGCTATGTAACCTATATAAATAGAGGTCTCGCAAAATGTCATACATCCATATTGTATCAAAAGCCTAATGAATGTTAAAGAATATTGATACAAAAAGTTGTTGTTAGAGAAAAACTTCTCTAATTTATGTTTCAAGTCTAATAAGGTGCTCCATTCAACTGCTTAAGTAGTAATGAACATAGAGTAAATATGAAAATCGTTAATGAATGCTTTTGTATGTGCCAATATTATAAAATGAACAAGACACTTGAAAATAAAAAAAATATTCGGGCCAGGAAAATAAATACAGATTATTCTGGATTATTAATAGTGAAATTTAAGTAACACGTATGGAATATTACAAATGTTGTCAATCTGCACAACATATGGAAAAATGAAACATCAAGTTTTATTAATTTTTAGCAGACAACGAACTTGACAATGAATGGATTTGGCCATCTTTTTCCCAAATAACAATCATGTTATTGACATTGTACATAATCCAATGGGATTGAGATGTCAGTATTGGGGAATAAGCAGATGCCAGAAGTTTCCTCAAATCTTAGGCATCATGTATGGAAGTGTTGTCATCTCAAAAGTAGCTCCCTCATCGCTGGATACAGTTAATCATAAATTATGTTGAGGTTTTCATAATAAATGGACGAAAAGTTCAACCTATGTCAGGAAAAGATAACTTAAATGATGAATCCACCAACATAGCATTATTTGGGACAACACATGGAGAGAGTATGTGCGTGCAGGTGCTAATTTTGGTACACGCAAGCAAAAGTGCTTAATTTGTTCATGCATGTGCATAAATTGGTAGATGCGTGCCCTGATGTTTATTTTCATATATGTGAGCGCAGATATTTATTTTCTTAGATGGGTGCGCATATCTTAGTTTGGTGCATGAATGTGCTTATATTCGTACATGTGCATGCAGTGTCTATTTTGGTAGATGCGCGCGCAGGTCTTTTTTTGGTACATGCGCGGAAAGTTCGTAAACTGGTTGATGCGCTCGCAGGTGTTAAATAATGACTTTTGGCGAGAGTGAGCTAAGAAATTGGCGAATTTTTTGAAAGCTCTTGAGTAGTATAGAAAAACGTATAACCTTTTTCCTGCAAGAACCACCTTCACTTATCTGGGCAAAGGCAAACAACTATATCCATAAATAATTATCCATATTATAAGAAACACCACCAGTTGAAGAAAAAAGACAGATTCAACTTGGATGACGAAAGTGCGGGACGCCAAAGAAAAAGCGATGCCGACCATTGCAGCATACAATACGACCATGACTCCGGAAAATGAACGAACATCCACAACAAATGGCATGAAAAACAAATAAAGTAAGTCTAGTTCACGTGGTGGCCAAAAACTAGAATTAATTTCGAATTTAAAAAAATATTTTCCGTTACTGGTACTTTGTAATGTAGGAAAAGCAAAATTAAATCTCTAGAAAGTGATAAAGAAAGCAATATAAGAAAAAAACGTAAACCAAAAAGAAAAATAGTTAAATAATTCAAGAAAAAATTCTGATAACGAAGATGATGGAGAAGAAACTGAGGTTGAGACAGTTCCTTCCTCCTTTAAAAATAATACAAATGATGATACTAACTTAAACAAAGCTTTGGATGTTAATAGCACAAAAATTAATCAAGAAAACAATCTAGAACAAAGAAATAAACAAACTAATTAAAACCAAGAGTTTACTCTAGTATTGTCTAAAAGGAAATGAATAAATTCACTAAAAATGAAAGTACACAACCAATAAATACACCACCTAAAACAACCACCCCATTATTCTTTTATTATTGAAGGCGTGCCTGGTACATATAATCAACCACAACTAGCAACAGAAATTAGCAGATGTAAACCTGGTGTTGATATAGCTAACGTTAAGCGTTTAACTAGGGGCTGTGTCCTTGTCCGAGGTCAAGGAGCTGCTGACCTAAATAAACTACTCAAAGAATGGCCCAAGGACGTCTTCACACCAGGGAACATAAAATTACCAGGAACTAAACCACAGCTTAAGGTTACAGTAATCCGTGGGGTTCACCACTCCATAACAAAACAGGATATTGAGCAAGTATTACACAACTTAAACATACCATACACTAAAGTGGAAAGAATTATCTCCAAGGTCACAAATAAAGCAACAAATTCAGTAAAAGTTGACATGGAACAACACCACAATATCTTAGAACTGACAAACAATGATATAAATATGTTTGTATTTACTCTGAATATATTAATCAGTCCATTCCAACTAAGTAATGGAAGGAGGAAGAGGTCTAGTGTACCTGACCCTTCTGGGTATACAAATATACCCAAACACCTAGAGAGAGAGAGGTGTTGAATGCCACAAACATCCAACCGCAACTAAATAGAACAATTGAATGTTTTCAAAAATATAGAATAAAAATAAACACAGCAAAAACACACAACTCGTAGTCTTTACGAAATTGATAAAACACAAAAACTACAGCCTGAAAGGAGGAAGAGGTCAAAGTGAACCTGACCCTCCAGGGCAAATACCCAAACACCATCGATCAAGAACAGCCTGAAATATATATGAATGGTACACTACTTCAGACCGCCACATCGGCAAAAGTTTTAGGCCTAACCTATGACTCAAAATTAGCTGGGATTAACCATGTAAACGAAATGAAAAACAAAATCTGGCAGAGAACCAACTATGCTAGGAGTCTAACTGGCAAGAACAATGGAGCATCTACAGACAAAATATTAAAAATTTACAAAACATTTATTAGACCAGTAAGCTCCAGCATGGATAACTCTAAGCGAAAAATAATTAAAATCAAACTGCAAACAATCCAAAACACACTCCTAACAACAGCATACAGTTCCAAGAACAAAATCATATCAATTCTTACATAAATATCCGAACATACCAACCATACAATAATATGTTTAGCCAAATATATTCATTTAAATCTGTTGTCATTTTATAACGGTCAGTTAAGAAAGAAAATAAGTTTTGATTATTCCAGGGTTGTTATTCATAATGATGTCGATTCTTTCTTTCAATTTTATTGCAAACTTGTTCGTCCTTTAATATAAGCAATTATAGATAGCATTAGGTGCATTCAATTGTATATAACTGTGCATTTGATTTTTGTATTTGTTTTGTATGTAATATATGTGATTATGAGGCCTCTTCAAAAGGTTTGTAAATAAATAAATAAAAAAGTTTTCACTGTTACGTACTACAATTTTATTTCGGACAACTCAGATTTGTCAACGACGGCACCATTTTAAGACATATTTTGTCCCCAGGTTTATCTCAGATACCGAAAAGTGTCATTGACAATGATGACACTGTCCACCTTACAAATGTTTTTAGTTTTTTAAGGTCATTGGCCTTTTTAACGCTATTTAAATACTCAAAAATTAGACTTTTTTGTTTTCACATGATGCTTTTTTACGAATTAAAGTAAAACTAGTTCGATACAAAATGGTCCTGACGCCAAATAACTCGAAACAAGGACTGGAAAAGCCAACTTCAGATGACTAACACTGATGTTTGAACCTATCCGTTAGTCTTTCTAGCGAGTTACAATAATTAAACTTATGCTATAGAGTTGTTGGTTTGAATTAAGCACAAAGCTACACAATGGGCTATCTGTACTCTGCCCACCATGGGTATCGAAACCCGGTTTTTAGCGTTGTAAGTCTGCAGATATACTGCTGAGCCACTGGGAGGCATGATGCAATCTTTTAAAACTTGTATTACTTTATTTTCTCTTACTGCTGTAAACTAGATTTAAAAATTGGATTTAATACTATTTAAATTTTAAATTAAAAAGTTAACTGTGTTTTGCTTATCATGATTCCATTTTACGAATTTTAACAGTTTTATTTTCAATTTTTTTACAGATTGTTTGTCGCAGATAGCCTAGTTGCTTTGGGTCCTTAAAACGCCAAATCAACCAACCTCTCCGATTTATTATATTATGTACATTTCGTATTACTATCCCAAATAACAGGAAGTTCTATTTATTAGTAGTTAATATGTATCAACTTTATTTGCCAATAAGATTGGTACACACAATTTCCACTTTTCTTTTCTTTATGCAAATATATTTTAAAATACAAACACAAAAATTATACAATTTATAATTACAGTTATTACTAACAGTTATTACAAATGATGATTATATAACGACAGCATTACAAACTTACAGACAATACTGAGTCATATATCCAGTTTAAAACAGAATATTTTATGGACGATCCAAGTCCACTCCTAGAAAGTTTATTCTGAGTTGATACTGTTTAACCTCGCTTAAGCTAAAGCCGTCTTTCTTAACTGGTCTCTTACCCTTACTAATTAATTTCTTTCGGTGAAGATATTTATTTTCCCTGTAGAAATAATAACGTCTGAAGTTGAACGGTTGATACGCTTGAAATCAGTTAACGTTCCCAGTCCAGTTCTGTAGTTTTCCGATTAATAGAAGTTGTTCTCTGCTTCTCAATAAAAGTGTTTATTCCAATACCAGCCGTTTTGAGATGCATTTTTATTTCATCAAGACAGACGTTACAGCTTCTTAAGCCTATACAATACTGATTGCATATCATCACAGACAATATTCTGTTTTTCGTCCCTTGACTTTTAATAAGAGTCACTCGCGTTTGTAGAAATTTTGACAATGTTCACGCGTGCTATCTTCAAACAAATATTGTTGCTTTTAACTTTAGAGAATTCGCTACAAGTTTCAAGAACAGGAAGGACTTGAGCAGTGCGTATTTAACAATATACGTTACGTCCAAAAAGGAAAACTATATAGAAACAAGCGTTGGCTCTAAAATAAATGTACGATATTAATGGCGGGGGTGGGGAGGGGTCATCTCGAAGGTTGAAGTGTAATTAGTAACTTTTTTTATTACCTGTTAAAACTGTGGCACGTTTGATTTATTTAAGAATGAAAAAAATCAGTTTATTTCTGTCATCGCTTGCTGCAGATTTGCTACGTTGCAATTTAGTTTTCCATTTCTTGTCCATAATTTTTCAAAGTTAAGAAGTAGATATATAAACCTCCTTTGTCTAACTTTATGTAATGTTCAAATATATGTACATATAAACATAGAGAGATATGAAATTTTGTGCAATAGTGTTTCGCACTTATAAGATATTTAGTTTCTATCGAAACTGGTTATAAATTAAGTAATGAGGTCATGTAGTCTTTGACATGAGGAAGGAGGGCTAGGTCACGTGAGTCGTGGTTTCATAAACTGCAACCAGAAGGCAATATTAGTACGAGTGTTGTGATGGGGAACAATACTCAAAGCAGCGGATAGCCTAAGAGTTTTCACATAATTTTTTTATAATTTCAATTTCATTATTGGATGATTTTTATTATATCGTGTTGAAAACATTTTTATTGATTGTGCAGAATGTTACGAATTTCAGGAAAAACTACAACTGAGTTTAAGAGAACAACTCTTAGAACACATTATCTAACTTAAATATTCTTTTCAATAAAAGGATTTTCGTGTTCAAAACGTAAATCAAGCTCATGGTATAATTCCATTAGGGCTCTTTCATGTAGAATTGTTTGGACAGATAAAACATTACTTCTAATTAAATCACTACATAAATTGAAGATTTAGAAATAAGCGTTTATCTTCTGGTATTACAGGAAATCCCTTGGGACAAGTTTATTCTATTTGATATAATATATCAGTGACATCGTATCATGTACAGCAAATATTTAGACTTATTTAGTGATTGTTTCTAAAATGTATGAACTGCTAGTCTTCAAGTTTACATCTGTGTTATGTGCGTATTAAACTACAAAGTATAAAAAATGATACATATGAATTAATGGTCACAATTGTAAAATATAAAAAACTGATATTTATGGTAGAATATGAGTTTAAGTAAGAGTATGATGCATCACTAATACTCAACATAAATTAAAAATCAGCTGGAGTTGAGTGTGAAAACATAGTCCTATGCATTACGTTGGAAACTATAAACGAAATAATCCTTCAATTACGAATTCTGAGTGGAAATTACCCTGTAAGCAATTTTGAACAAATTTAAGTGTTATTTCTATGTCGTTCATTTTTGTAATTTATAAACCTAAAAAAAAAAAATATTTCCAAGAGTGAATTTTCAACAAACGTTTAATTCAAATAAATATTTTATATTACAAGCCACAAAACACTAAAATGAGAACTGATTATAATCAGTATGTAACACAAATTTTATTCCTGGATATTATGTGTTATTTCTTAATTGCTTATGTTGTAAAAGTACAGAAAATGGCCATTATTACCTTCAAACTTTGCTTTTGTGACCTGGATAATGAAATTTAGAAAGTAACCTATTTCTTATGTAAAAACGGGCAAATTTGCACATTCTCGTTTACATAAGGTCTGAACAAAACAACACATATTAATCGAGATTTACAGGTATTTATATTAAAGTTATACAGAAATGAGCAAAAACGTTTAGAAGTGAATAGTTTTTCGAGATTTGGGATTGTAATATAAATTATTTTCACGTATCGTCCCCCAAATATAGTATCCTATCATGTTTTGTTATACGTTCCTTCGTGGCGGTGTTCAAAGTCCAGTATATCTTGGTGGAAGCGCTCGCCTTGCTCCTCTGAGTATACTCCCATGTTCACCTTGAATTTATCGAGATAAGCGTCAAGGATATGGACTTTCAGGGAGATCCTGCAGCCCATTTTGCCGTAGTTCATCAGAGCCTCAACCAGTTACTAGTGATTTTCGGCCTTACAATTGCCCAAGAAGCCCCGAACCACCGCGACAAAGCTGCCCCAAATTTTTTTCCTCCTATTGAGCTTCTTGGGGAATTCTGTGCATTCCAGGATCTTTATTGTTGTCCAACGAAGATACCAGCTTTGACCTTTGCATCATAGAGCTTAGGGAAGACATCTCGAAGGCACTTGACGACTTACTCCTTATCAAGAGTTGTGACGAATTCTTTCATAAGACTCAATTTTATGTGCAATGGTGGGAACAACATCTCCTGGAGGTCCACCAGTGGCTCACACTTGACATTGTGCCTTCCCACAAAGAACTCGGTCCGTTGTAGCCAGTGCTTCCTGTTGTAGTGCGCTCCAGTGTCCCTGCTGTTTCAATGGAAAAGATAATAGGGAAACTTGATATAGCCTCCTTGGAGACACATCAGGAACATCACCATTTCAAAGTCTCCGATAACCTCCAAGCCATACTCATCATACTTCAAGGCTTCTAGCAAGGTCTTGACGCTGTTGTATTACTCTTTGAGGTGCATCGAAAGATATTTAAATTTTGAAAGGTCTGAAAATTGTATAATATAAAATCTTACTATTAAAGCAAGCAAAAAATCTCCATCTTACCTTCCAGAGTTTTTTGCAGTACTCGTAGGTAAAATGAGATGCACAGGGTTTTTCTTGTTCCCCGACAGGCATGCCGAAATATTTCTTGTAGGCTTCACACATTTTAGCAGATACTGTCACGGAGTACTTTTTTGCTCTTGTCTAGATAAATTGGCCACATACATAATAGAATGTGTCTAGAGAATGCTTGCAGCTTCTTGATGCCATCTTTGAGAAAATCAGATAGGTCTGTGTATTCACTTAGGCACCTAGAATTAAAATAAAGTGGTGAGTGGTGAGCCCCTGTATATATATATTACTATGGAAAGTTCTAGAAAATTCTAAAAGGTTCTTGAAAATTCCTGTAAGTTCCAGAAATTTCTCTTTCAGCTACTCAGCACTGAATTTAATTGGAATGTTCTAGAAAAATGGGTAAATTTGAAGAGAAAATATGTTTTTCCATTTACTTTAGACATAAGCAATAGGGAAATAATACTTTCTGCTGAGGAACAAGAAAAAGTAAAAATGTTGTTATATAGTGTTATTACTAGTGAAATAGCTAAAATCATATCTTAAGGGGCGTATCAAGAAGTTTGAAAACAAAGTCAGATTACTTTGCGAAAAACTACTTTTATCGCCAACCATAATAAAATCTTTGTAAAATTAAAATAGAAGAAAATGTAAAGAAAAACCTCTAAATAGATATTGGGAAATAAAACGTAAATGATAGAGAAAGAAAGAAAGAAGTTTTAATAAATAATACAAAAAATATGCTTGACTGCGGATTTGTTGGTTTTTTTTCCTTTAATCAAGTCCACTGATGGGACAGTGAAGTTCAGTTTCCCGTGGTCGACACACCAGACAGTCCATTGTTGCTTTGCTCTGAAATAAATAGACTTTCAATCAACAATTCATTTAACTTGTTCATTACAGGTTTCAGCAAAAAAGATGTATATAGAAAGAAATAACATTTCAGATTTATCTTTTTCTATCGGAAGTTATTATGCAGGAAGTATTTAGTCAATTCAGAAGTTATAAACTATACTAGACTTATAATAATATATCTAAGTTGTTTTCATTCGACGAAGCAATATTTTCCGTACTTGTTAAATAAAGCTGGACCCGATATGGCCAAGCGTGTTAAAGCGTGCGACTCGTAATCTGATGGTCGCAGATTCGCATACCCGTTGCGCCAAACATGCTCGCCCTTTCAGCCGTAAGGGCGTTATAATGTTACGGTCAATTCCACTATTCGTTGGTAAAGGAGTAGCCCAAGAGTTGGCGGTGGGTGGTGTTGAATAGCCGCCTTTTATCTAGTCTTACACTGCTAAATTAGGGACGGCTAGCACAGATAGGCCTCGAGTAGCTTTGTGCGAAATTCCAAAACAAACAAAATAAAGCTGTGTCCTGTATCGTGGATAAGGTTGTCGTACCTTAAACTGAGTGTACCCATTCAAAGAAATATCATGTTAACATATTTCAACGCTTAGCTTAATCAAGGAACAACAAGCGAATACAAGTAAATCAGTAGCATAAATACCTTAGTGATAGAATTGTAAATTTAGAATAATAAAGCTGTGAATCACTTGTCTCTGAGGCAGCATTTTTAGTAATATCACGTTTTAAGGTGTGAAATCACACTTTATTCAATACTGTAAAATGCAAACTCAATATAAGGTGTATCTTCCCACCGTAGCTTAGAAACTTCAAGGTGTGGAATTCACATATAGCAGTTCTCCCTAGTGATCTAGGTATCAACAAGACATGACAAAATTATGAGGCATTTCTTTGGCCTAAACTTTGGAAAAATGTTTCTCAGTTTCATATAACTTATCATACCTGTCAATTTGTTGGAAAACTTAACCACAAAATTTCCATTGTTGGAACAGGTGGAGGGACACTTCATGCTTCTTCAACAAGGAATTTTATTATATATATGTGTGTTGTGAACTGAATGTATCTATTTCATTTTCTTATGAGTTAATTTATTTGGTGTAAGTATGTTCATACTTCACAATAACATATCGTGCATGTGTATATATATACAAGTATACACTTTTTTATTGTCTATGAAGGGCTTTGTTTTGTCTTTTCATTTCATATAATTTTGCAGGTGACTTATTTACATCCTTTGTTGATTGTTTTGATGTTATCTAACATAAACGATTTGCTTTCATGTTGTTCTATTTTCAATTCATTGGTAAAAAATTCTTATTTTTGTGGTTGGTACCGTGTTGTCTTGTTGATCAGATTCTGGATTAGCAGGCTGGTTTGCCAATTTTGTTTTTTGTGCCGTATAGATACAAGGGTAAATTTAACAAGTGACTCTTTAGTTTTATTTGTGAATTAAGCCTACCGATCACCGAGATTGTAGAACTAGTAGAAGAAGTGCTTTCATTTTCACTTCAACGATGTTCGTTTCTACTTCTCCAAACTTGTTTTTACAATTTTATAAACTAAGGGACTGTTTTCAACCTTACATTTTTTGGGAGGAGGAAGAGCTACAAGAGAAGTGGTCCGAATACTTTCCCCATCAGCATACGTGAAAGTGTAAGTTCAGATACTTTCCACTCACAGATAAAACTAAAATCACTAACTTAACAAAATTTCTCTCGTATTTACATCAAAAAATCAAACCTGACGAACTAACACGCACGATAATTCAGCAATTGATTGAAAATGCTTCAGCACACTAACTAACTAAAGCTCTGTTTATATATATGCATTTTATAGAAAATTAATACTAATAAAGTTAAGTATTAAAAATCAAAAGGAAAGATTGCGTTAAAAACAGCAAATCCAAGCCTATGATTAACCATATTATTTTGTTATAACTTAAAAACAAGCCGAAAATAATAAATTAAATAATAATAATAAACAAAACGTTGCACTAATTGAACAGTTCCCAGAGTACAAGCTATAATGTAGGATGTAAAATGTACCACTTCTACCAAAATTATTTAGAAATTTCGAGACGTCACGTCTCTTCAATTTTCATTCTCAGGAAATCTCTAGGAGTGACAAGATCTTAACGTAATTCTCTCTCGCAAACCTCTACATTAAAATATTAAAACGTAATCCATAACAGTGTATTATTTTCATCGATAAATAAAGTCACAGTTGTTGGATATTGATGCAAATATACAGAAAGCCAAAATTCCGAGCTCGTAATACCTCACAGTTTTCTTCAAGACACTCAAAAAGTGCAGAAAGAGAAGCCCCAACGTACTGTCTCGTGTTATGTTCAAAAACTTCTGTAAACGTCCTGGTCAATGCTGTTGTCATTAGTTCGTCATTTTCAGTATGCCTTGGGAGGGTTTGTTGCACTTGTATTTTAGCTGAAAACAGTACGGTATGAAACAAATACTATACTCTCTTTCTAATGATGTTATAATTAAGAAAGTTACTTCTATCGATTTGTCTTTGTTTTATGGTAAACGCTAGGCGAGGTTAAGCTAAACAATACATCTTTAGACACACTTGTAGATTTATAAAATTTGGCTTTTTGTATCATGAATGTATAATTTTTTTAAAAGAAACATAAGGGTTAGGAAAAATGTATGTTTAACATTTAATAACATCATAGTGTTCTCATGTATTTTTACCAAAGATATAAACGTCATGTGTTGTTCAGCCTACATTACTAAACTTGTGTCACAATAAGACTGACAACAGTTTCAATCATATGATTATTTACTGGGTGATTATGAGTTTTCAGTAAGAAGAGAGTAAAACGGTGTTTCAATTAGTCTCTGTTATATCTGACGACTATGCTTCTCAACAACAGCTCTGTAAAGGTTTCCATTACAAAAGGCTCCGTCATAGAAATATCAAGTCTGCAAAACATAACTCCTTCGTACCTGCTTTCCGTAGTAGATCTAGTGTAGGAGGACGACGGTTTTCCATCGTCCACGCTAACAGTCCGATCACTCAAATTCCACAGGTGCAGCTTACATACCCGTTTTATTCTCCTTCTTATTGAGATTACAGAATGGTTACATTGTGGAAGCAATTTATGCACAAGTGACTTGTGTCGCTTTTCTCGACAGAGATACCTCTTGATTATGTTTCACATTGATGTTTATGAAACGTATATGACTTTTGGTAGTGAGCTATGTGTTATTGGGTTCTCATCTGTAACATGATGTTGCACTTTGACTACTACGGCACTTGTCGTAAGTCTTTTTCTGAATGGTCCCTTTATCTCAAATTGATTCATATTCCTTTGTTTCCCGCTACCATTAAGTAGAAGGGATATCTCTGTCTTGGATATTCTACAACTTTTTTCTAGCTGAATGTATCTTTATGTTCTAAGTCTATGAATATACTGTGTCGAAAAGGGTTGTTACATACCTTCCCAAAAGATCAATTTTTAGTGACATCACACTTCCTACGTAACAATGAACAATGTGAACATGCACTTTGATACATTAAACGGATAGAGGTTTTCACATAACTTGGATTTTCAGCAAATCCAAAGTTGTTTTGATATAATGTACTCAACTCCTTCTCTGAACACTTGTTATTAGTACTCTAACTTCATCCAGATGTTATCGGTTATAAATTAAATAACCTGAATTGATAAACTACTTGCAGTTCTTCTTCAGCTTCTTTGGGGAGATGTGTTAATGCAAGTACAATAAATAAAGAGATCCAATGTATATATTTATAAGTAGTCTTAGAGCTTCTATAAGAAGTTGTGTAATATAAAACAGTCAATAAAATGCCCAACATTTTAAAGCATATTTCCAGTTTCTTAAATTTCTAAGTTACAACTATTTCCAATTGCGAGCATTTATTTTGAGAAATGTTCTTATTTTCTCTTTCGTTTGAAATTAGGGCTATCCAGAAAAATCAGTATTATTTTACGTCACAATAACATAACGTTAATGAAACGGAGGCGTGGTTAGAAACAGCCTGGAGGTTTCGACGGAAACAGTAAATTAAAAGAAAGTAATGCAGATTCAAATATCACATCAGAATATAAAAAAATTAATATCTGATAAACATGTACATATGCTGTCTACACTAAAATAAATCACACCGTTTTTTTCTCACTCGATACACAAGTGTTGCTGTATTAAAATAAAAAACTGCATTTCATGATTAATATGTAATATTTAGAAATATGTAAGTTATTGCTGGCTAATATGACTTCTCCTATGTTTATTAATATATTTCTTTTGTATAGCCGTAATGTGGTAGTTATAATTATAAAAAATATAGCATCAAAATACACATTATATAATTTGAACTTGTGTGTAAAAAATTGTGGTTAACTGTTTTCATACTTAATTGGGACTTTATTGGATTTTTGATACATATATTTCAGATCATTCCTTAAGCAATGTCCGATTTTAGGTTCTGAAAAGGATAAAGGATTTCAAATGTTATCTAATCAATAATGTATGTTCCATTATTATTAGTTACTGCCTGCCAACAATTCACAAGCTTCTGAATGCCACTTCTACAAAATTTTTGGGGTTTGGAGGAAATAAATTGTAGAGAGGATAGTTTTGACATATTCATGTGTTTCAAGCTTTTTATCATCAAGATGGTTCGACAAACTTTAGAATAGATAATAATCAGATGGGGCAAGGTCTGGGGAATATGGAGGATGTGGAAGTTTTCCCAGTCTAGCTCTTCAGTCTTTGTAAATGTGATCGTTGCTGTATGGGGCCGTGCATTATCCTGGTGTAACACAACACCTTTACGATTGATTAAAGGAGGTCTCTTTTCTTTCAGTGAAACATTCAGTCGTTCTAATTGTTGGCAACAGAAGCCTGTTGTAATTTTTACATTGAGTGGCAGCAACTCAAAGTGAATCACACCAACAATATCCCACCAAACGTTTAAGAAGACTTTCCTAGGGTGGAGGTCCATTTTGGACTTGCTTTAGCCAGTTTACCTGCACTGTTTGTCTGCAGTGCATAACATTTTTATAATATATCCACTTTTCATCTTCAGTCACTAACCTGTCCAATAAAGGTGAGTTTAGTTCACAAGAGTGCAGAGAAGTGAAAATGTTTTCTCTTGCTCTAAGATTGGCTTCTGTCAAATCATGGGGAACCGAATTACAAGTTTTGACACCTTTCCTAGCAGTTGCAGATAACAGTGAACTGTTGATTTGGTTGAATTGAGCTTCTGTGCCAGTTCTTCAACTGTTACAACACGATCTTTATCAAGCGAAGCCAGCAGCAAGTCATCATTGAACTGAACGTGGCGCATTACTTAAGCTGTAGTCACCTGATCTGAACTTCTGAAACCAACTTCGACATTTTCTCTCATTGAGCGACACCACACCATAAACATCTTGAATGTTTCGTGTAGTTTCTTCTGCACTATTGCCTATGTTAAACTTATAAAGTATTATATGTTAATATGCTCCTTAGACACACTCATCTTCATAAGGATTTATTTGATTAAAGATCTGAAAAAGTGGAATTGGGCTAGTTTCTTTTATTTGTATGAACATTTGTGTACACGTTCTACTGCAGAGTTTAGTCTTTAAAGCCTTCTATAAAGACAGAAATAATGATGCACTTTTTGTATTAAATTTTCAGTCATTATTTATGACCTGATGTAAAATAAACACACTAAGCATGACTTTTTATTAATTTGTTTATTATATACTTCAAATAAATCTGTAAACAATAATATAAGAATATCTACAACCTAGATTAATTTTTTGCCGACTGATTCCATGATTTCTCAGATATCGACATTTAACTTCGTAACATAAATATTTTTGTAATAGATATAAATAACAGTTGAAATGAATTTTTCGATGTCATCATGATTCTGTATTCCGCTGGTACAACGGTAAGTCTATGGGTTTACAACGCTAAAATCAAGGGCTTCATTTTTCTCGTTGAACTCAACAGATAACCTGAAGTGGCTTTGCTATAAGAAAACACACACACACATATTATGATTCAGCCTAGCTGACCACTTCCGGTGTTCAAGCCCCTGAATAGCGTACTCTGTTTGTTTTTAATTTCACGCAAATCTGCGCTATCCGTTCATAGTTTAGCAGCGAAGTGAAAGTTTGTTTGTTTAGAATGAAGCATTAAGTTCTGCAATGGGATATCTATGCTCTGCCCTCCACGAGTATCGAAATCCGGTTTATAGAGGTGGCAGTCCGCACATACCACTATGCCCTTGGGGTTCAGCAGTGAAAGACCAGATAGAAGAAAGCTACTCTTCATCAGATCACTGCAATTCTTGAGATACTTTTTTTATCAACGAATAGTGGGATTGATTGTACGTAATAATACCTTTATGACTTAAATGACAAGGACTTTTGATAGGATGGGGATTCAAAACCACTACCTGGTCAGGCCTAGCCTAATGGTGTGATTATGGCAGAAACAATGGGAGAAGTAACTCAAAATTTATAAGGAACTGATTGAAAGAAATGTCGAGAAATTATTGTGCAGTCTAGCGTAATTTTATTAGTTATATTGATTTGTGAAATTTCGCTGTTAAACAGAAACGTAAATTTCAATTACTTATTTTGGTTGATATTGGATTGTTTTTGTTATTATAAAGTATTTTTATTTGCAAGGAAAAAGAAAAATCAATGATGAGGTGTTTAGCTCTTTGGATGGTGAAACATACTACACACTGTGCTTCTAGATTGTGTGTTGGAATCTACCAGGCCTGATGAGCACTTATACAATTTATCTGTTGTAATACATCCAGTATGATAAGATCTGGTACTATTTCTAAGTTGCAATATCAGCTGGTGTGATAAGCTGGGATACCACACGTGTGTGTAATTCAACTGGTATAATAATTCTGGTATTACTTGTATTGTGTAACCTAACTTGTTTAATAAGGTCTTATACTATTTGATCGTATGTCATAACCCAACCTGTTTAACATGTTCTATTACTATTTATATATTAAAACCTAGTAGGTTTAATAATTTCTGGTATTATTTGTGTGTTGCAACGCAGATGGTTTGTTAAGTTCTAGTACTCTTTGTATGTTGTAATCCAATGGTTTCATAAGTTCTGTGCTTTCACATGCTGTAATACAATGCTTTGATGAGTTATGGTACTATTTCTATACAGTAACACTATCAGATTGGTTCCTGAGAGTGTTATTTGTATTTTGTAATCTAGAAGGTTTGTTGAGTTCTGATACTGAGCGAAGAGTTTCTATGGCAACCGTGTTCAGTAAACAGGGTACAGTTCAAATAATATTATGCAGCTTCTATGTGGAAATCCATACCGGACCACAACAAAATGATGGGTTTTAAATTAATGTGATATAGTATTCGTATAAATTTAATACTTGCTATTGTTTTTGTGTGTGTGTATATATATATATATATGTGTGTGTGTGTGTGTGTGTGTGTGTGTGTGTATATCTATATCTATATATATACATGCATACAAGCACACATACATAGATAGATAGAACAACTGTTAATTTTTTCGAAAATGTTTACGGAAAATAAAATGATTTACTGTCTCATGTAGAAGACTTGACATTTACAATAAAAGCATTTGAAATGAAAGGATTGAGATAGATTTTGCGGGTTTCGTGGACGAAGAAAAGAACAAATGATTGGGTTTTGGAAAAAGCAGAAGTTCGGCAGGAATTTCTACCGGAAATTACAAGACGCAAGTTGTCTTTTTTGGCCACGTTGTATAGAAGCCAGAGCTCAGCCTAGAGAAAGACATTATTCAAGGAACGACACTAGAACAGAGAAGGGGAAGATGACCGAGAACATCATGGATAAATAACATCAAAACGTGGTCAGGAATGACACTAGAACAGGCACTTTGAGCGGCAAACGATCGACAAAGATGGAGAAGACGGGTTCATGATGTGGTCAACCCTCGGATCAGAGGATGGTTAAAGAGAGAGAGAGAAGTAGGTGTGTACCGTTAAAAACAGGAATATAAAACCACGCATAAGAATCACATAATTAAATCAAAATAAGCTGTAATAAGAGACTAAACATCAAAAAGAAAACCATTAGCGATAATGAGATGAATTTAATAGCGAAGAAAATGAATACAAGTTACGTGAACAATATGCTTAGAGCGTTAAAATACAGTCCCACGGTTCTGTGGTTATTGTCTCGTTGTTAAAAATAATGTCGTCCTCTACACTTTGAGGTCTAGGGTAGTTATAGGAGCGACGGTCGAACAGAGTACCTCATGAACTGTTTGTGGGTGATACTGATGGTTGGCACAACTAATCCTGGTGTCGTTTCCTGTGAATATCCGAAACCAAGTGTATGTTATTTTAAACTTTGTATAAGTAAATGTAAAAAAAATCATTAGCATGGAAACGATACTAAGAAATTCAACTTAAGAGGTGTTCAAGATAGATACACATAGGTACAGGGGTAAATCTGCGGATTTACAACGATAAAATCAGGGGCTCGATTTTCCCTAGAGGACTCAGCAGATAGCCCAATGTGGCTTTGATATAAGAACACACACACACACACACTTGCATGAAAACAAGTCTAACTCACACTTTATCAGAAATAACACATAATCACAACCAACCCAAATATTTCTTACATGAAGACCTACTGGGTAGTTATTGCATCAATTGTATTAGAATTTCGAAAAATACGGGTCTTTTCACTTGCCAAAAAAGGAAAATTTCTCGCTGAAAAACAAAGTGGCAACAAAATAGTGAAAATAATAGTTTTTTTCCCTATCAGAAGAATGTACAAGAAGGCATTCCGATCAAAGGTATAGATTTTCAATAAGACAAACTAATATACACCTTCCGTAGACTAATAACAATAATAAAAAAAAACACTTTAACTTTAAATAAGATAAGGAATAAAAAATTACACCACACAAAATTATTACTATCATGTTGCTGTTTTTTCAAAATTAAAATATAAACATTGAAATGACATCCTAATAATATATAAAAATTCCTGTCTCTTAACACATGCAAAAAATACTAACATAACCATTAGAATTGAAGAAAAGTATCACGTTATCTGTTCGTTATCTCAGACAAATAAACATTAAACAAAAACTGTGATTGTTTACTCAGATAAAACATTTAAATTCATTAAGGATATATTACTATAGGCTACAATACAAGAGCATTAAAGTATAAATACTTCAATACAATTAAAAATCGTTACAATGTGTATAGATGACACATCCATATCAAAACAAAAATATTTTTTCACGCATACTATAATCGAAGGATATTAATATTATGTGTGTGTTTTTTTCTTATAACAAAGCCATATTAGGCTATCTGCTGAGCTCACCGAGAGGAATCGAACCCCTAATTGAAGCGTTGTAAATCCGGAGACATACCGCTTTACCAGCGGGGGGCGAGTGAATTAACAACATATGTACATCGAGGAAATTTTGTACAGTAGTCAACATGTGTACAAGTTAAACAGGACGCATACAGTGCAAAATTCAAATCTTGCTTAATAGTTTATACAACTGTAACAAAAAGGGGTTTCCGTAATTATATAACCTTGTATTATCTCAAGCAAATGTCCATTTTTTCTGCTCAACTGGATAAGTTAAATGTAATAAATAACTGAAATTACTTAATAGTAATGGCCCTTCATGGCCAAGCGCGTTAAGGTGTGCGACTCGTAATCCGAGGGTCGCGGGTTCGCGCCGGCCTTGCGCCAAACATGCTTGCCCTTCCAGCCGTGGGGGCGTTATAATGTGATGGTCAATCCCACTATTCGTTAGTAAAAGAGTAGCCCAAGAGATGGCGGTTTTACATTAGTTTTACGTTTTGCACGTTGTTAGTGAATAGGAAGTATGTGGCTATAATGAAAGATGATTGTCAACCATCGTCTTAAAGTAGGTGCTGAGGCTTTCGAGGTGTAATCAGGTCTTGATGGGAGTGGCTGAAGTATTATCTCATTACTATTCTTAAACGGGTGTTTCATTTTGTCTTTTCAACATTATTCAGTTACGTAGCACTCATGTTAATCATTCACAGTAGAGATAAGACCTTCGAAAAGCATAATTATTGATGTTCTTCAGTCCCACTTTCTGATGCATCTTTCAGTCATTGATGTATTTAGTAGTTCTGGTTACCACAGTGTTGATATTACTGATGAAAATGAGTTGTCTGTAAAAGTCTACTCTTTCTAAAGTACTTCAGTGTTTCTTTCAGAGGGATGTCACTGCTTTCAATGGCTGCTAATGGTTTATCTTTAACAGTATGTCTTTTACTGAGTGTTCAGAACATAACTGTGCCTTTTGAAGGATTGGTGACTATTCCTGGGTCACTGAACCATTTGTTCACCTTGCTGAGAGATTGCTGTATCAAGTGTTCTATTTTAACTTTGCTAGAGGCTCTGCTGTATTCCAGAATATCGTTATCAAATTTTAGATCCATAGTTCAGATGTTGAAGAGGACTGGTAATACTGTTGATCTTTGAAGTATACTGGCATTGATAGTGATCTCAGTCTAATTACTAGATTTCATGTTTTAGGGTATATATTCTGTTAAATCTTAAATATGCCGCATGATGCATTTTCTGAATATTTTATCTGTGAAAATGGGCAGCTGGAGTTTATTGTAAGCATTTTCTAAATCTAAAACCACTGCCGAAATGTTTGACTACATTTTAAAGTCTTCCTATGTATCATTTTCAAATTCTCTTCTGTTGCAATAATCATCTGATGATAAGACTAAAAGTAATTCAACCTGAAAGAGAAGTCTGGCTACATCCACCCCTGGAATATTAGTAATGATGTTTTTTAGAACGATGTTTTGATAACCTTTAAAGCAACAGTGATCCTTCAAGATCTGGGATATGATGAAACCACCAGTCCATATCTTACGGATGATACCTGTTGCCTAGCTACATTGATAACCCCCGACGCTAATTTCAACAGGTTGGTGTCTTACTTGAGATTTATGACTCTCAGTATGTTTGTTCGTGTGTTTTTTAAATGAAGAATCTGTAACATGTGATTATATTTTAAGTTTATATATATTTTACAATAGTTTTTTTTTCATGAACAATTGCTGAAGTTTCCGATAAAAAGTACAATTGTTGATAATTAGTTTGTATCTTACATTCATCAGTCTCGCTTCTTTTGGTCTTTATTCCAAGAATATTTGACAAGTTTCGGTGTGAGCATCTCTAATCGTGTTTCAGGACTTTTTAAGTCCTATTAGATTTGTCGTCCAAACGCTTAGTGTAAAAGACCCTGTATTAACATTCATATTTTCATTTGCTCTCTTACTATCCTTGCGTTAATTTTGTTTTACCGAATATATGTATGAGTGTTGTATATTTATATATTTTAATAAATTTATTAAACATACGTTTAATCCATAAAGTGTGAAACATATATTTTAAATTGTTGTCATGTAGCAATAAACTGATCCACAAAAAATAAAAGGCCGAGGTTTTGGGTTTGTGTGTGACCTCCCATAAGTCCAAGAGAAAAGAGCCCAGAAACTTAAAATTTTGCACACATACTAAATGGGTCATGAAGGTATTATTACTAATCCACGTTTGTGAACATCTTTTTAATGATAAAGACTGAAAACTGAAAAGTGAAGTATAGTAGCCGCATTAGCACTAAGGAAAAATAATCTAGACACCCGAGATGTTGCACCCAAACTGAAGGTGTGCACCTAGGTATTACTTATTCACGTGGGGGTGCAGATGTGTGAGAAAAAAATTATTATGGAAACTACCGAAAAATCACATAGAAGAGAAATGTCAGCGGCATAGTTAATCAACAGAGTTATAAAACTGTTTATAGTGAATGGCATCATTTAGTATTGAACTTAGGCTTAACGTTGATCTAAAACTACAAGATTTTTTTTCAAAACTAAGGTATGTTCATATTAATAAAATGTCATACATAGAATCATTTTATGCAAGAGATGGCACTAACGTAGCAGTTCGGATGAAAATATCCAAACGAAAACATACAAACAAGCATTTTAGTTCATTTATAATCGAGATTTAAATAATAAAGGATTGTGTAAATTTAAAAATGTGATGTGTATTTGACAAAATATACCTCAGAAAAAAATCCACATACTTTAAAGGACTCTTCGTTACATTTAGTGAAGTAGCCAAGTAAGAGGCTAGTTAAGACTCAAGTACGGTTTATTTCGATTTGAAACTTGATCAGAGTGAGAGCAGTTAGCCTAAATCATCCGTCGTTATCAAATATTTGTTTGAACATTTGGCCGAATAAAGGAATTAATTGTCACTTTTATAAAGCAACAAAACACAGACAAACTATTGTTTAACACTAAGGAGCCCAACATAAGCCAATATTGTATATTTTACACGTATAATAGTGCTCATGAAAAAAACATACGTAAGTTAATGTAGTAAACTCGAAATCACACAGTGGGTTATTACCGGGTTTGAGCTGTAAAAAACGCGCTTTTATGTTTAGCTTCAGCATAAAAAATGTTTTATTTCTGTTTCGCGGCTTATGAGAAAATATATTCAGGGTACATGAAACAGAAATGTGCGTTCTTCACTAAAGTTGTTACAAAATTGGTATTCACAAGTTCCTAAATAAAACACACACGTTGTACTCAATACATGTAACAGCTGTGAACACTTAACTCCTACATTGGTCTGAACCACTGTATTTATAATTATGGTCTGACAATAAATATTCAGTTCCAAATACCAGTTGTCTATTGTTAACACTAATGTTTTAAAACCAGTTATTGAGGACATATTCACATGACAACGTTTCACAAGAAAATCATGAGCAAATATATCGTTATTATATATGTGGGATCCAAATTTAGACAGTAGTTTCTGTTTCGACGCGTCGATCACGACAATAAACATTGTATATACAATATTGTCAATACTCTGAGAACTACACTATATCTTGGTTGTAAGTTCACCTTTCACAGTTCTTCTTCACAAAGATTTTTACATTATATGAAGGTTATCCTAATGGGTTAAAATATTCTACTTTTTGATTTCATCGAAAGTAAGCATAAACACTGTAGTGACTACAGGATTTATGACTTGGATCCAGGTTAACCATTATAACTATTTTTATGCATGGTCAGGTTGGTAATCACTGGTAAATATATGCCTTCAAACTTTTTAATGTATATAAATGTTGTGAGAGTATGAAATATATTTCTAATGGATTCATAGCTTTTAGACATCGGATACAATGTTTCTAGACTTACAGACTTTCAAAATTGAATGAAATTCTGCATATCTTAGAACATTTATAGTATTGGTAAGGCATTACTAAAACGTATTTCAATTTGCATATTTCCATGTTTCCCCTAGTTAAAGTAAAAATCTGCAGAAGATAGAGGGGGTGTGAGATCAAAGGCAGCAAGTGTATATCGTCCCGAGTATTCGTCATATCCTACATCAATTCCTTGATCTTAAAATTGTTTTCTGTTGCACTAAATGTTTTATAAAGCTCTTGTCACGCTGCTTCTCCTTCCATAAAAGGCTCCTGGTAGATCAAGGCATGAAACTACTGCCTTGTCCCTAAAGAAATTCATTAAAACTGTATTATTAGACTCCAGTTTCTTGAACATTATTTCCAATATTGTTATGACCTCGTATCCTTAAGTTTTCAATAGTCTCTATTTATCAAATATACGATTTCAAATAAACCACATGGGTCCATTTAAAACTACATTCTTTGTGTCAATGTCATAACATTTATTACAGCCATGTTAGTGGCACCCGCAAACCTCGTATATCATATTTTATTACACGCAGAAGCATTCTATTCTATAATTCAGAATTTGTTTCTTTCCACAGTTATGGACGTGTGGTATATTTACTTCATTGGGCTTTTGTACAAATCTAACCATTGAATATTTAGTTTGCTGTACTTTTTGGTGGTAAAGTGTTATTGATTGGGTATGACAGCTATTGACTGTAGTGATATAAACTTCCATCTAAATCCAGTCATATATACAGTAACAATAGTCGCGTACATGAACGAACCTACACCATAGGTTGTGGGTAATTCTTCCCTAGATTGAAGAAAGCACCACCTACATTTGATCTAAGAGCGATAAATAAAGAGCGATAAATGCAAATTTTAACAAATTTTCAAGAGGGTAACAAAAATTGTTAGAAATAAACATTTATGTGTTTTTTTCCCTCTTCTCTGTGAATCTACTTTGGAAAGTCAAAGATGTACTCTTCTACTTATTACTGAGAGTGACAATCCAGGAACTTTTGTTCAATGTTTGACCTTTTCCATGACCTTTTCATAGTTTTGTTATTACCTTCACCAATCCAACTGTGTATTTTTCTCAGTTTTATATTTCCTTTCGAAGACTTTCCCTGAGCTACTATAAACAATTTTGTACATAACAAATATAATTCACAGGGAGGTTGCGTTTCTTTTTTGTGCTCGGTAACATACGCTCATTAGCAAGTCAAAATAAATTATAGATCTTTACATTTTGTACTTTTTTATAACTCAATGACACAGCGGTACCTCTGCAGACTCACAACGTCACAAACCAGGTTTCAACACCCACAGTGAACAGAACACAGATAGCTTATTGAACTTTGATCTTCACTTCAAACAAATAAACTCTTTAATAAAATAATTTGAAACATAACATTTATTTATTTTTATTGTGTGAATTGAAAACTGAATTAAACCTGAACGTCTAAGTGAGTATTGTATTTTGTGTATGAATATATTATGTAGACTCACCATTCATTACTGAGTGGATAGGTTTGTGTAATGCATTTCGTGAGATATGAATTTTTGTTACTTAAAAATTTACAACTTTACTTGTCAGTTTGTATAGACCTGTTGTTACTTAGAAACTACTTGTCAATGTGTATAAATTAATACATTATTCACACAGTTATTTTTATTTCGGGTTCAAGTTGAACCTGAAAATGTTTTTAGAAGTAACATTTTGCCTCAAGTTTCACATTTGTTAGAACCACTAAAATATTGTTAGAAATTATAAACTACCGTATATAATATATACATTGCGTGTAATTTATATAGAAAAAGGGGTTATATTTAAAAAGAAACAGTAGTTGGTAATCATATCAATTTGACGTTTTGTTACGATTTTCTTAAAAAGAAAAAACGAAACGTGTTTGTGGTTAATATTCCGTTATTGTTTTATTTTTTGTAATCATGTTTTGTTTTTTTCATAGCTGTAACCAGAATGTCAAAGTTTTCTACCGTGAAGCTTTACCTAAGGACACCCCCAATTTTCACATCTCCATCCTTCTACTGCAAGGAGCAGCGTTTTCTTCCAAAACCAGGCTGGAGCTTGGCACAATACACGTGCTGGCTGCATTGAGCTACCGGACTGTAGCAATGGTGTGTGTACATGGTGGGCTTTCTGTTCATTACTAACTTAACATTACAACATTTAGAGGTAGGCGTCAGTTCATTACTACCTTAACATTACAACATTTAGAGGCAGACGTCAGTTCATTACTCACGTTGCTCCCCCCCCAATGACACAGTGATACACCTGCAAACTTATAAAGCTAAAATCCGGGTTTCGATACTCGTAGCACAACAGAACACAGATAGTCCATTGTGTTGCTTTGTGCTTAACTTCAAAACAAATAATACTAACTTAACATCACAATATTTTGATACAGACTCTAGTTCATTGCTAATTTTACATTACAATATTTTGTTATAGACTCCAAATCATTGTTAACTTATCATTACAATATTTTGATATAGACTCCAGTTCATTGCTAATTTAACATAACATTATTTGGGTGTTTATCACTGAATGAAGAAATAGGTAGTCAAGACCTTTATCATAAATTAAATTCTTTGTTTGTTTTTTAAATTTCACACATAGCTACACGAGAGCTACCTGCGCTAGCCGTCCCTAATTTAGCAGTGTAAGACTAGAGGAAATGTAGATAGTTAATATCACCCACCGCCAACTCTTGGCCTACTCCTTTACCAATAAATAATGGATTTACGGCTGAAAGGGCGAGCATGTTAGGTGTGACGGGGATTTAAACTCGCGACCCTCAGATGCGAGTCAAGCGCCTCAACCTGGCCATTTTGGACCCTGACCAGTTGTAAATAGAGTTTCAAACACAGTTGTGTATCTCTTATGTAGTGAAATAGGCTATCCTGTTAAGTATGTAATTAATTCATATGTTTTATTCTTAGGAATTGAACGTTTTTAAACGATCATGTTTAATAATCTATCAATTGTGTAAATCTATAATTGTATTTCTTATTTTCGACATAAATGTGTTATGCAAAAATTTAATCCTGGTGACCTTTAACCTGCAGTATACGCGGCGCGATCTTTGTTTGTATGTATATTATTTACTGTACATATATGTTTGAATATTTTTGTAACAGGTTTCGGTAACAGCGAGAGGGCACGCATCTCAGACCGCGGCGAGTCCATTAACGACATTGTCAAATCCTTGAACTTGATACGTCCTGTGGTGATCAGTCCTGGTATGAGTGGAGCTATTGCTCTTCCGTACCTGGTAAAACATTCGACGGACGTGGGTGGATATGTTCCAGTTGCACTCGGGGCTACAAGCATTCTTGAAAGACAACCTTGTGGTAATGGTCAGTCAAAATAAATGTCTCTTGACAGTGAATGTGAAAGCCTAAAGGATTACTTTTCACTTCCCCCTCATGACTTAAGTTGTCTTAATGTAAGAAATTTAAATGTCAACATCAAACGAAACATAACTGATAAAGTGTGTGGGATAGAAACCTTTTCAAACGTAAGATACCTGGTAAGCACATTTCACTTCATTTAAGAAACATTTTATAAACGTACTTTTGATCTTTTATTGTGTTTCAATAAAACACAGTTACCTAAATTAATCCACAATTACTGGACTTTTACGCGCGATTTAGATATAACTGAAAGGCGCGAAAGGGATGCGAATCCGCGACCTTCCGATTAGGAGTCGCTTGCCGAGTCTTTTGTTCAGTTAAGTGCACGAAGTAAACTTTACTATTTATTCTCCTAAAATAATTATAAACCTAAATAAATACCCCTACAAGTCATTTTATTTTGATAAAGTAGTCAAGTTCAAGTTATGGTTATGTGACGATTTTAAAAGAAATGTTGAACCAGTTATACAGTAGTAAACTCTATCTCAGGTATTTCACGACTATTTAAAAACACACAAACAATCACAACAGATACATTAATCAAGATTAGATTTTCGATATTTTAAATAAGTCGAGAAATTTTGGGTAAATTTCTAATCAATTTTTCTGCGAGGTGCACTTTCAACTTTCTTAACATTTAAAAATGAAAACGTTATTTCTTATTGTACGTTGAAATGTTTGACTTTTATCTGTTGGTTTATACATTAAGTTATGTTAAGAAACAAAGATTTGTTTGTTTTTGTCTTTTTGAAATTTCGCACAAAGCTACTCGAGGGATATCTGTGCTAGCCGTCCCTAATTTAGCAGTGTAAGACTAGAGGGAAGGCAGCTAGTCATCACCACCCACCGCCAACTATTGGGCTACTTTTTTACCAACGAATAGTGCGATTGACCGTCAAATTATATCGCCACCTCGGCTGGGAGGGCGAGCATATTTGGCGCGACGCGGATGCGAACCCACGACCCTCGGATTACGAGTCGCACGCCTTACGCGCTTGGCCATGCCAGGCGACCATATTGTCATAGAATCAAATTTTTTCATCACAATGTGCTTTGTTAAGTTGCCGAGATAGGCTGCCATAATGAAGGTTACATAATGATACAACAAAGAAAAAAATGTGTCTCTAGAAATCCATGTATCATACAATACATGAGTCATCATGTCTATAATTTAGCACTAATAATTAAAATACATTGTTTTACACAAGATGCTTAGTTCTAATTGATTAAATAACTTATGATTAACTTTTTGAATTAATGATTGTTAAATCATCATAAAATGATGCTTATAATTAAATAAGTTTCATTTCCTTACCATTTAAATTGTCCTGAAAGTATAATAATTTAGTTAAAATTGACTCATTCATTTTTTTAAAAAATTCAGTGCTAAATTATAGCATTTCCATTCCTAAGAGGATTTGATCTTTCTCAGTGTGATGTGTACAGTAAATCACGTGTTCAATTACTATTATTTTAATGACTTACTATAGTATTGTACACAAGTCATCAATATCTATATTTTTATGTTAACATACATTACCTGCCATCAATAGGTTTCCATCTAATTTAGTATAAAAACATAACGTAAGGCTATGTTGGAAACTAGTTTACAAGCTAATACTTTTACCTTCAACTCTATGTTCTAAACTTCTGAATTAAACTATTTTGCTTTTCTAAGCAAATAAGCCTTTCTAATGAATCAACATCAACATTATGCATTCAACATAAGCACCACAGTTGACCCCACAATCAGATGATACTTTTGTTGTTCGGGAACGATAAATATTCAAGTCCCCAACAGCTTAAAGGTAAGTTTTAAAAAATTATAACGATAAATACCGGGATTCGATCTATAGTTAGTAGAGCACAGAAGACAAAGAAACAAATTGTTTAATGCCTTATATTTCTTTTCTTTATTTTCTGTAAAATGTGTTTTTCTCATAAACTTTAATTAAATAAAAAATGATGAGGGACACGTCTGTAACTAGTCAAACCTTCTTTCCTGAATGAGTCAATTCATTTGACGAATCATTTCTGGGTAAAGACGATGTTCGCTTACGTCAGCGCTATCACTTCCCGCGCACAGAAAACCAGAAACACGGGTCAGTAATATTCTATTTGTTGTACATTCACGAACTATTTACAGACGCTCTTCTCTAGCGACAAAGTTAAAAGACAGCTATAATCATTTTTTGAATAAAGGGTAATAATTGTCACTATAATTATTAATTTTTTACAAACATGGAATATATTGCACTTTTTAAAACTCCGACTGTGAACATTATATGAATATATAAGGTGGGAAATAACACTATGGACATTTTTTATACTTTTTCTTCTTTCTGGGCAGAAAGCGCTATTTTCGAATTACTTATGCCTAAATTAAATGGAAAATTCCTATTTTTCTCTTCAAACTTTGCTTTTGTGACCGGGGTAATGAAATTTTCGACAACATTCCAGGTAGATTCAGTACTGAGTAGCTGAAATAGAATTTTCTCGAACTTACAAGAAGTTTTAAAAACTTTCTAGAATGTTGTAGAACATACAAGGATTTTCAAGAATGAAAGTGTGCAAGTCACAAGTCAAAGGAAGCTTCTTCACTCGTAAAGATGGGTTTTGCTTCTGCCATTATGTACCCGGTCTGTACGAGACAACTGGAATTGCCTGTAATCTGAACGAGTGGTGCTTCTTTGTTGATAGCTCATCCAGAGCTTTAAAGCTGAGCTGCTCCATAACGGAAATAAATTTCCGTTTTTTCCCCTGGCTCATTCAGTGCACCTCAAAAAGGAATACAAGAGCGTCAAGACCTTGCCGCTGTAGCCTTGAAGTATGATGAATATGGCTGGGAGACACTCGGAGACTTAAAAATGGTGGCATTCTGAATGGGTCTCCAAGGACGCTTTTCCCAGTTTTTCTGTTATCTTTGCTTTTGGAACAGCAGAGACAACAGGAAGCGCTGTTCCAATTGATCGAGTTCTCTGTGGGGAGGCACAATGTCAAGTGTGAGCCACTAGTGGACCTCCAGAAGGTGTTACTCCCACCATTGCACATAAAATTGTTCTATTGAAACAATTTGTCACAGCGCTTGATGTGGTGTCTTCAGCCTTCGAGTACCTTCGAGACTTCTTCCTTAAGCTGACTGAGGCAATGGTCACATCTGGTGCCCTCGTTGAACCACAAATAAAAAAGACCCTGGAGTGCACAGAATTCTCCAAGAAGCTCAGTTGAAAGGGAAAAAAAGCTTAAAGGTGTTTTGTCGCATTGGTTCGGGGCTTCTTGGACAAACACAAGGCTGAAAATTATGTATAATTCGTTAAGGCTGTGGTGAAGAACTAAAGCAAAATTGGCTGCAGGACGTCCTTAAAATACCATATCCTTGACGCTCATCTTGATAAATTCAAGGAGAACATGAGAGTACACCCAGAGGAGTAAGGCGACCGCTTACATCAAGACATACGGGACTTTGAACGCAGCTGTCAAGGAGCGTATAACGACAACATGGCAGTAGACTATATTTGGGTCTGACACGTGAAAGTGATTTACATTGCAATCGCATATCTGGAAAAACTTCTCACTTCTTAACATTTTTGTGTAACTTAAGTATAAGTACATGTAAATATTGATTTATATGTTGTTTTATTAAGACCTTATTTAATTAAAATGTGCAAATTTGCCCATTTTTACATAGAAAATAGGTTAATTTCTAAATTTCATTATCCAAGTCACAAAAGCAAAGTATGAAGGGCATAATGGCCATTTGCTGTACTTTTACAACATAAGCAATTAAGAAATAACACATACTATCCAGGAACAAAAGTTGTGTTACGTAGTGTAATTCAATATACATATCTTAAAGTGAAATATTTCTCATTTCTATAAAATGCAGTTGAATTATATATATGTATATGTGTGTGATAGACGTCACGGGATTTTGATGCATCGTTTTAACTGTTTCTGGAGTCTGTCAGTCACTGTAAGCGTGCTTTTTGTTCTTCAATAATGAATATTCGACCTCTAGATAGTGATTGACATGAGTTTAAGATTTATTTCAGTTTCATGATTTTTACAAAGTTTCAAACATACAAATGGAACTCAAGACTTAACAAAATGATTCTCTCTACTTCTTCAACATATTTTCCCGTTAAGTTCATTTTATCTCACATAGGAACTTTTATTTTCTGATTGTACTAATTAGCGATTGGTTTATCAGTAAGTGGTTTCCAACACATTCAAATACGTCATTTATTCGCCAATAAACAGTGCATAAAAATATAGGAACTGTTGATATGATATTCTTTTTATCACTATCCGTCGTCTGTCTGTGATTAAAGCTCGGTTTTCTTCTCTCATTAAAACTATAGTTACGAAGGTATGTAAAACAGTGCATAGGTCATGAATGAAAGCAACATGTCTTTGTTGTCACTTTTTAGGTATTTAAAGTGGCCATTCCCGTATGATAATTCAATGTGCATATATTAAAATGCAATATTTCTCACTTATGAAAAATGTAGTTATATTATGTATGTGTGTGTGTGTAATTAAGGCTTAGTTTATTATAAAATATATAATGTCTATCACCTGCTAGTTTGTGGTGGTAAATATTCTGTGTGAAGACATGAATATCAAAGTATAGAAAATAAACTTTACCATAAGAACCAAGGATCTTATAAATTTGACGGTGAGGTAATTTTTGTATTTGTGTTTTGACTCTTTATAGTAACATTTTTTGAACCATGATTGTCAGCTATGTAACTGCCCTATTCAGATCATTGGAAAATTACGACAAAATAAACTAAAAACATAGAGTTTCAATGTTATAGAAACGTGGCAGCAATACATGATGTTTGGTTTTCTTAAAAGGCCTAAATAGTATTCAACAAAATTACTTCTTTGGTTTTTTTTCATGGTTTATAGATAATTACGATCGGTTCTAAAGATGAATTTTAGATTTCACTAGTTGGACACAGTACATTTGAAAGTAATAATTCAGTGCCTTAACAATAGGTTTTTATTATTATTTAATACATGGAAAGTAAGGAATTTCTGGAACAACTTTTTCTTTCACTCCTCTCTTCCACATTTAATGGCTAATCCAATTACATTGAACTGTATATATTTATAGTCTGAAAGAAGAAAGTGTTGGCAAAGATTGAATGGTGATTATGACTCGCGCGGCTGACCACAAACGTATTCAGTTTCAATCTGAGGTGATTATGAACGTGATCACGAAGGAGTTTCACCACTTAAACACACCAGGTAGTTCAACTAACACGCTGACTTCTCTCTCTCACTTTTGTTTTACATAAAAATTTTAGATCTATATAAAGTCAATAAGTGCACCCTGTTAATAAATGCAAATAACTAATTGACTAAAAACATTGTTGTCAAATATCTGACTATCGATAGAAGCCGAAACCAATCAACAGTAATTGTGAGAAAGCAAAAGTTATTTGTAGATGAAAAGTTTGTTTTTGGGATTTCGCACAAAGCTACTCGAGGGATATCTGTGCTAGCCGTCCCTAATTTAGCAGTGTAAGACTAGAGGGAAGACAGCTAGTCATCACCACCCACCGCCAACTCTTGGGCTACTTTTTTACCAACCAATAGTGCGATTGACCGTCACATTATAACGCCCCCACGGCTGAAACGGCGAGCATGTTTGGCGCGATCGGGATGCGAACCCGCGACCCTCGGATTACGAGTCGCACACCTTACGCGCTTGGCTATGCCAGGCATTGTAGATGAAAAGACGTAAAGATTAACTGTAGGGATGTAAAAGCTAGTTGTAGCTTTAAAGACGCAAGGTTTAGTTGAACTTAAGGAGAGATGAAAGCTTGTTCCAGATTTAAGGACGCAAGGTTGAGTTGGAGCTGGAGCAGAAAAGCAAGTTGCAGATGTAAACATGTATGGTCTAGTTGTGATTGTAATGACTTAAGATGTACCTATAATTGTAACGATGTAAGGTTTATTTCTAGCTCTGAAGAGATAAAAGCTAGTTGTAGTTGTAAGAAGATGAAAGCTATAGCTGTAGTCGTTAGAATGTGTGGACTAGTTGTACTTGTAAGGCGATAAAAGCTATAATTGTAGTGTAAGACCATACGGACTAGTTCCTCTTTTAAGTACTTAAAATTTGTTTGTTATTGTAAGGACTAATGAACTAAAACTGTATTTGTGATTACTGTCCAATGTGTTCAATATTTAGTTCGCGTGCAAACTGGAGACGTAGATTTATATGGACTGATTTTCCCAATAAGAACGGCACATGCAAGTTAAACCACATTGTATATACAACTGCAGATAAATTTGTTTAATATTTTAAGTTACTGAAGCTAAAAGATGTTGAGTAAGTTGCAGACGATGTTTTTCTTTCAACCATAATCATTTCTAAATTTAATGAAATCCCTAATTTAAGTTATGTTTGAAGAAACGTAATCTCACCCTCCCCTTTTCACACAAAATACACGAACTGGTTGATATATGGGAGAACATAGATTAATCTTTTCTCTGGAAACTAGAACAACCGTTGTTGATACATTATTGTCTTTCTGTATTGACAGCTAGACTCATTTGATTAAGCTGCAGAATTCTGTTCTGACACGTCACATATGTACTGCTTGTTCCTTATGTGTGCTACTTTAATTGAACTGTTACCCCTCTCAACGATCACGTTGGTCTTCTGATAAGTTTAATATGTAAGTTTGGGAGTTCATAATAAAAAAATTATTTGCTCATTAATTTTTGATACGAACTTTAAAACATGCTACGTTGTTTTGTTTTTTCTCTATCGTCAGTTACACTTCAACGCGAGTATTTTTAAACTACTTTTCAGATACTTTCAAACAAAAGATTTGTGTGATCCATCCTGGAAATGATGTTCAGCACCGTCTCTTTGTTTGTTCACTTGTTTGAACTTGTATGTGATTTCTTAGATAATAGCCTGATAATGGGAGGTTGGGTGTCAAATTATGAAAATGTTTGTGTGTTTAGAATTAAGCACAAAACCACAGAATGGGCTATCAGTGCTCTGCCTATCACGAGTATTAAAACCCGGATTTTAGCAGTGTGAGTCCACAGTTTTACTGCTATGCCACTGGGGGACATTTATGAAAATGACAAACATGAAAACGCACCATGATAAAACTTACTAACAGACAACACAGAGTGTTAAGTAATATGTTGACCGTACACCATTTGATTTGATTTTGTAAGATGTGTTACCAAAATATGATTTTTAGATAGCACAAATTAGCTATCTACGATATGTCCACCGCGGATAATCAAACTTCAAATTTAGGATTGTAAGTAAGTAAACGTCGCGCTGATCCACCGAGAATAATATGGAATTAATTTCGATCTTTGTTGTTAAGCCCAAAGCTGCACAATGGGCTGTATGTGCTTTGTCCATCGTCGGTATCGAAACAGAATTTTAGTGTTATAGGCCCTTTGTTTAATAACCAAGGAGCTTTAACTAAGTAGTTAGTTACTAAATCTCAAATCTTTAAACAAAAAATTAAATATGAACGTCACATTTTCAGTAAACTTACCATTTTCTTTTAACTAATAGTGAGAACAGCAATTGATAAAACTCGATAAGACGTGTATCGATATACAGAATCTAATTTATCTGAAAGAAGAGTAGATTTCAAATAATTTAGTTATGTTTATTGTGTTATGCACTTCATATTAAACAATCAACGTAATTATAAATTGTTTTTAAATAATATGTGTTTGAAAACAGTATTTAAGAGTACTGAGAAAGTGCACAAGATGAAATTAAATGTCAGCTAAAGCCATCCAATATTTCAAATTATATGTTAGAGTTTCAAAATATTTTAAACTTTCAAGATGAGTGAAACAATTATTAATACAACTTCCGATCAATACTATGTTTCTATTGGTGAAAAATTCTTGATACCAACTTTGAATATTTCACGTAATCTCGCCCACACTGACTTGATATCATTTAAAACTATGTTCAGGTTATATGGATAACCCAACATTATGTTCATATTTACACCTAAAGAAACGGACGCCCAATACAACATCATTTTACTTTCACACATTTTTTTACGCCTAAGGTAAAAAAGTAAATGCAGGACAAACAATAAAATGAATGCAAACTTTAATAAAATGGTTACATTGGTTATTGGGTATGTCTGGATAATCTTCTGTCTTGAACTGATAAGTTAGCATGAAAAACAAATTCATTGAACAAAAATTGCAAAGTTGTTTTGTCTTTCTTCGAATACAAAATTATGTTTCAAAACTTTAGCGTTCTTATATCGATCAATCTTATGTACTTAATAAATACTGAAATTTTCTTATAATTAATGCTGCTACTAAAGTTTTCTTTCACTAATTTTAACTCATTAATTTTTAATATTAGCATTGAAATAAACTGCATTTTCTCTATGGTTTGTTACACTTCAACACGAATGTATTTTTACATCATTGTGAAAATATCTTTTCAAGAAAAGTTTTGTCTACTCCACCTAAGAATGGGTATTTAACACCATATGTACGTTTAAACTTTCCTGTGGTATCTTAAACAACAGATGTCCTTGTTAATGAACTATTGGATGTGATATTATGAAATTTAAAATGGAGAATGACGCAAAACGGTTGGACGTCAAACTCGCAATCTGAGGGTCGCTCAGACGTAAGCTCGACTCATAATCTGAGGATTGCGGGCTCGAATCCCTCTCGCACTAAACATGCTTGCCCTTTCAGCCGTGGGGACGTTATAATGTGACGGTCAATCCCACTATCGTTGGTAAAAGAGTAGCGTGAGAGTTGGCGGCAGTTGGTGATGACTAGCTGCCTTTTCTCTAGTCTTACATTGCTAATTTAGAGACCACTAGCGCAGATAGCCCTCGTATAGCTTTGTGCAAAATTCAAAAGCAAACAAAAATAAATAATCTATTTCATTATCTTTTAATAAATGAATCAGTAAAACTTGGAGCTCAGTGATTAACTCTTCTGTATTAGGTTGCTGCGTTATATAAATCTGCTTAACAGAACTTTCAACCCAGTCCCGGTTTATGTGTGCTTTATTTCCAGCTGCTGAATCACTGAAACATTAAAAGAAATATCATTAAAATCTGTAATATATTGGCACGTAAAGACGTTACCAGATTCTGGTGATAAAAGTATTGTGTTTTGAAAAACAAATGAACAATGAAATATCACCTATTTAAAGTATTTGTAAAATGATAAAACTGTATGCTTATCTTATTATATGGGAAATACAACATCATACGTTATTAAATATCTCATTATATGAAGACTACTATAAAGTGTCAATAAAAAATAAACAGCAGGTTATATTGACACATGTAAGCACTGCTTTTTAAAATAACATCAGTAACTTTTTGAAAGAGGTTTCAGCTGTTACAATCGAAATGTACCAGTAATATGATGGGTTTAGAATCTTTTCAGCTGAGCATTCATGAATGAAATACTCCATTGGGGTGAATGTATGCTTTTAAACAAAATAATAATATATATGTCACAATTGATTATTCTGTTCTATAAATCTTGTAAATTTGTGTGATCAAATGTACTTTAAAATTTCACAACACAATGAAGTCTTTCTACATTGTTATTTTTCATAATTTGCAAAACATTATCTTTTAATCAAATTGTGCAATTATTCAGTTTCAAAATTTTAACTTTCTGAACTATGCAACTATTTTTGCTGGGACTAAAATAGTTATTTTTTAACACAAACTTTTATTGATGTAAAATGAAGTAGCTATTTTCGTGTGAAATGGATCAAATTGCCCACTTGTAACTCTATTTTCTTTATTCCTTGGTAGGTCAGAAATTGGGAAGATGTTGCTAATATTGAGCATTTCTATATTTCTTGATTTGCAAGTTCAAATCCCAACTACACCGAAGATGCTCACTCTTTTAATCATGGGGGCGTTATTATATGATGGTCAATCCCACTATTCATTGGTAAAAGAGTAGCCAAAGATGGGTGGTGATGACTAGCTGCCTTCCCTCTTGTCTCACACTGCTAAATTAGGGACGGCTAGCAAGACAAAAGGGAAGGCAGCTAGTCATCACCACCCACTGCCAACTCTTGGGCCACCCTTGGGAGGGCGAGCTTATTTGGTGCGACGCGGGCGCGAATCCGCGCTCTTCGGATTACGAGTCGCACGCGTTACGCGCTAGGCGATGCCAGGCCCCAAAGAGTGGACGGTGGAGGGTGATTTTCAGTAAAAATCTTCTGTGTAGCAGTTCTGCATTACAATTGTAACATTATTATCCCTTTACGGCCTCAGTTGCAATATTTTCTCTCAGTTCTATATCACAGTTCTAACAATATTATATTTTTTCCAGCTTCTGTATGAATTTTACTTTTCAATTTTACATCGAAATGAATTTACAGAACAAACATTATTATCTTCTTCCAATCTAAATGCCCCCCAGTGGCTAAGCGGTATGTCTGCGGACTTACATCACTAAAAACCGGGTTTCGATACCCGTGGTGTAGCTTTGTGCTTTATTCAAATCAACAACAATTAGTCTAAATCTGCTATTACTAAGCTTTCAGTTTATAAACATATTCCTTCGCCAATAACTTGGATTCGTAGAGAAAGCGGACTGTGTAACTATTTGATTGATGGTTAATTGTGGATTTAGACCTTTGATAGGAAAGAGTTCTTTGATCCAATGCTAACTTAGCGTGTTTGTTGCCACAAAATATTTAAAATCAGCATTAAACGGGCCATCATTACAAGTGGTGTTCGAATCATTTAGTTTCGTCACCCCCTCTACCCCAGTGGCTCAACAAGAAGTCAGCAGACTGACAATGCTAAAAATCGAATTTCAATATCGATTTGCAGTTGCACGCGAAACAACCGACCGATGAGCCAATTGAATCATTTTGTTAATACAAAGTTGCCATTGTGACTTCTTTTTTGTCTTTTGTAACAAGGTTGTCGTGTGTTTTTTGCTGCATTTTTACAATTTTTTTCCAAACAAAGAGCAGGCCAGTGCAAGCCCCATATCGTAAAGAATTTTGCAGTTTTACATAACATATAGGATTTTCTAATACTCAAACCAGTGTGGCAAAACAATGAGGAATAATATTCTACATATGTCCTCCATGTTTCATCAAAATTCGATCGCCTTGGACTGAGTTGTAAAGCAAAAAAATATATAAAAAATCTATCCTCCCATATTAATGGATACGGCTGTGACCTTAATTCTCCAAAATCCAATCACTTCGAAGTTAGATCATAGTCCAAAAGTATATCGATTTTCGTCCATATCCATTCAGCCAATCATGACAAATCCTGCTGACAAACACACATACACACATAAATAAACACACTGGGATAAAAACATAACATTTACCATCTTATATGGCAGATGTAATGATTGGTTTAGACCCCAAAAAGTTACTTTCTATTTTTTTTCGAGCAAATGGAATTCTGTAACGTTTCTTGTGTGCACGAAAAAATTTTGTTCACTGCCTTCACTGAGGATTTAAATGAACTCTCAGTACAGGATGAATGTCAGCTCTGTCCACAAATTTAGCTGCTGTTTCATCAGTCTTTTTTTTACATGGAAACAGTTATGAATATACCTGACACACAACACCCAGATATTTTCAGTGTTTAATTTTGAAAGCACACAAAGTTTAGATGCCTTTAACAGGCTGAGTGCACGTAGTCAGACTCATTAGTTTCATAATCCAGTCGAAGTTAAAGAACTGGTATTGTATAAAAACTGTTAAACTGGACACACATGAGTTCCATATGACCACTTTATTTGGTTAGAAATATTTAATGTGGGAAGATATTGTTCTATACTTGAAGAAAAACTACTTATTTCTTAAATTGTTTAGTAATGTTTACCAGATATATTAGTGTTATTGTATGTTTGGGGAAATTTCCACGCTAGCCGTGTCTAATTTAATAGTTTAAGACTAGAGAGAAGACAACTGGGTTTCACCACCCATCGCCAACTTTCGGGCTCGTCTTTTACCAAAGAATATTGGGATTAATCGTCACATTATAACGCCACCACAGTTGAAAGGACGAACATGTTTGATGTGACGGGGGTTCGAATACATTTTCCTCACATTACAGAATTGAACGCTCCAGCTGTCATGTTATGTCGGGCCATTAGGCCACGAGTTGACTACAATCTTTGATAATTTTTGAATCGCGGTACCACACCTAAGTTATGGCCTCAATTAGCTTATCTTGCGTATTACAGTCTTTTGCCTAAAGTCATTCTTTACAAATCGCCCAATGAGTTTCAATAGGATTTAAGTCCGAAGAGTTTTGAGACCAGTCCAGCACCTTTATTCGCGTTGTCATCATAAATTTCTTAACAAGTTTCGATGTGTGGTACGGAGCCAGATCTTGCTGAAAAATGCAGATCCATCTGGAAATCTCTTTTTCAATTCTGGAACGGCTATTTTCTTCAAAACTTCGATGTATTGTGGTTTTGCACTGTACCTTCTACGATATGTAAGGCTCCAACGCCATAGTAGCTGAAAAAGCCCAAAAATATCTCCTTTAAGGGATGTTTTACGAACTGATTGATGTGAGATTCTCGAAGTTTCTCACCTGGAAATCTGCGAACATGCAGACTTCTTTGAACCTGTACGAAAAAATGCGTCGTGTCACTGAATTACACCTTTTTCCACTGTTCTTGCGTCCAATTCTTGTATTTCAGACACCATTGATACCGTTGTTTTGTCATTAAGTTGATAAGAAGTTGTTTTTTGACTTGTCTTCTTGCCCTTCGACCGACATCAAGAAGCCCACAACGAACCGTTGAAGAGTTAACTTTTATTCCTTTGACCTCCAAATCTCTTTTATGGCGTTACTTCTTTTCCGTTGGTGTTTCACACACTCCCTAACCACGTATGGTTCGTCTCTTGGCGTTGTTTTCCTTTTTCGGCCACATCTTTCTTTACGTTTAGGGATGATAGATCCGGAACTCACTTTGGCCTTGATTACACCGCTGACGGTCGAGAGGCTAACACCAACAACGTCCGTGATTTTCATATAAGTGATGTCGATGTGCTCGTGCAGTATCACAATCTTTGTACGCTTTCTAGGAGTCACGTCCATTGTGTGTGGCGGTTGAAAGACGACTGATTAGCAGTGAAACAAATTGCCTCATTTTTGAAGAAAGTCTAACGCAATCTCGAATGACGTAATATTTCTCAAAATTTCGTCATATATCCCAAAAAATAGATTGACCATACAGCAAAACATAACTAATTACGCCGTCTGTGTGAAAAAAATGACTATTAAAGGAAATCAGCGGATCCAGCGAGCCTACACCGGCTGCCATGCTGAAAATATTGTAAAATGACCATTTGTTTCAATTAATTTGCACAAGGGTGTAACAGGAATATGATTGTGTTACGTGCAGCAGCCACGTTATTCTAAAAGGTCATTCTTGTACCTTGTTTAACCAAGTACAACAAAACCAGTTGGCATAACTACATGATTCAGTCTTAAGCATTTACTACTTTTTGAACCTCACGTGAAAGACTAGTTTCCACGAGACAAGATAATTACTCACTTCATAATCAAATATGAGCAGTTTAAACATTTAACTAAGTGTCATTAATGTGTTGCTATTGGTGCAAATAGTGTGAAGACCTTTACTAACAAAAATAAAAACTTCATTTTTGTGTGTTTTTATAACTAGTATAAAATATTTACTCTCGCTGTGGAACTCTGAGATCCTGTCATGATTCACAAAGACGTGAACGCATCAATAAAGTGGCTCCTTTATCTTAATTACTTCTACAGGTACCTTACTACTCAATGCGCCGATTCCTTCGATTGTAGGCCTGGGATGGCCGAGCGCGTTAAGGCGTGCACTCGTAATCCGAGGGTCACGGGTTCGCGCTAAACATGCTCGCCCTCCCAGCCGTGGGGGTGTATAATGTGACGGTCAATCCCACTATTCGTTGGTAAAAGAGTAGCCCAAGAGTTGGCGGTGGGTGGTGATGACTAGCTGCCTTCCCTCTAGTCTTACACTGCTAAATTAGGGACGGCTAGTACAGATAGCTCTCGAGTAGCTTTGTGCGAATTTCCAAAACAAACAAACAAACAAACCTTCGATTGTTGCGAGTTCCCAAACTTAATACAGTTTAACTCGTTTAATTAATGAAACGAATGGTGCAAGGAATCAACGGTCTGTTTCTTAGATAATAGCCTGATAATGGGAGGTTGGGTGTCAAATTATGAAAATGTTTGTGTGTTTAGAATTAAGCACAAAACCACAGAATGGGCTATCAGTGCTCTGCCTATCACGAGTATTAAAACCCGGATTTTAGCAGTGTGAGTCCACAGTTTTACTGCTATGCCACTGGGGGACATTTATGAAAATGACAAACATGAAAACGCACCATGATAAAACTTACTAACAGACAACACAGAGTGTTAAGTAATATGTTGACCGTACACCATTTGATTTGATTTTGTAAGATGTGTTACCAAAATATGATTTTTAGATAGCACAAATTAGCTATCTACGATATGTCCACCGCGGATAATCAAACTTCAAATTTAGGATTGTAAGTAAGTAAACGTCGCGCTGATCCACCGAGAATAATATGGAATTAATTTCGATCTTTGTTGTTAAGCCCAAAGCTGCACAATGGGCTGTATGTGCTTTGTCCATCGTCGGTATCGAAACAGAATTTTAGTGTTATAGGCCCTTTGTTTAATAACCAAGGAGCTTTAACTAAGTAGTTAGTTACTAAATCTCAAATCTTTAAACAAAAAATTAAATATGAACGTCACATTTTCAGTAAACTTACCATTTTCTTTTAACTAATAGTGAGAACAGCAATTGATAAAACTCGATAAGACGTGTATCGATATACAGAATCTAATTTATCTGAAAGAAGAGTAGATTTCAAATAATTTAGTTATGTTTATTGTGTTATGCACTTCATATTAAACAATCAACGTAATTATAAATTGTTTTTAAATAATATGTGTTTGAAAACAGTATTTAAGAGTACTGAGAAAGTGCACAAGATGAAATTAAATGTCAGCTAAAGCCATCCAATATTTCAAATTATATGTTAGAGTTTCAAAATATTTTAAACTTTCAAGATGAGTGAAACAATTATTAATACAACTTCCGATCAATACTATGTTTCTATTGGTGAAAAATTCTTGATACCAACTTTGAATATTTCACGTAATCTCGCCCACACTGACTTGATATCATTTAAAACTATGTTCAGGTTATATGGATAACCCAACATTATGTTCATATTTACACCTAAAGAAACGGACGCCCAATACAACATCATTTTACTTTCACACATTTTTTTACGCCTAAGGTAAAAAAGTAAATGCAGGACAAACAATAAAATGAATGCAAACTTTAATAAAATGGTTACATTGGTTATTGGGTATGTCTGGATAATCTTCTGTCTTGAACTGATAAGTTAGCATGAAAAACAAATTCATTGAACAAAAATTGCAAAGTTGTTTTGTCTTTCTTCGAATACAAAATTATGTTTCAAAACTTTAGCGTTCTTATATCGATCAATCTTATGTACTTAATAAATACTGAAATTTTCTTATAATTAATGCTGCTACTAAAGTTTTCTTTCACTAATTTTAACTCATTAATTTTTAATATTAGCATTGAAATAAACTGCATTTTCTCTATGGTTTGTTACACTTCAACACGAATGTATTTTTACATCATTGTGAAAATATCTTTTCAAGAAAAGTTTTGTCTACTCCACCTAAGAATGGGTATTTAACACCATATGTACGTTTAAACTTTCCTGTGGTATCTTAAACAACAGATGTCCTTGTTAATGAACTATGGATGTGATATTATGAAATTTAAAATGGAGAATGACGCAAAACGGTTGGACGTCAAACTCGCAATCTGAGGGTCGCTCAGACGTAAGCTCGACTCATAATCTGAGGATTGCGGGCTCGAATCCCTCTCGCACTAAACATGCTTGCCCTTTCAGCCGTGGGGACGTTATAATGTGACGGTCAATCCCACTATCGTTGGTAAAAGAGTAGCGTGAGAGTTGGCGGCAGTTGGTGATGACTAGCTGCCTTTTCTCTAGTCTTACATTGCTAATTTAGAGACCACTAGCGCAGATAGCCCTCGTATAGCTTTGTGCAAAATTCAAAAGCAAACAAAAATAAATAATCTATTTCATTATCTTTTAATAAATGAATCAGTAAAACTTGGAGCTCAGTGATTAACTCTTCTGTATTAGGTTGCTGCGTTATATAAATCTGCTTAACAGAACTTTCAACCCAGTCCCGGTTTATGTGTGCTTTATTTCCAGCTGCTGAATCACTGAAACATTAAAAGAAATATCATTAAAATCTGTAATATATTGGCACGTAAAGACGTTACCAGATTCTGGTGATAAAAGTATTGTGTTTTGAAAAACAAATGAACAATGAAATATCACCTATTTAAAGTATTTGTAAAATGATAAAACTGTATGCTTATCTTATTATATGGGAAATACAACATCATACGTTATTAAATATCTCATTATATGAAGACTACTATAAAGTGTCAATAAAAAATAAACAGCAGGTTATATTGACACATGTAAGCACTGCTTTTTAAAATAACATCAGTAACTTTTTGAAAGAGGTTTCAGCTGTTACAATCGAAATGTACCAGTAATATGATGGGTTTAGAATCTTTTCAGCTGAGCATTCATGAATGAAATACTCCATTGGGGTGAATGTATGCTTTTAAACAAAATAATATATATATGTCACAATTGATTATTCTGTTCTATAAATCTTGTAAATTTGTGTGATCAAATGTACTTTAAAATTTCACAACACAATGAAGTCTTTCTACATTGTTATTTTTCATAATTTGCAAAACATTATCTTTTAATCAAATTGTGCAATTATTCAGTTTCAAAATTTTAACTTTCTGAACTATGCAACTATTTTTGCTGGGACTAAAATAGTTATTTTTTAACACAAACTTTTATTGATGTAAAATGAAGTAGCTATTTTCGTGTGAAATGGATCAAATTGCCCACTTGTAACTCTATTTTCTTTATTCCTTGGTAGGTCAGAAATTGGGAAGATGTTGCTAATATTGAGCATTTCTATATTTCTTGATTTGCAAGTTCAAATCCCAACTACACCGAAGATGCTCACTCTTTTAATCATGGGGGCGTTATTATATGATGGTCAATCCCACTATTCATTGGTAAAAGAGTAGCCAAAGATGGGTGGTGATGACTAGCTGCCTTCCCTCTTGTCTCACACTGCTAAATTAGGGACGGCTAGCAAGACAAAAGGGAAGGCAGCTAGTCATCACCACCCACTGCCAACTCTTGGGCCACCCTTGGGAGGGCGAGCTTATTTGGTGCGACGCGGGCGCGAATCCGCGCTCTTCGGATTACGAGTCGCACGCGTTACGCGCTAGGCGATGCCAGGCCCCAAAGAGTGGACGGTGGAGGGTGATTTTCAGTAAAAATCTTCTGTGTAGCAGTTCTGCATTACAATTGTAACATTATTATCCCTTTACGGCCTCAGTTGCAATATTTTCTCTCAGTTCTATATCACAGTTCTAACAATATTATATTTTTTCCAGCTTCTGTATGAATTTTACTTTTCAATTTTACATCGAAATGAATTTACAGAACAAACATTATTATCTTCTTCCAATCTAAATGCCCCCCAGTGGCTAAGCGGTATGTCTGCGGACTTACATCACTAAAAACCGGGTTTCGATACCCGTGGTGTAGCTTTGTGCTTTATTCAAATCAACAACAATTAGTCTAAATCTGCTATTACTAAGCTTTCAGTTTATAAACATATTCCTTCGCCAATAACTTGGATTCGTAGAGAAAGCGGACTGTGTAACTATTTGATTGATGGTTAATTGTGGATTTAGACCTTTGATAGGAAAGAGTTCTTTGATCCAATGCTAACTTAGCGTGTTTGTTGCCACAAAATATTTAAAATCAGCATTAAACGGGCCATCATTACAAGTGGTGTTCGAATCATTTAGTTTCGTCACCCCCTCTACCCCAGTGGCTCAACAAGAAGGCAGCAGACTGACAATGCTAAAAATCGAATTTCAATATCGATTTGCAGTTGCACGCGAAACAACCGACCGATGAGCCAATTGAATCATTTTGTTAATACAAAGTTGCCATTGTGACTTCTTTTTTTGTCTTTTGTAACAAGGTTGTCGTGTGTTTTTTGCTGCATTTTTACAATTTTTTTCCGAACAAAGAGCAGGCCAGTGCAAGCCCCATATCGTAAAGAATTTTGCAGTTTTACATTACATATAGGATTTTCTAATACTCAAACCAGTGTGGCAAAACAATGAGGAATAATATTCTACATATGTCCTCCATGTTTCATCAAAATTCGATCACCTTGGACTGAGTTGTAAAGCAAAAAAAAATATAAAAAATCTATCCTCCCATATTAATGGATACGGCTGTGACCTTGATTCTCCAAAATCCAATCACTTCGAAGTTAGATCATAGTCCAAAAGTATATCGATGTTCGTCCATATCCATTCAGCCAATCATGACAAATCCTGCTGACAAATACACATACACACATAAATAAACACACTGGGATAAAAACATAACATTTACCATCTTATATGGCAGATGTAATGATTGGTTTAGACCCCAAAAAGTTACTTTCTATTTTTTTTCGAGCAAATGGAATTCTGTAACGTTTCTTGTGTGCACGAAAAAATTTTGTTCACTGCCTTCACTGAGGATTTAAATGAGCTCTCAGTACAGGATAAATGTCAGCTCTGTTCACAAATTTAGCTGCTGTTTCATCAGTCTTTTTTTTTACATGGAAACAGTTATGAATATACCTGACACACAACACCCAGATATTTTCAGTGTTTAATTTTGAAAGCACACAAAGTTTAGATGCCTTTAACAGGCTGAGTGCACGTAGTTCTTTGTTGTCACTTTTTAGGTATTTAAAGTGGCCATTCCCGTATGATAATTCAATGTGCATATATTAAAATGCAATATTTCTCACTTATGAAAAATGTAGTTATATTATGTATGTGTGTGTGTGTAATTAAGGCTTAGTTTATTATAAAATATATAATGTCTATCACCTGCTAGTTTGTGGTGGTAAATATTCTGTGTGAAGACATGAATATCAAAGTATAGAAAATAAACTTTACCATAAGAACCAAGGATCTTATAAATTTGACGGTGAGGTAATTTTTGTATTTGTGTTTTGACTCTTTATAGTAACATTTTTTGAACCATGATTGTCAGCTATGTAACTGCCCTATTCAGATCATTGGAAAATTACGACAAAATAAACTAAAAACATAGAGTTTCAATGTTATAGAAACGTGGCAGCAATACATGATGTTTGGTTTTCTTAAAAGGCCTAAATAGTATTCAACAAAATTACTTCTTTGGTTTTTTTTCATGGTTTATAGATAATTACGATCGGTTCTAAAGATGAATTTTAGATTTCACTAGTTGGACACAGTACATTTGAAAGTAATAATTCAGTGCCTTAACAATAGGTTTTTATTATTATTTAATACATGGAAAGTAAGGAATTTCTGGAACAACTTTTTTTCACTCCTCTCTTCCACATTTAATGGCTAATCCAATTACATTGAACTGTATATATTTATAGTCTGAAAGAAAAAGTGTTGGCAAAGATTGAATGGTGATTATGACTCGCGCGGCTGACCACAAACGTATTCAGTTTCAATTGAGGTGATTATGAACGTGATCACGAAGGAGTTTCACCACTTAAACACACCAGGTAGTTCAACTAACACGCTGACTTCTCTCTCTCACTTTTGTTTTACATAAAAATTTTAGATCTATATAAAGTCAATAAGTGCACCCTGTTAATAAATGCAAATAACTAATTGACTAAAAACATTGTTGTCAAATCTGACTATCGATAGAAGCCGAAACCAATCAACAGTAATTGTGAGAAAGCAAAAGTTATTTGTAGATGAAAAGTTTGTTTTTGGGATTTCGCACAAAGCTACTCGAGGGATATCTGTGCTAGCCGTCCCTAATTTAGCAGTGTAAGACTAGAGGGAAGACAGCTAGTCATCACCACCCACCGCCAACTCTTGGGCTACTTTTTTACCAACCAATAGTGCGATTGACCGTCACATTATAACGCCCCCACGGCTGAAACGGCGAGCATGTTTGGCGCGATCGGGATGCGAACCCGCGACCCTCGGATTACGAGTCGCACACCTTACGCGCTTGGCTATGCCAGGCATTGTAGATGAAAAGACGTAAAGATTAACTGTAGGGATGTAAAAGCTAGTTGTAGCTTTAAAGACGCAAGGTTTAGTTGAACTTAAGGAGAGATGAAAGCTTGTTCCAGATTTAAGGACGCAAGGTTGAGTTGGAGCTGGAGCAGAAAAGCAAGTTGCAGATGTAAACATGTATGGTCTAGTTGTGATTGTAATGACTTAAGATGTACCTATAATTGTAACGATGTAAGGTTTATTTCTAGCTCTGAAGAGATAAAAGCTAGTTGTAGTTGTAAGAAGATGAAAGCTATAGCTGTAGTCGTTAGAATGTGTGGACTAGTTGTACTTGTAAGGCGATAAAAGCTATAATTGTAGTGTAAGACCATACGGACTAGTTCCTCTTTTAAGTACTTAAAATTTGTTTGTTATTGTAAGGACTAATGAACTAAACTGTATTTGTGATTACTGTCCAATGTGTTCAATATTTAGTTCGCGTGCAAACTGGAGACGTAGATTTATGGACTGATTTTCCCAATAAGAACGGCACATGCAAGTTAAACCACATTGTATATACAACTGCAGATAAATTTGTTTAATATTTTAAGTTACTGAAGCTAAAAGATGTTGAGTAAGTTGCAGACGATGTTTTTCTTTCAACCATAATCATTTCTAAATTTAATGAAATCCCTAATTTAAGTTATGTTTGAAGAAACGTAATCTCACCCTCCCCTTTTCACACAAAATACACGAACTGGTTGATATATGGGAGAACATAGATTAATCTTTTCTCTGGAAACTAGAACAACCGTTGTTGATACATTATTGTCTTTCTGTATTGGCAGCTAGACTCATTTGATTAAGCTGCAGAATTCTGTTCTGACACGTCACATATGTACTGCTTGTTCCTTATGTGTGCTACTTTAATTGAACTGTTACCCCTCTCAACGATCACGTTGGTCTTCTGATAAGTTTAATATGTAAGTTTGGAGTTCATAATAAAAAATTATTTGCTCATTAATTTTTGATACGAACTTTAAAACATGCTACGTTGTTTTGTTTTTTCTCTATCGTCAGTTACACTTCAACGCGAGTATTTTTAAACTACTTTTCAGATACTTTCAAACAAAAGATTTGTGTGATCCATCCTGGAAATGATGTTCAGCACCGTCTCTTTGTTTGTTCACTTGTTTGAACTTGTATGTGATTTCTTAGATAATAGCCTGATAATGGGAGGTTGGGTGTCAAATTATGAAAATGTTTGTGTGTTTAGAATTAAGCACAAAACCACAGAATGGGCTATCAGTGCTCTGCCTATCACGAGTATTAAAACCCGGATTTTAGCAGTGTGAGTCCACAGTTTTACTGCTATGCCACTGGGGGACATTTATGAAAATGACAAACATGAAAACGCACCATGATAAAACTTACTAACAGACAACACAGAGTGTTAAGTAATATGTTGACCGTACACCATTTGATTTGATTTTGTAAGATGTGTTACCAAAATATGATTTTTAGATAGCACAAATGAGCTATCTACGATATGTCCACCGCGGATAATCAAACTCAAATTTAGGATTGTAAGTAAGTAAACGTCGCGCTGATCCACCGAGAATAATATGGAATTAATTTCGATCTTTGTTGTTGAGCCCAAAGCTGCACAATGGGCTGTATGTGCTTTGTCCATCGTCGGTATCGAAACAGAATTTTAGTGTTATAGGCCCTTTGTTTAATAACCAAGGAGCTTTAACTAAGTAGTTAGTTACTAAATCTCAAATCTTTAAACAAAAATTAAATATGAACGTCACATTTTCAGTAAACTTACCATTTTCTTTTAACTAATAGTGAGAACAGCAATTGATAAAACTCGATAAGACGTGTATCGATATACAGAATCTAATTTATCTGAAAGAAGAGTAGATTTCAAATAATTTAGTTATGTTTATTGTGTTATGCACTTCATATTAAACAATCAACGTAATTATAAATTGTTTTTAAATAATATGTGTTTGAAAACAGTATTTAAGAGTACTGAGAAAGTGCACAAGATGAAATTAAATGTCAGCTAAAGCCATCCAATATTTCAAATTATATGTTAGAGTTTCAAAATATTTTAAACTTTCAAGATGAGTGAAACAATTATTAATACAACTTCCGATCAATACTATGTTTCTATTGGTGAAAAATTCTTGATACCAACTTTGAATATTTCACGTAATCTCGCCCACACTGACTTGATATCATTTAAAACTATGTTCAGGTTATATGGATAACCCAACATTATGTTCATATTTACACCTAAAGAAACGGACGCCCAATACAACATCATTTTACTTTCACACATTTTTTTACGCCTAAGGTAAAAAAGTAAATGCAGGACAAACAATAAAATGAATGCAAACTTTAATAAAATGGTTACATTGGTTATTGGGTATGTCTGGATAATCTCTGTCTTGAACTGATAAGTTAGCATGAAAAAATTCATTGAACAAAAATTGCAAAGTTGTTTTGTCTTTCTTCGAATACAAAATTATGTTTCAAAACTTTAGCGTTCTTATATCGATCAATCTTATGTACTTAATAAATACTGAAATTTTCTTATAATTAATGCTGCTACTAAAGTTTTCTTTCACTAATTTTAACTCATTAATTTTTAATATTAGCATTGAAATAAACTGCATTTTCTCTATGGTTTGTTACACTTCAACACGAATGTATTTTTACATCATTGTGAAAATCTTTTCAAGAAAAGTTTTGTCTACTCCACCTAAGAATGGGTATTTAACACCATATGTACGTTTAAACTTTCCTGTGGTATCTTAAACAACAGATGTCCTTGTTAATGAACTGGATGTGATATTATGAAATTTAAAATGGAGAATGACGCAAAACGGTTGGACGTCAAACTCGCAATCTGAGGGTCGCTCAGACGTAAGCTCGACTCATAATCTGAGGATTGCGGGCTCGAATCCCTCTCGCACTAAACATGCTTGCCCTTTCAGCCGTGGGGACGTTATAATGTGACGGTCAATCCCACTATCGTTGGTAAAAGAGTAGCGTGAGAGTTGGCGGCAGTTGGTGATGACTAGCTGCCTTTTCTCTAGTCTTACATTGCTAATTTAGAGACCACTAGCGCAGATAGCCCTCGTATAGCTTTGTGCAAAATTCAAAAGCAAACAAAAATAAATAATCTATTTCATTATCTTTTAATAAATGAATCAGTAAAACTTGGAGCTCAGTGATTAACTCTTCTGTATTAGGTTGCTGCGTTATATAAATCTGCTTAACAGAACTTTCAACCCAGTCCCGGTTTATGTGTGCTTTATTTCCAGCTGCTGAATCACTGAAACATTAAAAGAAATATCATTAAAATCTGTAATATATTGGCACGTAAAGACGTTACCAGATTCTGGTGATAAAAGTATTGTGTTTTGAAAAACAAATGAACAATGAAATATCACCTATTTAAAGTATTTGTAAAATGATAAAACTGTATGCTTATCTTATTATATGGGAAATACAACATCATACGTTATTAAATATCTCATTATATGAAGACTACTATAAAGTGTCAATAAAAAATAAACAGCAGGTTATATTGACACATGTAAGCACTGCTTTTTAAAATAACATCAGTAACTTTTTGAAAGAGGTTTCAGCTGTTACAATCGAAATGTACCAGTAATATGATGGGTTTAGAATCTTTTCAGCTGAGCATTCATGAATGAAATACTCCATTGGGGTGAATGTATGCTTTTAAACAAAATAATAATATATATGTCACAATTGATTATTCTGTTCTATAAATCTTGTAAATTTGTGTGATCAAATGTACTTTAAAATTTCACAACACAATGAAGTCTTTCTACATTGTTATTTTTCATAATTTGCAAAACATTATCTTTTAATCAAATTGTGCAATTATTCAGTTTCAAAATTTTAACTTTCTGAACTATGCAACTATTTTTGCTGGGACTAAAATAGTTATTTTTTAACACAAACTTTTATTGATGTAAAATGAAGTAGCTATTTTCGTGTGAAATGGATCAAATTGCCCACTTGTAACTCTATTTTCTTTATTCCTTGGTAGGTCAGAAATTGGGAAGATGTTGCTAATATTGAGCATTTCTATATTTCTTGATTTGCAAGTTCAAATCCCAACCACCGAAGATGCTCACTCTTTTAATCATGGGGGCGTTATTATATGATGGTCAATCCCACTATTCATTGGTAAAAGAGTAGCCAAAGATGGGTGGTGATGACTAGCTGCCTTCCCTCTTGTCTCACACTGCTAAATTAGGGACGGCTAGCAAGACAAAAGGGAAGGCAGCTAGTCATCACCACCCACTGCCAACTCTTGGGCCACCCTTGGGAGGGCGAGCTTATTTGGTGCGACGCGGGCGCGAATCCGCGCTCTTCGGATTACGAGTCGCACGCGTTACGCGCTAGGCGATGCCAGGCCCCAAAGAGTGGACGGTGGAGGGTGATTTTCAGTAAAAATCTTCTGTGTAGCAGTTCTGCATTACAATTGTAACATTATTATCCCTTTACGGCCTCAGTTGCAATATTTTCTCTCAGTTCTATATCACAGTTCTAACAATATTATATTTTTTCCAGCTTCTGTATGAATTTTACTTTTCAATTTTACATCGAAATGAATTTACAGAACAAACATTATTATCTTCTTCCAATCTAAATGCCCCCCAGTGGCTAAGCGGTATGTCTGCGGACTTACATCACTAAAAACCGGGTTTCGATACCCGTGGTGTAGCTTTGTGCTTTATTCAAATCAACAACAATTAGTCTAAATCTAATACTACTAAGTTTTCAATTTATAAACATATTCCTAACCTATAACTTGAATTCGTAGAGAAAACGGATTGTCCAACTATTTGATTGATGGTTAATTGTGGATTTAGACATTTGATAGGATAGAGTTCTTTGATCCGATGCTAACTTAACCTGTTTATTGCCACAAAAGGGCCATCATTACAAGTGGTGTTCGAATCATTTTGTTTCGTCACCCCCTCTACCCCAGTGGCTCAACAAGAAGATAGCAGACTAACAGTGCTAAAAATCGAATTTCAATATCTATTTGCAGTTGCACGCTAAACAACCGACCGATCAGCCAATTGAATCATTTTGTAAATACGAAGTTGCCGTTGTGACTTCTTTTTTGTCTTTTGTAACAAGGTTGTCGTGTGTTTTTTGCTGCATTTTTACAATTTTTTTCCAACAAAGAGCAGGCCAGTGCAAGCCCCATATCGTAAAGAATTTTGCAGTTTTACATAACATATAGGATTTTCTAATACTCAAACCAGTGTGGCAAAACAATGAGGAATAATATTCTACATATGTCCTCCATGTTTCATCAAAATTCGATCGCCTTGGACTGAGTTGTAAAGCAAAAAAATATAAAAAATCTATCCTCCCATATTAATGGATACGGCTGTGACCTTATTCTCCAAAATCCAATCACTTCGAAGTTAGATCATAGTCCAAAAGTATATCGATTTTCGTCCATATCCATTCAGCCAATCATGACAAATCCTGCTGACAAACACATACACACATAAATAAACACACTGGGATAAAAACATAACATTTACCATCTTATATGGCAGATGTAATGATTGGTTTAGACCCCAAAAAGTTACTTTCTATTTTTTTTCGAGCAAATGGAATTCTGTAACGTTTCTTGTGTGCACGAAAAAATTTTGTTCACTGCCTTCACTGAGGATTTAAATGAACTCTCAGTACAGGATGAATGTCAGCTCTGTCCACAAATTTAGCTGCTGTTTCATCAGTCTTTTTTTTACATGGAAACAGTTATGAATATACCTGACACACAACACCCAGATATTTTCAGTGTTTAATTTTGAAAGCACACAAAGTTTAGATGCCTTTAACAGGCTGAGTGCACGTAGTCAGACTCATTAGTTTCATAATCCAGTCGAAGTTAAAGAACTGGTATTGTATAAAAACTGTTAAACTGGACACACATGAGTTCCATATGACCACTTTATTTGGTTAGAAATATTTAATGTGGGAAGATATTGTTCTATACTTGAAGAAAAACTACTTATTTCTTAAATTGTTTAGTAATGTTTACCAGATATATTAGTGTTATTGTTGTTTGGGGAAATTTCCACGCTAGCCGTGTCTAATTTAATAGTTTAAGACTAGAGAGAAGACAACTGGGTTTCACCACCCATCGCCAACTTTCGGGCTCGTCTTTTACCAAAGAATATTGGGATTAATCGTCACATTATAACGCCACCACAGTTGAAAGGACGAACATGTTTGATGTGACGGGGTTCGAATACATTTTCCTCACATTACAGAATTGAACGCTCCAGCTGTCATGTTATGTCGGGCCATTAGGCCACGAGTTGACTACAATCTTTGATAATTTTTGATCGCGGTACCACACCTAAGTTATGGCCTCAATTAGCTTATCTTGCGTATTACAGTCTTTTGCCTAAAGTCATTCTTTACAAATCGCCCAATGAGTTTCAATAGGATTTAAGTCCGAAGAGTTTTGAGACCAGTCCAGCACCTTTATTCGCGTTGTCATCATAAATTTCTTAACAAGTTTCGATGTGTGGTACGGAGCCAGATCTTGCTGAAAAATGCAGATCCATCTGGAAATCTCTTTTTCAATTCTGGAACGGCTATTTTCTTCAAAACTTCGATGTATGTGGTTTTGCACTGTACCTTCTACGATATGTAAGGCTCCAACGCCATAGTAGCTGAAAAAGCCCAAAAATATCTCCTTTAAGGGATGTTTTACGAACTGATTGATGTGAGATTCTCGAAGTTTCTCACCTGGAAATCTGCGAACATGCAGACTTCTTTGAACCTGTACGAAAAAATGCGTCGTGTCACTGAATTACACCTTTTTCCACTGTTCTTGCGTCCAATTCTTGTATTTCAGACACCATTGATACCGTTGTTTTGTCATTAAGTTGATAAGAAGTTGTTTTTTGACTTGTCTTCTTGCCCTTCGACCGACATCAAGAAGCCCACAACGAACCGTTGAAGAGTTAACTTTTATTCCTTTGACCTCCAAATCTCTTTTTATGGCGTTACTTCTTTTCCGTTGGTGTTTCACACACTCCCTAACCACGTATGGTTCGTCTCTTGGCGTTGTTTTCCTTTTTCGGCCACATCTTTCTTTACGTTTAGGGATGATAGATCCGGAACTCACTTTGGCCTTGATTACACCGCTGACGGTCGAGAGGCTAACACCAACAACGTCCGTGATTTTCATATAAGTGATGTCGATGTGCTCGTGCAGTATCACAATCTTTGTACGCTTTCTAGGAGTCACGTCCATTGTGTGTGGCGGTTGAAAGACGACTGATTAGCAGTGAAACAAATTGCCTCATTTTTGAAGAAAGTCTAACGCAATCTCGAATGACGTAATATTTCTCAAAATTTCGTCATATATCCCAAAAAATAGATTGACCATACAGCAAAACATAACTAATTACGCCGTCTGTGTGAAAAAAATGACTATTAAAGGAAATCAGCGGATCCAGCGAGCCTACACCGGCTGCCATGCTGAAAATATTGTAAAATGACCATTTGTTTCAATTAATTTGCACAAGGGTGTAACAGGAATATGATTGTGTTACGTGCAGCAGCCACGTTATTCTAAAAGGTCATTCTTGTACCTTGTTTAACCAAGTACAACAAAACCAGTTGGCATAACTACATGATTCAGTCTTAAGCATTTACTACTTTTTGAACCTCACGTGAAAGACTAGTTTCCACGAGACAAGATAATTACTCACTTCATAATCAAATATGAGCAGTTTAAACATTTAACTAAGTGTCATTAATGTGTTGCTATTGGTGCAAATAGTGTGAAGACCTTTACTAACAAAAATAAAAACTTCATTTTTGTGTGTTTTTATAACTAGTATAAAATATTTACTCTCGCTGTGGAACTCTGAGATCCTGTCATGATTCACAAAGACGTGAACGCATCAATAAAGTGGCTCCTTTATCTTAATTACTTCTACAGGTACCTTACTACTCAATGCGCCGATTCCTTCGATTGTAGGCCTGGATGGCCGAGCGCGTTAAGGCGTGCACTCGTAATCCGAGGGTCACGGGTTCGCGCTAAACATGCTCGCCCTCCCAGCCGTGGGGGTGTATAATGTGACGGTCAATCCCACTATTCGTTGGTAAAAGAGTAGCCCAAGAGTTGGCGGTGGGTGGTGATGACTAGCTGCCTTCCCTCTAGTCTTACACTGCTAAATTAGGGACGGCTAGTACAGATAGCTCTCGAGTAGCTTTGTGCGAATTTCCAAAACAAACAAACAAACAAACCTTCGATTGTTGCGAGTTCCCAAACTTAATACAGTTTAACTCGTTTAATTAATGAAACGAATGGTGCAAGGAATCAACGGTCTGATTTGAAAAGAACTGTAGTTCTACTGCATCATCAACATTGAAACTATGATAATTGTATACATTTAGCATCGAAAAGTAATCATATACTTTAAACATCAAAAAATATGGGGAAAAATGATTAATAGCGTCATTGTGTGCATCTAAAAAAAAGTTACTTGTTTTTCGGCACTCGTTCCCAAACAGCGCAGTGGTATGTCTGCAGAATTTACAACTCAAAAAACAGGTTTCGATACATGTAATGGTCAGAGCACGTTGTGTAGTTTTGTGCTTAACAACAAAGTTTCTCGACAATAGTCAATTACTAACTCAAAGTATTTATGAATAAAAATATTTTTAATGTATCATTATTTTATGCCAATTACAACTGCGACGTTCATTTAAGTTTAATTTGACTTTGTTTCGTTTGACTGTTGAAACCTGGATTCCATCATTTTAATTCTGCAGACATAACACTGGGTTACTAGGGGATTTGACTTTGTCCACTTAAATTATTGTTCTATTATTAGAAATAGATTTGAAGATAGCATTATGGTTTTGTTTACCTTTAAACTTTCTGTCGTTTGGTTCTCATTTTCTAAATAGAAAACGTTATTGTTAATTGAAACAACGGAAAGGGTTGGAAGGGTCAAGTGATTTTTATAGTAAGTATATTCAAAAGTGAGTGGTTAGAATGGTCAAGTTATGTTGTACAAGTAAAGAATGGTCCAACAATTGACTTTGCTACATTGTTCTCCACAATTTTGTTGAAAGCTTCAATTTCCATTATAAATTCATTAATTGAACAATTGTGTTATTCTTTCATAGTATCGGAAGAAAGAAACTTTAACTCCAAAAGCATAAAAGATATATTAAGTTTCGATATTTATAATAATTATATGTTTTTCAATAACCAGGAATTCAAACAAGTGATAGGAGTTTCATTGCTATTCTACTTGTATTGCAAATTTATACAGTTATTTTTATGAGAAAATGTTTATTGAACATCACCTAAATCCAGGCATTTTTGTTTAACTTACAGATGTGATTTAATTAATGTAAAAAATCCTGAGATATATGATGTTATTAACACTATTTGTACAGTAGAATTAGAAATTGAAAATACGTCAGTATATTACGAGACACATTATTTAGATTTAGAAATCAAAATAATTGATGATTATATCAATCTAAAATATTTTAATTAAAAATATTTTGCTTTTAAAATATATGGTTTACCTTTTTCAACAGTCGTGAACCCTATTTTTCTGTTAAATATAAGGTTTACCGTTTTCAACAGCCGTGTACCCTATTTTTCTGTTATAATCTTTACTAATTTTTGGATCGTTATTTTGGGGCGTTATTATGTGACGGTCAATCCCACTATTCGTTGGTAAAAGAGTAGCCCAAGAGTTGGCGGTTGGGGTAATGGCTTGCTGTCTTCCCTCTAGTCTTACACTGCTAAATTAAGAACGGCTAACACATATATCCCTCGAGTAGCTTTGTGCGAAATCAAAACAAAAAACTAAGCACGTTGGACCCGCATGGCCAAGCGTGTCAGACGTGCGACTCGTAAATCTGAGGGTCGCGGGTTCGCTCTTTGTCACGCCAACATGCTCGCCCTTTCAGCCGTTGTGATATATAATGTGACGGTCAATCCCACTATTCGTTGATAAGAAAGTACCCAAGATTTGGCGGTGGGTGGTGATGACTAGCTGCCTTCCCTATCGTCTTACACTACTAATTTAGGGACGGTTAGCACAAAGCTACTCAAGGGCCATCAAAAATCATAGCAAGAGAGTTGAAAGTGATTATTTAAGTTTGGTTGTATAATGGTAAGTTTGTTTGTTTGCCCGTTATACAACCAAAGTTAAATAATCACTTTCAACACTCTTGCCATTTTTTTCTAAATCAATATTACTCACCAGTAAATTGAATAATAACTTTTTTAAACAGTTTTGTTTAGTTTAAAATATTAATTACTAATTTGAAATCATTTTTCCCCAACTTGTGTGTCTACAGTGAAGTTACAATTTATAAAGCTTCTGTAATAAATAATCATTTTATTTGAAACAAACATGGATTTTCAAAGCGAGGAAACAGGCAAATTTTAAATATTCTAAAACTTTTTATTTTTTATTCACATACATTTTATTTCAATTTTTTATCGATGTGAAGTTTGTGAAAATTCGGGACAAGAAAACATAAATCCGCTTCTACTCTCTCTTATTGGTGAAGAAAATCGTCCGATCATAGAAGTTCTTCTATTCTTGTCTTGCAGCTGGCTTTCTAATTCAGTTAAACACTGGTCAAAAAATTCTTGTGGATCTAAATATATTTCAGGAGCTTACTTTTCTCAATTTTCCTATCTACGTCTTCGTTAGTTTTCAAAGCGATAAAACAGGCAATTTTTAAATATTCTAAAACTTTTTATTTTCTATTCACATACATTTTATTTCAAATTTTTATCGATGTGAGGGTTAGTCTTCGTAACCCTCTGAATCTGACGACTTCTTTTCGTGAAACAAATCCCGCAGTTCTTTGAAATATGGCGGTCTCTTTGATTTATATTTCTTAAATTTCTTGGTACGTCTAGAATGTGAAGATACCTTCTTTCTTTCAGTTGATAGAGTTTCTGACATATACGAGACTATTGTTTGATATTTATAAGGCTGTGTTGTTGTGAAATATTTGGTATGTGATTCTTTAGGACTCGTGAACATGTTTGTAATTTTACATGAAGCATTACTATTTTGGATGTCCTTCCTATTAATAAAAACGTTCGCCTTTGTTTCTTTCTAAAAATAACAAGAATCAAGATAGGTTGATGTTAGTTATCATTACATAGAAATTACCTCTTGGAAATAAATACAACGAAACTACCGATAACTGGGCTATATCAATTTAGTGGATATCAATTAAAATACGTTTTCGAACAACACTTTTATTGAAATATCCAAATTGTGAGCAAACTAATTGACTCTATAGATTGATTTCTAATGAGTAAAAAGGGAAGGGAATGTTTAACTTATGCACATCGAAATATTTACAACTTTACTTCTGGAAAAAATCTCTGGAGAAAGTATCATATTTCTCTAGTGCTAAAGAGAAACAAAATGGAAACGATTACTAACAAGCGTTATTAGAAATTTGAGAATTTCAAAAACAAACTAAAAAGAAATTGAAATAAAAAACGTTGGTACAAACAACTATACTTTGGAGAATGATAAATTGCATGATGTATATTTTAAGTTAGTTGCTTCAATTGTCGAGAATTTCACTCTACGTTGTTTCTTTTGTTCTTTTTTATCAAAAAAACTTCAAAACATACTATCTGTGTCTGCTCACCAAGAGCATTAATACCAGACTATTAGAGTTATTATAAGTATTTGGCCGTATTACTGGGCTCCACCAGATGTGCTTAATCTATGGGTGCCTTTATATTTAAAATTCGAATATTTTAATAAATGAGTCCAATGTTTTAAATTAGAAAGTTTCTAGCTAGCATAAATGTAAACTTGTTCAAGAATTTCTGCTGTTTAAAATTTTGGCATGACGAAAGGGGTGTCTGAACATCAGATAAGATACATCAAAGTTCTACAGTTATCCAAGAAAAGAAAATATGGCTGATGCCGGTTGGTTAAACAGCAAAAGAAAATAAGCAAATATAAATTTCCCGGCATGGTCAGGTGGTTAAGGCGATCGGGTCATAATCCGAAGGTCGTGGGTTCGAATCCCCGTTACATCGAACATGCTCACCCTTTCAGTTGTTGGAGCATTATAATCTGACGGTCAATCCCACTGTTCGTTTTCAAAAGAATAGCTCAAGAGTTGGCGGTGGGTGGTGATGACTAGCTGTCTTCCCTCTAGTTTTGCACTACTAAATTAGCAATTGTAGTATATGAAGTCTTCACATAGGTATAAAGGTCTCTCTACAACTAAATGGAATGAGTGAGAACCAACTTTACGAGGTAATGACTCATAAACAGAGTCATGCAGCACAAATCTACAGAATAAACATTTATTAAAGGCTTGGAGACGGCTTGAATGGTAATGAAAATATTATTATATACAAGTGCAAGTACTAGTCCCCTGGACGGAATTTACGTAAATTCATAATTAATGAAAAGTTATCTTACGACATGAAGAATTGTCTCCCTTATGTATGACCAGATCAGTGAAAACCGTGAGATAAAATACTGATAAAACGCCTTCCTTTCCCTGTAGCGGACTTAGAACTATAATTTGAAACAGCTTCCATCCAAGTGGAACCGTTTTAAAATGGTCATATCAGAAGCATCTTTCATATATCTTCCCAAATGTTAATACAGTAGAGAATATGTAATTTTTACAATTTTGTTATTCATACATTTCACTTTATAATTTGAGTCCATAGATTAACAAGAATATCAGGTTATACTTTTGTTGCTAAGCGACATGACATGAAGTTGTTGTTGTATACCAAGTTAAGATTCATCTGCAACTGTGTCAATCGCGCAATAACTGTGAAAACACGACTCATAAACAGAGTCAATAGAGTACAACAATTTCGAAAATGCTTTGAAATGGCTGCAATGTCAAAGAAGAAACCTGTATTATATGTATATATCTACACACAACGTCTCTAGAAGCTAGTTATCAAGTATCCATTTGAACCGACCACAATTCCCTTCTAAAAATCGATACCGCACCATCAAATTGAAACGTTTCTTATAAGGTGGAAAATTAGAGTGTAAAGTTTATAGCCTTAATATATTATATTTATAACGGTGTCTAAACTTCACGCAGAACACCAGCATAAAAGTGTATAGAAAGTAAGTAAATATATGTGACTGAAGGATATTCTTGTTATGTTCGTGTATTTGCTCTACCCACTACGGATATCGATAGCCGATTTCTAGAATTGTAAGTCCCAGACATTCGGTATGAAAGAGTGAAATATGATGACATTTTCCGTTATCACAATACTTACTTCAGGAAGATGAAAATTCCGAGCTTTTTTGGCTCTCTTCTCTTTTGCACTTTCACATTTTTTCTTCTCGTTTGTATTTACAGACTGATCTTCATCATTTTGTGGTATAGGTGAATATTTATTTTTTTTTCTTTCATCTTTATTCACATGGTTTTCTGTGTTCACTGATTTTACACTTTTACATCTACAACAATTGTATTTCCAAATAACGACACTACAAAAGAAAAGCGCTAATAAGTAACATAGATGATTTAATTTGACTCTTATTTGTACATCAGTGTTGTGTCAATGAAAAATGGAAATTATTTATAATCTAGAAATAATAATATTTAACAATGATAGCTTCAGAGACGTTCCCTCCCAGTGGAACGTCAGTAAGTATATGAACATATAACACTAAAATAGGCGGGTTCAGCTCCCCACGGTGGACACGGCAAGTAGACTCCTGTTGCAAGTTAACAAATGTAAACAGGAATAAAATGTTATAGCTTAAGAGGGATAATTTAATAATTATTATACTCGCTGATAAATTTAAATTTTAAGGCCATATTGAAATAAACTGGAAAAAATTAATTAGTTAAATAACTTTTTGAATGAAAATGCCTTTTATATTTATTTCAAGTACTCGAATTGTAATAGTTTAGGTTACCCATATTTTACACGTTTCAATTTCAAGTATTTCTACTGACACGCACAGTACCTTATTGTATTCACATATAAAAAACAGGTTGAACAATAACATACTTACAAGGAATGTTTTTCATCAGAACTTGTAATATTGTAAAAAGTGATCCACAATTTAAGCTTTAAGTGAATCTCCACACTTAAAATACACTTTATTGTAAACTAATGATTCTAACTTCCCCTTATATATTTCTTATTAATGCAAGCGTTTGTAACCTTTTGATTATTTATCATTCTAATTAAAAGAAAGTAGCTAATATATTTATTTCTCAGCCCCTTTAAATTCATTATTAAGTATATACACACATGGTTCAACTGTTAATAACATAGAAACTACATTAAGATATGTTCAACAAAACATAAAAAATACTGTTTTGTTCTTACCTTAACAGTAGTATTCCTACTGCACCAGTTACCAAAGGAATGAGATGTTCTAACATGGATGCTGCTGAAATGGAAAAATACAAGTTAAAAAGAAAGTTAGTCAAGTGCAATTTGTTTTTGTTGTATGATAGTATTGGAGGAGGCTACGTTTCATTTGGTATACTTATAGTGAAAATAACAAGATAACCACAGCGTTCTGAGTTACTGGAATCGAAGAAGTTCCACTCTTTATTCAAACACGTATAAGTTTAATACATATGGATAAAACAGTATGGGTAAAGTGTAAAGTATCACTTTAGATTTACTTTCTTCCTTGAAAATCCAAGTAAAGATATTTACTTATCATATCTTATGACAATCAAATACACTGACTGTGTTTTCATATCAAATCAGGATGATCATTTGATGCGTCACGTGACTGACTACCATTATAGCAAAAGTAACGAGTTCTCAGACTTCCAAGGATGTATGTTTGTCGACACTGACTTACTAGCAATCTGTAAACTGAATACTGTTTATATGTTTCACTATTCAAAGAAAGCTGTAATTAGTGTCTAAATGAATTACAAACAAAGAGAATATACTGGAAAACTATCGGCAACAATTCAAAGGGAAAGTGCATGGAAAATCTTTTTATTGTAAACAAACCTAAAGCTCTGCTCTAGTCAACCCGTTTTTCTAAAATACTCAAGGTTTGAATAATATAACAAAACTAGGAGGAGGAAAATACCTATGGCATGCAATTACTGGTCCAAAAACTTACTTCAGACAACAAAAAAGCTCAAACAGTGAATTAGTGGAATGATAGACTTGGTTTGATGAATCATGTTTCACCTGAGTTGCTATGAGTGGTGAAGCGGTAAGAGATTTATTATTTAGAATAGAAAATAATGTCCACAATGTACTGGAATATTGTAAGAGATCGGGTCTTCACACATTACTACATTTTTTACTTTCATGAATAAGGGATTGAAGAAATTTAATGGGAAGAAAGAATTACACGCGTCAACCCAAACACCGTCACAGTAATATTTTGCCATCACGACATTTTTTCACCAACCTTTCCACACGTATTGTCTCACGTTAAAGGTACGTTTTGCGTAATCTTATATGTAGCATAACTTACTTTTCTTTGGAGAAGGATCGTATGTTATTTCCTCCGTTCCTCGTTGACTTTGATCTAAGAGAAAAGCTTGAAATGTAAATAATGTTAACTTTGGCAATTAAAAATAAAATAATGGATGAAGTATATAATAACTAATTTACTCCTTAGTTTGTTCAAAACAGTTTTTCCTCTTTCGATTTATTTAAAAATTAGAATTCACAAATACTGATCACACATAAAAACGCTTTAAAGGAAAGCACAACTTACAACACAGGTTATTTCTCAGTATTAATCCTTTAGGACATTGGTTGTTTTCACTTGGCTGTACGCATGCTAAAATAAAGTATAAGATGGATCGTAGTTCAAGTATTGTTGACATGAGAAATAATATTTTGCACTGTTTGTTTTGAATTTAGCATAACACTACATCATGGGCTATCTATGCTCTCCCATCACGGATATCGAAACAAGGTTTCTAGCATTGGAAGCACGTAGACATTTTGCTGGGCCACTAGAGGAATTTTTGACCTAATATGACACTTTAGACTCATAACAAATTATTAACTATTTTTCTTCGTGAAAGCTCATACATTGGAAATCCTGTAAGGTATAAATAAAATCTAACAAATACAGTTGATGGCTTATTTTGCTCTTTATCTATTGTGTCGTAAGTCACAGGAGGTTTCAACTCAATGTATTTTTATAATTAATAATAAATAAGAATTTACAATGCTAAAGTTAAAGGTTCGATTTCCCCTCGGTAGGTACAGCGGATATCCCTTTGTAGCTTTGCTATATGAAACACATAAATTTTGGTAATTAAAGGCCCGGCATGGCCAGATGTGTGAAGGCATTCGACTCGTAATCTGAGGGTCGCAGGTTCGAATCCCCATCACACTAAACATGCTCGCCCTTTTAGCCGTAGGGCATTATAACGTTACGGTCAATCCCACTATTCGTTGGTAAAAGAGTAGCCCAAGAGTTGGCGGTGGGTGATGATGACTAGCTGCCTTACCTCTAGTCTTACACTGCTAAATTAGGGACGGCTAGCGCAGATAGTCCTCGTGTTGTTTTGTGCGAAATTCAAAACGAACAAACAAACAATCGTAATTAAAATATATAACATGACTGGACGGAAATTAAGTGAAGCGTGAGAAAGAACATAAACCAAAAAATTAAAATTATTTACGAAATCGTCTTTTTTCTGCTTTTCGGAACAGCGAGTAAACAACACGTGCTGTATTTATTCTAGAATTTTTTTCATTCAAATGAAGATGTCTACCGTAATCAGAATTATAGATATGCTCAGTTACAGATACAGTTAATCAGATAAGCTCTTCAAACTTTCGTATTTCAAATGATAATAATGTATTGTTTCATCGCTTGGATGTGAAAAGTGGTAAACAATGTCTCTGAATACCAGAACTTGGCTGTGTGTTTGTAACAAAAGAAACATTTTTCTGCTTTTACACTGTAGCATTTTGTAATTTCAATATTTTCACAGACGATTAAAGAAATCATTCAACACTTTTGATTTTTTTAAAATTATTTGTTCTATGACTTGTAAAGAAAACCTTTCTAATTTCTAACATAAGGTTATCTCGTTTTTTGACTTCACGGAATGTTTAATTTCATTAATTTTGCAAATTAATTATTGATCAAATTTATTCAAATCTATGTATGTATTTAGTTATTGTATATAATAATAATAAACCAAAAATTATTTCGTAATTAAAATTTTATATCTGCAGACAAATTTGATTTTCAACATTCTAACACCTCAGGCTTAACGCGGAAACAATGAAGGTGAGCTGTGTGTAGGTAGTTGGAAAGGTGATTTCATGGATTTTGGAAAATTAATGTACAATCATTAAATATATGTCGAATTTATAACACTTTACATAATTTGTAGTTAAAATGGATGGAATCCGATTCATAATTTAAAGTTTTGGTGTTTTTTTTAACTTCTAAACACTACCAAAATCGATTCTTATAAGTATTTACCTTCCAATAAATGAGTGATGAAAATTGGTTTGTGTGCTTTTATCTCCCAGTTTCTTGAGTATTCAATAATGCACTTATAAAAAACGGTATCAGAAAAGTCAAATTTATCAATCATTAATTCACCAGTGGATTTGTTTACCCGAATTTTATCATCATCTGTTGTTATTCCACCGTATGGGCCAACCAATAATACTTGAAAACATCAAAGCTTTCGATCTTATAGCTGTCAGGGACACATGGAATCACCTGTTGGGCGCCAAGTATAACACTTTCAGGTTTAAGTTTTATGTGTCCAGGCATTGCGATTATACCAACACATAATGCTATAAAAATAAATGTTTCCATAAGAAACTTCACCATCTCTATATCTTAAAGTTTGCTTGCAGTAGTAATTTAAGCGTTTTACAAAATGTCTCCTTATTATCTGTGTTGCTAAGATACTGTTTCATTGTTAATATTATAAATATTGTAAGCACGTAAGAACCACAAACAATATGTAATAAAAGTTACGGAGTTACGGATTAAACACTAAAAGCCGATAAAAGTTACGGATTAAACGCTAAAACCTGACAAAGTACAGAAACTAAAAGGTGTGAAATTTATTATGATGCTACAAAAACAACAATTCTATTTTCAAACATCTTTGATTTGAATTTAAAATATACGAATTAAAAGTGTGTGAAGAAACATCTAATGGTTACGTTATTTTTATTACACAATAAGATATTGTTGTTGCACAGCATGCTTAGAGGCAACAAAGAAACACCACAAACAATATATCATAAAAGTTACGGAGTTCCGGATTAAACACTAAAAGCCGATAACAGTTACGGAGTTACGGATTAAACGCTAAAAGTTGACAAAGTACAGAAACTAGAAGGTGCGAAATTTACGATGAGGCTACAGAAACCACAATTCCATTTTTAAATAGCTTTGATTTGAATTTAAAATATACAAATTCAAAAAATGTGTGAAAAAAATCTAATGTTTACGTTATTTTTATCACACAATAAGATATTGTTGTTTCACAACGTGCTTAGAGGCAACAAAGAAACACCACAAACAATATATCATAAAAGTTACGGAGTTCCGGATTAAACGCTAAAAGCTGATAAAGTTACGGAGTAACGGATTAAACGCTAAAAGCTGACAAGGTACAGAAATTAAAAGTTGTAAAATTAATGATGAGGCTACAGAAACCACAATTCCATTTGTAAACAGCTTTAATTTGAATTTAAAATATACAAATTCAAAAATGTGTGAAAAAACATCTAATGTTTACGTAATTTTAAAAATAAGGTATTGTCGTTTCACAATAATACTTGCTAAATAATCACAAATATTGTTGTGAAAATAGTTCAAACAACTCGCTTGGCAGGTAAATTACATAATCCTCTGAAAGACCCACTTTTCTCTTACAATTCGCAGGTGATGTTGCAGTCTGAAAGAGTGCCGAAAAACCAATAACAGCAACAAATGGCCACTACTAAACAATATAGAATTTTAACTGCAGTAAGTGGAGAATTAAAATAAATGCGCACAAAATACAAGTCATATTATTTACAAAATCGTGCAAACATGAAACAATTAATATATTAATATTACAGTTACACCTAAACGTGACTCTTTTACAGGTAATAATATCAAAAAAATTCATCAGGGTTACTTTGATTCATAATTAAACTGGATACCCACATTAATAACCAAAACCAGAATTTGTAAAATAGCGAGTTACCTTAGGAATTTGAATGATAAAAACAAGAAGACTCAACAAGACATATTAAAACTTTACAGAACATACATGACCAGTCATAGATATGTTTGTGTAACATGGATAAATGTATCAAAAAACTCATCAACAATCAATTCCTACTCGGGTACAAGTGTATCATACAAGTTCCCATATTCTATAGTCATTCGGTTCAACAGCAAACATTGGCTTGAATTATGGTGAATAAAATCATTCAACGCGTACTTTCCCCTTATTACTAAAGTGATATTGTGATGAAATTATAAAACATCAAAGTTATGAGATTACATGATTTTTACCTCTCGAATGTGGTTTATTTCTATGCGTGTTTCAAGATCTCGAATTTTATACGGAATTTAAAAGTTTCTATTCTTCCCTTAAGTTTCCCCAATTTGAATTAAATATTAAAAATAAAAGCATCATAAACAAACTGTTTACATACTGGTTGGAACAGAATTACAAGAAAAAGAAATTTATTTATTTTCTCCCATGAAGATACCTAGGGGGCTGAATATTAAAATCGTAAAGTTGATAACATCACATGCCTATTGTCAATGTCTTCTTCGAAGCATAATTAATTTTGATAACACTTTATCGGTTTAGAAAACTTCTTCACTGTAAGATTCGTTTGCCGTGACAAACTGCTTATATAAATTGTGCTTATTGTGTCTTGTCATCGGCAATGGGTAAGGCAAAGTACAGTTGATATAATATTGTACAAGTTTGTTTTTGAAATATTCGTGAGTGAGCACGAAGCACATGAGGTAGATAGAGCACAGAGTGCCGGTTTTGTCACTATGGCTGGATGTGCAAGCAACCTTGTTAATGGAATTATTTGCAATTATTCAATGAGAGACTGATCGTTCTGTGAGTCAGCCACTTTCTCTTGAAGTTATTCACCTCATGAACAACCTGAACCTGTTCATTTCGAGAAAGATTTTATAGCCTTTTCCCACCACATGATTTTCTCATGTTTCCCTATACACCTCCTGCAGAGCCAGCTCGGTCTAATATGCGTATTAAGGTATGATTTCTCAGGTATGTGATGTTTTATCCCTTTTTATGATTTCCTACAATCCTCATCATTTTTTGTTGTATGATAGTTCTTAGTTCTTCTTTACCTTATTTAGTTTTCCCACTTTCTTTGGATATTAGGGTTCATACACATTTTACTCATAATTGATTGAGAGTTCAAGCATGTCTTGCTTCCTATGTGCTGTGGATAGTTTGTTTGACAAACTATTAAGCAGCCTATCCGTTTTAAGACTCACAGGTGTTGGAATCTATTTTGCTGATTTGGGAGTACTCACAGATTTCCAGTGCTTTTAACCCATGCCTCTATCTTATCCTTACTTTTGTGGTATTTATCTACTATACTTCACTTTCAGATACTCTGTGCCAAAATCCTGAGGTTATTGGAAACAACCTCTCCTTTGTTACTTCCAAGATGACTCATTTTCATTCTCTACTCTCACCTTGCATACATAATTTTCTGTTGTTGAAACATACTGAGTGAAAATCCAGCCTTCTGTCAGATTTATTTGCTGCTTACGTAGGGAATTAGTGTAGCTCTGTTTCTAGTATATTTTCAACATATTCCAGACACTTTGGAATTGCATGCTGGGAACACCTGTATCAACACACTATTCTTTCATTTTGGTAGCTCATTTGCCACAGTTGGAATCAAGACAAGCCCATTCCTGTTTCCCATCCTAGCAATTTCTAGCTTTTACCCTGCCCTTCCTTCCAGGTGTTTTTTTCAGTGTAGATCATCATATATCAACGTACCAGTTTAACTGGATGGGAGCTCAGTATATGTGACTTTCTTCCCCTTTGTAATGTTTCAGCACAGATTGGTGGCTGTCTTTGGGCATGTCCTATGCTTCCCTTTACCTTTTATCACAGATATCCATTTCTTTTCTTCTTCTCAGGATCCCATTAACAGCCGCTTCTGTAAGAGATAGTCAAGACCCTTCTGTCCAACAGGAATATGAATCTGGAAATCATCTCTTCACAGTTTTTATCCAGCTGTTTGTGTGCCATTAAAACTGAAGACTGGCTATCTGTCATAGTCTTTCAATCAATTTCTCAGTCTCCTTTTTTGTTTCATAATGAAATGTTTCTCCCCTTGGTGGATGTTCTTTTCTTCCTATTATCTTACGGATGTTGGCAGTCTGATGTATTTGCCTTAATGTTTCATGTACTCTTTTATCATTTAACATATTTTATTTCTCCAGATTATTTTTTCTCCATAAATTTGGCTGCTAGATATGGTTACTCCAATTCCCTTCCTTCCATTTCCTGGCCTTCTGTGTCCTGATGTGCTCTTCATTGTATACTGCAAAGCTTCCATTCATGATTTCCATTTCTACCTATTTATCCCTTGAAAACCATCTTCTGTTTGTGATTTTTCTCTTCCACCATATGGTTCAACTTTTGATTTGATTGGTTTATTTTTATGTTTCTTTATCCTCCCACACATTGCTCCAGGTGTCTTCTCATCAAATTAGGCTTCCTACCTTTCTCTGCGCATCTCATCTTCATCGTCTATTGGAGGAAATTTCTTTGGCATATGGACTACATGTAATATGTTTCTCTTTCATCTTTGCATCGGCTTTCTACTTCCTCTTAGGATGTTGTCTTCCACCTGTGACTATTCTTTTGACTTCCATGTGACAACAAGCCTGGATAAGTTGTATTTCATCTTTTTCTACATTATCAGAGGCCCTTTTTTCCATCCTCATTGTAATTCTCTGTTGGATCACACTCCATGTCAAGTGGTTGCCTGATCAGTATTCTTTACCTTAAAATCACCTCTTTTCTGCCATGTATACACACCTAAATATATTCCATGGCCATTCAGTGCACACTGTTGAGATGGGGTATTCAACAAGGTTGCTTGAGGATTAATTTTGCAACAAAATTGCTTCACAAATACACCCATCCCAGACTGTACCAATCATGGACTACAGGAGTAAAACAGAATGTGATAGCTGCCTATCCTGCCATGCCTTATATTGAATAAATCAGCTTGGTCTACTTTAAAAAATAGTTTCATGGTCACCTATTTCACTATCTGAGGTGTTGACATATTTCCAAACTTTCCACCATGTATCACACTCCCTTTTTTTCTAGTGAAGTTGGGTGTCCTTATCAATTTTCAATTCCAAGTCACTGTGGTAGTGGAATGTGGGGCATTGTCTTGAATTGTTTTATGGCATAAAATATCTACAAAAATACAATTCAGTGGAGAGTAGGGAAGTGGTTTCTGCTGGTGTAGATGACATCTTATATCAAAGGAGTGAGACTTCAAATTGCAGTTCACTCGTTTGGTTGGGTTCCATCATCCTGGTCTGATATGAAAGTCAGTTCCAATTGGTTGGATTTTGGATATAGAGTAAAAGTAAAAATCACAAGTTTTTACACATTGTAGTATGGATGTTTGACTTCCTCCTTCAATTATACTTTATCTGTATTGTGGAGGCAGGGCTGAATTATTTATTAGGCACAGTGCCTAGAGCTTATGAAAACTATAGGTCCATGAAAAAATTCCTTAAAAGTTAATTTTTGGCTTAACTTATATGGCTGGTAGGGCCTACAAACTGTAGGTGCTTACATCCTACAATTGTCTTGATACAACATGGTGTAGGAACTTGGGATTGTTCTGGTTCTTTCCCTTCAACTGTCTTTTGTGTAGCTTATTCTGATGATGTTATTTGTCTTATGTTGGTTCTGGTCAATTTCTCTCTCATACACATTTTTCAATCCAGGACATCAGGTTTTCTTAGTTGATGTACCATTTTCTATTCTTAACATATGCTCTCTTTAGGAGTCATGCATTTGATATCCCTTCTAATCTCATTAATTTTAGGTGAAGATGGTATGATCCTCATTCTACACCCATTCTCTCTATATGTGTGAGCTTCCAGCAGCATAGATTTTGGATGTTGTTGACTTGTCAAGTACAGTCCATCATGCTTTAGCCACTTTGTGTCTGGGAACACTTCCATTTTTCCCCAATACAAATTTAATTTACTTCTCAGTTTTTGTCCACCAGAATACACAACACATTTCCCAGATTGGTGAAGAGTATGGCTGGTTTAGAAGTAGTGTAGTCTCCCACATCATGTCTTCATATCTAATTCTTTCAACTCAAGGTGTGTCCTTTGTACTCTTTCAAAGGGTGCTTCTTTTCTTCCCTTGCACCAATTCAGTTTGTGATTCTGTCTGATCATATAAACACAGCTGATGTATCATTTTAGAAGTTAGTTTTTCTGTGCATGAAATGTACTTCTTCTCTACTCAAAATGAGTGCTTCAATTCTCTACCAAAATTCAAAACAGTAATTTGATAGAACTGAATAGAGGAAGTTGCATGCATAATGAGTGTATAGCACTTTCCTTTGTGGAGGATTATCCGTGATAATTTGCATGAGAGACATTAAAATGAGTCATTTCCAAAGGAAGGGGGAAAAAAGGCTTGTGGCATGTTTTTCTTTCTTTTTTTCACAAAAAAAGGCAGCACTAAATGAGACTAGTTATATGAAATACATTTTCAGTATAGGAAGCATAACTTTCACTGTTGCCCTGCTTAATATCTTATTTTGTTGAAAATCACCTGTATTTTCATGAAAATTGGGATCATCTAGAAATTTTTCCCTCTTTCCAATATGTTTTCTTGGCTTTTAAACTAACAAGGCACCTTATATCCAATTTTATATTGTAAGCCTCAATATGGATATATCATCCAGTTGCAAAAGAAACCCAAGGTATCTCTCAGTCCTAACTTGTTAATTTGGAGGCCAAAAAAACATCTTGGACAGAGGGAAAATTTTTTAGAAGATCCCAAAAGATTAAAGAGTCAGTGAGTTTAGTACAAAGGTAGATGATGTGAAAAAAGATTAAAGTAGGTTATGCAACTTTGAACATTTTACAGTTTTAAGTCAGCTTTATCATACCAAGAAGATATGTTGTGTAATGTAAGCCAGTAGTGAAAAGGAAAGGATGGTCTTCTGTGGACAAATATTTAGTCCCATCTTTTTAAGTAAGGTGTACTTTCTCTGAATTCAGCTTGACAGTGAGGATGAATCACATGTATTAACTTGGTTTTGCTTGTATTATTAAGTTGTTATAGTAGTGAGGTGCAATGTATGTATAATGTAAGAACTGTGGTTCCTGGAACACAAACAACACAGTGTAAAGATAGACTTTAATACAATAACAGTTTTCTTATTTGACAATTTTCCATATATGGCAACAAAGGTATTTCTGCTGAATTAGACAATGACTGAAGATGGAAATTGGTCATTTAGCATGCACATCATGCTGTGATCTTTTTATGGACGATTTATGGACAAAATTGAAAGTGCTTTTGTTATTTTTTAAAGCTTTTAATATTTGGGGAAATAAGGTTAACACTATATGCAAATCAAGAAATTTTAAGAGTTTGGAAAATTTGTACCTTATGGACCATCACTCTTTAATGTTATTACCTTAAAATTGAAACTGTTTATTTAAACCACATCTGAAACATAAAAACCATTTTAATCAAAATCTAATTTCAAAGATACCCAAGAATAATTATTTTCTTAAAGTTTCAGGTCAATTAGGAATTGTATTTTTTTAATGAGATTTAGTTTTCTGTGAAGAGATTTATTTTTGTTGTTGATTAAATAACAAAATTCTTATTGTAGCTTTGTTCTTATTTTTCAGTTGTGTTTTGTAAATAATCAGAATACTTTATAGTCTTACACAGTATTATTTGTTTAAGGGCTCATTTATCTTTTAAGAACAATTTTCAGGTTTCCTGCTGCCTTTGGAACTATTTCATTGTAAATCATGTTCAATTTTGATGGCCATAATAATGCATTATTGCCTGAAAATACTTCTTTCATTGTAGTAAGTTTCTACAAAAGTTGATGAGGTCAATCTTATTCCACACATTTTGATAAACTTTTCACACAGTCTCCACTGCATTTGGATGTTGGTTTTCTGGACTATGTTTAAGCAGATTAAAGACAAAAACAAAACAACATTTTATGCTTCAATAAAACTGAATTGTTTTGGCAATCCAGATGTTTTATGTTAAAGCCTTCAAAACAAATACAAATAATAACTCTTCACCAATGGATATAAACTAAACAGTTCTTTTTTGTCTTCAGTAGTGTGTTAATTCAGAACCTGTCAGAGGGTTTGAAGAAGGTGCACTCCAGATGTGCTTTGCTGATTTCAGGCAGGTTAGTAAGCCTTTACAAAACTCTTCTATTTAAGTTCATATTGAAAGATATTATAAGAAATGTAAACATTGCTTTTGGACTAAATACATTTTATGTGGTTGCTGTAGAGTAACATAGGCACACATTATGCATATAGATATGTAATTAACTTTATATATTTTTATTTAAATATAACTTTATTTTCTCTTTTATGCACTGTATTACTAATTTTATGTATCATCAACAGAGAGTGCAGGGAAATGTTCTTAAAATTAACAAATAAAAATGTGTGCATACTTTTTACATCTTTATAGAAATTTACTGGTATAGTCATCTTTTTTACATGCTCATAATTTAACATCTTTATCTTTTCATTTATAGTTTATTTTTACTTCTCCTTTAAAATTCTTTGTCTCTATTTATTCTGATATGTTAACTGATACCAATAGTCTTTTATGAAGAAGTTATTTTGACAAATTCCCCACATAGATGTGTTGCCAAAACAGAATGGCTGTTATAAATACCATCTTGTTTACAAAGCTTTCACAATCCATGTAACAAGTTAAGCTTATAAAAACTAGTAAATCTCTCAGATATTATTTTTAAAACATAAATTATACACAGGCAACTAAAATATAAAAATTAGATGTAAGTACAGTTCAACTGTCTCTAACTCTAGCATTTTGAGGTAACAAACCACTGTAAGTGCTGTAGACAATAGTACTGCAGGCTGTTACTTTTACTTCAGAACAATAACTGTTGGTGGAGTGGAGTGTAAACTGAGCTCTTTATAATAGCTTTGTACACTTGTATTAACTAATTACTTGTACATCATAGATTTGTTTCCAAAGTATAAAAGATTGGCATAGCACCCATAAAAGGCTGTAAAATCTATTTCTCTTTTGCAGTGTATTCAGCTCTAAGACTGCATATATGGTATATCTCAAAAGGACATGTGAAAATACATTGGCATCTTAACAGTTGTATGCATTGCAAGCTCATGTGTTTACAGTGAGTTTCTGTTAAATTGGAGATTTTTTTATATATATATATAACTTGGATGATGTGACAAGCAAACTATGTGAGCAAAATATTTATTTTAAATGTTTCTGTTGTAATAAAGAATTAATACTTGGATAAAGTAAACATTAAATTATATATTATGATGTTAATTTCATTCACATGCATGGATAGCAAAGATGTTTGATTAAATTTTGCACATAATTTAGTAATTTGCACATAAATTAATTTTAAAATGCTGATGTTCTGATCAGATAAACAGATATGACTTTCAGTGTTATTTTGTTTACCAACACTACTGATCATTGAGTTTCTGATGTGAATACTTAAGACTATGTCATTTAAATGCTTCTGTGTGTGTTTTAATCTGGAATTTTTTGCCTGTTGGCTTCAGTCAAGAACATTTATGGCATTTCTACTTGTGATTGTAAATGTCACATATGTCTGTAATTGACACGTTTTTGCTGACTTTGCTCTCTTGAACTTCGAGGAATCCAGTTATATGTCTTATCAAAGTTGTAAATGAGAGTGACTTATTTTGTCATGTAATTCTTGGAATTGTTATTTCTTTATGAAGTTATTTGCTTTTATTCTCTTTTTTTATATTTTTGCTGTTGACTAAATCACTGGACCTTTCTACAGGCTTTAAAAGAACTTCAAAGTAATTGTTAATCAGATTGTTTACTTCTGTTATAATTATTTTGGTGAACTTTGTATTTGGTCATTCTAATTTGCTTGAGAAACATCTCTAGTATACTTTAGAATCCTCTTTTCTTGGTCTTGCCTGAAACATCAGTCTAGTCTAGTTATCTGAATGGTAAATGGTGAACAAGTTTTTGTACTTGTCTAGTTCATCCTATAGTTCTGATACTCATGAACTGTCATGGTTAGTAACCTGTATGGTCACTTCAGTCTGGTTAAGTGAGAATTTTTTTTTTTTTATTAACTACTAGATACTAGTTACTCATTACTTTTTATTTACTAGTAGATACTAGTTATTCATTACTTTTTATCCCATGTTTTAACTAATAATCTGCTTTCATATTCTTGGAAATCTCAAGGAAATATTTATTTAATGGTTGGGGCTGAAAATCAATCATTAGTTTTTTTTTATACAAAGACTGGTTGATATATGCAGTAGTTTTAGTATTCATTGACCATCATTGAGGTCTGTTTTCTCTTTTTTTAACTCAAGGGAGTTTCAAGTTTGTATTATGTGAATTTTGTTGCATATTACTTTTTCTTTGTATTAGAAGATGATCTTGTGTGTGTCTCATATTAATAGGCTGGCTTTTATTGGTCACTAGTCATTGTTGGGGAAGGTTGTATAAAGTTTTACTTGTACAGGTCTTGTGCTTTTCTAGGTACAAGGAAGCACTGTGCTGGTCTACAGTATATGGAATCCTCTCTTACTTCAGAAAAGAAATATTGTTTTCATAAACACCTAAAGTTAAAAAAAGGACAAAAACAGTTACATTATTTAACTTGTGTTTAAAGCAATTGCCCTTCATTAGGTTTGATATTGTTTAAGGTTATTTACTTTTCTCAAGTTTCAAAATAACTGCTTATTGTTATTTGTGAATTTTTTCCACTTTTTAGTTTTTTTTTATACAAAGACTGGTTGATATATACAGTAGTTTTAGTATTCATTGACCATCATTGAGGTCTGTTTTCTCTTTTTTTAACTCAAGGGAGTTAAAAGATGTTTATTGGATAGCATTGTTAAATTCTATAACAGTATGACATCATTCTCAGTGCGAGAATTAATGACCTATGTGCATCTCTTAAAACAATTCGAAACAACTTTGTATTTATTTTTATTTTATATTACCTATATTTTTATTCATTTTTCTATTTCCCATATATTAGTTTTGTTTCCTATATATTTCTTTACATTATTATTTTCTGTAATTCCCATTCCTTTTTATTTTTCTATTCTGTGAAAACTGTTTTAACATTTTTTTAAATGTTGTCACTGCCATCTTTCATGTAATGCACACATTTTTTATGTACATCTAAACATGACAGGAATGTCTTCTGTTATTACTGACATAAATGACATCAACATCTGTACTTGTAATGTGCCCTACTAATCATTGCTCTTTATTATTCTAAAAAAGAATAGTCAATCGAGTTAAGATATTTTATGTCACCTTTATTAGGTTATATGTAGTTCTGATAAAGATTTAAGCACTCATTCAGCTTCCCATGTTTCACATGTACATAAACAGTCAAAGGATTGTCAGGCTAGTTTGGCCTGCTTGAAATGAATAGTGTATTTTGTTCAGTTTAAATTCTTGCTCTTGCTAAGTATGTTAGTTATTGCTGTTTCTTTTCCAAAAGTTTAGTAATGCATTTGAAAGCCACACTGTGTAACATTGAATAGATTCAAAATTGTTATTGGTATCTGAATAGACCTATTCATTTGAAAGTTCCACCAGTCTATAGAAATACAGAGATAAAAGTTATAGTTTTGTAAATCACTTTTTGAGTATATGCATAAAGATTGGCTCTGCTTACTGTTAATAGGGAGATTTTGAATTTTTCATGAAACATTAAGAACATGTTATGAAGTACTTTATAAAAATGGTAAAGGTAGCATGAGATAGACTTAAAAATTGAAATAACTTTATTTTAACTAAACATTTTAGTGAACTGAAAACATTGAAGATCTAAATGTTACATTCTTTGGAAATAAGAAGCTTTATGGCTGTCACATATTTACAGTGTTAAAGAATATAATGTGTGCATGGTAGAAGGAACACCCTAAATGTCCCTCAAGTATTAATATATATAATAAACAGTTTGTGTCATGCTTCTTTTTTTTTTAACAGTAATGGTTTACAATTTACATCATTGTTTGGTAACAAAACTCCCAATTGATATTGTTAGGTCAACTGTGGTATTTATGTTGAATGTTTAATATATATATTGGTTTGTTTTTATTCTTGTTAAATTTGGTGATACTACAAAACAATTTAATTCAGAAATTATTTAGATTTAGAACTGATATTTTGTCTTTATTGAGCTTAGAGTAAGTTATTGCACAGTACATTTTTAAGCTTGATTATAAAACAAATGATACTCTAGGCTCACTTATTGCACCACAATAAGTTAAATAGCATTTTATTTATATTTTTTTTCAGTTGTTTATTAACATTGAGGTATAGACAAAAATAAGATAAAAGTTACCAAGGGTTTCAATGGAGTAGTGCCTTTGTTACAATAACGTTTTACACCCAATGCTTATGTTTAGGCCATTAAATACATTAATGTTAAGATCAGATGACAGCTGGTTGTGTCCAAGTGTGAATGTGTAGTATTTAAAGTACGTAATTCCCTGTAGTCTTACACTGTTAAATTAGGGATAGCTAGCTGACTTCCATCTAGTTTTACACTTCCATATGAGGGATGGCTAGTGCAGATTGCCCTCATGTAGCATTGCATGAAATTCAAAAACAAACATAATTAAAGATGTATTAACTGTGGTAACTCTACTAAGTAAAATAGTTACATATATTTTTCGATATCATATCTTTCAATTATTTTAGTTTAGTCACAGAGTCCATCAGTCTCCTTTCACTAAAATTGATTTCTTATTATTACTTTCTGACTTATGGTGTACAAATCCTTCTTCTTGTAGTTTTTGTTAGTTAATTTATGTATAGCAGTTTACTTTATTTTGGTGCACTGGAATTTCTCTTGCAGAATTTTTGTAGTTATATTTCCTAATAGCTTCTAGATCTTTTCATGACATGGGACTGGACAACCTACTTTCATGACTGTGGATAAGAAAATATCAAGTATTTAAGGGTTAACCCACAAGTTGCTGTAGTTCTGCTTGAAAAGGTAGTGGAACATAAAAGTAATCAAAGTTAATTTTAAATGTCACTACATACTGCTTTATTATAAATTGTTAAAGTCTTTCCAATAAAGATTATGCATGTTTTGAATTTTAAAAAAGGAAAAAGAAAACTTATAGCCACCTGAAAAGTTGTATGTTTAGTTACCTGGTTATGTATTGCCCTTAAGAAACCTGATACTATTGATGTCTTACTCCAAGACAAGTTCTGCAAGGTGTCAAGTTTCATTTTTCGAATTAAAATTTAACTCTTATTTAGTTTATCAACTAACCTTTAACAGGTGTAAATACAAGTTTAGAAAGAATGAAGGTAAGATGATAAATAGTTGTTGACTATGAATAAAGTAATGTTTTATTTTTTTCTTCTTTAATGTCAGTTTATTTTTAGTATTGGTTAAATTGTTTGATATATATATATTTTTATAAGGTTTATTTTGCATTGTTATCTTAAGGTATGCGTTTGGGATTATAGCAAAAAATTTGCTTGCATTGAGGGTACCATGACAGATGAATCAGTACCTTCTAACCATAATAAGTATGGTGGTATGTTAGATGTACATAATATTCATTACCTGTTTAATTTTTATTTGAACTATATAGGTATTTTGTTTTGATCATAAGTTGGAAACTGTTGTAGATTTTATTACCAAAAAGTTTCTCTTCGTAAATTTTTTTATCATAGTAATATATTAAACATAATTTGAGAATTCTCTGTATTAATACCATAATTATTAATGAATCAATTTTAACTGTCAAAAGTTTAATAATAGTTGAATGTCTGTTGTGTAGTCAGTTAATCATACATGCATACAATTTGCACATATTCACAAGATGATAGGTTCCAATGCTTCAAATTAAATAAACATTCTCAGATTTTCATCTCCATGTGTAATGTGAGAGTAATGAAACATTGAATACAAAGTAGATAAATATTATGAATATGTTATTTTTCTAAGGTAGATAGAAATAAAATCTTAAATTTATGGTATAATGTTTATAACTAAAATTCTATTTCACATTTTGAAGTTAATAATCATGAATGTGTCAGTTAATTTAGCCATAATTAGTTTCATTTAATAAAAACCACTTAAATTCAGAATGTTTGTTTATTTATATATTTAACAGTGCTTACCACAAATTTGCACAATTAATTGATACTTTCTTGAATATAAATACGATAGTTTTCCTTAACCTTTTTCTTATGACAACTAGGTGTGTAGGCTTTTTATAATGAAAGAACACCTCATATCTGTTAAAGCATGTCTTGTTAGTTGGCATAACTAGGAATATCGGTACTTGTAAGAATATCATGAAGTATATATTTTGTATAGGTTGATCTGTAAGTAATTTTGAAAATTTTATATTTAAGGTTGTTCTATGTGTAAGCTTCTTTATAACAGAAGTTATATATAGTTTTAACTATCAGCTTTGAGTTATACTTATGGGATAAAATTCATGTTTATTGTTTGTGTGTTGAAATATTCTTAAGTCATTCATCAAAGTAATTTTTTAGAAATATGTAAAGCATATTTATTGCATATTTATATTTGAGTAATTTTGCACAGTAATTATATGTGTTTAGAAGTTACACTGTGCACAAAAGAAGCTTCTCTACTACAATAAAATACAACTGTTCATGAGTAATTTGTTGATCCTGATTCAAAAATTGTTGAATATTACTGATCACCTCTAGTTTTTGACCTATGTTAGATTTATTCTAAATATTCTTATATATTGTAAAAATAACACTGATAACTTTATTTATTTGTTGAAAATTGCATTTATGAATGTTTAAAAACAACATGTAATTACAAACTGAAAATACACTTAAGCTATGTTTAAAACTTTCTTCATGGTGTTATTTTTTTTTTCTTTTTACAACTGGCTGACTTATTGCATCTTTTGTGTGTGTTGTTAGTTTATTAGACTCAGATTACGAGTCGCACGCCTTAACACACTTGGCCATGCTGGGCCCAAAACTTGCAAAGTTGTTGTTTTTGAATTAAGCACAAACCTACAAAATGGGTTATCTGTGCTGTGCCCACCACGGGTACTGAAACCCAGTTTTTAGAGGTGGAAGTCCACAGACATGCCGATGAGCCACTGGGGTACAACATCAAAGTTGGAATTATTATTATGCAGAAAGTGTAACGACAAGTTTCTCCATGTTTCAGTAGCAAGTGTATGAGAATCACTTAACTCTTATTTCAAAATACAAGATAATAAAGAACTTAGGTTTCCTCTGTGTGAAATTATTTGAAAGCGAAGGAAAGAAATTGGGATGTAAAATTTTAAAAGTGATCAGTTTAATGTCATATGTTTACTTAGTTTAAAAGTTTTTAAAACTAATGAACGTAAAACAAAAAATAAACAAAAATACCAGCATACAAAAAACAGTTAACCGATCATTGAAATAATATACTTAAAGTAATACCTGCTTATTAATTAGTGTTTTGTTCCAGAAATGATCTTTTTATCTCTAATATTTTACAACTTAGTACAAATTTATATTTAAATCACTGTATCATTCTTTTGCAACTTTTCACAAAATGCTATGTGCTTATTCTTTGAATTCACTCTTCTGAACAACTCAAGTTCAGAATCTCAAACCAAAGAGTGTCTACCATATAGAATTTAACACACTTTTCTTTAAGTTTTTAATGTAGAAAAAGCTTCTGATGTACATTTTACATTTAAACTTACCCTTGTCTAATCTGTTTTATCATAGTATATTTTTTTATAGAAATCGCCCATTGAAACAATACTTTTTAACTTTTCCATAATTTTTTCATCTGCTATTTTCATTTTCTTTGACAAAATATCATAATATAATAATTAGCATCCCATGCAAATATGCGTTTGTCAACAAATATAACTTGTAATGATTGCTGTAAAAAACATTCGACAGTGCACTATTAAATTTATGAACAAAGTTGAATCTACTTAAACAAAAGATCAGTGTTATGTTTCACAGGCGAAAAGATTCATTATGAAAAACGTTCATTGATCAGGACCGTATACACATTTAGTTATTTAACATATTTCATCGTGTTTTACAAGTATAAGAATTTGTTTTAATTTTCTACCATTTATTACATGTTGTACAAGTAATTATTATTTAGCATATTCAATCCCTTATATATCTTTTTACAGCAGACTTTTAGTAAAAATTTGGTATGTTTTCTATATAAATTGTCATAAATAAATACTTTCTGCTGTTTTAACAGGAGACGAGAGAAGTTGCCATGACTTACTATGGATGTAACTTACATTATTGAACGTAACACAGACGAGATGATACTGTCAACAAGTTTAATGTCCTAAATTTTTAACTTTGTTATAACTGCTGTATATATTTTGAATTATTGCTGATATTTTGAATTAGTTGGTTTTAGAGTTATTTTGTTCCAATTCTTTCTCATCACTACAAGTCATCCTCTACCTCAGCCTACGAGAAGGAGCTAAATGTTGGTCAAGTACCATCTTTACTTAATTTTAAAGTTATGTTTATGTTTAACTGACGGATGTTTATATGGTACCTAGCAAGTGCTCGTTGAAACAATTCAACTGTTGCGCAGTTGGCAAAAATGTTTTGGTTTTTAAGCAATGGGTGTATGCAGCACAGTATAGAGCGCCCAAGTTCGCTAAGTAGTTGTGTAGATTTTCCTGCTGGATTCCACTGTTTCTTGTCACTGAACGTAAGAAGAGACTTCTATCGAGGTGAGAATTTTTTGACAGTTGTCGTTTCTACACGAAGTTTCAAAGGAATTTTATTGAATGCAATTTATTCGACATGATACAGTAAAATAATGCATGAATAGAATATCAACGTGAAAAAGTAACATCTTCAAACTGTTACTTTCATTTGGTCGACAAAATAAGCCCTCTTTTTCTATTGTTATTTCTTTCTTTCTTTCTTTCATAAAATTTTCTCATAAAACGAAACATTTGTAATAAGATATATTTTTCTCGGATTGACTGCCTCCAAGTGAAACAGGACAAGTCTTCATATTGATAATGCTAAAATCAGTGGACACAACATATAGCGTGATGTGGATATGCTATAAGGTCTTTGATTGCTAAGATTTGTTTTGCGTTTGAAACTGGTTCTGTGGCAGATTGTAAACGCGGTACGAGAATTCTGTTATAAAATAAGTTTTCTTCATCAAGTACGTAGTTCTTTCATAATCTCAAATATTTAAAACATTTAAATATAAAAGGCTGCGCAACCGTAACAACGCAACATAGGGCAAAGATTGTTTGATTTCAACGGTGCACATCTCTAACAGCTCTAGCGGCACGAATTAACAAACATAACGACTTGCGCGGCATTTGCAACACTTCGTGATCGTCCAGTAGTCCTGAGATGTTTTTGGATTCCATCCCTAGAGCTGTTGTGACTTTAATATCTATTTATGAAGTATCTTTTTACTTTGGTTGTACGTAAGAATTCTTAGATTACAAATAATATTTATATATGTATTATTTTTCATCTCATGTGCTTCACCACAATGCTTCCAATCTCAGTATCATTCTTGTTCGGCATGTTTGGGCATTTGACTCGCAATTTGAAGGTTGCGGGTTCGAATTCCTGTTTACCGAACATGCTCAACCTTTCAGTCGTTGAGGTGATATAATGTGATGGTCAATTCCACTATTCACTGTTAAAAGAGTAGCCCAAGAGTTGATGGTGGAGGGTGATAACTAGCTTCCTTCTCTCTTGTCTTCCACTGCTACATTAGGGACAGCTAGCAAAGATAGCCCATCTGTTACTTTGCACGAATTTCACAACAAACCAAAGTCCTACATTACAGTTTTAACATTATTATATTTTTTTTCCATTTTCAGTAAAAATCTTCTGTGTAGCAGTTCTACATTACAATTTCAACATTATTATCTCTTTACGGCCTCAGTAGCAATATTTTCTCTCAGTTCTATATCACAGTTCTAACAATATTATATTTTTTCCAGCGGCACTAGGAATTTTATTTTTCAGTTTTACATCGAAACTAATTTACAGAACAAACATTATTATCTTCTTCCAATCTAAATTCCCCTCAGTGGCTCAGCGGTATGTCTGCGGACTTACAACGCTATAAACGAGGTTTCGATACCCGTGGTGTAGCTTTGTGCTTAATTCAAAACAACAACAAACAACAACCAGTCTAAATATACTCAGTTTTCAATTTATAAACATATTCCTACGCCTATAACTTGGATTCGTTGAGAAAGCGGACTGTATAACTATTTGCTTGATGGTTAATTGTGGATTTAGACCTTTGATAGGATAGAGTTCTTTGATCCAATGCCAACTTAGCGTGTTTGTTGCCACAAAGTATTTAAAATCAGCGTCAAACGGGCCATCATTACAAGTGGTGTTCGAATCATTTTGTTTCGTCACCCCTTCTACCCCAGTGGCTCAACTAGAAGGCAGCAGACTAACAATGCTAAAAATCGAGTTTCAATATCGATTTGCAGTTGCACTCAAAACAACCGACCGATGAGCCAATTGAATCATTTTGTTGATACGAAGTTGCGGTTGTGATTTCTTTTTTGTCTTTTGTAACACTACTTTGTGTGTGTTTTTTTTTTTTGCTGCATTTTTACAATTCTTTTCCGAACAAAGAGTAGGCCAGTGCAAGCCCCATATCGTAAAGAATTTTGCATTTTTACGTAACATATAGGATTTTCTAATACTCAAACCAGTGTGGCAAAACAATGAGGAATAATATTCCACATATGTCCTCCATGTTTCATCAGAATTCGATCACTGAGTTATAAAGCAAAAATAGTATAAAAAATCTATCCCCCATATTGATGAATGTGGCTGTAACCTTGACCCTCCAAAATCCAATCACTTCGAAGTTAGATCATAGTCCAAAAGTATACCAATTTTCGTCAGTATCCGTTCAGCCGATCATGACAAACACACATAAATAAACACACTGGGATAAAAACATAACCTTCATCATCTTCAATGGCAGGTGTAATGACTGGTTTAAATCCCAGGAAGTTCTATTTTTTCGAGCAAATGGAATTCTGTAACGTTTCTTGTGTGCAGGAAAAAAATTTGTTCACTGCCCTCACTGAGGATTTAAATGAACTCTCAGTACAGGATAAATGTCAGCTCTGTCCACAAATTTAGCTGCTTTTCATCAGTCATTTTTACATAGAATCAGTTATGAATATACCCGACACACAACACCCAGATATTTTCAGTAACCTAATTTTCAGTGTTTAATTTTGAAAGCACACAAAGTTTAGATGCCTTTAACAGGCTGAGTGCACGTAGTCAGACGCATTAGTTTTTATAATCCAGTAGAAGTTAGAAAACTGGTACAAAAACTGTTAAACTGGACACACGAGTTCTATATGACCATCTTAACTTGGTTAGAAATATTTAATGTGGGTAGATATTGTTCTATACTTAGAGAAACTACGAAATCACGAAACCGTATACTGGTGTATACTATATATTCCTGATGTCAGCAAACAAATAAACATTTGGCAAAAACTAGTGACAAAATATGACATTCTAGTTAATACTAAATTTATTCAAAAACCAGGCACAAAACTGAGGTCTATGCTATGTAAGAACTACACTGACAAACACCACACCAGCATTATTTATAAAATACAATGTGATAATTGCCACAACTTCTATATTGGAGAAACAAGTAGAAAAATGGAAACCAGATTCAAAGAACATAAAAAGTCACCTTCACACGTTATGGAACACTGCAAGTCAAATAAACACAACATAACCATAGAAAACACTCAAATACTAAATAAAGAAACAAACATAAACAAACGCAAAATTAAAGAAGCCTTACTTATACAACAACTTAAACCCAAAATAAACCAATATAAAGGAACGCAATTATACCTATATTAACATTACAGATAAAATTATATATTCAAACATCTAACACCGCCCTCTACATTGCGACACTCAGTTACACAACCTCTTCCAACATGTGGACAGCTGCCGGTCAGTTACCTCTTTCTTTGTGAACCTGACGATGACCGAAGAAGGTCGAAACGCTGTTCGCTCTTCTATGTAAAATATTTTCACAACCCAAACGAGCCATTTTTGCATATATATAAAGATACTACTTATTACTTAAATTGTTCAGTAACGTTTACCAGGTATATTAGTGTTATTGTTTGTTTGGGGAAATTTCAACGCTATCCGTGTCTAATTTAATAGTTTAAGACTAGAGAGAAAACAGCTGGGTTTCACCACCCATCGCAAACTCTAGGGCTAGTCTTTTACCAAAGAATATTGGGATTAATCGTCACATTATAACGCCACCACAACTGAAAGGACGAACATGTTTGATGTGACAGGGATTTGAATCTATTCCCCTCACATTACGAATTGAACGCTCTAACTATCATGCTATGTCGGGCCATTAGGCCTAAAATCTAGATCTAATTGTTTAATGGGGCAACGCTTGAATTGTTACCTTGCGATTCATTTACATGTACATTTTATAAATCATATACCAATAAATATACCGTATTTTCCGGTTAATAAGCCGAGGCCAACTTTTAGCTCTGAAAATGAGGGGTTTTGTTTATTACCGCCCAATAAGGCGAGGCTCACTTGCTACCGTCTGTGAGTGGGTCGTGAAATCGTGGGACGATATTAGTGTTGAAAATGTAGAGAAGTCATTTAAAAAATGCAGCATCTCAAATGCAATGGATGGAACGGAAGATGATATGTTGTGGTTGGACGACGACGAGGAAGACAACATTTCACTCACTCAGCTAATAACACCAGAGAATGACCCGTACGACGACCAGGTCTCTGCCAAGGATTGGAATCTAATATTTGGTGCTTCTGACGATGAAGATGATGGATTTTAATAAATTTCTGAGATTAAAGTGTGTATTTTTTGTGAATTTTGTTATTTCTATGAATACATGTCATTCGTAATGTATAGACCTTTTTCTATTAATAAATAAAGTTTATTCAACTGAAATAACTCTGCCGTAACTGTGAGATCAAAGGTATGATTTTGGGACCGATTTTGGTCTTCGGTATTTTTTGGTCCAAAGCTGGTGATCGGCCAATAAGTCGACCCCCAAAAAATCAGGTCCAAAATTTATGGCCAGAAATTCGGCTTATTAGGCGAAAAATACGGTATTTTGATGCATGATTCTGGCCAAATAACCACATTTTTCATGAAACACGCTAAGGCCCGGCATGGCCAAGCGTGTTAAGGCGTGCGACTCTTAATCTGAGGAGTTGCGGATTCGTATTCCCTTCACGCCAAACATGCTCGCCCTTTAAGCCTTGGGGACTTTAAAATGTGACGGCCAATCCCACTATTCGTAGGTAAAAGAGTATCCCAAGAGTTGGCGGGGGGGATAACTAGCTGCCTTTCTTCTAATCTTACACTGCTAAATAAGGAACGGCTAGCGCAGATAGCCGCCGTATAGCTTTGCGCGAAATTCAAAGGAAACCAAACTCTTTATGCCTCTACTAATAAACGTGTACCATTTATTGCTGTACTAATGTATTTCATTAATCATTTAAATGCAATATTTGTTTTATTTAAGTTTTTAGTTGTACTTTAGGGTCAGAGGTGTATTGCTGAATTATTGTATTGTGACCCCTGTTGGTCCGACAAAACGGATAATCCAGCAAGGCTTTGGAACCAAGAGTGCAGAAAATTCGGTGGTGTACCTTTACAACTTAAGAGTCTTCAGTGTGTGGATTTAGATTATTTTTGTGTTTTTGTTCTTGTTCATAAAGTGTTTTGGTGTAAATATCTATATCACTGTAATATATTCGTTTGTTTTACTTGTACCGTTTTTATGCACATGCTCTCAACATATGACAGAAATTAAAAAGGCACTCGACTTTCATTTAGAAGTCACTCTTTCAAATCACTACCGTAATATTCATTATTATTTTTCAAACGTACTTATTACTATATTTATAAGGCCCGGCATGGCCATGCGCGTTAAGGCGTACGACTCGTAATCTGAGGGTCGCGGGTTCGCGCCCAAGTTGCTTCAAACGTGCTCGCCCTCCCAGCCGTGGGAGCGTTATAATGTTACGGTGAATCCCACTATTCGATGATAAAAGAGTAGCCCAAAAGTTGGCGGTGAGTGGTGATGATTAGCTGCCTTCCCTCTAGTCTTACACTGCTAAATTATGAACGGCTAGCACAGATAGCCCTCGAGTAGCTTTGTGCGAAATTCCAAAACAAACAAACAAAACAAACTACATTTATAACAAATTCTTTGCATATTTGAAAAAACAGGAATACAGTTATGGATTCAGTCTGGAATATTATTTGGAATAATGTATATAAAAGCCAGTTGTATTCTGGTAATGCTGTGGTTTGTCTGTGTCTTAGCGATAAAACTATGACCTGATATTTTTGACTTAATACATACATAACACTTCAAAGTTTACGAAAGCTGGCTTGAATTCTACTGTTTTCATCACTTTACATTTTACTTCATACACACGTTTATCTTGATGAACCAACCAATAGTGGGATTGACCGTCAATATTATAACTCCCCCACGGCTGAAAGGGCGAGCATGTTTGGCGCGACCGGTATGAGAATCAGCGACCCTCAGATTACGAGTCGCATGCTTGGCCATGCCAGGCCACACCACTTGAAAAAGACAACTTCATGAAATAGATATTTAGGGTCTACTTCAATAATTTCTGCTGGAACGTTATGATTAAGATTTGGGCAACAAGAGTATGTTATTGAAACTATGGTTTCTTACTATCAAACCCCAACCCCTCATTTTTTAATGGGCGAGACTAGTTACATAATAAACACCAGTGACTACGAGTAAAAAAGAATTAAATATACTCTTCAAAAACAGAAACGCAAGAGGTAAATTTTGAGACATATTGTTTACAAGTTTATTCCGGGTAGTTCTGTATAACAAGTGTGAAACTTTGCACATTCACTGCTGAACATCCAAAGTCTGCAAAGGCGAAGTCCACGCTCACTAGTTGAAGTTTAACGTCAGTAACGAGTATTTCCCCCCCATCAGCATCAATAACTGCTTGACATCTCCTGCCCATGGAAGCAATGAGATGACGAATCACATCCTGTGGAATGGCTGTCCACTCAGCCTGCAAAGCTGCTGCAAGCTGAGGTAGAGTCTGCGGTTGAGGTTGTCGCCGTCGCAGACGTCAGTCCAACTCGTCCCAAAGATGTTCGATGGGGTTTAAATCTCATGATCTGGAGGGCCAGGGAAGAACGTTGATGTTGTGGTGTCTCAAGAAGACAGTGGTGAGTCGGGCTGAGTGAGGATAGCGTTATCAAGTTGAAAAACGTCGTTGACGTTCACCATGATGGGTTGCACATGGGGCCTAAGAATCTCGTTGACGGTTGCGTACGGCCTGCTCGGAAATTCTACGCAGCCTTGGTATGGTTGAGGCAGTAGACGTCGCAGTGGTGGTCCTGTCCCGAAGGTGACGTAACCGGATGTAGCCATCCTGTGCGGGCGTGGTCACACGAGGTCTGCCAGATCGTGGACGGTCACGAGTTGATCCATGTTGGTGACGATTCCATAGCCTTGTGATGGTGGATATTCACAGCTTTGGCAACATCTGATCGAGATTCACCTGATTCCAAACGACCAATGGCATTGTTGCGTTGTGCTTCAGTCAGTCTTGGTGTAACTGTATTGCGTGTCTGTGGCTTAACACTGAGCTATGGAAACCGAGAACCCGTCACTTTTAAAGGGATTTTGCACATGTTGCACTTGCAGAACATGCAGGTCTCTCAAACAAATTTATTGAACACGAATGCGTTTTGGCGAAAAATCCGATGTTTTCCTCCGTTTTCAAAGTGCCCAACATTTATTGTCATTTTAGTCTGACAATCAGGGCCTTAACACGTGGAACATCACATACACTGTGCTTGTAACGTTATTACATATATTTCTCTTTAAATAACAAAAATATTCCTTTTGCGTTTCTTTTTTTGAATTGTTTGTTTGTTTGTTTTTGGAATTTCGCACAAAGCTACTCGAGGGCTATCTGTGCTAGCCGTCCCTAATTTTGCAGTGTAAGACTAGAGGGAAGGCAGCTAGTCATCACCACCCACCGCCAACTCTTGGGCTACTCTTTTACCAACGAATAGTGGGATTGACCGTCACATTATACACCCCCACGGCTGGGAGGGCGAGCATGTTTTAGCGCAACACGGGCGTGAACCCGCGACCCTCGGATTACGAGTGCACGCCTTAACGCGCTCGGCCATGCCAGGCCCCTTTTTTTGAAGAGTAAATATTTTACCACAGCAGATAACGCTATATTACATTAATAAAAATATTATTTGCCATAGATAACAGATTTTTAAACATTTAGTCAAAAAATGTATAATTTTTTTATGAAACGTTAATGTAAAAAAAGTTTTTAATAAAGATTCGTTTTATTCACTTGTTACGCTAGTTTAAAGGTAGGTTAGAAAAGAATATATTTTTTATTTTTGTAAATATTACTAGGAATTTGTACATTTGTCCTTTACCATAAAACTCACAGCTTTTACCATCAATTAATAATTCACTGGATTAGACATTTGACGATTCAGGAATATTTTGAGTTTTCTTCTTGTTTTTATAATAAGCCTTTGTCAAGAAGATTTGAACATACTATAAAAATATCATAAATAAGCCAAACTTCTAATCAAGAACCACCTATACCCAAAAATGTTTTATTTTTAAAATACTAGAAAATTAATCAGCATTCACCGTAATATGACAGAAAATCAAGTTGTAATAACATAAATTTAACCTAATTTTAAAAGCTTTTACACAAAATGTTGAAAGACCTTAGAATAGTCAGTTATTTACAATGAAAAAAATTGATAAAAATGCAGACTCGGCTAAACCGTTTAATATAACATAGGCAATTTAATTATGTATTTTTTCATGGGACACTAAGGCCTGGCATGGCCGAGCGCGTTAAGGCATGCACTCGTAATCCGAGGGTCGCGGGTTCGCGCCCGAGTCGCGCTAAACATGCTCGCCCTCCCAGCCGTGGGGGTGTATAATGTGACGGTCAATCCCACTATTCGTTTGTAAAAGAGTAGCCCAAGAGTTGGCGGTGGGTGGTGATGACTAGCTGCCTTCCCTCTAGTCTTACACTGCTAAATTAGGGACGGCTAGCACAGATAGCCCTCGAGTAGCTTTGTGCGAAATTCCAAAAAAAACAAAAAACAAAAATTCATGGGACACAAAAGTCTTAAAACAAATAAATACATAAGTTACATGAAGCAGTTTTAAAACTCGATTTCGCTCATCATGAAAATTTTCGAGAACAAAAACCATCTTTGAATATTATCGCCACCGAAGTTACTTTAATACCCACCTAGATCTGAACCAAACATTAGCCTAATATTACTCATTAGTCTATTCTCTTCAATATTTTAGGTTATTATTATACGATCGGAAATGAACGTTTTGTTTAATAAATATTTATAAATGCAAGTTTCATCGATATTAAAATTATCAACGGAACATTCATTAAATCTGATGTGTAACTACGAGGGCTGTTCAAAAAATACGCGGACTGACGTCATAAAACACAATGTACTTTATTTAGAAGTTACAGGTCTGGGACCCCTTCAAAGTATTCTTCTCCCCAACGCACACACTTATCTCAACGGTGTTTCCACTTGTTGAAACCATCCTGGTACGCTTCTTTTATAATGTCCTCCAGCTCCTTCGTCACATTTGCTTTAATCTCGGGAATCTCAAATCTTCTTCATTTCAAGGGTGTTTTGAGTCTGGAGAACAAGACAAAATCGCAAGGAGCAAGGTCACGTGAGTAGAGAATACAACAACGATTAATTTAATTCCTAGTCTTCAAAACATTAAAATTCTGAATTTTAACAAAAATTACACATTTTCAGTACCTTTTTTTCCAGATTCTTCTTAAACTGACCCATTTCAGATTTATGTGCTTTTAATTTTAAATACGAAACTGAAAATTATAGGATCGTAAAAAACAACAACAAAAACTCAGCAGCTTACGTGAATTTTATGACATACTTTAAGCCCAAAAAATAAACGTTACTCTTAAAATTATCATAAAGTTATCATCTGTTATGTATTTCAACGAGATGAAAAACTTCGCCGAAACGTAGTCTAGAATACACTTGTTAGTATTTAGCCAGTAATCCACAACATAGTGTTACGTACTGTGATTCATATCTACAGAACACACAATTTTTTCAATCACATTAACTCTATACATCCCAACATTAACTTCAGATGTGAACAAGAAGAAAGCAATCAAATATCATTTCTTAACCTCAAAATTACAAGAGCCGATACACAATTTAAAACAGAAATCCACCGAAAAATCACCCATACTGGACTAGACATTCCATGGGACTCAGCACATGAAACAAAACAAAACCTCAACATACTAAGAAACGAAATAAACACAGCCATAAAACTATGCTCACCAGAAAAAATGAAGGATGAATTAGACAAAACAGAACAATACTTTATCAACATCAATAAGTTTCCTCCACAAACCGAAGAAAATATTATACGCACACACCTAGACAGAAAGCAAAATCAACTAACAAAAGTAAATATATCTCACGAATTAAAAAATCACGAAACCATATACTGCTGCATACCATATATTCCCGACATCAGCAGAAATATAACTAACATTCTGCAAACCTTGTAACAAAATATGGCATTCCAGTTAGTACCCAAATCTATTCAAAAACCAGGCGCAAAACTACACTGACAAACGCCATACCAACATTATTTATAAAATACAATAAGATAACTGCCGCGACTTCTACATTAAAGAAACAAGTAGAAAAATGGAAACCAGATTCAAAGAACACAAAAAGTCACCTTCACACATTTTTGAACACTGCAAATCAAATAAACACAACACAACCATAAAAAAGACCCAAATACTAAATGGAACAAATATAAACAAATGCAAAATTATAGAAGCCTTACTTATACAACAACTCAAGCCCAAAATAAACCAATACAAAGGAACACCTTTATACCTATATTAAAAATAATATAATAAAATAAATAATATAAAATTATATAATGAAAATCTAAGCATGTTCTCCACATTCCGACATTCAATTACACATCCCCCTTCAAACTTGTGGTCAGTTACCTCTTTCTTTCTTTGAGAACCTCATCTACATAAAATTTTTCTTAAATTTATATATATAAATTTGATATCTCAGACTCAGGTCAGATGGTCTCAACTCTTTTAGTCTTACTTTAGCTCTTGCAAATTTATTGTTTTTAGTTTTAAAACGTTAATAGTGGCTTCTTCCCATACATTTTCAGTTTCAATTCTTCAAATTCAAGAATATACCTATTTATAGCAAGAAAATTGGGTTTTAAGAGCCATTTATCATCTATATCTGTAAAATATATACTTTCTGCATACCAACACAACATTAAATGTGGCAATGTCCTATTCAGTAATCTGACACTTGATTCATCAACCTCTTATTCTACCTCTATAACATACACAGAAACATCTTCCTCTCCACTATTCATGGATGAGGCTTGGCTAACGCTTACGGATCTGGATCCTGCGAGATCAATCCTCATTTTACTGATTTGACTGTTATATTTGATAATTTACCCACTGACACAACTCCTGAAGTTGTTGATTTGTCACTACAATTTGTTGATTAAACTTTCACTGGCCAGCTGCATTTGTCAATCCGGTCTGTTGGTTTATCAATTTCTTCAAGAAACGCTTTGAACTGGCGATGATTAAGTGCATGACCCCAAATGAGGTTCACTTCAAAAATGACTGGTTTCAGTATGCAAGAAATATCCAAGTCTTTTCCACAGAGTGCTTGCTGATGTATGATGTAGTGTATGAACAGAGTACTTGGGAGTTGAAGATCTTCCAACTGTTTCCTCATCACCCCCACCAGACCCTTCTTTACTCCAGCCATGTTTTTATCTCCATCAACTGTTACACCTCTAAGCTGATTTCACTGAAGTTTATAGTCTTGCAAAGTTTTATGCACTTCCATGTAAATGTCTTCTCCACTTTTTCTTCCGTGTGTGCTGCAAACTGATGTAGACTCTTCCGTGACCTGGAAGTCTAAATTAACTCCACGAATGAACACGAGAAGTACGCGAGAGATCAGTAGACTCATCCTGTGCCAGAGAATACTGTAAGAAGTTCCGAACTTTTTAGTGTATCTTTAATGCGATGTTCTCTCCAAGTTCTTCTGCTCTCCGTAAAACTGAAGTTGCTGAAAGGCTGATACTTTCAAAGAAATTGGATTTTTCAGGACACAACTCATTTGCTGTTTCCATCATACACTCTTTGATGAAGTTACCGTCAGTAAACGGTTTTCCTCGCTCTGCCATCCGTTGCACTATTTTGTAATTTGTATGAGTGACAGACTCATTTTCAGTAAACTTTCTCGTGAAGAGATTCAAAAACACGTTTCATAGATTCAAGTTTCTCAGAAAGGAGATTTCCTGAAAAATTCAAATATGTTGATAGATGTTTTGTTTCATAGTGACGCCGAAGATTGTACTCTTTCAAAACGGCAACACTTTCGGTACATATCACACAAGTAGCTTTCTGTTTTTTGTTTCCACAAAGAAGTAATTTTCTGCCCATTCTTCATTGAAAGCACGACACTCAGAGTACACTTTTCTTCTTTTAAAGGCAGCCATAACTATGGGTGAAAAAAAAAAAACAGGATGTGAAAATAAAAAAAAAAAACAGAACGCTGTGAGAAACGTATTGTACAGGTCCAAGAACGCATAAACAAAATATATTGAAACGTACGTTTGCCACGACACTTACCTAAGAACGAGTTACGAAAAGCTCATAACCCGACTAATAAGAGAAATTAGCTTGCCCTTGTGTACAAGGGCTGAATTGTTTAAAAAAACGATTTATAATTTTGTTTTTTGAATTTCGCGCAAAGCTACACGAGGGCTACCTGCGTTAGCCGTCCCTAATTTAGCAGTTTAAGACTAGATGGAAGGAAGCTAGTCATCGCCAACAAGAGAAATAAAATTGCCCTAAACGTACAGAAACAAAAAACAATTTACTTTTTTTACGAATGCAAATTTTACCAACCGTTGCAAAAATAAAATACTTAAGCTAAAGAAAATATCAACCAAAGTGTTGCGTAAATTTAAATTCGAGGGTTCACATCTTAAATACCTGTTGATGTGTTTGTTCGTCCTTAAAGTGTAATTAAATAAACAAATAATCTTGAAATTCTTCAAAATTTTAAAACAGTTTTTCTACTTTGTGGCCAAAAAGTATCTTCCCTTTCCAACAAATAAACATCCATTGGCAATCTGCAGGCTTACAACGTTATAATTTGGGTTTCGATACCCATGATGTTTACAGAACAGAAACCCTATTGGGTATCTTCGTGTTTAACCAATACTAAATCTTACTGATGCCAATGAATCATTAGTTTAATGCTGTTTAATTACCCTGAGCTTGTAAAATCCGTTGTTTTAAACACTGCTGTATACAATCACTCATTGTACTGTAAAACAGTTTACTCCCAAAGATTAGTTCCTCAATGGCATAGCGTTTCGTCTGCGGACTAGTCATCAGTACGCACTGTCAACTTTTAAATTACTTTTTATTGAAGAAAAGTAGGGTTGATTAAAATATTATAATGACTACTTGGGCTGAAAAAAATAACAAGCATGTTTGTTTGGACAAGGATTCAACCCACAGTTCACATACTGCGTGTTGAAATTGCAATATGTAAGATCACAACACATAGTTTTCACACTAAATTATGTAGATTTCACAAAAATATCAGGATGAATCTGAATGCATATCTGTTTGACATCAACTTTCCTCTCATTTATTCATTTTTTTATTTTTATCAAAGCACATAATAAAAAATGTTCATTGTGGCAAATAAAATAATAATTTGATCCAAGCAAGAGTTTTATTTATTCCTAGTTCGTAACAACATTCTTACATGGAGGAAAAATGGATATTATTTTCAAAATCTAAGAAGCTGAATAATAGGAAGTCGTTGCACCCAATATACAACTGCTCTTGGACAAATCTGAGAAATACAATCTGTTAATTTTCTTGTCCTAAAATGATGCCAGTCTTCATGGCCAATATATTTTCATAAACACATGTAAATTTCATTTACATTTTATTATTTAATAAAATTATACATAATTACGAGATAAAATAATTTATTTTCCTCATTTAATAATATTGTAAGTAACCATATATCTTATAAAAACAGAAACGTTTTTAAATAATTGTTCATGAAGTGGGAACTGAGGTAACAACAGTTTAAAATTATTTAAGTGTAAGAGTTTTATTATCTAGAAAGATTTCTGGTTCATAAAAAATATTACAAACTCAATTTCAAGTGTTAGGAAAGTGTGAATTAGCTTTGTTTTTGAAATTTTGCGCAAAACTACACAAGGGCTATCTGCACGTGAATTAGCAAAGACCACTTATCTACTTTTTTATTACTTCTTCAATTTCTAACTTTTAGTTTTCTACTTCAAAGGATGTTTTTCGTTTTTTTGAAGGACACTCTTTTTATTTATTGGTAACTAATGCTGTTATCTCATTCCCAACATTTATAAAAGATTACATTGGATTGTATTTTGTGTAAGAGACTGAAAATTTAATAATTTAATATTTATTGTATTACACACTAAACAATGTTTACAGTTTTGTAAATAATGCTACATTTGAGAGTATTGTATAAGCTGCAAATAATTTAACAAACTCAACCTTTCTTGAATAAATTAATTTCGGCCTGGCATGGCCGAGCGCGTTAAGGCGTGCACTCGTAATCCGAGGGTCGCGGGTTCGCGCCCGCGTCGCGCTAAACATGCTCGCCCTCCCAGCCGTGGGGGTGTATAATGTGACGGTCAATCCCACTATTCGTTGGTAAAAGAGTAGCCCAAGAGTTGGCGGTGGGTGGTGATGACTAGCTGCCTTCCCTCTAGTCTTACACTGCTAAATTAGGGACGGCTAGCACAGATAGCCCTCGAGTAGCTTTGTGCGAAATTACAAAACAAACAAACAAACAAATTAATTTCAACAACCATATATATTACACTATGTGTGAAACATACAACAAAAATGAATCAAGCATAACAAAAACTAAAGAGTGCTGGTTAGGAATAACATACTGGTAGAAGCTTAGAATAGAAATATATAAAGTTATTTATATATGGAATGAATTAAAAAAGTCATATATAAAATATTATCAAACTTGTAACGTTGCTTGAAATTGATCACTTAATTAAATAAAGCCAACATGTTAGTGTACACTCTATAACAGGTACGATTAAAAATAAAAAATGAACTAAAATGTAACATTAACAACACCAGAGCTATCCAAATAGTTGATGGTAGTTTGGACGTTTATTTTTGTCCACTACTAAAAGTTTTGTGACCATAAGTTCTTTTCTTGGTTGCTGGTTTACATTCATCTCTTTAATTGCAACTTAAAACTCAGTAGCAGTTACTATGGCTGTGTAGATCGTTCCTGAACCTCTGAAACAATAAAAGTATCATTAGAATTTGTAATGTGCTAGTATGTGAACATATTACCACATGGTACTTATAAAATTATTGTACCTTTCAAAAAATAATGAATGAACACATATTTCTAGTCTTATATTTTTGTAAGGTGATAAAACTGTATACTTTACTTGTAAGTTTATTATACAGCAGTTAGAAAATTGTGCAGTTACTTTTTAATCATATGAATTCTACTCTAAAACACTGAAAAAAATAAATAGTGCATTATATTCACACAAGTAAGCATAATTTCTCCAAGCTATATTAATAACCTTTTGGAAGTGTGTGTAGCTGTTATATTCACAATTCCCTCATAATACCATGTTGGTTTCGAATATTTAATACAACAGTTCTGCTAAGATTGTTTGCAGAAATTAATCCATTTTAGTAAATGTATGGTTTTAATCCTCACAATATTAATAACACAATGGACTATTTTAATCTCTAAACCTTGTAACCATCACTGTGATCACACTTTGAAAGTTCCTTGGAAATAATATATCTCTACACTATTATTTTACTTTTCATAATTTGTCAAATCTCCCCTCTAAATCAAAATGTACAATTATTTAGTTACACATTTTAACACTTTCTAAGTTATGCAACTATTTTTGTTGGGACTGAAATAATTATTACTGAATGTAAGCTCTTTTTGGGTGAATAAAATTATCAACTTGTAACACTACATTTTTATCTTTCCTTGGCAGGTCATAAAAGTGTTAGATGTTTTTAATATTCAAAATTACTAAATTTTATAATTTGAATCATAGTTTCAATACTTCAAGAATACCATTCTACAGACTGATTAACCTGCATATTTATTTTCAATCTGCATCACATATTCTATAAAATTGTTGTGATATTTATAATTTTCTGTACTAAAAATGTACTTCCAATAAGTACTTATCTCCTTTTACACAGGCCGGGAATAACCAGACAGTTAAAATCCTAAACTCTTAATTTGAAGGTTGCTAGTTTCAATCCTCATCACACCAAACATGTTCACCCTTTCAGCCGTAGGGGCCTTCTAATGTTACGGTTAATCCCCACATTCACTGGTAGAGAAGTAGCACAAGAGTTGGCAGTGAGTGGTGATGACTAGCTGTCTTCCCTCTAGTCTTACACTGCTAAATTAAGGATGGCTAGTGGAGATAGACCTCATGTAGCTTTCATGAAATTAAAAAGAAACAAAGAATCCTTTTACATCAATAGATATTCTCATTCGATGCTGCCATCTATTTGTAAAACTTCTTTTCAAGTATGTCATGAGTTTCTGCCTCCTCTTTATTGCAAATTATTCATTAAAATTATGATGTAACAACCCTCCATCAGTAATAGTGCAAGGAATTCTCATTATGCTTATGAGTTCCTCTGTTCAATTCTACCAGGTATCACTTTAAGTTCTCTTAGAATTTGGAAGCATCAGGTTTTAACAAAGAGGTAAGATGGGAAGTGTGTGAAATGAGATAAGAAACTTCCAGAAATACATTTACAGTTTAGGTGAATTACAACTTCCAATACAGTACATTAAGTCATATCAACAGATAGCGAGAATCTTACATTGAATAGGTCAAGGAAACAGTTTGAGAGAAGGAAAGAAGCATTCTCCAAAGCCATCCAGATGACACACTGGAAGACAAGAAAGTCAAATTTGGAGAACTGATGTGGGAGACTGAGCCAGGTATACATTTCACCCATATGTGAAAGGTGTGGAACTTATGGGAAAACTGGAATGTAATAAGGGCTATTAATATTCATAAGAAGAGAAGTGAGAGCATAAAACACAATGGAGAGTCTGAAGGAACAACAACACTTGAAACAGTGCAATGGATGACCACAAAGATCTATTTTCAAATACAGACCATAATAATTCAATCAATACAAGACATGGTAGGGATGAAGAGTATTCTATTCTACCTTAACCATATATGTTTTGGTTTAGAATAATGGCTACAATGATAATACTTTTACAGTTCACTAGATGCCCCCATTGGGTTCTGTCAAGGTCTGTTTAAACAGATTTATCAGAGATCCATAGTATGAAAAATCAACTTTAGAAGTACTGATGAGATTACTTATTGTGGTTTACAAAAATAGAGGCATTTGTGTGATCTACACCCTGCATACTGACAGACTTGATGATTTATTGAGATGGAAGATTAGTTTCAGAAAATATTACATTATAAAGAACACAGAGTTTACCAAATACAAGTTCTAACTTGTTGATAATCTATAATTATTTCACATGTTTACCATTGACAAGTACCATCTGTGATAACTCATGTAAGGTACAGCAACACCGAGAAGTCAACTAGCACTTGCCTTGAAGTTCCGAGCTAGAGTCATAAAAATAAGTAAGTATTTTATGTTTAATATATTTATCAAGCTGTAGAAAGAAGTAGTATCAATTGTAATGTCAGTAGGGGTGCATTCTGTTACCTGCTTTCAACACCCAGCTCATCACATCTTTCTTCAGTGTTTCACATGAATATTTAATAGAAAGCCAATTGCTACAGAAGTGTCTTACAGACAGGTCAAAGTAAGAAATTACAACTCAAACAACAGCTTTTCATACCAGCTTCATGGTGGCTGTTGAAATAGAAACTTCATCTCAGTTTATGCATTATTGTAACAAAGGCAGTCATTTTTGTTTATTTAATTCCTCCAAAGAGAGCCCAGCACAGTCTCTGAGATGTATATATTAAATGTTTGTGTGATATTCCCCACACTGTGCATGCATATTAGAGAAGATTGTATAAACATGTTTTACTTTTTAGTTTAAGAACAAGACACCATCTACAAATATAATTAATGTTAACTTAATCAAAGTGTTCAATAACAGCAATAATGGGGGTGGAGGAGTTAGGAACCCTCCATTAACATGCCCCCTTTTCCAAATTATCTTCACATTGACTCTCATGAAGAAAAATAATCATCTATTGAAAGCACTGCTGTTTTTGGTCTTCTTTGAAAACATTTCACACAGTTTGGTTAAGACTGGTCCAGTGAACTTGGATTAGTTAGATAATGGAACAAGAGACAGACACAGAATTTTGTTTTATATATATATACACACAATATAGCAATGAGGTATATGGTATCTGTATACCAACTAATTCTACTTCAACAAATCAAGACTTGATTTAGAAAGCTATTTTCCTTCTCTTCTCAGACATAGGTATGAGTTTCATTTCCAGAACACTGAGAACAGTTGTTATTCAATTTTCCAGGTGGGTGTCAATAGTACTTTAAGTCCACTGCCATGTTTGTTGATTTATGAAAAAAAAAGAGTAAAATTAAATATAATACAGCTTTATTATTGTCTGATTACTCTGGTTGTTATCATCTATAATTTGATTAAACAACCTTTGATTACTTTTCATGAAGATAGCCAAAACAGCATGTATGCTAAAATACGCAAACAAAACTTTCCCAACAAGAGGCTTCTGAGTAAATGAAGTTTCACTTTACAGAATCAGGAAAATAAATTGATAAAAATTCTTACAAGCTTTTTAACAGTTGACTATAAATTTCCACTTATCAAAACTTGTGTTTCCAGTTCAGCATGTGAATGCTTTGCTTGTGTATCAAATATGTTTGCCTTTAAAAGTATTAAAGCTTATAAAGCAGTTAAATGTTTCTGTTTGCAATAAATGCATTTTAAAACATTTTATCAATCAGATTTTTTTTGGCAATGATAAACATAAACACCACTTTCTTCTTTTCAAACAGAATAAGAACTTGTAATCATTAGATTCATTATGTTTGACAATCAAACACATTCATCACTTCCAGACATGTGAAGAGAGAAAAGAATATTGTTTTTCACCTGCTCTGGATCCCTCAGACCCATGGGGTCCAACATGGTCACCACTTGCCACATGCCAAAACAGCTATTGACCTGTGGTGAACTGGTGCTTTACTTCTACCACCCATTTTTTAGTATAATTAATTCTATTAATACATAATTGAAAACATTACTATGTACCATCTGTAACAACACAGTTAATTTTGTTTGCCACATAGCGAAAATTGTAACACATTTTAAACAGTTTTGGTGACTATGAAATACAATTGGACACTGGTGTATTAAACCTATAAGCACACCCACCCCTACAGCTTTTTAAAGAACCACAATTATTCCAATTTTCTGATTTCATTCCAGTTAGAAACTTACTTTTAAGTAGTGTATATAATAATTTAAATTTGTGTGTTGGACTAAGGATTCTTTTACAGTGGGTGTTTGCCACTTTTTGGAGATAAATTCAAAAATAAATGAACAGCATGCATTCCACTTATTTTAAAATATGTTCAAAACAAGTGAAACATATGACAAATTCTTCACACTACACGTATCACAACTGGATCTAAATACTGTGTGGTTTACTTGACAAAAATCCATTTTGGTCAAATTCAATTTGTTTAAAATGCAGTTGACAAGCCAAACTATTTTTCTCTATTTTAAATGATTGACTTCTCTCTAACTGAAACTCTCTTTTCCTTGGCTTTACTTTTGGCATATTTCCTACTCTGTGGTCTCTTTTATGGTTGTTGACATTTTTTATATCTTGCATTGAGGTATTCTAGAAATCTCTGTAGTCTTGATATCAATTACACAACTTCCAATAACCATCTGCTTTCAACTCTTTATTGTGAAACAAAACAGTCATGAAATATTAACTCACAAGATAAATTAACACTACCTACATTAAAGAGTGTATTTTATCTTATAACCTTAAACTTATATTTTTAGTCACTACACTACTTACCATTGATTGAAAACACTTAAATAAAGTTTGTTGTAATGCAGTTTTTGAAGAGGAGGAAAAGAGAAAGTGGACTAGTTTGCACAATTCTTGAATGTGAAAAGATAACCTAATTTTAGTTAAAATACTTGATCAAAAACTTTGAATTTTTTTATGCAAAAAACTTGTAATATTTACAGAAAGCTAGTGAGATTTTGTGAAGATACACATACTATTTTAAAAGTTACAGTATGGAAACTGATGATTATGAACAAAGTCACAGACAGTGAGTCTGTAATGAAAGGGTTCATTTGTTTTATTCCTATCCCCCTCTTACATGACATTTTAAGAAAAGAAATGTAGTTCCTCTATCCAGGAAGTATTTATTGCACTGGCTACTGAACCTTACCTTTCCAAGAAGCCAACAGTTGTTAACTACTATTCACAGCAGTGGATATACTCATGAGACTCCTTACTGAAAACCTGTATGGATCTGTTCAATGCACTTTGTTTCACTGTTACTTTGTGTTGTATCTTACCACCTGTACTTGAATGAAAGGGAAAAGAAAGAGAGTAAGATATTTGATATAGACCCCAAAACAGTGTAGAGACAGAAGAGTTGTTTTATAGCACCTAAAAAAACAAGATAACATCCCATACCACTTTAAGCTTTGATGTCATGCTGATAATGCTAACAAACATCTCACCAGGGTCCAAGCAACATAAGAACTGGTAACTCCAATTTTCTCTCCACATGTAAAATCTGGGTGATTTTCACCCAATCATCTAAAGCATTTTGAACTGTATGTAATTATCATAACACAATAATACTTTTAAACAAATGTGTTCTTTCTTTTTATACTTAAAATAATTACTAAAATCACTCCAGTTCTTATCTCACAATAAAGCACAAAGCCTTCTAGAATGAAATATCAGTTATCACAAGACATTTTTAATAGGAGCTCAATAACATGAACAAATGGGGGTGGATGGGTGGACTAAAGTATCTGCCTTTCTCCTCTTATGTTCCCAAAGTACTCTTTTTCTTAGTGATGGCAAACAAAAACTTAATCACAGCCAATATTTACAGAAAGTGAGAAATACCAGTACAGCATTATAATCAAAAGACCCTGGAAACATTTCAAACAAAAATATAGTAGCATTCTTACTGTTTTGTAAGAAAATATTAAAACTCCCATAATCATAGTAAACAGTATGATTTTGTAAAGTTCATTATAACACACTATTTCTTACATTTAGAATATTACAATAACCTGTTTTGTTTTTTTGTACTCAAGTTCAAATTCACTCCTCCACAACAACCAACAGTTAAACACACTCACAAGAAACAACAGTTATAAACATTAATATGGTTAATTCCCCATACCATTTTTAACAAATGACTTGAAGGTCATCATTTATCAAGCCTTCTCATTCTACATAGAAATATATGGCAAACCTATTTAGTAGAAATATACATTTCTGGTCAAAACAATGTTAAACAGAAGTAAAACTAACTTAAACCTTATGTTAAGAGCTTACATACGTGCTAAAATTTAATGTTCATTATACCTTTAATAACATGATTTGTTTAGGTCACTTCAAGTTTAAAATATGAGATGTAAGACAATATTACTATAACTGTACATTTATGTGTCAAGTTATTGTTATAACATTGTTGCAAACATCTGCTGAGGTTTTACACACAATTTGTTTGTGCAGAGGTAAATGAAAATAAATAGATAGCCATAATAATAACAAGTTAATTTAAACAGATAACTAGTTGATTTTAAACTTTGACAACAAACATGTCTGTCTTGGAATTTTATTTTTAAAGTTATGTAGTCTGAACTACGTAATCATGTGCAAAATACTGTTTACAGTAATGTACATAGTCATTACAAGTTATGAAAAGGTAGAAACATGGTTGTTATGTATACAGTAAATTTAGAATAACTACACATTATGTATACAGTCAAATTAAAACAATTCACTTTGCACTCATCCATATATATTTTAAACTGTGGAATATTACATACTGTTGGCTGCAACTAGGTAAGCTACATACTAATCAAATCTACCCGAATGTACACTATTAACTATGCACATCATAAAAATGATAACATCTTAGCTGACACACTGTTATCAAATTTAATTTTCTACATGACAAAGAAAATTAATAGAAAATATAGTGACAACTATCTTGCTGTTCCTGATTCAAATTTAGAAAAAAGGTAAATAACTAATACATGACTTTTAATATTAGTACTACATTACTTAAGACAGATGTGCCTGCTACAAATTTATAACTGATTCTTGGATGTTTTCCATTGTTCTTTAAATCTGAGACTATTTCTCTTAGACACAGCTTTATTCTTGCTTAATGTGGGCAATATAGCTTAACCTTCATCACACTTTAATTTATAAAAATAGAACTAAACCACGCTCCAAGTGTGTACAAGTTACACATGCACCGCTGCTAGCTCTGTCTAGTGATCATATAAATCTGACCATATCCATTCCCTCTCTTTAGTTGATCACTCATCAAATCAGATTACAAGTATTCAGAGAAGTAGCTTCTACATCTTACAACAATAAAGTTTCACATATACAAGGAAGTGTAAAGTACAATACAACTATTTCATGAAACTATGGATATGACTCTTTGAATGTTAACCCATTCATAGATATCCCTCTTAGGCAAGAGTCTGCATGATATATTTCAACTAATGATAAGCTATGACTAGTCAGTAACATCTTAGTGATTAGCTTTCATTATGCTCTAAATGCCACACGTAATGTGTAGAAATTCACACACCTATATGTGGTGCATTAATACAAGAGTATAATGATGTTGAACAACCAAGTTACTCTTATTATGTACCCTTCTTTATTGTTGACATGATTTTACTGGTATTTACCAAAACCAAGTTTTGTATGTCTGCAGCATTGTTGCCCTTGCAAAAGATGCTATTAGAAAGCTTTCATGTCCAAAGCACACCACTCTTTCATGCATGTTTTCCATAAACCATACAGTATATGAAGACAGTGCTTTCACAATGCATGTTACAACAGTGCAATATCATATATAATCTTCAGGTATTGCTTCTGGTGGCTTGAATGTTATTTATCATTTTATACTAGTAATTGTAGTTGTTTCATTCTACACCTTCTTAACCCTATTACTATGTGTAGGGGTCAGAAGGTGTTATCACATTTGTAGATTTACATTCAAAAGTTTATTGAACCATTATTTTATAAATATATGTGAATACATGTGGTAGCATGTAATTCAAATGTAATAGTACACAACAATTAATTAATTTAAAAATAAATATTAAAACAAATTCCTAAATATCAAATTTTGTTTGTCATGTACTATACTACATGCTTCTTTATTTAAATTATATTTCTGATGTCCAAAGGCAAACTTTATACTTTTTCACAAATAGAAATTTAAATTAACAAATTTTGACCAGCTAGAATATAACATAAAAAACCTCCTTTCCTATCTATTTTCTGAAATATTATTATATTTAGAAAATCAAAAAAGTTAATTCTGTTTATTTCTTTGGTTTTTGAAAATGATTGTTAACACATTCTTACTTTGTTCTATGAAATGTTTATAACCAATTGAAAGCTCATGGTCTTCATGGGTAGATCCATTTTTTTGTTGTTGGAGACTCACAAGGAAAGGTAAGATGAATGTTTGAAAAATAATCTTAGACATAAATACACTTTAATTAATAAGAATTATTAATTACACTAGAAATCTGTGGTACTTAAATATAACCTATGATGTTCTTTATATCAATACATGTATATAAAACAAGAAAAATATTTTACATACTTCAGCTGTAAAATATGACAAGGCTTAGCAAACTGTGGAAAGTGAGTACACATTCATTGAGAGAGAAATATCGTTTTTCTGTATTTCTTTATTTAATGTTCTGTGCTCTATGATAATTGATTGATATTTCAAGATTTATTTGTAGACAGTAATAATAATAATATGTATAAATATAAATATACATAAAATGTACTGTATTACAACTGAAATGTGATTGTATTCTTCAAAATATTGGTCTTCAACAAAGTTATTTCATCAATATCATGTATATCATTCTCAACAATTTTCAGTTCATTTCTGTGTACATCATGATGATTTAAAGATTTATAACAAGAATCCAGTTCATGATGAACATTGTAATTGTGTCTGTTAAGGTTCATACAAATAGTGGTTTTCACTGTTTTAGTTACTGATGAAGTCATGATCAGAAAATTATTTTTGGGTGCAGTTGGGTCGTACATAAGTAGTTTAATATTTCACTGCGTGTAGTAGGTCTGCAGCAGCCATTCCAGAAGTATGATAAATTTTAATTGTGTTTTTCATAAACTGGTTTTGATTCATAGTTTTAACACTTCACATTTTTTAATCTTTTTGCTTATTTTATTTAGTACGTTACATTTTCTGTTGTTACATACTTTCTAAATGCAGTTAAAATATCTATGTAAATCAGATGCAAGTCTTGTATGCATACTGATCTTTTATTTTAGGCAAACATTATACACAGCATGTATTGTGCTATAACACTTGTAGTTGTGTTTTTATTGTTAGGTCATCCTGAAATGAGACTATTTTAAATCATTACAATAATTAGTACTTCCTTAGTGTGCAATGGACTGTAGTACAATGCACTAATTTCAGAGTTAGAATTAAGTGTGGAATATGTATTAAAGTTATGGATTTCATTTCTATCTGCACATCTTCTTCAATTTTTCCTGAGCCTGTTGTAGTCTTAAGAAACCTATAAGACAGTAGTTGGATGGAGACTTAGGTTTAAGGTTTGAGTAATGATTACTTTGGTGATTGCACAATGATACTAGCTTGGATTTCTTATTGTTCATGTTTAAAACAATTCTGTGCAAAACATTTAGGGATTTGTATTTTGCAGCTACTTATAACTGTGTGACAGGCATTACTGCATCTAAATACCACACATTAAGGTCAATCAGAGGCTTAGTTTAATAAACTGAGTACTAGCTCAGCTAATGTGTTTTCTAAAGAGAATAAACCATGGTTACTTGAAAATTTAATTTCAATAATTAGCCAAATGTCTCATCATCTGTATAGTGACGTGCATGAATGGATTAAGATTCCCACTATCCCTATCTACTATCTAGCAAAACCACAGTCAAGTGAACTGGCTTGGAGATAGCATAATCAGTCAAAAGTTCACATTACCTCCTGCACAATTTCTCAGCCTTTACAAAGTGTATTCACAATTAAACTTGTCTTTTTGTTGTTGTTATTGTCTCATGAAGAAAGGGTGATGGTCAAAATTTTTTTTTAGACCAGATACTGTTTACTTAATAAAAATGATTAATTACAATAGAATTTTGTAGTATGGCTAAAACAACTTGTGATTTTGTATTATTTTAAAATGGTTACATAAAAAAGCATATTTTTTTACATACTCTTTTTGGAAGTTTGAAACTAAGATGGTGAAAATACATTTTCAGATAACACATGTCTACCGAATGGCTTAATATCATTACATTTATTTCAATTTCTGTGACGCATATTTGCATGGGATGCTAATTGTTATATTATGATATTTTGTCAAAGAAAAAGAAAATAACAGATGAAGAATTATGAAAAAGTTAAAAAGTATTGTTTCAATGGGCGATTCCTACAAAATGAACCCCAGTGGCTCAGCGGTATGTCTGCGGACTTGCACGCTAAAATCCGGGTTTCGATACCCGTGGTGGGCAGAGCACAGATAGCCCATTGTGTAGCTTTGTGCTTAATTCAAAACAAACAAAACAAGACTCAATGATGAAAGCTGGATAAGAAAAATTTTCTTACCATAAAATTTTTCATTAAACGTTTTCTTGAAAACACTAATTTCAAATCAGGTGGTTAAGACACTTAATTCATAACCCGTGGGTTGCGGGTTTGAAACCTCGTCATAACAAACATGCTCACCCTTTCAACTGTGGGGGTGTTAAATGTGATGGTCAATCCCATCATTCGCTAGTAAAAGAGAAGCCCAAGAGTTGGCAGTGGGTGGTGATGACTAATTGCTTTCCTTCTAGTCTTACATTGCTAAATTAGGGAAGGGTAGCACAGATAGCCCTCGTAAAACTTTGCTCGAAATTCAAAACAAATGAGTTTGGTCTCAAATTGTAAATTATAATTCAAATTTTAGTACAATACATTAGTTAAATAAGTGAGGTGCCTGGCATGGAAAAGTTTATTTTCTACACTTTGATATTCATGTCTTCACACAGAATGTTTACCACCCAAACTAGCATATTATAGATATTATATATTTTGTAATAAACTAAGCCCAAATTACATACACACACATATATAATATAACTACATTTTTCATAAGTGATAAATAATGCATTTTAATGTATTTACATTGAATTTTCATGCGGTAGTAGTTACGTTAAATACCTAAAAAGTGACAACAATGACATGTCGCTTTCATTCATGACCTATGCGCTGTTTTACATATCTACGTACCTATAGTTTTAATGATAGAAGAAAACCAAGCCTTAATCACAGACACACGACGGATAGAGATAAAAGGAATATCATATCAACAGTTCCTGTATTTTTATGCACTGTTTATTGGCGAATAAATGACGTGTTTGAATGTACTGGAAACCACTTACTGATAAACCAATCGCTGATTAGTACAATCAGAAAATAAAAGTTCCTATGTGAGATACAATGAACTTAACGGGTAAATATGTTGAAGGAGTAGAGAGAATTATTTTGTTAAGTTGTTGTTTAGAATTAAGCACAAAGCTACACAATGGGCTATCTGTTCTCTGCCCACCACGGGTATCGAAACCCGGATTTTAGCGTGTAAGTCCGCAGACATACCGCTGAGCCACTGGGGGGCATTTTGTTAAGTCTAGAATTCCTTTTGTATGTTTGAAACTTCATAAAAAATCATGAAACTGAAATAAATCTTAAACTCATGTCAATCACTATCTTGAGGTCGAATATTTATCATTGAAGAACAAAAAGCGCGCTAACAGTGACTGACAGATTCCAGAAACTGTTAAAACGATGCATCAAAATCCTGTGCGTCTATCACGCACATATACATATATATAATTCAACTGCATTTTTCTAGGAATGAGAAATATTGCACTTTAAGATATGTATATTGAATTACACTACGTAACATAACTTTTGTTCCTGAACAGTATCTGTTATTTCTTAATTGCTTATAAAAGTACAGCAAATGGCCATTATGCCCTTCATACATTGCATTTGTATAATGAAATTTAGAAATTAACCTATTTTCTGTGTAAAAACGGGCAAATTTGCACAATTTAATTAAATAAGGTCTGAATAAAACAACATATAAATCAATATTTACATGTACTTATACTTAAGTTATACAGAAGTGTTTAAAAGTTAGTAGTTTTTCGAGATATGGGATTGTAATGTAAATCACTTTCACTTGTCAATCTCAAATATATTCTTCTGTCATGTTGTCGTTATACGCTCCTTGATAGCTGCGTTCAAAGTCCCGTATGTCTTGATGGAAGCGGTCGCCTTGCTCCTCTGAGTGTACTCCCATGTTCTCCTTCAATTTATCAAGATGAGCGTCAAGGATATGGTCTTTTAAGGACGTCCTGCAGCCAATTTTACTTTAGTTCTTCACCACAGCCTTAACGAATTCCACATAATTTTCGGCCTTGTGAATACTCAAGAAGCCCCGAATCACTGCGACAAAGCTCCTTCAATTTATTTTTTTTTTCAAATGAACTTCTTGTGGAATTTTGTGCACTCCAGGGTCTTTTTTATTTGTGATCCAACGAGAACACCAGATTTGACCTTTGCCTCAGTACGGCTTTGGGAAGAAGTCTCGAAGGTACTTGAAGGCTGAAGACTCCTTATCAAGAGCTGTGACAAATTGTTTCATTAGACCCATTAGACCTTCTGGAGGTCCACTAGCGGCTCCTACTTGACATCGTGCCTCCCCACAGAAAACTCGATCCATTAGGATCAGTGCTTCCTGTTGTAGTGCGCTGCGGTGCCCCTCCTGTTCCAAAGGCAAAGATAACAGAAAAAAACTGGGTACAGCGTCCTTGGAGACCCATTAGGACTGCCACCATTTTAAAGGAAGAAGCTTCCTCTGACTTGTAACTTGCAAACTTTCATTCTTGAAAATCCTTATAGGTTCTACAACATTCTAGAAAGTTCTTGAAACTTCTTCTAAGTTTGAAAAAATTCTCTATCAGGTACTTAGTACTGAATCTACTTGGAATGTTGTCGAAAATTTCATTACCCAGGTCACAAAAAAGCAAAGTATGAAGAGAAAAATAGGTCTTTTTCATTATATGAATATATAAGGTGATAAATAACACTATGTATTTTTTTTTTTTTTTACTTTTTCTTGTTTCTTGGCAGAAAGTATTATTTCCCAGCTTATACACTCATGTAATGTTCACAGTCGGAGTTTCAAAAAGTGCAATATATTCCATGTTTGTAAAAAATTAATAATTATAGTGACAAATATTAGTCTTTATTCAAAAATGATTTTAGCTGTCTTATAACTTTGTCGCTAGAGAAGAGCGTCTGTAAATAGTTCGTGGATTATGACAAATGGAATATCACTGACCCGTTTTTCTGGTTTTCTGTGCGCGGTAAGTGATAGCACGAACGTAAGCAAACGTCGTCTTTGCCCGGAAATGATTCGCAAATGAATTGACTCATTCAAGAAAGGAGGTTTCACTAGATTACAGACGCGTCCCTCATTATTTTTTTATTTAATTAAAGTTTATGAGAAAAGCATATTTTATAGAAAATAAAGAAAAGAAATATAAGGCATAAAACAATTTGTTTCTCTGTATTCTGTGCTCTACTAACTTTCATTTTGAATCCCGATATTTATCGTTACAATTTTTAAAACTTGCCTTTTAGCCGTTTGGGACTTGAATATGTATCGTTCCTGAACAACAAATATATCATCTGATTATGGAGTCCACTGTGGTGCTTATGTTGAATGCTTAATATTCATGTTGATTTATTAGAAAGGCTTATTTTTTTGACAGCTTCGATGATATAACAGCAAAATAGTTTATTTCAGAAGTTTAGAACATTGAGTTGAAGGTGAAAGTATTAGTTTGTAAACTAGTTTCCAACAAAACCTTACGTTATGTTTTTATGCTAAATTAGATTCTATCCATTGAGACAGTGGTAAGTCTTCATATTTCCAATTCTAAAATCAAGCGTTCGATTCTCGTCGTTAGCCTCAGCACATAGCCCAATGTAGCTTCGCTATAAGAAAAATTCATGTTAAATTAGACTCGAAGTCGGTCTAATATTACTTGCGTTATAGAATTACTTTTTCTACTTCCTGACCTACTATATAACAAAAAGGCTTAAGAGTACTAGTTAAATCTCTTTTAGAATGCACACGTACTTTTGTTCACAATAACATTTTATTTTTCTGTGTAGTTTTTACTAAAACAATAATGATTGAAAAATAACTTCGATATGGATTAACAGAGTGAAGAGAAAGCATATTTTAGATTTACAGAAAAATTCACATAAATTAAATTCTATAACTTTCATTAATAATTCAACAATGTTTTCCCATCATTTTTGACTGGGTTCTATACAAGTGTAATATGTAATATTTAATGTGTAACACAGCTTATCAATTGAAAAGGCTGAAAAGGTCGCTTAGTATATTTCCTTTAAATCAAATTGAAGTGGGTTTCAAAACTAGAAGTGTGTTAAGTAGTAAGGGCTCCACTTCAGCAACAAAAGGATGCTGCTCCAGTGATCGGAGGGAGAAGGAGTAATGTCAATAAAGATGATGCAGTCATAGTTCCAATTTGTACTACCAAAGGGCACTTTTCTGGACCGCCATGATAGGCTGCTATAATAATGAATACTTAATAGTATCATAAAGTGATAAACATGTTTATAGCCAGCTATGACTCATACAATGCATGTATTATCATGTTTATAATTAATTACTAATTAATTAATAACTTCTTCTAAAAGGATGCTTATCATTAAATTTATAATATTTGTTACTGTATAAAAAGACAATATATTAATTAAACGTTACTTTGTCAGGTGATTAAAATTTTTGAACACTAAATTATTACATCTCTTACCCTGAAAGGCCTATTTCATACTCAATTTGATACATACAATACATAACCATACATTTAAATTGCCCTAGAAAGAGGGATATAAAGAATTAACAAAAACTTGTACTTTTACAAATTTAACTTTGTACGAGAATTTACATCGTCAATAAAACATTATCATGCAATAACTTTTACTAATTTGACTTTATTTAGTAAAATAATTTACACATATTATTCTCTTTTATGTTTTACAATTACTATTATTTTAACCACTGTGTTTAGGATTACACAAGAACTCTAATGTCTGGATTGAATTTTTCTGGAAGCTATTATTTGTAATAAAAGTAGCAGGTGAGTGACTTACAACTTATTCTTCCATTTTCTATATGACCATTAATACCTCTAAACCCACAAAAATGTTTTAAAAGTATGGAATGCGTTTATAATCAGCTCATAACTTCTTTTAGACAATATTCTGCAGAATACTTGATGTTTCACAAATCACACATCTCCAATTATCGCCCAATAGCTAAATATAATAAATGAATGACTTACTGACTACTATTATCTGATACACCAAAACTTTGAGACTGTCTAATGCTGAGGCAGTAATGGGATATTGCATGCATACAATCTGGACACGGACTTTTAAGAATTACAAAGGTCAGACACAAGGCTAACAAAATGATGTCAGTTTAAAATTACTTCACACGTTAAAAAAAAAAGGGTTGTGACAGTACTTTGGAATAACAATATCACCAGCCCATAAAAACCAAATTACTAAGCTCGACTGTTTCAAGATGATAGGGCAGTTTTGATTTAACCATGTAATTTGTGCTCATTACAATGTACTGTTAACTAAAACATTAGATACGAGGTCAGTGATACGCTTGAAGGGAAAACCATATGGCTATTTTGTTATACTACATAGTTAGGCCATAAACCAAGTGATTAAAGTTTTGAAATTAATTCAGTGTTTGTGACAAAAACATCAGTTATTATGTCTATTTTACGATAATAAACTCCAATTATTATTCACTTTACACACGCAATAAAAGTTTTCATTATTTTAGAAATTATACAAAACATTTGAAAAGTACATCACATTATTTACAGTTTAAAATTGACCTCCATTATATAAATCAAGATTTGTAAAGCATTACACACACATATTCAAAAAATAGGGAATATTTAAATGTTTACTTATATGGTGATGTAAATAAAACAAACCTATTAAATGTAAAGAGATTTGTTGTTGTTGTTTTGAATTAAGCACAAAGCTACACAATGGGCTATCTGTGTTCTGCCCACCACGGGTATCGAAACGCGGATTTTAGTGTGTAAGTCCGCAGACATACCGCTGAGCCACTGGGGGGCATATAAATAGAAGGAAGCCTACTGATTGCAAATAATGTGTGTTAACATAAAAATAGACGTTGATGACTTGTGTACGATAATATAGTCAGTCGTTCGAATGACAGTAATTGAATATATGTTTTTTATTGTACACATCGCACTAGGTAAGATCAAATCCTTTCAGGAATGGAAATGCTAAAATTAAGTATTGAATTTTTTAACAGCTCGAATGAGTAAATTTTAACTAAAATATTATACTTCAGAACAATTTAAATAGTAAGGAAATGTAATTAATTTGATAATAAGCATCCTTTTATTATGATTTAACAATCATTAATTCAAAGAATTAATCATAAGTTATTAAATTAATTAGAACTACGCATCTTGTATAGAACAATATATTTAATTATTAGTGCTTAATTATAGACATGATGGCACGTGTTTTATATGAGGCATGGCTTTCGAGAGACTCAATTTTTTCTTTGTTGTATCATTATGTAACCTTCATTATGGCAGCCTATCTTGGCAACTTAGCAAAGCACACTGTGGCGACAAAATTTGATTCTATGACAACATGGTCAACTGACGTGGCGGCATAGCAACTCACCCTTAACAATACGCTCCCTGTGCTAAATTTGGTTCTATTACCTCATCATCTACGGACAGATGTGGGACCCTGTAATGATAAAACCCTAAAGATGGATTCCTGTACATGACGAGGGGACTTTCCAGAAAACGTTCTATATTTTTAGTTTATCCTCTACGGGATCTGAATATCGCCCCCCAGTGGCTCAGCGGCATGTCTGCGGACTTACACGCTAAAATCCAGGTTTCGATACTCGTAGTGGGCAGAGCACAGATAGCCCATTGTATAGCTTTGTGCTTAATTCAAAAACAACAACAACAAGGATCTGAATATCCATTCATCTGTTTGTCGTGTGTGAGACTCATCAAGGGGAGGGAGGCTGGCCAATTTCGATGACATCCGACCCTACCACACCACTTTGACATTGAATTCCTGTAGATTGGTGACCCAGGGGCAGCGACCAGGGTTAATCGGCTGGTCCACTTGGGCTAGGATCAACCGAGTACTAGTGCTGTCAAGTCAACATCTACTCCAGTCTCTTAGAATTATTACTAGACCTATATATGTGTTTCTCATAACTGACTTAAAAATTACGTCTTTGTTTTCAGATATTCCTCTCAGAAGTTTGATGGTTCTTGATGACGAATATCAACCTGCAGAGCTCCAGGTTTGCTATCCAATAGGAGAAACTAAGTGACATTATACAGTTTACCCTTGTCTTTTCTCTGAAATTATCGATCGAACCCTTTAATCAATGTTTCTTTTAATTCAAATTTAATATCTGTAGAGAGTTACCGTAAATCGATTAAGAAAAGACATAGCTAATAATAACTTTCATACAGGAACCTAATCTGTTTTCATTAAATCAATCTTAAACGATAATTAGTTTTAGATTGCCTGTGTAGTGGCGTTTATAGAGTTTGCAAACGTGTTTTTTAATTTAAAAAAAAATCATTTTGTCGAACCAAAAACAAATGGTGGTATATCATTGGGTTTATTCATAATTGACTACAATATAAAATATTTTTTAGTTTGAATTTCGCGCACAACTATACAAGGGTTATCTGCGTTAGCTGGCCCTAATTTTGCAGCGTAAGACAAGAGATAAAACAACTAGTCATCATAACGCATCGCCGAATAGTAAGATTGACCATTATATATAACGCCCCCATGGCTGAAAGGACGATCATGTTGGGTGAGACGGGAATTCGAATCCGCGACCCTCGAATTATGAGTCGAGTGCCTTAACCATCTGACTATGCCAGGCCACTGAAGAAATTTGTGCACGGCTCTTTAAATTCTGTAATAGTAGAGTTAAAAATAAATGTATTAGTCAAGATTTTCCAAGATTACATTTTTATCCAGAAGTATTTGTAAAGCGTTTTGATTGCAGTATCCTTACTTTGAAACATAACTTATTTCAGTTATAATTGATCAAATTAAAACGCGCATGATCATAAAATCACCTTATTTATTCCTGTGATAAGCGATTTCTTTTGAAATATAATTATTAACATGTAAGTTCTGAGAAACGTATCTTATTACTTTTTATATACAATGTATCTCGTTTCGTCCGTTGTGTCGGTTCATTTTGCAGATGAGAAGAGGAGGGCTGGTTAAAATATACGATGATTGTTTGATGACAGAGATAAATTGTTCGTGTTACTTTCTCAGCTTTGATACAAAGGTTATTTGACGGTAAAACATTAAATATAGGACAAAGAAATCTAAAATGTTTCGAGTATTTAATAGCAACGAATAGTGGGATTGACCGTCGCATTATAAAGCCCCCACGGCTGAAAGGGCGAGCACGTTTGGTGCGACTGGGATTTGAACCCGCAATCCTCGTATTACGAGTCAAACGCCTTAACACACTTAGGCCATGTCGGGCCCGATGGGATCTAGAAGAAACAGTTAAAAACTTGCTCATTCGGAGAACATTATAAATTCAGTCCATTAATTAGTACCACGAAAGAACAACAATCGACCAAAGTGTTGATACAGCGTTAGAAAAATCACCATTACAGACGTACCAATGAAACTGTTTTTAAGATGTTACAAAGCAAATATGATTTCAAAATGATGACAAGTTACGGTATCAACTGACGAATGGCAATATTCTATTGTTTTACACCGTTCATTTGTACATTTATTTGATTTTCTTATCATGACTTATAAATGCTTTGTGAAAATAACATTTGTTAAGTTTTTACTGTAATATTTTGATCAATGGATAATTAACACATTTAAGCCGTCCCTCAGTGGCTCAGCGGAATGTCTGCGAATTTACAATGCTACAAACTGGGTTTCGATACCCGTCGTGAGCAGAGCACAGATAGCCTATTGTGTAGCTTTGTGCTTAATTCAAAACAACAACAACTCTAACAACAACATTTGAGTAATTCGTTTATCGAGTGTCTCGAATGTTAGGTTATTTCGTTATTCATATTAATTGCCAATCACAAATGTTTTAGTTCCATATGGTAAAAACAAATGCTTGTACACTGGTGTCCCAGAAATGATGTTAACACTGAGTCCAATATTAAGACATCTGTTTTACAAAGGTTTAACACCAAATACATACACTCGTAAATGTTTATAATGAACACAGAACAATGTAATCTGTTGTATCAATACTTGACACCAGCAACATACACTTATGTGTGTATATTAAGTACAATACTAACTAATCTGTTGTACTGACGTTTTATATCACACATACACTTTTATATGTTAATAATGAACACAATACTAACTCCAGAGAGTCATTTTAATTGTAAATTCGCCTCGGCATGGCCAAGCGTATTATGGTGTTCGACTAGTAATCCGAGGGTCGCAGGTTCGAATCCTAGTCGCACCAAACATGCTCGCCCTTTCAGCCATTTGTACGTTACTATGTTACGGTCAATCCCACTATTCGTTGATGAAAGAGTAGCCCAAGAGTTGACGGTGAGTGGTAATGACTAGCTGCTAAATTAAGGACGGCTAGTGCAAATAGTCCTCGAGTAGTTTTGCGCAAAATTCAAAAAACAATTTTAAATTTAGTTTTTTTACATATAAATATATATGTAGAACGAACTAGCTTTCATCATGCAGTACATAATGATTTATCTGAGCAAAAACATAAACTTCTAAATAGTAGTTCAGTGAATATGATTGTATTTTGTAACTGTTAACCTCAGTCCTTGTGTTACTTATTGCAGTCTGTTTACAAAAGTCTTTTGGAGTCGGACAGGACAACTTTTGAAGAACTAATACAACTTCTGTACATTGTTATAACTCCAAGGAAAGGCCTACCTTGTTCTCCCTCTATGAAGTATGTACGAGCAAACACTGTAAGATATCTTCCATGCTTTTATATATCTACAATTGTTTAAGCTTCATATTTTAATAAAATCCTCAATATGGATGAAGCACGTCATCTACGTTAGTTAACCCTAACGCTATGCATAATTTATGCTCACTGACCCTAACTTTTTATGCTAGCTGATGCTATGTCATGATACATGCTAACATTTGTACGGCTCCCAGTGGTTCAGCAATACGTCTGAAGGATCACAGTGCTAAATACCGAGTTTCCGTACTTTGGAGATGGACACGGCTCAGATTGTCCATTTCGTAGCATTGTGCTTAATTTCAAACAAATTTAATCATTTATATTGAAACAAATTGTAGCTTTCTACTCACTGATCAGTTTTTAAATTATGATCACTAGAATATGCTTACCACAGAATAACCTTTTTTATGGAATAATATTTCGAATACGTTTTAGTAATTAGAGTTTCGGACTTATAATCTGAAGGATTTTGGTATGCCGCATCTTTAGCTCCGAGTACGTTAAAAGAATGATATATTATCATGAAATTTGGTTAACAGTCGCTGATGTCTGGTTGCCCCTTCCATTAAGTCTGTCGGTATTAGTTTTTCTCGAACTTGTAGCATCAATTTTATCTTTCTAATTTCTTTATTTCTAGGTGTGAAAACATCCTATAAAACCTTTCCGGTAGGCTTAATATCGGCCTGTCCAATAAGAAGACTGAAGTTCTGACCAAGAGCCAATTAGAGCTTAGCTCTTTAATTAAACTACTGGTCAGATTAGAAAACGTCTTTCGTTTTGTTTTGTTTGTTTTTGAAAATTCGCACAAAGCTACTCGAGGGCTATCTGTGCTAGCCGTCCCTAATTTTGCAGTGTAAGACTAGAGGGAAGGCAGCTAGTCATCACCACCCACCGCCAACTCTTGGGCTACTCTTTTACCAACGAATAGTGGGATTGACCGTCACATTATACGCCCCCACGGCTGGGAAGGCGAGCATGTTTAGCGCGACGCGGGCGCGAACCCGCGACCCTCGGATTACGAGTGCACGCCTTAACGCGCTCGGCCATGCCAGGCCAAAACGTCTTTCAAAACTAAATAACGATGTATACCAAAAACAAGAAGGAATTCTCAACAACCGCCAAACATTTACTTCTTATAGCTAGATGCAAAGTAAATTTATCTTTGAAACTTTTTCTTTTCATTTTTATATTATTTATACCAGTGTAAAAACCCGTTCAAAATGAGAGGGAGCACTGAAAATGAAATTTATTTTGTATCAAACCAGCAATGCTCAAAAGAATTAATAGTATATATATAAAATTACCTTTCCCAAATATATGTTACATGTTGCTCTTGAATGTACTACACATAACTGAGCTACATAATACATATTGATGAGGCCCAGCACGGCCAGGTGGATTAAGGCGTTCAACTCGTAATCTGAAGGTCGCGAGTTCGAATTCCCATCACACAAACATGCTCGCCCTTTCAGCCGTAAGGACGTTATAATGTGATCGTCAATCCCATTCTTCACAAAGGTAGCTTTTGTATTTTCAAATAAACTTAATATTAAAGGGAAAATATTTATTAATATTAAGTCTTAGCATATACTAGGGCCGGGCATGGCCAGCTAGTTAAGGCGCTTGACTCGTAAACATGCCTCTTTTTCAGCAGTGGGGGCGTTATTATATGATAGTTACTCACTGTATTTCTTGGTAAAAGAGTAGCCCAGTAGTTGGCGGTGAGTGGTAATGAATAGCTGCCTCTCCTCTAGTCTTACACTGCTAAATGCTAAATTAGGGACGGCTAGTACAGACAGCCCTCGTGTAGCTTTGCGCGAAATTCAAAGGATAAATTTGTACGCAGAAATAACGAATATTACACAATCAATATCTCTTATAATTAATTATTTAAAAAATGTTTAATAGATGGTTGTACGTTTATAGCAAATTTTACTGAAATAATTATAAACTTGAATTTATTAGTTGTTTCATTTCTATCTCAGAACAGCAGGTGTAGGTATTAACACTTTTACTAACAAATCACAGAACAGCGTTTTGACCTTCTCAAGTCATCTTCAGGTTAGCGGAAGTATGAAGCCCCCCAGTGGCTCAGCGGTATGTCTGCGGACTTACACGCTAAAATCCGGGTTTCGATACCCGTGGTGGGCAGAGCACAGATAGTCCATTGTGTAGCTTTGTGTTTAATTCAAAACAACAACAACTGAAGTATGATAACTAAATCTGCTTAAGAAGACCCGAAATACATCTTTACTTCAAGTGAGTTTATCGTCATCACGAATAACTTCACCACTGTTTATTTCATTTTTTGTTTAAAATTCGAATTACCTCATGTTAACACAGTTGAAAAATAAAAACTATAACGGATTTAATTAGTTTTGTATTTATATTTTCTGTTTTCTTTTAAATATGCACATCGGTAGCTCAGCGGTAAATTTCAGGGTTAATAATGCCTCAAATCGGATTTTGATTCAGTCGGTGGGCAGAATACACATAGCCCATTTCAAACAAATTACCAGTGTTTCTATTGGTACTAAATAATACTGTAGACTTGCATCTTTATTTGTATGAAACCTGGTTTATAACAGAATATTTAAACTCATAACTACCTACTATAGTGAAGAGGCACGCTGAGGTTTTTAGTCTGTTTGAATATTTGTAATAGACCAATAATAATTATTTTACTACAATGTAGCCTGCTGAACTAAACATAGAAATACATCTTTGAAATAAATATAAAAATTGAACATTTTTTACCCATTTGTATTAACTTGCTTCATCTTTTAGGACAGACGGTAATAATATTTAATGCGCCGGTCTGTGATTCTGAGGATTTAGTTGCTGCAAAACCTTAGTCCTCACTTTGGAATCGTGGGTATGTTACAGGAATGACTGTGAAATCCCATTGTTCAATCAGATAAGAGTAGTGCAAAAGTTGAGAGCGGATACTGTTCTCTAGCTGAAAGTTAAAATTTAAAGACTGCTATGCACAGCTAGCCCTTGTGTACCTTTGCACGAAATTATAAGCCAAACTAGCCAAAAACAATTAATTTTGAATGTAAATCTTATAATGTTTATTTTGTTTAGATTCTACAGGATTTGTACTAGATTACAATGTTATTGATCCAATAGTATAATGTCTTTATGACGTAGCTTTTACAGGATTTGTACCAAATTAGGAGGTCCTGGCATTGCCGAGCGCGTTAAGGCGTGGGTTCGTAATCCGAGGGTCGCGGGTTCGCGCCCGCGTCGCGCTAAACATGCTCGCCCTCCTAGTCGTGGGGGTGCATAATGTGACGGTCAATCCCCCTATTCGTTGGTAAAAGAGTAGCCCAAGAGTTGGCGGTGGGTGGTGATGACTAGCTGCCTTCCCTCTAGTCTTACACTGTTAAATTAGGGACGGCTAGCACAGATAGCTTTGTGCGAAATTTTAAAACAAACAAACAAAACCAAATTAGGATATTTTGTTTTAACCTTATGATCAGTGCTTACATAACTGGCACACAGGTGAGAATGGTTAAAATAATTAATGTGTACTTTTAAGATGTGAGGCAGGAGTAAAAGCGTGCCATTACAACCGAAGTTTTCTAGTAGTAGATTTATAGGTGGCATATATAAAGTTTTGTAGTATGTTCATAACCCATTTCTTGTAGGTGGCATATATAAAACTCAGTTATTAACTTACTGCGCTAGTTACAAAGACAATCTGAATAATTACTTAGTAAACAATAAGAACAGTTTTAGATCTTCTATCTATTTGTATTGTTAGTTTAGTTGTTGTTAATTCATCATATTTACTTAAGCATGAAACACTTATTAACAATTTAACCAGTCTTATGAAGTATGAGAAAGTTATTGATAACTAAATTTGTTTAATCAAGCATGAAACAGTTATTGATAACTTAATATCTTTAATACGTATGAAACAATTATTGATAACTAAATCTGTTTTGTAAAGCAAGAAACAGTTATTGTTAACTAAATTTATTAATCAAAATCGAAACACTTGTTAGTAGCTCATCTTGTTTAATGAAACACTAATAGCTCATCCTGTCTAATCAGCCATTTCATCCAATTAATTATGAAACATATGATACCTCAGTTTTCCTAATCATGTACGAAAAAGTTATTGATAACTCATTTTCTCTAATCAAGTATTAAACAGACTAACAGTTCATCCTCTCTAATCAAGTATGAATTAGTTAATAATATTGTTTGTTTGTTTTAAAGTAAAGCACAAAGCAACACAATGGGCTGTCTGTGCTCTGGCCACCACTGGTACTGAAATCCAGATTCTAGTGTTGTATATTCGCAGCCATACTGCTGTACCACTTGAGGGAAATTAATAATAATTCATCCTTTGTTATCAAGTACAAAATAATTAATAATAATCTTCCAATCTAGTGATGTACGAAACGGGTACAGTTTTTAATAATTCAAGTTGTATAATCGAGCGCGAAGTTGTTAACATTAATTCATTTTGTTTAAGCAATAAATAAATAATAACTACTAATTTATCCTATCTAATCGAGTATGAGATAAGTTTCTAATCATTCACGCTGTATAATTAAAATAAAGTACAGAACAATGTTTCGGCTAAATCAATTAAGAAACAATTATTGATAATTTAGCCCACTTTTTTAAGTACTGTGAGCATTTATCAAGAAGTTAGGACACATAAGTGTTTTCAAAATATCAACATTTATGAAGATGGGGAAAAAAAGACATTTATTTTTCCTAACTATTATTTAATTTATCAAGAAAAAGAAAAAGAGACTTCATCCTCGCTTGGTAAGAATGAGAAACATTTATCAAGATGAAAGTTTGTTCTTACCTTTCCGAGCATTGTTAATATTTATCATGTGAAGACATCCAAGTCGAGCTTCCTAACCATTACAACTTCTTGATCTCTACATAATTTGATCAATGACATCCGAATATCACAAGCGTTAATCAAGATGAGAGGTGTTATCCATGTTTACCAACAATGGACTTCATATCAACAGAGGTATATACAGATATATTTTTTTTATATTTGTCCAACATTCCCATGAAAAAAACTTGTTAAAAGTTTTAAAGAAGTAAAAAACTTGTTAAAGCATTTAAAGAGGTAAAAAAACTTGAAAACTTCGATTCATTGCCAGGTATCTTCGAGGAATAATCAGCTGATAGATTGATGCGAAATTAAACACCAATATATGTATTTGTATGTATATATATATATTAAAGGTTGTTCTTGTTTTGAATTAAGCACAATGCTCCACAATGGGCTATCTGTGCTCTGCCCATCAGGGGTATCGAAACCCGGTTTTTAGCGTTGTAAGTCCGCAGACATACCGCTGAGCCACTTGGGGGCTAATTAAAGGTAAAATTTTATATTTATAAGAAGTCTTTCTGTAGACATTTTTATAAAAGTTTCTCTGACCGCAAGTCCAATAAGTGTAGTATTTTATTACCTGTGTTTATCATAATGACTGTGATAAACACTAATTATATGAAGATTTTCGTGTACGCATATCTAATATACAATTATTATTGTCGATTGGTTTGATAACGTTTATTTATTGTACATATACGCACTGTTCAGCTCTTTTTCTTGTATTTTGGGATACTGTTACGATATCCCCATTGCTTACATACAAGCATTATACTTTTCAAAACTCAGTAAATAAAATAATTAGAAAATATTATATTTTATGGAAAAATTCTTTAATGAAGGAGCTACTTGTATAGTACAACGAATACTGAGTGGAAGTAAATATTCGTTTGTTTGTTTGTTTTGGAATTTCGCACAAAGCTACTCGAGGGCTATCTGTGCTAGCCGTCCCTAATTTTGCAGTGTAAGGACTAGAGGGAAGGCAGCTAGTCATCACCACCCACCGCCAACTCTTGGGCTACTCTTTTACAAATGAATAGTGGGATTGACCGTCACATTATACACCCCCACGGCTGGGAGGGCGAGCATATTTAGCGCGACGCGGGCGCGAACCCGCGACCCTCGGATTACGAGTGCACGCCTTAACGCGCTCGGCCAGTAAATATTCGAAAGAACTATGTTTTAAAAACTCACACAAGTTTTCATCTGTTCTACATCGTGAAACGTTTTTGTTTGTTTGTTTTATTCACAACTGTTTCCGTTAGCCTCAGTTTTTTAAAAATTAATTTAATTTATTTAGTTTTGTGCGGACCGATATTTTTTGTCACGGACCGGTACTGGATCGGACACCACACTTTGGAAAACGCTGATCTATTTTATATCAAAAAAAATATTTATAATAAATGTATTCTTATCGCACTATATTGTCCGTTTTAATTCAATTCAGAGTTTTCCACACTGGCCAGGTTCAGAGAAACGTGGCAGTAATCGAAACATATATAAGTTATTTGATACAACAAAAGCTGTTATGATGTGTACGCCTTTTACAAGCTGGCGAAGAATGATTACAATTACACTTTTCATAAGACACTAGTACAGTAGCTATGGTAGAGCTGTACCGGCGGTAAACTGTTTTGTATATATATGTACTGTTTGGGATTGGGCTTATAAGTCTTTAATGAATTATTCCTTCAGTAAAATTATACATTTAAATGAAAAGGGAAAATATTCGTAATTAATTCATTAGTCCACTAAATGATTAATTGTGATGACATAGTTCCTTGTTGTTGAAATATCTAAAGTATTTAATAAGAGTAAAGAAATTTACTTCAAATTATCATTCCACACTACAATAAAACGACTTTTCCAGCGAGAAACATTATTTGATTTGTTATTACTCCTTCTAAAAGTCTTAAAACAGAACTATTTCATTTCATTAACAGTTTTATGTACGTTGTTATATTTATTTTGCTACATCACAAAATACATTCACTGATATTTTATCGTGCTCTTAAGTACTGATTTTTATTATCAATCTTATTTAATTTTATATTTATTTTTGGCCCGGCATGGCCAGGTGAGTTAAGGTGTTCGACTCGTAATCCGAGGGTTGCGGATTCGAATCCCGGTCGCATCAAATATGCACACCCTTTCAGCCGTAGGGGAGTTATTATGTGACAGCCAATCCCACTATTCGTTGGTAAAAGAGTAGCCCAAGAGTAAGCGGTGGGTGGTCATGACTAGCTGCCTTCCCTTTAGTCTTACACTGCTAAATTAAGGACGGCTGGCGAAATTCCAAAACAAACAAATAAACAAAGCTGGCGCAGATAACCCTCGAGTAGCTTTGTGCGAAATTCAAAATAAACATTTATACTTATACTAGTTTAATTATTTTCAAACAGTGTTAAGATTTGTATTACTGATATTGTTGTACTCTAGTTTTGCTATTCATGTTATTGTTTTCGTGCCCCCCAGTGGCTCAGCGGTATGTTTGTGGACTTAAATGCTAAAATCCAGGTTTCGATACCCGTGGTGGGCAGAGCACAGATAGCCCATTGTGTAGCTTTGTGCTCAATTCAAAACAACAACAACATGGATGAAAGAAGACATAGCAGGAAGTATGAAAGGGAAAGCATGTTAGGTGAAGAGGAGACTAGAATTCGTGACCCGAATATAATATATCAAATGCCATCACGAAGCCAATCATCTCCACTGCCTGATGAAAGGTGTCTGCTTGAAAGGTCGCATAAAACAGAGAATGTTTCATTTACACGTGTTGGTTTATTCTTTTTTATTATTTATCGAACTTTTTCTTCTCACAACTTGCAGAACAACATTCATTATAATAAGCTTATGTAACTTTATAAAATCTTCCAAAAAAAGAAACGCAAAAGGCAAAATTTGTGACAAATTGTTAACAAGTTTATTCCGGGTAATTCTGTATGGCATGTGTGAAACTTTGCACATTCACTACTAAACATCCAAAGTCTGCAGAGGCGAAGCCCACGCTCAATAGTTGAAGTTTAACGTTACTCAACGTCAATAACGAGTATGTAGCCAGTGAGCATCAATAACTGCTTGGCATCTCCTGCCCATGAAAGAGATGAGATGACGAATCAAATCCCGTGGAATGGCTGTCCACTTAGCCTGCAAAGCTGCTGCAAACTGAGGTAGAGTCTGCTGTTGAGGTTATCGCCGTCGCAGACGTCGGTCCAACTCTTCCCAAAGATGTTCGATGGGGTTTAAATCTGATGATCTGGAGGGCCAGGGAAAAACGTTGATGTTGTAATGTCTCAAGAAGACATTGGTGAGTCGGGCTGTGTGAGGACGGGCATTATCATGTTGAAAAACGTCGTTGACGTTCACCACGATAGGTTGTACATGGAGCTAAAGAATCTCGTCGACGGTTGCGTTCGGTCTGATCGGAAATCCTACGTAGCCGTGGTATGGTTGAGGCAGTGGTTGTCCTATTCCGAAGGTGATGTAACCGGATGTAGCGATCTTGTGTGGGCGTGGTCACACGAGGTCTGCCAGATCGTGGACGGTCACGAGTTGATCCATGTTGTTGGTGACGATTCCATAGCCTTGTGATGGTGCTTTTGTGGACATTCACAGCTCTAGCAACATCTGATCGAGATTCGTTTGCTTCTAAGCTACCAATGGAGTTGTTGCGTTGTGCTTCAGTCAGTCTTGACGTAACTGTATTGCGTGTCGGTGGCTTAACACTGAGCTATGGAAACCGAGAACCCGTCACTTTTATAGGGATTTTGCACATGTTGCACTTGCAGAACATGCAGATCTCTCAAACAAATTTATTGAACACGAATGCGTTTTGGCGAAAAATCCGATGTTTTCCTCCGTTTTCAAAGTGCACAACTTTTATTGTCATTTTGGTTTGAAAATCAGTGCCTTAACACGTATAACATCACATACTCTGAGCTTGTAAAATTACTACATATATTTCTCTTTAAAATAAAAGTATATTTCTTTTGCATTTCTTTTGAAGAGTATATATATGTATTGTTTCCCGAATATTATTTTCGACAATGACAAGGTATTTACTAATTGTTTTTCAACAGTGATTTATGTCATGATCGTGTTTCATAAACCTTTGTAGCAAAACACTTCAAAGCGTACGCACATTGGTATTATATATTATAGACAAAGAAGTAATACAGAATAATGGAATTATCATTAGGAATCGTATTTACGTCAGTCACGTTTCTTGTCAAGATCCAAACTCCAGTGTTTGGAAAAGTCATATTACCTACTGCACATTTGAAAACTAAATATCTTTACATCCTGCCCCCCAGTGACTCAGCGGTATGTCTGCGGACTTACACGCTAAAATCCGGGTTTCGATACCCGTGGTGGGCAGAGCACAGATAGCCAACTGTGTAGCTTTGTGCTTAATTCAAAACAACAACAACAACTTTACATCCACGAAGGAAACGATGTAGTAGTTCCTTGTATCCCACCTGGTTACAAACAAAAACACTCAACCACTGATGTTGTTAGTTATAAATTAACAAGTTGAACAGGTACACTTGGATCTACAGGTAACAACATCATAGTGCTTAAATATAGAGGTTAACTTTTAATTCAGAATGTTCAAGCTTCTTATATGGGCTATTACAATTTAATGCTATATACTGGAAAGAAAACTTTGGGGTACAAACCAAACAAGAACTTCGACGCAATGAGCTATGTATGCACTACCCACCCCGGTATCGAAACCCAGTTTCTAGCGTTCTAAGTTTACAGACATACCATTTGGGCCATTCGGTATGTCTGTGGACTTACACGCTAAAATCCGGGTTTCGATACCCGTGGTGGACAGAGCACAGATAGCCCATTGTGTAGCTTTGTGCTTAATTCAAAACAACAACGGTACAGTACTACAGGTAAAAAGAATGTATTGTTAACAAAAATAATATAAAAAATACTCAAGAGAAACTACTCTAAGGGTTAATGAAATAAAATAAATGTGAGGTATGAAGACTGACTAAAAAGGAATATTAAAGAGAGAATTAAAAATAACCTGAAACTTATCATAAACAGGTGTCAGTTTAATACCTTTTTAGTAATGCCCGGCATGGCCAGGTGGATTTAAGTTTTGCCCCCCGCTAGTACAGCGATATCTCTTCGGGTTTATAACGCTAAAATCAGGGGTTCGATTCCCCTCGGTGGGCTAAGCAGATAGCCCGATGTGACTTTGCTATAAGAAAACAAGCATTCTACTCTTACACTGCTAAATTAGGGACGGCTATCTTTGTACGAAAATAAAAAACAAACAAACAATACATTTTGTAGTATTCTCATATGATCACCGAAAATAAATATTATCAAACAATAAAGTTATATGGAACATATTTCGACGCTTTCACGTGTCATCTTGAGATCAACTTTCGTTTGTAAAAGATCCTACTCTCAAACAACTTGGAAGGTATTTTCGGAGACGGTCTTAGTCATTCTGAAATCCCGAGAGGAATTAAAATATGGGCCCCAGTAATGATAAGAAAAGTCAGAAGTATATCAAAAAGCATAGCATCAGGGCCCTTCTATTAGTGTAGCCGTGGGTAATTGCCGAGTTTGCGCAATAGATGAGACCGCCTATGAGTATTTTGGTTTAAAATCTAACACGCTCTTAAAGGGTTTAACAGACAGATAATCAGGGACGCTGACAAAATGTTTCTCTTCGCCCACAGACACAGCCGTTTTGTAAGGGGAGCTCGAAGCTACTCCAGTGGCTTTCAATGATGCTAAATATTCGCAATCTTTCCATAATTTTTTGGACATAGTTTCTAGTGTTATATATTATTTTAGCTGAAAACTTTCAAACTAATCAAAGAAACTGACTGCAAGTATCAGGCCGACACAAGATTCATCTGTTACTGAGTGTTGATATAACCATTCCAAATTAACATGTTTAACTAGCTTATGGCTTACGTTCGTAAATATTTATTGAAGTTTGAAAGAATCGTTTATAAACGGAAACATTTGATAAGAACATTTGACATTATTGTTGTTAAAACTTCGTGTTAAAATATACAGAAACGTTTTTTTTTTACATTTTTCAGTTAAATGGTTAACTTGGTACTTTTTACAGTTTTATTACTTTTTTCTTATGTCAGTTTCTTTGCCACTATATAACAACATCATATGTTCATATGGATACATGTTAGGGGAAGTGATTACTGTTTGTTGTGAATAACGACTTTTATTTTAATTCGCTTAATTATGTGAAAAACGTAAAGAGAAAAATTGTTTCGAAGAAATATGTGTTTATATTAGTTCAAAAAGTTTATTAGTTCTTAATAAATGAGAAAGGCATTTGAAATTATTAAAACTTAAACGCTTTTACTCCACCAAGGGAGTACAGCGGAAAGATTACGTGTTTACAACGCTAAAATTAGCTGTTAGATTCTCATCGGTAGACTCAACCAATAGTCTGATGTGGCTTGGCTATAATAAAACACACATACACACTAAAGGTAAAGTGTTTTCGCTAGTTTATTTCTTTAAGTATATTTTCCACGAGAGGATGATGATTTGTTTGGTTTGTTTTGAATTTCACGCAAAACTACTCGAAGGCTATTTGCGCCAGCCGTCCCTATTTTAGCAATGTCAGACTAAAGGGAAGGCAGCTAGTCTTCACCACCCACTGCTAACTTTTGGGCTACTCTTTTACCAACGAGTATGATAAAAAGCGAATATGAATTTTAATTTCCTTTGCATAGAGACACAAAATAACTTGGAATAAATGGACAACAATATGTCTTATAAAAACATGTGGAGTAAGCAATACATGTAAACAGATTTTTGTGACTTTAAGTTAAAACGAAATATTACAAACATCTGTACTGATTACACCGATAACGAAAATAGTTTATCAGTTACGTAACATTTATATGAGATTTACAAATTATTATATCTGATGGAAATGTTAGGTGTTACCTGGTGGATAGCGTTCCGGTCTACTATTTAAATGGCCGCATGTTATATTTTTCTGAGATATTTGTTGCGCCGCGTTTCAGCATACGTTTACATATAACTTATGTCAAAAAGTAAAATAGTTGCTCACTACCTGTTAACAAAAACATTAATAAGTGTCTTGTGGAAAACGTCATACGTTAAAAATATTTACGTTTTAGTATTATTGTGAAAAAAAAGGTTACTTTATATAAGATGCTCCCCAATGGTGCAGCGGAATGTCTGAAGACTCACACCATTAGAAATCGGGTTTCGATACCCGTGGTGGGCAGAGTACAGTTAGCTCATTGTATTGCTTTGTGCTTAATTTCAAACAAGCCAAACCAATTATTGTTAAGTAGGCTTTATCAGAGAGTGTCTTGTATTAGGAACTGTAGAATATCCTTCAAGACACGAAACCGGTATTTATTCCAAATCTATGTTTGTTTTCATATAATTGTTTTAAGTTAACAGAAATAAATAGTTTTGAAACATACAAATGTTTTTATATATTACATGTATAGATGTACACACTACTTCAAATAGCTTTTCACTGCCCTCTAGTGGCACAACAGTATGTCTGCAGACTAATAAAGCTAGAATCCGGGTTTTGATACCTGTGGTGGGCATAGCACAGTTAGCTTCTTGTATATCTTAGTGCTTAATTATAAATAAAAACAGCTCTTCACTATTGTTTTCTTTTCATTCGAGATATCTGATAATTTTTTTGGAAAATATATTAACACGGCAGCTCTTACAGAAGAATTATAAATACTATAAAATATTTATACATAAAACTAAATGTTTAAGAGATTATGTTGACCCTATTACACGATTTAATTCTCTTATATTTATGAAAAAAAAATCTGCTTAGGATACGGTTAAATACATAAGTTAAAAATTATTTCTTTCTTTGAGTTCGATGTTCTCCTGGACAGTTCAGAAGTAAAAACCAAGAAGAATGTGTCCCCTGTCTCAAGGACCATACAGTGATTATTTTGGATCCTACAAATATTCGGTTTGTCCAGAAAGACGATTTACAAACCCTTATATTGTTTATAGGGTAATAAACATTAATGTGAGCTGGCAAACTCTTACAAACTGAAAGTTCACAAACACCGAGTCACATCTCAAAATCAGGAACTGTTCTCATGAGAAAAATGATTGAATCAGTGGAATCAGAGTACGTCTTCAAAGTCCCCAGTGTAACTACATTGGACGTTTACGTATTTAGTCTTTTTAAAATTGATATTAGGATCTCATATATAGTGGAAAACCTATGTAAAATATAAGAAGTGTGAGTGGTCAATGACCGACCTAATCAGCTAGGCAGAGTCTAATAATAATAGTGGTAACCAAACTAAGTACAATCAGTGACGAAGGAAGTAGTTTCAAGGACAACAGTGGACTTCCAGCACTGTTCTGCTGTGATTAAGATTGATCTCAAATATTTTGCACATATGCGTATAAGACTGGACAGCACCCCCCTCTCCAAGCTTGTAATAAATACGGACAATAAGGCAAATTTTCAGTTTTCATTCAAGCAAAATTAAAAACAAATAAATATAACCTCATAACTTCATTCGGGCAAAAATTGTTCTACCCCCTCTCTGAAAAGCCCCCCTATACGCCTTTGATTTTTGCACATAATGAATTTTTATAAATCCCCATAAATGAGTATTTATATCGATGCTTTTATAAAGATCTAACAGCACTTATGTACAGGATGTGTTTTGATACATTTATTTAAAAAAGGTGCTATGTATCTGATTTAGTGGAAACATCTTCTGTAACGTAAGTTACGACTAGTTATACAACAAATGATTTCGGTGCTTTATTTTCATTGGTTGCCTTCATGTATTGTTATTTATAATGGCTTCAAAACTAACTTTATTTCACAGGTTAAATACTACCAAACTAATACGGTTTGAAACATTTTTCTTATCCGTTTTCTTCTTTTTTGTAAACAAATAGTAATAAAACACTTTATCTGAAAATAGTTATTCGTTTACAATACAAATATTAAACAATGATCTTACAGTTTTCATTTCAGTGTCGACAACATTAAAAATGTTTAAGCTTCCATATGTATTCACTACAGTTGTAATATCACTACTAATACTTTTATTAGGGTAAGAATAATATTTATGTTGGTTTTGTTTGTTTATTGTTATCTAAAGAGGCATCCAATGGGATCGAACTTTTAACTATAGCGTTATCAACCTTCATATTTACAACCAATTAGTTGGGCAGTGTAACATTTCAGAAATATTCCAATCTGTCTAACGTTTGTTATCAAGATTTTGAAACTGATTTATTATAAGTAAACCTTGCAACAGTTCTTGCTACTCTAATACTGATTAAATTTATCTAACGTGTAAACGGCTTACGACTCAAGAAACGAAGACTTAAAACTATGTAATTAATTTCGAATTTTTTACTGGTACTAATATTAAACAAAATAATTAAATTTAACAATCAGTGTTAATTTGATTTACTTAATCACCAATTAACTAATTTAATATAAAATACTTTCTCTTCTATTTCTTCCCTTCTTACCCTAAACTAAATCTAATTTAAAACAGTTCTCCAATAATGAAAATTTTCGATGTTTATTTAAGCAATTGGCCTGGCATGGCCGAGCGCGTAAGGCGTGCGACTCGTAATGCGAGGGTCGCGGGATCGCTCCAGCATCGCGCGAAACATGCTCGCCCTCCCAGCCGTGGGGGTGTATAAAGTGACGGTCAATCCCACTTTTCGTTGGTAAAAGAGTAGCCCAAGAGTTGGCGGTGGGTGGTGATGACTAGCTGCCTTCCCTCTAGTCTTACACTGCTAAATTAGGGACGGCTAGCACAGATAGCCCTCGAGTAGCTTTGTGCGAAATTCCAAAACAAACAAACAAACAAAATTTAAGCAATTAAGAATATTATCATAAAACGTGTTAATAAGCCAGTGTAATAATATACTACTTTAATATTATAATAACGTTAACGTTTCATAGATTAAATTAAAATTGCTGATATTTGTAGTTAGCTCATGTTACTTTTGATATAAATATATATCTATTAATGTTTTTAGCTATAGACATGTTTATCAAAATTAAATTATTTTTTCTTTCAGTATTATAATTTGGAAAAGATAGAATAACCTACATAAAGAAAGTAAACCAGCATAAAAATGTAAACCGGCATAAAGAAAGTAAACCAGCATAAAAAAGCAAACTGGCATAAAGAAAGTAAACTACATAAACAAAATAAATTAATATAAAGAAAGTAAACCAGCATAAAAAGTAAACTGGCATGAAGATAGTAAACTTCATAAACAAAATAAATCAATATAAAGAAAGTAAACCAGCATGAAGAAAGTAAATCGGCATAAAGAAAGTAAACCAGTATAAAGAAAGTAAACCAGCACAAAGAAAGTAAACCATCTTAAAGAAAGTAAACCAGCATGAAGAAAGTAAACCAGTATAAATAAAGTAAACTAGCATGAAGAAAGTAAACCAGCACAAAGAAAGTAAACCATCATAAAGAAAGTAAACCGGCATAAAGAAAGTAAGCCTACATGAAGAAAGTAAACTGGCATAAAGAAATTAAACTAGTGTAAAGAAAGTGAACCGATATAAAGAAAGTAAACCAGCATAGAAATGTAAACAGCCATAAAGAAAGTAAACCAGCATAAAAAAGCAAACTGGCATAAAGAAAGTAAACTACATAAACAAAATAAATTAATATAAAGAAAGTAAACCAGCATAAAGAAAGTAAACCGGCATAAAGAAAGTAAACCAGCATAAGAAAGTAAACTGGCATAAAGAAAGTAAGCCTACATGAAGAAAGTAAACTGGCACAAAGAAATTAAACCAGTGTAAAGAAAGTGAACCGATATAAAGAAAGTAAACCATCATAGAAATGTAAACCGGCATAAAGAAAGTAAACCAGCATAAAAAAGTAAACTGGCATAAAGAAAGTAAACTTCATAAACAAAATAAATCAATATAAAGAAAGTAAACCAGCATGAAGAAAGTAAATCGGCATAAAGAAAGTACACCTACAAAAAGAAAGTAAACCAGTACAAAGAAAGTAAACCATCATAAAGAAAGTAAACCAGTATAAAGAAAGTAAACCAGCATGAAGAAAGTAAACCAGTATAAATAAAGTAAACTAGCATGAAGAAATTAAACCATCATAAAGAAAGTAAACCGGCATAAAGAAAGTAAGTCTACATGAAGAAAGTAAACTGGCATAAAGAAATTAAACCAGTATAAAGAAAGTGAACCGATATAAAGAAAGTAAACCAACATAAAAATGTAAACCGCCATAAAGAAAGTAAACCAGCATAAAAAAGTAAACTGGCATAAAGAAAGTAAACTACATAAACAAAATAAATCAATATAAAGAAAGTAAACCAGTATAAATAAAGTAAACAAGCATGAAGAAAGTAAACCAGCACAAAGAAAGTGAACCATCATAAAGAAAGTAAACCAGCATGAAGAAAGTAAACCAGCATGAAGAAAGTAAATCGGCATAAAGAAAGTAAACCGACATAAAGAAAGTAAACCAGTGTAAAGAAAGTAAACCAGCATGAAGAAAGTAAACCAGTATAAAGAAAGTAAACCAGCGTGAAGAAAGTAAACCGGCATAAACAAAGTAAACCAGTATAAAGAAAGTAAACCAGCACAAAGAAAGTAAACCATCATAAAGAAAGTAAGCTTACCTAAAGAAAGTAAACCTATAAGAAATGTCTTTGAACGTTTAATTAATAAACTTCCTAAAACAGTTACTTTATCTACAGAATCGGTGTAATAGTATTAAATGTAAAGCAAAATCTTCATCAGTTAACAACAGTTTTCAATACTTGGAGCCTAAACAAGGTGACAAGAGTCGAGTTTCATTTAATCAAACACCCAGTATATACTCGGAATGTTTATTTAATGATAAAGACTCACAAGAGTTACAACACAATTGAAATCCACTTGAATATGTTTTAAGTAAATAAGAGCGATCACCACGTTATGATGCAATACAAACTAAACGGTTAATTGAAAAAATTATACACTTAAAAGTATGACAAAAACGAAATCTCTCATTACGGTGTATCAATCTTGAAGACTCAGGTGAATCAGCAGCTTGTAACATCATGATCATTAACCTTTATCATCTATAAGTCCTAACGTGGCATGCAGGTAACTACTTCTTCTAATTAGAAGTTTATTAGGAGTTTTTCTCAACAACTGTTCAAGTTACTATTTATGACTACATGCAAGCAAATCATGGTACCTTCGAGTAAAGTTAGTATTTAGGAATGCATAAAAGTAAATCATTGTACCTCCGAAAAAATAAACCGAATAATAGTAAAAACCGGTTACTGCTAATAATTGTGAACTCCAATAAATTGAACGAAGAACAAATATATATTAAACTTTTATAACCTTTAACTTTAAAATACTTGCAGTTATTAAATACAAACATAACAATTATTGGTAATGTAAAGGTTGATTTATGACATAAATGTATGAAAAACTCTTACAGAATATGTAATTACAAATGCAGGTCACAATTCCGATTATACCCATACGTCTCAGATATCTTTGAAATTCGTGGTTTCACAGGTGACAATCTGCTGGTGCACATTTCTTTGTGAAAGAAAAAAATTGGACCCTTCTTTTTTGAAGAAGATAAAAGACCCACATAAACATTATCGAAACCTAGATTCAAAGATACCTCCCAGAATATTATTCAATATATCCCATTTTATCAAATCTTAAAACTCTAAGTTGTAAAGTATACATAATCCCAGCTAATGTATATACTATATCCATAGTTATCAAAGTGCTTGAAATTGTTTGTTTTATTTTCCATTACCTTTCCTTTTCCTGACTTCCACCTTTCTTTTGCCCTCAGAAACAAACGTTTGGTTCTTGCTAAACCATACTGCTTATCATTATTGGATATCTTACTTCTGACATCACTACATAAAAATAAAACTGGCCTGGTTGATAGAGCATCTTTTAACAGTGAAATAATTAGAATTTCTAGATCTTATACACTAAAATATTTGATAGTTTTATTAGGGATGCTAATTTAGAATAATCAGGATTCGAGTACCATATACATATTAATATTGTCAAATATTCGACTTCTAATTACATAAAATATTGTGCCTAATTACTGAATAACAAGTTTGTTATTTGAAAATAAAAGTTTTAGCAAGTATGGATGTAAAATTTTGTTTGTTTTTGAACAAAATAACGTGATTAAAAATAATATAATTGTGTCTATCTTGACAGTATGTACATAGAATGACCATATACTAACGTAATATTGCCCGTTTATACTATGTATAACAAAATTTGCTTTTACAAAACCATTTCTTGTTCGATGTGTAAATACAAAATACTGAGTAAAAAAGTTTATAATAAATACATACACTGTTTATAATATAATTTTTAATTCCTCGTAATTTAACGTCAAAAAGCGATTTTAAGATGTTGAAGTTTTGGTTCGTTGAACGCAAAGTTTTATTTTGTGTCATTAATTTGTTTACGAATGCTTACTTGATTATTCGAATAGCTTAAGAGCTTCTGAATGAGGAATAATTTTTTTTTCTCTTGTGGAGTTTTCTATGAATTCTAAAACAAATATAATGAGTCTAAACTATTATCTTATAGAATAGTACAACCGGCAGAAATTACAAACTTCCATCAGAAACGACCCTTTTCAGTCTTTTTATGAGACTTTTCAATTGATCATCAGTGATACGTAAACACATACCGCCACCTATTCTTAACTGAATATTACAGCACTCTGTACGAAACTTCGAGATATAAAATTGTTATGTGCCTAAGAAACTCCACCATCACTTATAAGATGTTTATTTCTGGTACGTCTATAACATGCCTTAAGTTTACATGAACGATCCTTAGATAATCTCTATATTTGTTAAAGTTTGTAAACAGATAAGTTGGTATTTTGTCATCAACAACATGATATCATTTAACTTGCACTATCAACTAACTTATATCATAAAACGAAAAACATTTCATTCTTAACAAACATGTTTTATCGCATGCATTTAATTAGATCAGCCTACTTCATTAACGAAGATACCGCTATTTGCGTATCAAAATCGTGACGATACCACATTTACATATCATGAAGATATCACATTTATATATAATAACCATGTCCGTAAGAAGATACTTCCATTTACATACCATAACCCTGATCACATGAATATACCTCCATTTCTCCAAAGCTAAACAAGAATTAGTTTTAAGCAATTCGATTATAAAGCTAATTACATAAATTTATGAGAAAATCCAGACATCTGCTCAAAGGTAGATTTTATGAGATCTTGTTTACTCACTTTCTGACACATAACCATTGTCCGCAGAGAAAAAGAGTCAAAATGAAGTACATTTTACCCACTTAAACGAAACTACCATATCGTCAATAAATTATGTTTAGGTACTAGTTGTATAGCCTCAAGCTGGACAAATTCTTCCCTAAAACTTCTAGGACTCGAATTCTACCCTTTAATATACCAGCTCTTTATCTGCTACATATCACTTACTTCATAACTGTGAGGAAATTAATGTAACTTCTTTAAGTGGTTTTACCAGTCAGTAAATAATGTTACTCTACTTATACGTTAACCGAAGGACTGTCTAATAAGGCTGTTAATGCCGTATATTTTTGCTTCATTTGGATTTGAAACTTTGAAAACATACAAAGTAGACACACAGTTTTAAATATTACATTTATCAAGTTCCAAAAGAGACTGTGAATAGTATGATCAACATACTCTGTCTCTGAGACATTAAAAATACTAAATAATGAAGTGAAAAGATTGGTACACCAATCAAACTTAACACCCAGTTTCAACTGATAAAATCTAGAAATATTAAATATATTGAGAAGATGAGCACAGCCAGCAATCTTGACATTATGTGTTTATGCGACTAAACCTAAACATATTGAAAAAATACGGTCAGAAGATGGGTGCACCAGGTTTTTATGTGAGAAAATCGAAAAATAGGTCTATAAAATCGGTTGGTCTAAGAATATACTTTTACTATAATTCTCAATTTAATACAACTAATTTATTTAGAGACCGATTATGTTTGATATAAACGCACAGTTTCAAAACTTAATTTATAAACTGCATTATTATCGTCCTATAAAAAGCTATATAACTATCTGATTATTGGAAAGTTTACATTCAGTCTTATAAGGAACCTGACATAGATGTAACTGAACATTCTAGTTCTTCATTGTCACTTTTGTATACCTTCAGGATAAACACGGAAAATATTTTATATTCTTGTTGACTTAAAGCCTTTTCTTTAGCACTGATTAGTGTTTAATGTAAAAAGATATTATTTGTTTATCAAACAAAGAATAAAATGACATAAAGAACTGTTTTTTAATTATTGCTAATGTTTACTTGAAAATTGGAAAACTTACGATAAAGTGACTGTTAGAGTTAAGGCCTTTTTTAATTAGTAATAAATAAATAGGCAAACTCAGTAACAGTTACAGAAGTAAAAAAAAATCACATCTTCGTTGTTAAACAGCTATGTAAGAAAGAGTAATTTTTTTAAAATTCAAATAAGTATATTCATCTCTTAAGAGTTGTTTATAAAAATAATTTACTAAGTTTGGACAAGATTTTCTTTATTGCTAAATTGGTATGCTGTTTTCTTTATTTAGTATTCCTTTCATTAATACTTTTAATATAATACCTACTATATCGAATACAATTACATTTCTGTGTTTTTAATTCGTGGCGAATTATTAAACTTATATTATTAAAAACTTACTTGCAAGTCTTCTAGCTTGGTCAACATCGTGAGATATTATTAGGTTTGCGGCCGTATCATTTACAGCAATGCCACTGTACTGACGCGTAATCCGAGAGTCACGGGTTCGAAAATCCGTCGCACCAAACATGCTCGCCTTTTCAGATGTGAGGCGTTATAAAGTTTCGGTTAATCACATTATTCGTTGGTAAAAGAGTAGCCCAAGAGTTGGCGGTGGTGGTGATGACTAGTTGCCTTACTTCTAGTCTTACACTGCTAAATTAGGACGGCTAGAGCAGATAGCCCTCTGTAGCTTTACGCGAAATTTCAAAACAAACAAACAAACTGTTCTGAAGAAACGACACATTCTAATCTTGATAAGTAGATACGTAAGAAAGGTATATATTTAATCAGCTATATTGTTGGCCTGGTTAATTTTTAGTTTCACTCTAAGTATATTTCTTACGCTGATTGGTAGCTATTGTTTCAGGTAATGTTTTTAATTAACCATTTTTCAACGGAAACCCACAGGACACATCAAATTGTTGTTTTGCTTGTTATTTTATCTCATTTTCATGTAATTTAATTTGCAATTTTTATTGTAATTTTAATTTTCTGAATTTAAATGTAGTTTTTAGGATTTAACTTTGATCTCTAAATTTTATTGTGATTTTTGTGTTATCTTCGTTTATATATTTTCGCTGAGATATAAGTTTTCCCCGCGGTTAAAAAGTCATGTTTCTTTTTATGACGTTTCACAAGATGTTGAATCAACGCTGAAAGAGGTAGGCTTATGTTTACGTACCACATTAACCCTCCTAACCGTCATTCATTGGTAACAGCAGAGCTATACCTGGTAAACATTACATCTGTCTTAGGTCACACAACAATATTAACAACAACAAAACTATACTATGTATCTCAGGACGGCTGGTATGGGTAATAACAATTTTACTAATAAAGCAAAGAACAACGTTTCAGCCTTCTGAAGTCAACAAAGAGAGAGTTTGCAACTAACCGTTGCCGAACATATGCCTAAGAGTGTAAACGGGCAAGGGATTATAGAGGGCGTTGCAGTTAGATGTCAGATTATTAATTAGTTGAGGTATAAAGGTGTTCCTTTTTATTGGTTTAAATTGTTTTATAAGTAGAGCTTCTTCGATTTTGCGTTTGTTTATATTTGTTTCCCTACGTAGTATCTGGTTGTTTTCTATGGTTATGTTGTGTTTATTTAAGTAGTAGTATTAAAAAGTCTGTGAAGGTGTTTTTTGTGTTCTTTGAATCTGGTTTTCATTTTTCTGCTTGTTTCTCTAATATAGAAGTTGTCGTATTTTATTTTATAAATAATGTTGGTGTTGTGTTTGTCAGTGTAGTTTTTACATAGTATGTATGGACTTTAGTTTTTCACCTGATTTTTGAACAAATTTGTTGTTTACTGGAATATTGTGTTTTGTTATACGTTTCTCGAAATGTTTATTTTTTCGCTGATGTCGGGAATATATGGTATGCTGCGGTGTAAGGTTTTGTAGTTTGTTGTATCTTGAGATTTATTATTGTTTTTTTTATTGTTGATTGTATTGTGGATTTAGGTGCGTATAATTTTTCAACGGTTTTTGGAGAAAATGTGTTGATGTTGATGAAGTGTTGTTTTATTTTGTTGATTTCATCGTTAATTTTATCGGGTGAACATAATTTTGTGGCCGTGTTTATTTAGTTTCTTAATATGTTGAGTTTTTGTTTTGTTTCATGTGCTAAGTTCCATGGAATGTACATTCCAATATGAATGATTTTCTGTGTAGTTCTGTTTTGTGATTCTAGTGATTCTTGTAATTTTGAGGTTAAGAAATGCTATTTGGATAGTTTTTTCTGTTCACAGGTGAACTTAATGCTGGTGTGTATCGAGTTAACATGATTAAAAAAAACACTAATTGTGTGTTCTGTAGATGTGAATCCAGTAATTGTATCATCAACATACCGGTACCAGTAGGGTGGTGAATGTAAGGCTGAATTGATCGCTTGAGATTCAATCTGTGTTATAGAAATGCTGGATTGAACTGGTGACACGGGATTCCTCATAGTCAGGTAATTTATTTATATGTATTTTTTTTTGTAGAAAGTAAAGTTAGTTTTAGTGGTATTGATTCTATAAGGATTGCTAATTGGTTGCTGGGAATGTGTAGCTATCCTGTTGGCTTCAGTGGTTGGGACGTCTGTGAAGAGGGTTTTGTTTGTTTGTTTTGAAATTTCGCACAAAGCTACTCCAAGGCTATCTGTGCTAGCCGTCCCTAATTTAGCAGTGTAAGACTAGAGGGAAAACAGCTAGTCATCACCACCCACCGCCAACTCTTGGGCTACTCTTTTACCAACGAATAGTGGGATTGACCGTAACATTATACACCCCCACGGCTGGGAGGACGAGCATGTTTAGCGCGACGCGGGCGCGAACCCGCGACCCTCGGATTACGAGCGCACGCCTTAACGCGCTCGGCCATGCCAGGCCCTGTGAAGAGGGAGACTACATTAAAACTGACCATTGAGTATTTATGATTTAGTTGATGAAGAATATATTTAAATTTGAAATTATTTGAAAAAGGAACAAGCTGATGTTACATATCTAGAAAATGCCCACGATATGTATTTAACGAGGTTGTAGTTAAATGATTCATAGGTCGACATTATGGGTCATAGTGGACAATCGAGTTTGTGAGGTATGGAGGCGCCGTATATTTGTGGTGTGCGTGAATGGTTTCTTCGTAGGTAAGAATAAATGTTTTCTGAGATTGTGTTTGTTTTTTATTTGTAGTAGTAGTTTATTCAATTGATTTGCATGTGTTTTTGTTGAATTTGTGTTTATTAGATTAAATTTGTTTGTAGCTGATAAGATGTTGCTCATTTTTTGAATGTTTTCATTTGCGTTCATTATAACTATAGCATTGCCTTTATCTGCTTTTAGAATTTTGAAGTTGTTGTCTTGTTTTAGGTTGTTTGCAGAATTAATATCTTTTCGTGTAAGGTTGTTTTTTTCTTTATGAAATTATGTTGATGGTTTTGTGTGAAAATTATTTGAAAAAAACTGTTTAAGATACTGTTGTGAGGTGTTTCGTGGAAACAGATGTTTTCAGCTCTACCTGCAAAGATAAGTTGTTGATTGTCGGTGGAATTGTTGTCGAAGGTTTATTTTTTCTGATGGTTGTTTTCCATTGTTTAATTTGTATTTTTACTTTGTACAGAATGGATCACTAGTCTTCTAGCTAGGTTTTCCAGACAGGCTTTCATTTCGAAGTATGGAATATCTTTATGTGTCACTGCGAAGTTGAGCAGATGTATTTCTTCATTGCTTAGTTGTCGGTCGGATCTGTTAATTACGAGGTTTGTTGATGGTTCGTCGTGTTGACGTCTTTTTGTTGTTGGCATCTTAGTTTATCTAGGTTTTTGTTGTGGCGAATATTCTTTTCCTTGTCGTTCTTGCTATTGAGTTGACTGATGTAACGTTGCATGAGCCCATAAAAGTTTGGTTGAATGCGGTAGGCCAGTTGATGGTCTAGATTCATTTTTCTGTTTCTGCAAGTCGTTTATTTCTTTATATTTTGAGCCTAACATGGCTTTTAGTAGTATTTCCTTTAAATTATGGATAATGTTTGTACACTGAGTAAAGTTCTTTAATAGTTTTATCTTCACATAATTGTGGATTAGTTTTCTTTTCTGCACTATTAGATGAAATAAATGTCATTTCTTCTGTTGATAATTTTTTAGTTTAAGTTTCTTAGTTTCGTTAGGATCAAACGAGCGTGTACGGTTAACAATGGAGTAATGTAGGTAAGTTCAGGTATAATAGAGTTTAAACAGATAACAGTACACAAAGAAGCCCTATACACTTACATATATCGTATAATTGTCGTAGTGAAGTAATTCGTTATGACGAGAAACCCACTTGAAGTAAAAATGTATCTCAGGACGGTTGGTAGGGGTATTAACACTTTTACTAATAAAGAAAAAAACAACACTTTGACCTTCTTAGGTCATCTCCAGGTTAACAAAGAGAGAGTTTGCAACTCACTGTTTACACTCTTGTCCCTAACACATGTGCCCGGCAGTGATCAGTTGCAAACTAGATGTTAGGTTATTAATTAGTATAGGTATAAAAGTGTTCCTTTATATTAGTTTAATTTTGGTTTTAGTTGCTTTAGGGCTTCTTTGATTTTGCGTTTGCTTATATGTGTGTCCCACCTTAATATCTGTGTGTTTTCTATGGTTACGTTATGTTCATTTGAGTTGCAGTGTTGAAGAACGTGTGAAGGTGTTTTTTTTGCTCTTTGAATCTAGCCAGGGTGAATGGGGCAGATAGACCTTGTGTAGCTTTGCGCTAAATTAAAAAACAAAATTATTTGTTGTGAACTGAAAACGTATGCACAGCTAAACTTGTGAATAATGTTCCATAGTTTACTGATTTCAACAAAACTGTGGTCGAAATTTATATTTTCATTATTCTAAATTGTAGTTTGAAAAGTCATTATTATTTTGATAAATTTACTAAGTATTCGAATTTCTTTTTTTTATCTTAACGTTTTCATTAATGTTTTCAACCTTAGTAAGGTTTTTAATGATGTTAGAATAGTCACTAAATTTCAGTCGGATCAACTTTATGCGATTAATATTTTTTTTACAAAATCATCAAATTAGCAATGCTAATAATCTGATCTTCTAAACAAAGACAACATTTCTAACGAAATTTCACAAAAGGTCATCAAAACTTTGCCAAGCATTCTGTCCATCCAACAGCTCTATTCAGTCTGTTTGGTCTAGAACTAGCTCTTTAGAGTGTAAGAATCAATAATATCTGTTTTACGAAAACGCGCTAGAACATTGTTGAAACTTCTGGATTCTCTCATGAGTCGTGCAAAAGCGGTTTGTCGAGAGAGAGAATGTTATTTTTCATTAGTTATAGTCAATGTGCTATAGTCGTTGTTTTTTTGTTGTTGTTTTTAGAAATAAGCACAAAGCTGCACAATGGGCTATCTGTGCTCTGCCCACCACGGGTATCGAAACCCGGATTTTGCGTATAAGTCCGCAGACATACCGCTGAGCCACTGAGGTGCTATAGTCCTCAGAAGCTATAATTGTGATTCAAGTCTATTGTTTGTTTGTTTGTTTTGGAATTTCGCACAAAGCTACTCGAGGGCTATCTGTGCTAGCCGTCCCTAATTTTGCAGTGTAAGACTAGAGGGAAGGCAGCTAGTCATCACCACCCACCGCCAACTCTTGGGCTACTCTTTTACCAACGAATAGTGGGATTGGCCGTCACATTATACACCCCCACGGCTGGGAGGGCGAGCATGTTTAGCGCGACGCGGGCGCTAACCCGCGACCCTCGGATTACGAGTGCACGCCTTAACGCGCTCGGCCATGCCAGGCCGCTCAAGTCTATTAATCGGAATACTAAAAAATTTGACCAAAAATGTTTATAGATTTCAAACATTACAAACCGTTCAATTTCAGTGAATTACTTCAGATGCTATTATTTCTGCGAGGACATTAAATATATTCGCCGGAAAAATCAGTTTGTAAGGACGTGAATCCGAACAAGAACAAACTAACTGGTTTAAACGTGGTGTGACAATATAAACTTAGAATTAATTTGCTAGCCATGGGCCTGGTTCGTCAAGAGATTATTCAGTTTCAGACTATATATAAGACTCAGTGTTGTCTGTAAAATTGGAAATAAGTTATATTTAATAACTATTGGTAATAACTATTATTATAAATTGTATTGTTGCCTTTTTTTGTACATTAAAATACATTTGTAGTAAATCAGAAAATTATGCATGTCAATCTTGTTGGCAAATACAGTATATCTGATATATATAAACATTTAATAAATTTTTAAATTAAAATCCAAATTTCCGATTATTTGAAATAGTAATAATTTAACATAACGTAACGTAATAAATCGAAGACTTATCTGGGATAAATTATAATACGAAACAGAAATCATTAAGTTACTTTCGTCGGATCAGTTGTTGAGGCTCATATTTTTAATCTACTTGGCTATTAAGGCCACAGTTAATTTAATTTACTATTCAGATTCCAGTTTGTAACCTACTTGGTTATTTAAATTCCATCTGTAGCCCACGTAGTTGATTGTGCTTCAACCTGTAACCTACTTAGCTACTCAGACTGTATTTTGTAACCTACTTAACGGATAAGGCTGAAATATTAAGCCCACAGTCACATCCTATGAACAAAACAACGGACCTGTCAAAGCTCGCAAGTTCCTAGACTCTATCCTCATTTGAAGAATAATAATACAAACTAAAAGAACCACAGAGTTACCATAAGAACTTATGAGTTAATGTCAAATATTGTACTGATCGGATGTTCAATAGTCACTTCAAATGTATATAGAAAATTACCTGAAGAAGTTAAAAGGTCAGTAATTCACAGATACATCAAGTGAGGATGTGAGTTTTATTTTAACGTAAAGCTACATAATAGGTTAGCTTCCCTCTGTCCAACACGGGAAATCGAACATAAGACTTTAGTGTTATAAATCTGTAAGCTTATCGCTGATCTTCTGATGGGACCAAAATAAACATATATGTAATTTAGAAAAAAACTTCAAATCGCCAAAGAAGCGAATCGTGTACTTACTCGCGTATAGCGAACCATTTTTGATAAATTTTTATATGTAAATTTAAGAAGTAATTCAGTTATTTTTCCTTGGTTTTGATTTGGTGTGAATTTCGCGCAAAGCTACACTAGGGCTATCTGCGCTAGCCGTCCCCAATTTATCAGTTTAAAACCGAAAGGAAAGGAGCTAGTCTTCACCAACTCTTAGGCTACTCTTTTATCAACGAATAATGAGACTGACTGTCACATTATAACGCCCCAGGGCTGAAAGGGGAACACCTGTGGCGTGACAGTGACACGAACCCGCAACCCTCTGATTAGGAGTTAACTTCCTTAATCATCTGGCCATGCCAAGTTGATTTTTTCTTGTATCTGTTACCGAATTTATTGGTAATATCAAACCAGGCTCATGATTTACTAGATGTATCCAGGTAAAACAAAGACACGATGATGAATTATCCATTATTCATACCCTCTTGTAATTGTGTCCACCATATTTTTAATTGCATAACTTAAGACTATTTTAACTTCAATGTTGAAAACGTTCTTCATTGTAGTGGAAAAGTTACTTTAAACAATTAAACTAGTAACCCATCATCAGTGCCTTGCTACATTTGTAGTTTGTATATAAAATTTGCCGCATCTGAATTTTATAAGAGAGAAGAAGGTTATACTGTTTGAAATAAAATTAATGTAGCGTTCTTCAATATTTGTAGAAATTTGCAATGAGTCTCAAAAAAGCAATTACATATGTTGCTATGTTATCTTCATTCGATTTAACAGCAAAACACGAATACTTCAAAATACGTTGCCCGTTCTTTGTATTTACCACGTTAAAATCAGCAGTTCGGTTGATGTCATTTTGCTATAAGAAAACACACACTTCAAAATTTAAAACATAGATAGTTGAAAACACTCTTTACTCACTACACTAATGTTTTACGAAGAATATAATTTCATGAAGACAGGGGATCACAGATTTCAGGGCAGATTAAAGAGAACTGTTAAGAAAGACATACAAATTACACAATAATGTTTCCTTCGTGCAGAAAACTAGTAAGTGTTTCAATTTACAATGCTAAAAGGAGGAGTTCGATTCACTCGATGGACAAAGCAGCCCGATGTGGTTTTGCTGTAAGAAAACACACACAGTAATGTTACGCTACTCATTATCTTTATATTTATTGTCTCGGGATGGCTTGTACTGAAAGAGTTTTGGAGCCCCTGGATGAGGATAGCATGAGGAATACTTAATCCTTACATCCTAAGACTTTTAATTTTATCGAACAAGAATATATGGTGGATTTGAACATGTTGTTTACAATAACATAGTAAAAAAAACTGGGCAGCATTTCTGTACACCAAATCCGATACTTTAACTTTATCTTGAAAGCCGATAAACGTACAGTATAGACCAAATATACAATACACAGTTATCTAGACAAATGTCTCGAGCTTCTTTAACTGCAATTCGTGAATCAAAATTGAATTGTTCAATGTCTCTTTCGTATTGAAACAAAGTTATGTATTACATCTCTAAACTGGAAAAGTGCATGACGTGAATTTTGAATGCAAACGAAATGTTTATTTTTACCTCTCTGGTGATATACAGTTTTATGATCAACATGTTTACATTATTTAAGGATCGTGATCGTTTTTTAGTGACAATTTCTCTCAATTCACAACCATAGAAGCCTATTTACATATAATATGTATATAATGGCGTTTAGTGAGAAGGGTGTGCGTGTTTTTCGTATAGCAAAGCCACAAAAGACTATCTGCGCAGCCCACCGAGAGGAATCGAACCCCTGCTTTTAGCGTTGTAAATCCGGCGACATACCGCTGTACTAGCGGGGGACTTTGTGAGAAGATAAAATCTAACACTCTTTACATTGGCGACATTAGAAAACTTGTAACATACTGACTGTTCGCTAGTGTGACGTATAGCCTGAAATATCTCGTTTATTTCTTCTAGATTGTTAAAAAATTACAAGCACTAAAATTAATTGTAATAAGAAGATAAGTACAAGCACTAAAATTAATTGTAATAAGAAGATAAATAAATTGATTATTGAACATTAGAGTACAGTGATTAGCCAATCTTCTAAGTCAATTTTAAAATATTCATGAAAGCTCCGATTTCATGAATAATCAACCAAGTTACTTTTCAAGCTAAGAACGAAGAAGATGGCCTTAGTCCTAACACTGAAACGAAACTCTCAATAATTTCAATAACATTAAACCAAACTATTATATATCTAACACATATACCACAAAACAACAATACCAACCATCATGCTAACATTTGAAGTTAGATGGGTTATTAAAAGTAAGGTTACAGTACTTTAAGATAAAAATTAGACATTTTAAAGAAGTTAACCAACTTCGCTCAAAATGGGTAAAACAGTGATGACAAACATCACGAATTTCTTTTGATTAACAAAACTCATCAAATCAGTAAAATATGTATATTGAAATGAATAGGCATTACATTAGTGGTAAAATTGAAATTGAAATCAGTCTTCTGAATTTTTACTTTTATTCAATACGAGAGAATCTATACGGACTTTGGTTTAGTAAAAAGTTCCAAATAAAAATGAACTAATCGCCACACGACCCAAAGAAGTGGAGGTCCCTCAAAATGCCATACCAACATATAATGTCGTATGTTTCTTAAAGTCAAAGGACGTGTAAACAGGATGCTCTCTCTTGAGAAAGGCTTCCCTGATCAACTGAACTCATACTGGGTAAGCAAGAGGAGGTTGTTTGATTGAAGGAACCAAACAAGACAAACATTAACTATCCTCTCTAAGGCCTTACAGAAACAACTAGTCAAAGCAATAAGAGATACTTAGAAGAAATCTTGGGATCCTTTCCAGGCTTAGGTAATTGGAAGACAATAGACTGGCTCCAAGGATCAGAAAAAGCATTTCCTACCAGATGCAGTTAAAAACAACAAGACGAATAACAAGAGAGGCAGGGGAGAGATGGAACAGCATATCATAGTGAATATCATCAGGTCCGACCAATGTATTGTTAGACCAATGAAAAGAAAGTTTAAGTTCTACCAGTTTAAAGAAGCAATTATAGTCGTCGAGACAATCGTCCAGAAAGAGAAGAAGTGATTTCTCTGCCCGAGACTTGATGGCCAAAAAGGTGGAGGAAGAAAGAAAAGTTTTGGATGCAAGAAAAAGCTCTCACCAAGAGTATTGGCAATGTTGTGTACATGAGCAATTTCCTGGCAAGATGGAAAGAAGATGGGAGGAATACCTCCCATTGACCTTCTATATCTTGTCTCATATTGTTTTGAAACAATTGGTAGTAGAAGAGATGCTAGTTATGCTAATTCAATATTTCTGTTGGCTTTGATGCCTCATCTGTCGAGCACAGACACGAGCCAGTTGATACATAATGCAGGTAGAAAGAGAAATATACCATCAGGAGGTACTCCTTGTCCGTTTCTGAGACTCCTGTGTCTCCTAGCAAGCAGGACTCCACCATGGACAAAAATAACGTGGAAAACGAGTCGAGGGCTTAGGAACAGATTGAGCAACTGCCTGAACAATACAATCAGCCACCATCCAGTCGTCTTTTAACAGCAAACAGACGACGACAGGATGAAGCTCCGAAAGAGTGGTAAAAGGCCATTTAGCATTGTTCAACTTCTACAAAGGCACACGGGTCAAGTGACATTCATCACGGTCAATCTGCCTCAAATGATAGGAAAATGGTCACTGCTCAATAGGTTACCTTTAACTCTCAAAGAAATAGCGAGAGAAAAACAAAGGAGAGCAGATTGTGATCATTTGCAGTAATTGACTGACCAGGTACATGAAAATAAGTATTGAAGAGAGAAATGTTGAGATCTGAAAGAATATGCTCTATGGAACGAGTCCTCCAATCAATATCAGCATTACCCTCAGGGAATTGACCAAAAATAACACAGCGAGTATTCAGTTGACACTCATAGGCGTCATGGTCTTTGTAACCCCAACAAGCTTATATCAAATAGCCACAACAAGACGCCTTTGACTCTGGAAACATCAGAGAGGGTTAGGAACGTATGGCCATACCACACAGCTCATAAAACTTGCTTTGACAAAGTCAGGTGGACTTGGTGATGTAAACGTGAAAATTAAGACATCAGTTGGCAACACAATTATGTTCTGTGGAGATATAGCACATGCCAGAAATGACTTGGCTAGGGGAACCAGCAATAAACTCTGATTCGAAGATGGTCTTCAGGTTTCTCTTAACGATCACTTGTCATGAGGAGTTCAGATTAACATGGAAAGTGACCTTAATACATATATCGCCAATAGTATTTGAACTCAGGAGAATTTGCTTTGTGTAGGAGAAGATGTTTCCCCAAAATATCTCCAGAGTGTAACTTCCTTACGGACTTGGTAGAAACAGCAAGCCCCTCTGATTCCTTCTGAACGAAAAAGAGATACATTTACCCTAAGGATAAAGAGTAAAATAAAGAAAGAAGAATAAAAATCGAAGTACTGGATCTGATGGTGGTGGTGACGGTGTAACAGTCTTTTATGTGTAATCATTTATCTATAAGTTGTTATTTTCCTTTTTGTTGAAAGATTATGGGATCCATTGACTCTACACACCATGTAGTCCAACATGGGGACGCTATGCACTGCCAAAAAACGGCACTGCAGCAATGCCTGGGTTTCGTGAGCACTACACTCAAACACTAACATCAGGCAATTTGAGAACATTCATCACTAGTACTCGGTTGATTCTAAGACAAACCAACTACAGGAATTCAAGGTCAAAATGATATGTTGGGATGAACCCTCACCCACCAGAATTCTTTCCTCCTTTTCAAGGATCGTCAAGCACGACAAACACATAGATGGATTGTCAAATCTCAAAGGCGATAAACTGAAAATACAGAACCTTCGTTGAAATGTCCTTCAACATATACATGAATCCACCTCGATGGGTAAATAAATAGTATCTTATTCTACTACAGTGTCAATGATAAATGTTTGTTTGTTTTTGGAATTTCGCACAAAGCTACTCGAGGGCTATCTGTGCTAGCCGTCCCTAATTTAGTAGTGTAAGACCAGAGGGAAGGCAGCTAGTTATCACCACCCACCGCCAACTCTTAGGCTACTCTTTTACCAACGAATAGTGGGATTGACTGTCACATTATAATGCCACCACGGCTGGGAGGGCGAGCATGTTTGCGCGAATCCGCGACCCTCAGATTACGAAGCGCACGCCTTAACGCGATAGGCCATGCCAGGCCTTGAAGTGTAAGACTAGATGGAAGACAGCTAGTCGTTACCACTCACCGCAAACTCTTAGGCTACTCTTTTACCAACGAATAGTGTGATTGACCGTATATTATAACGCACCCACGGCTAAAAGGGCGAGCATGTTTAGTGTGATAGGAATTCGAACCCGCAACCCTTTGATTACAAGTCGAGCGCCTTATCCACCTGGCCATGCCGATCCGAGGGAGAGTAAAAGACTTTGAAACCTTCCCTGCGTGATAAAATTAAATAGATTGAATTAAGTTTAAAAGAGCTCTTATCTTTTTTTTGCAAAATTTCTGTGCATTCACACATTACAATAGACATCATCTGCAATTATTTTATAGTGGAGTCATAATCGGGATTTATAGCTTGAGAACTTTGTCAATAGTAGATATTCAACCTTTTTACTTACGTTTTTGTTATCCTGTTTTTAAGTTTTAAATTATCATTTTTTATTTACTTTCAATCTTACTTTTGTTACTGCAACATCAATGGGCAAATATGTCACTAGAGTAAGACACAACCTCCACTAAGTATGTATAACATTTTAATGATAAAAACAGTTTTTTTTCAAATTAATTAAATGCATCTAAAACATTGTTTTAAATAAAGCTAAGTATCTTTTAAATTAATCATTTACTAAGTAAAGTGGCTTTGTGCCTAAGGTTTTGTGTAAACATAGGCCGAGTACAAGGGAAGCTACTCAGAACGACGTCTCTCTATTATGCCGCTGGCGAAAATCTTAAAGCCAATGAACATGAAGAAAAAATATGCATTTTTGCATTGTTGGACTCAACCACATATTTGAGAAGAGTTTTGAAAGATAAAATTAAGAAAAGGAAAAAAAAAAAAACAACTAACAGTATAGCATGACTGATTTTTTTGTCATTATATTGCTAACACTGCTAAACAAACTTCAAATTTGGTCACATATTAGTAACTTTAAATCCTTATGGTTTTTATTTACCTCATGCTGCTAACTAGAACTATTATAAACGTGATGAATTAAGCCAGATAATGAATAATAGTAACAGCGTAAAGATGTAAAGTTTTCCATTTTTTCATATTAATATTGAAGTTATTAGAGTTCGTTTTAATTCTTTGACGTTCTTATTAGATTATTAAAAATAAAACCCATTTTATCTGCAATATTAATAGCTGAAACCAAGGTTGAAGAGAATGAATAACTTCAAAATAAAATTGATGATTATATTTTTACAATGCCCCTCCCAGTGGCACAGCGGTATGTCTGTAGACAAAACCGGGTTTCGATACCAGTGTTGGGCAGAGCACAGATAGCCCACTGGATAGCTTTATGTTTAATTCTAAACAAAGAAAAATCTTTATCAACATTGTTTAGGCCTATTCGACCAAATTCGTAACCCTTTGTACTCGTTACATTTTACATTACTAGTAACTTCTAATATATTACGTGTATCTTCACAAAATTTCGTAGACTTTTAGAAAACATTAAAAGTTTTACACACAAAAAATCAGGTTTTTTAATAAAGTAATTTTTACTAATATTTGTTTCTGAAACTGTCGACTATTTTTTAACTTGTACGAGGGCAATATGGTTTTTATTTTGAGATATATTTTTAAAAGTTATTGTAAACTATGTTTTGATGCCAATCTCATTGACGTAAGTAGTAAAAATGTTATTTAATAAAATTTTTGAAGTAACGCTCCTAACGTCCTGAAACATACGCTTTATTTATCTTACGGGGACGAACCTACTTGATGATGTCTGGAGAAACGTTGTGGACAAAATAAACAAGAAGTGAAAATGTTTTCCTTTTTCTACATCCCATGCTACTCGTTAGCTCGGGGAATAATTCTATACTGCTATATAATAAACGAAAATTATGTAAAACGAACTTTATCATTTTCGTTTAACACACCTATTTTACTTCCTATGGGAGATGTTTACGGAAATATTAAAAAAAATCATTTGATTAAGATAAAGGTAAACGTTTACTTATTTAATTTTCTGAAAGCAAAAAACTTTTATTCTATTAATACTTTTCACTTGACGGCTAAATAAATGGATTAACGAGAAAAGAGCTGAAGTTAGAATATTCATGGTTTGTTTAGTTTCAGTTTTTTCTTTACATAGCCAACTTCCTTCTCTTTATTTTAAGTCTTAGGTTTGAAATACTTTTGAATAATCTGGAAGATCTCATCTGGAATGGGTTTTACGTTCTTAGAAATTTCAGTAACATGAGTCAACATATATTTTTAAAGACATCTTTCCAAACTTCAAGCGGACATGACTCGTAATACGAGGGTCGTGAGCTCGAATTCTCTTCACACCAAACATGCTCGTCCTTTCAACAGTGGGACATTATAATGTGATGGCTAATCCCATTATTTGTTGGTAAAAGAGTAGCCCAAGAGTTGACGGTGGGCAGTGATGACTAGCTGCATTACCTCTAGCCTTACACTGCTAAATTAGGGACGGCTAGCGCAAGTAGCTCTCGTGTAGCTTTGCGCAAAATTCAAACCAAACCAAACTAATCAAGCCCCAAATATTTACCAGTAATTCAGCTATGAAACAATTATTCATAGCACATTCTGCTTGAACAAGTATGAAACTGTTAGTACTATTTCATACGTTATAAAAACTATAAAACAGTAAATTAAATAAACTAATTAGTAATATAAATATGAAGTGAAATTATGTACGAAACATCCTTGCACATTAAATTTATATTTAGTAGTATACTTTTTATTACATCCACCTACTGGCTTATGGTAATTAAGATTATCTACATTGGATCCACTTGCACATTTAATTTTTGTTTGGAAACAGATTTGCTCCTACATCCACACAATGGCTTGTTGTAGTCAAGAATTACTGGTGACAAGTTGAGAAGAAATTAAATATTTTATATTTAGCCAGTATTTCCTTTACAAACTAAAAAGTACTAATAGATGGCGCTCTAACCAATTATTTAGATTACTAGTATGAATGAATATTTAATGAGAGTGTTTATTTTAATGAGTATGACAACATAACAAAGATAAAACTTTGAGTTTAGGCTACAAACGTTTAAGGATCGCATAAATTTGTGAAAATAAATAGTGAATAGATTATTTATATAATCGACACTAAAGATGTACTTGTCACCCAACTGCAAACAGCCTTCCCTCCAGTTTTACACTACTAAATTAGGGATGGCTGGCGCAAATAGTCCTCGTGTAGTTTTGCACGAAAATTCAAATACCAAACCAAGCGGACAACAAATTACATTAGAATTTTTTATTACATTGACCACAGTTACAGCTTTGCATCATAAAAGGATTAATACATATTTCTTCCATTTAAAGCTGAGTACAAAGTGTGATTGCATCATTAAGCAAAAAAAAAAAATTCTTGTTTGGTTTTGTAAAAAGTAGACGTTTCATGGGCCTGAATTTCTGATGATTGGCTATACAAGGTTGTTCAAAAACGATCTACATATTTTTATTTTCAATGCAACAAAGTAGTTATTGCTATATTTTAACATACGTTAAAAGTACATGCTATTAAGTAGGCTTAAGTTCATCATTATGATAAATTTCCGTCTCACTATAACTTCTTTTTAAAATTCAGTTCCATTAACCACACTGTTTTGATGATTTTGGTAATATTTGTTCCTGTTCATTATACTACCTACAAATGTATTAAATCTCATGTTTGCTACGGCTGAAAAGGAAAAGAAACAAACCAAAAACGATGTGCCTTTAATTATATTTACAATTATTGTTGAAATGGTTCCCGACTTTTACCCCACTTTTATTGTAGAGCCAAGTTTAGTGTAACAACTTTCATTAGAAACCTACCAGATGACGATAAAGTTTTTTTTAATATCTGTAACAAAATACCTGTCTTCTGTTTCCTAAAGTATTGTGATACCGTTTGTTGATGATATGACATAGCTATTAATTTGCTAAAATGCTAGAGAATAATAAAATTGTTACAATATTAAATAAACATATATTAAGCAAGAAATTTCCACTTTTTAATAAGTAAAATAACTACACGATAATTTATTTTATTTTATAAAATGCTTAATAAACTAATTTATTTTATCGAAATGTTCGTGGGTGATTATTTTTCTTATAGCAAAGCCACAAGAGGCTATCTGCATGGTTCACCGAGGTGAATCGAACCACTGATTTTAACGTTGTAAATCCGGAGACTTACTGCTGTACTACCGAGGGACTTTTATACATGGAACGTTATACGTGTATAATTTAGCAAATTATTTTAGGACATTATTAAGATAACTCAATTGCTTAAATTCCTTTTCTTCACAATCTACACAACTAGTTGGAACATCTAGTGTGTTATAACACGATTTCTTAACGTCGTTAGTTGTGTGAGACAACGAGTTAGAGAGAAGAAATATTTTCCACAACATATAGATTAACAAAATATTGGTATATAATGAGAAAACCATGTCACTTGATATTAATCACCCTTACTTAATATATTTTTATGTACTTTAATATCTTTGACAAATGTATGAGAAAATATGAGAAGAGAGAAATGAAAAATTATTGAAAACGTTTAATTTATTAACTTTATGAAAGCTTTTACTTATTGATTGTTTATAAACTCCTATTCCACGGTTCGCGAATACATACTTCTGTTCAGAGTTTTGTTGTAGCGTTAAACATAACAAAATACTAGCTTGCATGTTTATATGCATCTCGTTAAAATAATCAAGGAGCTCGGTATGGTCAGGTGGTTAAGGTGTTCGACTCCTAATCTCAGGGTTGCGGGTTCGAATCCCTGTCACACCAAATATACTCACCCTTTCAGCCGTGGGAGCGTTATATTGTTACAGTCAATCTCACTATTCGTTGGTTTAAGAGTTACCCATGAGTTGGCGGTGGGTGGTGATGACTAGCTGCTTTTTCTCTGGACTTACACCGCTAAATTAAGGACGGCAAGCGCAGGTAGCTCTCGTGTTGCTTTGCGCGAAATTCAAAACAAACAAAAAATAATATGGAAATTATATTTTATAATATGTTATTAGGAGTGCTAAAATTAGGTTGAAACAGGTTAAAATTTCATGTACAACATTCTATTAGCGATTTTACGGTCATAATGAAGTAGGATAATATGCCTATTAATTCCGAGTTCAATGTTGATTAAGGTTTGCCTATGCTGGAGTACTTTCACCACGGATATTTTACTTCTGTTTATGTACATTGTTATTACCTGACTTATAATTCTGAAGTTATTCGCCTATTTGCACTTGATAATTGTTTATTTCGTAACCTAGTGTTTGTATAATAATGTATATAAAAACACAATAAAGAAGTAGTTTGCATTCGATGAAGAATAAAACATCTGGTTTATTTAGAATTTCACACAAAACTAACGTCATTGTCTCTAACTTAGCAACGTTTAAACAAGAAGAAAAGCGGTTAATAAACATTACAAAAAAGCGCTAATTTCTGGGCTGCTCTTCTACAAAGAATAGTGGGATTGCATTTACGTTAAAATGACCCCCACAACTGAGTGGACAAGCATGTTCGATGATGGAGTTCTGAGCCCACCACCCTCATATGGAGGCTATGCCAAATCAAGAAGAAAAGAAACCCAAAGTATTTTTTCTGTTTACATAATTAACTCATTGTGTACAAAAGATGCACATTCATTGAAAGTGACAAATATTTTACTTTATTCCAAACATTCTGAATAAGTGGAACTACATTTTTCTTTAGTGATATGTGTTGAAATTATTAACCTCAGGGTACGCATGTTTACAAATTTTGATTATCAAACAGGTAAAATGTGCTTTGCTGTGCCTTTTAGAATAACTTGCGTTTTTTTTTATATATGTCGCTGAACAAAATAAGAAACCAAAATTTTTTTATGAACGTCAAGTGCAGTAACAAACACTGGACTGAGCGCTTGCAATGCGAGTTCCTAGCTATTAGGGTCAGCTGATACTACGTTCAGTTTGTTTTCTAATTCATATACGAATCATTACATAGTGATATTGAACAAAATGCAATGTAATAAATTAGAAACTAAAGTGAATGTAAACTCAGTTTAACAGCACATAGATAAAATTATGGAATATGAGTAATGCCAAGTTGCTTTATTTCAGTGTGTTTGTGAGGCCCCCCAGTGGCTCAGCGGTATGTCTGCGGACTTACACGCTAAAATCGGGTTTTGATACCCGTGGTGGGCAGAGCACAGGTAGCCCATTGTGTAGCTTTGTGCTTAATTCAAAACAACAACAACAAGTGTTTGTGAGACATCAACTATTCTTCTAATAAAAACATAAATTTAGCATTGTTCTGTTCAAACGTTTTTGGATATGCACACACTTATACACCACTTCAAATGTTATCAAACATGAAATCCGTGTCTATGGAAATGTGTTTTTCTTCTCATAATAGGAACCTGTCAATGAAAACAGAGTGCGAGCAAAAATATTCTTATAGAGAAAAAAACAGTCGTGAAAGAGTACACAAATATCACTCATAGTGAATGAGATGTAAGTAGTAAACCAAGAAGAGGAGAAAACGAGTTATCTAAGTTTTTCAAGATGTAATTCAAAAGTTAGATTGACAACGTCCACTGATAGTCCAAAAACGTGTAATTAATAGAATGTGTCACGCTTCATGTTGAGAGACTATAATACACGTTGTAAATGTAATTTCATCTTCCCAATGCGTGATTTTTATCCAGTATTTCCAACTAACGCATAACAATTACTTACGGTCTTATAGCGGAGAATTCTTCTGCAGTTAAAAACGTGTAAACTTTAACAATAAATTGTTTTGGAATGATATGAAGCACACAGATAATCAGTTATGCCAATACATGACAATGAATAATAATGATATCTGAAGGAGTTTCAGACACAAACGAACTTTTTCTCGAGAGAAATCTGCCTCACATTAGTCGTTAGGGTTTTAATGAAAATATCGGTTTCTGCAACAATGTCAGCCATTGTAGGTTTTAATGTTTGTATGCTTTGTGTTGTGTTTGCGACTCTTGAAAATGTAGTACATTTGTATTGTATTGTATTGTAGGTGGTCAGTAAAATTACCTTAATTTTATCCTGATGTTTTTTCCTTTAGTCTTTACTTTCACATATCTAGAAATCACCAAATATAGTTATATCAAAAGTATACGAGTGCTCCATAGATTTCAAATTGCTTCCTATTGAGCTACCGTCACATAGTAACAGCTGTTTGCAGTTGGGTAACGGGAAAAGAAAAAACATATTGTATTTCCTAGTTATTTTTGCAAGTTTATACGACCTCTAATTATTTGTAGACCAAATTCAAATGTTCTCCAGAGGTAATTGCAAATCTTCTTTATATTGTTCTACTTTTTATGATCAACATTTTTACTGAACATTCAGTCACACTAATACACTAAACACTTTCTAGTATTCGTTAGAACATTATCTAATTGTATATTTTTTATTTGGCTACATTTAAAATATTTTATTTTTTCTCAGCTTATGACCATTCTGACCAATTTGTGTGGATATAGTATCAAATTTTTTTACGAGGTAAATATTTAATCTGCAAATGGATCCAATGTATGTAGTCTCAGCTACCAAAAGTTAGTATGCGGATATAGTATACCACCAAATATAAATTTAATGTGCAAGTGGATCACATTGTGGTAGGTGGCTTCACGTCTACTTACATGTTAGATCTTATATCATGCTTCTGCAGTGTGTTAACAGTTTTCACTTGTGACGTTTAGTCACTGTCCCCTAGCAATGTTTCTGAAAACGAAAAGGTTTTTTTGATAACGAAATCATTTTATTAAATGTTTATTCAGTTCAACACGCGATACTCTAAGAAGGATAAACCTCAAAGTTATCTCTGATATTATTAACTTAAATCTTCTTAGGACAGTGAGTTGTAAGAAGTTAATATTTATCTCCTATACTCAGAGAACTATGATGATGAAATGGTTAATTTCCATGTCGTTCAAAGAGTTGAAATGTTAACTTCTGATCAAAGAAAGCTATAAACCAAGTTGGATTGCAACTAAACTCAAACAGTTAACAGGTATTGCTAACTAAATATGCTATTTTTATTTTGTTGCTCATAAAGATTATAATGCATTAGTTGGTTAGTTGGATGTTGTCAGTCATAATCACAGGATTATCCTACAAAATTTGGCTTTTTACTCTTAATGAAAATAGCATTAACAACGAATAGGTTATGTATACGTTGTTTAGGGAAACCATAAACAGTTCCCAGCTCCCGTTACAACAGTCCAAACGTCTACTTATGAAAGGGTATGAATTCTCGTTTCATTTTCCAGTTCGTTGAAGTATGCAATGTTGAACAAATATATCGTGGAAACAAGTCGTTCACACGTGACTTGGGTCGATTTTTCCATACTGAGGTTGTTTTTAATTAAAATGCATACTGTTACTTAAAGCACTTGACCTAGGTTTTCGTAGATTTTCACCTCTTAAAAGGTACATTTAATACTTATTGCAAATCTTTATTTGGAAGGTCCTGGTAGTCCAAGTTGATCCACATATCTTTGTTTTCCAATGCTATTAAATTTAAGGGTATGAGTTTCTAGAAAATTATAAAATAAGAGCTACTTATGAAAACCAAAATATGCTAAATTATAGGTTTGATACTTTTTGTCCAACCGCGGCTTTATATCGGATGTGGTTGTCATGTGTTGGTATGTTAAAAATATTTTCAAAATATTCTAATAACTCTCTCTATAAAGGCAAAACATTAATGTACAACTATATACTGCAACACCTTATGGGTGTTTTCATGTGACGATGGGAAGATATGAAGATCTACCATCTTCAGAGTACTTCATCTGGTCTTTTAGCAGACATTACATGTTAAATCCTTGATATTCTACTCTCATCTTTTTTAATATTAAACTACTGAACACAACATTTTTTGTACCATAAAAGTCATAAATAAAGGATTGTCATCAAGCTTGTTGGTAGATAATCAATTATCGCCTAATTTTCCTCTTCCTAAAACCAGTTTGTAGGGATAACCATCTAACAGTTTAGAATAAAAATAGTTAAATATAACACTTTGGCATCTTAAACCACTCCTAACGAAGTATAACTTAGCAATTTGTTCACAGAAAACATTAAAATATAACATCTTTCAACAATGAAATCACTTATAAGGAAACATGATCTCGCTTACTAGTTTGTTTGTTTTTTTGTAATTAAGCACAAATCTACAAAATGGGCCATCAATGCTTTGCTTACTACTGGTACTGAAACCCTCCTTCTAGACATACTGCTGTGCCTTTGGGGGGGGCAGTTTATCAGTAGAAAACAATTAAATATAACATATATGATATCATAAAATAATTTTCATGTGAGATTCATTTAGCCTTTTGGCAGAAGATTATGAAATATATTTTTGAGACCCTAAATCTTCTTCTAGAAGATCATTATCTAACCTTTTATTATACAACAGTTAAATATAACACATCCGGTATCATAAAACCACTTTCAGATGTTAGTCGTCTCGTCTTTTAGTTTGATTTGGTTTTTTTCAATTTCGCGCATAGCTACACGAGCGATATCTGCACTAGCCGTCCCTAATCTAGCAGTGAAAGACTGGAGGGAAGATAGCTAGTCATCACCACCCACCGCCAACTCTTGGGCTACTCTTTTATCAACGAATAGTGGGATTGACTGTCACGTTATAATGCCCCCACGGCTGAAAGGGCGAGGATATTTGGTGTGACGAGGACTCAAACCTGCGACACTCATATTACGAGTCAAATGCCTTAACCACCTGGCCTAGCCTTCAGTAGAAAACCACTGAACATCACGTGTTTGGAGTTTCGTTCACTTTCAGAACACTATTCTATAACTGTTCAATAAACAATTAATTTAGTTAACGTTTTTAGGGTCATAGAAACAGTTTTAGGAGAGAATATTCAAAAGTGTGTTTTTCACAAAACCAGTTATGTTCAACGTGTAAAATATGAACTGTTATCTTGATGCACTTTTCTTGACAGCTGTTTAAGTATCCAGAATCTCTGGATACTTCTAAAACAATAAGTTTTATAATCCAACATCAAACACATAGAATATTTGTTAAAAACACATATGGGATATTTTCTTATGGACGATTATCGACAAGTGTGAGAAAATTTTAATCACACGCTATGTTTTATTGATATTTTCAGTTAACGATTTAAATACACGAGTTTTATGAAGACCTAAATTGTGGTCTTTGAGATAAGAGTACATCCACGATCTAAATGTCACATGATGTTGGAAGGGGTTGAGTCACACTTACATTATTTTACAAGCACACAAAAAGTGTGTTTCCGATGTTGGTTATAAAAATTCATTGCAAGTGTTTACGTGTACAGATAAGCACGTGCACACAATATATATGGACATACACGAACATGGACACAGTATGTTCACACAGTTTTTTCATACACACAATCACAATCACTACTGTTAACTCAGGATCCGAGTTACAATCTATTTGTTGTTCCTTAGCTTTGGTGCTTAGACGGAAAGCAACTGAATCAATCAGTGAGAAAAGTATTTGGTCAAAGAAGAACATATAACGTATACATCTTAATTAGACACTGAAATAACGGAAATTAGATACGATTAGAATGAGTATGGTACCTGAACTAAGAGTAAAATGTGACTGACGCGTTTTAAATAGACTCTAAAATAACGGAACACTAAACACAGTTATCATGAAATTTGTGGTTTTGGATTCAACGAATATAGTTAATTAGAATGATAATAAGTACCTAAAATATTTAATATGTTGATCATTTCTGTATATAAGAATTCTGGTAAAAATTATAAAAACATTGTGACATTGATAAATACTAAATGATGTAATTAAACGGGTTGGCTTTATGTGAAATATTTAGTTTTTAAACTAAATTATACAATTTCGTTGTTTTTTGTATTTTTCGTATGTAAAGTTTAAAGTCTTTAGTTGTAAATTTGTATTATTTCTCTCTGTTTCCGTATGATTTCGGAAAGTTTGTTTGTTTTTGAATTTCGCGCAAAGCTACTTGAGGGCTATCTGGGCTAGCTGTTCCTAATTTAGCAGTGTAAGTCTAGAGGGAATCAGCTAGTTATCGCCACCCACCGCCAACTCTTGGTCCACTCTTTTACCAACGAATAGTGGAACTGACCGTCATTTTGTAACCTCCCCGCGGCTTAAAGGGCGAGCATGTTTAGTGTGAAGAGGATTCGAACCCATGATCTTTGGATTACGAGCCGAACGCCTTAACCCACCTGTCCATGCCGAGCCTGTTTCAGAGAGAAAAATATTACTTTATAAGTTGAAGAACAAATCTTGAGGAAGTTTTTAGTGTTTAGTGCTAACTAAGCTAATGAGTGTTTCAAAAATACACGAGAAAACTGAAGTACAAACTATATTGTAAGGGGTGGATCCAGACTTTGATTAATAAGTAAAAGATCGAGCCTGTCATTATCTGGTGTAAAACATATAGAAGCAAGAAACACCTTCACGTTGCCAAATATTATTACAGTCCTAGCTGTTGGTGGACATTATTTTATTCACACATTTTTAAAATGTATGCTGCAAGAAAAGGTTCTTGTGTTATCAACCTAGAGGACGGGTTTCGAACATTGGATTTTTCCCTAATTGTGGTAACAGTAAAAAAATACACCAGCTTATTTATATTAACGCACAACTCAGAGATATTAAATAAACATTCTAAAACCTTTTACAGTAAATATAAGTTTATATATATTAATATTTTGAAAGATATGGATTTCCTAAAATTAACAATAGGATGAATAGAGTTTTAAGTTAGCTAACTTAACATAGCTTGTTTAGGTTGAAGTGTTTCATGTACATGTAGCTTATATCATGTTAAATATGTCTACCGATCATCGTCCAGATTTCGGTCAGTCAAAGCATGTAGTCAGTATTTATTTATTTTGACTTTTAATGAAACTTATATGCACATTTTAAACGTTGTTTTTGTTGTATTTAAAGGCACATGAAGTATACATGATGTTAAAAAATTTACTACAGTCAGACCACGTGGGTATGATAAATTAAATTTTTCTTTGCAAGATGGTTTTTAAACTATATAACAAGCACATTACCGTATGAACACGTAATAAAGCAAAAGGGATCATAGTCGGCAGTTGTTGCTGATTGAAAATTTAGAACTGGAATTTACCCTCCAAATTAAACAGTTCAAACCTCCACCTTACCAACATACTTTTAAAGTGAGCGAAAAACGATTTCCTATTTGATTAGACATGATGCATTTTTAGTAACTGCTTTGTATTAGATAAGACAGAGTAAGTTGCCATTAACTGTTTTGACCTTGATTACATGCATTTAATAATTAGTAATTCTAAACATCCAGTAACAATTTTGTACTTGATTAGAAAGAGTGGAATTTTAGGACTGTTTTGTAACTTATATCTTTTTATTATTTTTATGGTGTCGCTAGTTACTTCTTATTGTCATATTAATCATAAATTTTCCACTAATTCAAAACTTGATGTCTGTTTATTGCTAAATTAATGTGTTCAGACTTTCATCTAAAAACTTTCAGTTATGGTAAATTCAGAAAGCAATTTTTTTTTCATAATTAGGCAGTTCTAGATATGCAACATATTGTAACATTTTGGCCTTAGCTGCCTGGTAGTTAATGTATTGTACTGTTATCACAGAACTTCAAGACTCCGAGATGTTGTGATACAAAAGTTCTTCGATTGTGAATATGTTTTAAGAGTGAAAGTGAAAGCCACTACTTGCTTAAGAGTAGTCTATTAAGGCGGTAGGATCTTTCGTCAGGTGTCCTTTCTGTAACCTGCAGTTCAAAACTAGAGACAATTTTAATTGAACTATGTCAGCATTTGACCTGGCCTTTTAGCCCATTGTGTACATAACATGTCATTTCGGTGAGATATGCATTTCTTTTCCATGAAAGGAGATATAATCAGTCAGTAACACCCTACCTCTCACCATTTATGCTAATGGATTTTCGTCACTCGAACGTAGCCACGTTTTAAAGTAGGTGAATGGTATATTTTGTTATATCGCACGGATTCGAGTAGCAGTTAATTAAACCCCTAAATCCCTCTTCTGTTGTTTCACTGGCGTTCATTCCTCGGTACAATATGGTTTATGTAATAAATCTTTGAAATCAGGTAATACTGCAATTCAAGACCTTTTGTTATTGTGACATATTGTTAACATATATCAATTCTGTAATTCTAGGAACTGTACAATTCTGTTTATCTTAGGATTTTGTAAAAATGCTTTTTTATCCCTACTTCAGTATTGTTTTTCAATTTCACTTCCATCTTTGACTGTTATTATTTAACTCTGATAATCTTTAGTACAAAATTAGAGTCTACATTTTAGCGACATATTTGGTCGTTTTAAATACTATTACAAATTATGATTATGTAAGACTAGTACAAATTTTGATTTTATTAAAACAGTGCAGACTTTCATTCTGTTAAACCGGTATAAATTAGGGTTATGTTAGACTTCACTACAAATTCTGATGCTGTTAAACTCTGATGGCACTTTGATTGTGTTAGATTTTTCTACAAATTGTCGTTATATTAAGATTCAACTATGAATAAAGATTATGTTAGACTCCAGTAAAATTGTGATTACTCTATAATCTCGTAAAAAATTCCGATCTAATAGTGCCAAATGGAGAGCAAGAACTGGAAGGCAGCCGTTCGGTTTTTGTTGTTTTTACTTTGAGGGCTATAAAATCTCTGGTTACTAGGCTATGTTTATAAAAGATTACGATTATTAATATTTACAGTCCTGGCTAAAATGTTTTTATTTTGTAACAACTAAAACAGTTACTAGTAAAGAGAATAAAGTACACTAGGCTTTGTAAAACTGAGAAATATATATAATATTAAATATCTACACATTCAATTTGTATAATGAGGCAGATTCTATTGACATCGTGAACGATTTATTGGAACGGGATACAATTTTATCAGACACCTGACAACTAATATTAAAATTCAACAATGAGAGAACTTGTTAACACATTAAGTAATGTAATTTGTATACAGATTTATAAAATTTCCGGCTTATTTCTACTCAACAGTTCTCACATTAAATGCTTTGTACTCCAAGTGTCCTTAATAGCTTCCGCGTGACTACGTGGTCAGCTTTCAGTGAAGTTATTCATGTAAATCCACTATAATTTCATACCAACTTGTCAATAGGAGGCGATGCAACAAAGCTGCAGCAGCTGGAAATCTTGTAAAATCTTTATGGTCGTGATAATCGTGTACAATATGGGCACTGTTAGCAATAGCATTGTCATCGTGGAATAAAAAGCTATAATTAAACCTTGCTTTAGCATGTGGAAGAAATATCGTCTGTGTGTGACGATTCACTGTGTGCGTCATTGACGATTCCCTGAAAGATGTGAAGATCGGTATTTCTACGATAATTAATAATTTCCTAAACATGTACTGCACCACCTTCTGTATATTTACTGTGGAAAAGATAGTTTCTCCAGGCAAAGAATAAATACGAATCCTACCATACGCTGTAACAAGCCGGAAACAGGTTTCATCTGAAAATGTAGCACGTAACCATGTTCCTAACTTTAAATTGACATGCTTGTTATTCTCAAGTAACACGGTGATGACAGTGAATTCTGCTTATTATTGGTGTTCAGGTAGCAGTTTTGCAAAACAACCTTATTTGGTCAATTGACAATTTATTCATTTTCTGGATACCCGAGGATGAAGATGTTCATGCCATTCCTGTTATTAGGTATTGCAAGACTTCTTTCGACCTTATCGTGTTAAGCTGATCAAAACACAATAATCTCGGCAAGCAGTTTCTCAACGTCTGTCAGTAGACTTTCCTTTAACAACGTCTCCTGTTGCCTGATAACGTTTCAGGATTCTACACTGGAGGTACTCAACTGTTTTAACATTATCCGTTTACTTTACAGAATTTCTGAATAGACGATAAATTCGACGCCCTATAACCTAAGACACATGAAGAGGCATAACTTTATACCAAGTACAGAGAAATTCCCTGCATAAAGATTTGATCTGTTTCAGAAAAGATTATATCAAAAACATATCATTTTATACAAAACAGATGTGTTTGTGTGTTTTGACAAACAAATACTTAAAACAAATTATAGATTCTAGAAAATCAACTCTTTCATTTACATGCTATATTTTATGTTATTACTAGGGCATTTACACAGTAATTATTCCAAACATGCAGACAACAACACAAGTATAGAATAATGCGTAAATATTTTGCCCCAAACTATACAAAGTACATAGTCGAAAACTACGTGTATTTTAGTTGTTGTTGTTACTCGTAATTTTGTATGTCTTACGCAGTTATTAAAGTTGATGTGTGAGCTCCGAAACGTACTTTATCATTAATAGTTCACGTATTTTGTGGAGATTAGGGTTCAATTTTGCCCTCAAAGAAAATTTTGGTGAAACGATGCTACTAGTAATGTCTCAGATAAACTATAATCAAGTTAGAGTTTATTAAAAATATCTAATTATTTCATATTTTTGTAAAAGTTTTGATTTTTTTAGGATTTATTATAAGTTAAGATCATGTTAAATTTTAGTAAAAAATCTTATTAGTTCACATTTTATTAAAATTTCTGATTATCTGAGGATTTATTATTGGTTCTGATTCTGTCAGACGTTTATACAAAAAGTTCATTAACTCACATTTTGATACAATTTTCGAATACCTTAAGATTTATTGTATGTTCTGTTCAAGTTAGACTTCGGTGAAATATAAACCTGATTTTCTATAGAATTTTAAATTATATTAAATTTCAGAAGTTTTTTCTAGGTTTATTTTAGCTTTCAATTGTTTATCAAATATAAAATATATTCTGAAGATAAACTAAGTAAAGTATATTCTCTGATTTATTGTTTAACATTTAAAATTAGCTTGCAGAACAATTTCTAAACTATTTCTATTTTTGACGTGTATATCGTTAGTTCTATTGTAAAACGATCTGTCATATTGTTTAATCTGTGAAAGTATTGATTATATTAAGTACCACAGTGGTATTACTTCTTATATTACGTTGTAGCTAATTTGTACAATAAAAGAAACCACCCTGTTTTGCAGTATCGCCAGTAAAGCGTTGACATGAACATGTCAAGATGAAACTGGCACAAGCCTCTCCATTGTTCTCTTACACTCTGCAACAGTATAGCTTCAAAACAGTACAATGTACGACGAAAATATGTCATATAGACAAAGAAAGTCGCGTACTCCTTATTCAGGAATAAATATTCATGAACGTGCTCATCACTTACGCTAATATATACAAGTAATTAAAGAAATAGGAATTTAGAAACCTACACATATGGATCGCAATAAAATAAAGGAACAAGGCTGGAGATGTTGAAGACCTTATTTACTTAGACTACAAACCTCTATTTAGGCTTTATTATTTTACCTAGAATTACATTTGGTGGAGTTAAAATAGGGATTTGTAGTCTGAGTACATGATATCTAGAGTTTCTCCAGCCTTGTTTCCTTACTTTTTTTGCGATCCTTATTTGCACACTTTTAAATTTCCAATTGGTAATTATCTTTATTGTTAGCTTTTTAATGAACAAAGAATTTATTGATATAATAGTTGACTTTATACATTCAATGATAATAAACATAGCTAACAGTTAACTCGTACGGTTCATGATGATTTATTGTATTTGTCGCCCCCCTCGGTGGGCTCAGCAGATAGCCCTATGTTGGTTTGCTATAAGATAAAACACAAACCGTATCTGTCAGTTATTTTATCGCATTAGCTCGACATGCAAGACGCTCAGGTGCAGCTGAAGATTGTTATGAAGATTTGTTTGAGAATATCGTGAACATTTATAGCGTCAATGTAACTAAATTATTTATATATAATGCAAAGCAAAGATAAATATAGCCTAGACTAAGACAAAACCATCATGCGTTAGTGAGTAGAAAATTTTACCAGCAAAATAAAATATATGTTTCTAAAATATCGCTTGAAATAAACTTGTATATCTTTTAAAGTATTTTTTCTACGAATATGTGTCAAATTTTGTAAAAATTATGTCAATTGATTTTTTCCACTTTTTTCACTTGATGTATAGTACAAGGCATGGCTTCCTAAAGACATCGATTGTATAGAGTACAAATCACTGAGTAGCTACATGCATGTTACATCCATCTAATATTCATCGATCATTATCTACTAATTTTAGTTTAATCTTGTATTTAAGTTTTTGAATAAACACTGAATGTCTGTAAAACGCTAGATTTTTATGACTTTCTAGTGCAGTTTTAGAGTGTGAGATATTTTGATAAAGCTACTGTCTAACACATTTATTACAATTAGACCAATATTTTTGTAAGATATAGTTAAAACACGTAAAGACATTAAAATATTCAAAATATATAACCTCTGAAAAACACACAATATAAAAAAAAAGTTTTAGCCTTTTGCTCTATATGGGAAGTGGCCAGTTGTTACACATAATATTTCTAGTTATGTGGAATACTACCAATATTACCAACTAAAGATTTCACAAGAAAATATGGATACTGGAGGTTGAGAGAGAAGCCATACTGTCACGTATCAAACCCCATTATAATACATGTCAAAGTAAATTAATATAAATGGATGTCACTACAAGTAACCCAAACATGAAATATGTTGCTTAGTTTCCTTCTTAAATTATAGATTAAACTGACTACGTGCTATCTTCATGGACCATGCTGAACCAGGTAGTCGGTACAAATGAGTCAGAAGCCTGCAATATGGATTATTAATTATCTAGGACGCAACATAATCCAGTGAGGACGCAAATGAAGTCTTCACATTAAGGTTTGTTTATGTGCTGAATCATACAAAATTAAGCACATGAGGAAAACTAGCAAATAAACTAAGATAAGTCATCCCAGGATCCTAGTGTGTGCATATATTTACATACACACACTCTGATTGTAAATTTTGAGCCGTATAAATAGTTTATATAAACCACTTACTAGCATGCAGTACTTTTGGCAACAGCTAAATAATCAGCGAAATATTTAATGACAAACTTTTGTTCAACAGGTTTTGTACCACTGGTTTACACATACAAATCTATTAAAGCTTCAATGCTTCAAATAACATTTTCTACTAAACTAAACTCTAATAAGACTAGAATAAATATTTCCAGTGGCCAAGCTCTGTGCTACGAGCAGTTTAATTAAGCTCCAAAGTGATACCATTAGAGTCGCTGTTTCACCGACTGTTTGAATGCTCGCTAACGCATCATTAGTGAGTTCTGGCTCAGAAAATACTTAGCAACACGTTTGGCTCATATATGAAATCTAGTTGAACAAATTCTATTGTATGCATGCATCTCCTGGTTTATTATGCTGCTTTGAATAGATGCTATTTGTGTTTCAAAAACACAACAAGAAACACGTTTAGAATAATATTTCAAAAGCACAGTTACCACATAAACTGAAGATTAGAGGTCATTTTGGACATAACACTGTGGAAACGTGGAAAGTTTTTTTTTTTCAAAATATTAAATTTCACACCTAACTGTAATAATTTAAGTTATAAAACAATGGCGTTAGTATATTTCTATTATTGCAAACAGCTGCCATAATTGGCTACTCTCTTACCAATGAATAGTGGGAATTGATCGTCACATTATAAAGGCTGAAAGGACGAGCATGTTTGAAGTGACGGAAATTCGAATCCGCGACCTTTAAATTAGGAGTCGAACGCCTTAATCCACCTGATTATGCCGAGCCTCTACGTTATCTAAACATGTATCTTCAGTATCTAATCATATAAATGTATTAAGATAGCCAAATTTATGCAAAATAAAAGAAATGTTGTATTAGTAAATTAACGAGTCGAAGGTTATCTTCATTTATCAAATATTCAATTTCGCCAAGTTTAATCAAGAGTGATTTTCAACCAAATATTTAACTTAAATTAAAATAATAATATTTTGCAACGCACCATCAGGTTGCTCAAAGTTAAAGTACCTCAAATTTTCCTCCGGCACTTTCGTTCTTAATCAAAGGCTCAAGAACTGCTACTAAGACTATAAAAACGGCAATCAAACACAACAAAAATAGCTAATTAAAAAATCTGATATTAAAGATATATTTATAGTGATTCTTTAGCTACTAAAATGGCGAAAAAAGGGTAAAATACAGTAGTAATACTATTTACAAAGGCTTTGGTAGAACTTTGTTTTCATTTATTTTATTGGACTTCTAAAACTCATCATTTATAAGCAACATAATTAGGCTCTAATTGATGTCTGGTTAGCATTGAAATATTTCAGATGTAAGTACTGTTTTGTTTCCTTGAAGATTAGTGTTTATATGAGGACAGTCTGTTTTGACAAGAAAAGTCTGACCTGAAAGAAATAAGACACGACCTGCTGGTTCCAGCTGCCTTACTATACTTCACTGATGGTTTTACTTGGATTGTTTACTCAGCTTTTAAGACCATTGTTAAAAGATATCGCGCACTTGAGCAAATAATTTCTGCTTGTCTTGAGAAGTGAATACACGTATTCTGTAGTTTCTGGAAAACTATATCTCTGTGTACGGTGGAACTGAAGACTTAATGAGAGTAAACGCATGTGCAGTGGTGTTCCCTTCTCCCAAAAAATACAAATGATTGATATCCATTTACTTTTTATAAAGAGAGAATGGCCTTACCAAAAAATCAATCTTTTAGTCCGGGTGGTCCGTAAGTCCCTACCCATCCATATATCTTAGTTTCCAGTGTATCTGTGTGGTGTTTCTCATTTTCGCTGCATAATATTATGTGACGCCATGTTCTTTAAGTGTAAATGAGCTTACATTGGCCATATTTCTCTAAAAAAAACAACAAATTTATAATATATGCGTACTTGAATATGACATAATAACATATGGATGGGTAGGGACCACCCTGTATGTGTGTGTGTGTGTAATAAAAATAAAATCACTTCAGTGTACCTGTTCATAGTGAAATCAGTGGACTACTTTATAGTGCATATATACACTGGTAGTAAATTCAGTGGGCTACTTTATAGTGCATATACACACTGGTAGTAAATTCAGTAGGCTACTTTATAGTGCATGTTTACACTGGTAGTAAATTCAGTGCATTAGTTTATAGTGTACACTGTTAGTTCTCTACCATTTTCTGTAAAGAAAAAAGAAGAACTTAAAAAAAGAAAACGATATTTGTAGTAACTTTGCACACTAAATAGTGTTGAGATGTATAAAAAGTAAACTTTTTAAATCAGTAAAATTGAACACTACTTGTAAAAAGAAACACCTTGATCATTATAGTATGTAGAATTCTTGACAACTTTTGAAACATTTGTGATACTAAAAAGGTTGAAAATTAACTGTTTTAAATAGTTTAAAACAGTGGTTTTTAACCTTGTTGGAGGTACTGAACCCCGGAAGTTTTGTACTTGCATTTATTGAACCCTTCGTAATTGGAAATGAAATATGATTTTTTCAAATTCAAAACATAAGTAGATATTTTATTAGTGCACAAAATGAACCATGCATCAGTTGCTCAAAATATCATTGTGTTTAAACAACAAAATCAACAAAACATGAATTTCACATAGAAACAAAAAGATAACTCAATGAATATTTACTGCAAATCAATGTGACTTTTGCATGTTGGCTTTCAGAGACAAGTTCAAAGATGCGCAGCTTCACCTTGGCAAGTGCTACTCTCATACCATTTTCGCAACAAAGTCTGTTCCTTTTTTTCGTTTTTATGTCTACCATCCTCGAAAAGGATTGCTCGCAAAGATACGTTAACAAACGGTATGAGTATTTCAAGGGCTTTATTAGCAATAAGAGGGTACACTACAATTTGATGACACCAAAACGTTGAGAGTGTTGTTGTTCTGAAAAGCTGCTGTTGAACCTGTCTCTGCTTAAGTTCAATAATTTTGTCTAGGTGTTCATCATTGACATCTGCTGTCGCAACACTGAACGTAAACGGCTGTCTCACCCATACTGGATATGACTCTTTGGTGAGGAAGTATCCGTCAAGAGACTTTACGAGCTCAGCTAAGTGCATGGCAATTGCTTGCTTCAGTTCCCGGGTTCTGTACAGAAATGTCTCCGATTTTAGACACATCTTCCATCTTACTTACGCAGTCGTCCAGCAGGGGAAAGTTTGCAAAGTTATCATTCCCTGTTCGTCGTTTCTATAACAATAGCTTTTTTTGAAAAGCCTTTAGGCTTTCTTCCGCTTCGATTGGAAATGTCGATGGTCTCGTCGAGTTGAAGGCTGAATTTTGCTGGGCTTGAAATCAGATTTGCAACTATTTGAGCCAAGATGTCATCATTCATGTCATTTATTCTGCTGCTGATGGTGTCATTTAAAAAAGGGATTTGTGATAATTTATTTTCAGCAGCTTTTCCCAGCACGATATTCTCCATTTTCAACGCAGCTGGTTTTACGAGTGCTTCACAAATGGTGTGTGGTTTGCACTCTTTTGCGATCAAGTACGCAACTTTGTACGATGCTGTAGGGATGGGTACAAAGCCGAGAAGAGGCAAAGCAGCCTTTTCATCGAACCTGGCTTTCTTTACCTTGAATTTAGCATGCAACTTTAGGGAGTGTTCTCTTAGTTTTCCCGGTGTCAGACTAGAATTGCTCAGCTTGGCATTGCAAATCATGCATTGAGGACGTTGACTCCCATCATGTTCCATCATACACGTGAATTCATATAGTACGTATTCGTCAGACCACTTTCTGTTTTTGCTCGACATAGTTAGTATGAATGGATTGAAAGATTAGGAAAAAATCACAAATAACGCACGATTACTAGAGTCACAAATCGACTGCTAAGCGCATGAAGTTCCCTGCAGCACAGTATTAAGGCCGAGTGATGTGACGTAATCAGCCGTAGTTAATGATGGCCAAGTGGAGCATGACGTCAGGAATCATACGAGTGGGGTGAATGAAACGGATACACACACAGTGTTTGTGTCTTGACCTCCGTCCAACTCCTGAGACTGACTTACCGAACTCCTAGGGTTCGATTGAACCCAAGTTAAGAACCATTGGTTTAAAGTTACTTCATAACTTTGATGTTCTTTAATCCAGTCTAGTCACGGATACTTATTTATAAACCACAGATGTTTAGGCTAAACAAGTCACTAAAAATGATGAGGCTAGAAGATATTTTCTCCATCAGAATTTTTTTATATTTAGGCTCTATAATGTGACAGTCAATCTCATTATTCGTCGATAAAAGAATAGCCCAAGAGTCGGCGGTGGATTGTGATGACTAGTTGCCTTTTCTCTAGACTTATACTGTTAAATTAAAGACGTCTAGTACAGATAGCCCTCGTGTAGCTTTGCGCGAAATTCAAAACATACAAACAAATATTCCAAAAAAAATTAGCGGAAGTTAAAGGTATAATGTATTTGGTCAGAAAATATAAAAATAAAGAGTTGGTTTCTCGTTGATGATAGCAGTCATATAAAGTGAACAAAAACTAAATACGTCTAGAAATGCATTTTAAATGGAAAACTGAGAAGTCGTGAACAACACTCATCGAAATGTCGGTTTACTTTATTTGTTAAACGGCCAAATTAGTCACTTCATTTTTCAACTAGCACGTGGAATATCTGTAAATGAATAACTTCAGCTTACGATAGTTATAGTTATATTTATTCAAAGTTGAAGTGTCAGTAGAAGTAGTAGATATATGATGCTACTAGTCTACTCTTGTGTCAACGCACAAAAATATTTATCGACGACGTCTCATTGTGTAAAAATTTCTATTTCAATATGACCAAATCACGTTAGTTGTTTCTATATAATAGACACCTTAGTTTTTGGACATATAACCATCTTTGACTTCCAAAAACAAGCACTTCAACCAGATTAAGCAACAATGTTTGTTATTCATAGGTTATTAATAAAATATAATCTGTTCAAGATTTCGTAGACAGGGTTCATAAACTCCCTTTCATTTTTCAAAGGTGTTACTCTTAGAACCATGTTTGAATACCAGAATTTTTCAGGTTTGTGTTAAATCAAACAGACTTCTTGTGAGAGTTTAATAACATAAATTATCACGATCTTTTTAAACTACCACGTATATCCTTTATTTTGTTCACTAGTTTCCAAGACAATAATGTAGAACTTTAACTTCATCTTGCATTAGTTTAACATTTTGTTATAGTTAAAACAAGCCATTACAAAGTAAAATTTTTGTCAATTCTTCTAACTGTCAAGTTTATCACTGTTGTTACTTCTTTTTTAGGTGTTATTGAGATCATACCCGAATTTATCATCGTTTATACAGTTCATGTAGTATTAACTTCAGGGCCTCGTTTTCCCACCACAGTAAATGACCATATATATACAAGAGATAATTAATCTCAAATTAGTCTGTTTGTTTCGGAATTTCGCGCAAAGCTACACGAGGGTTATCTGCGCTAGCCGTCCCTAATTTTGCAGTGTAAGACTAGAGGAATGGCAACTAGTCATTACCATCCACCGCCAATTTTTGGACTACTCTTTTACCAACGAAGAGGGAGATTGGCCGTCACATTATTACGTCCCCACGGTGCGAGGGGAATTCGAACCCGCGATCTTCAGACTAGGAGTCAAATGCCTTAACCTACCTGGCCATGCCGGCTGTCTCAGATGAGTAGTGTTAGATGTAACTCATGTTTGATAAGCATGTTTTCTTTGTATTACATTTATCTTAGTTGGACAAATCCAAAGTTATATTATCAGAGTCGTCTAAATGATTTTTAATAGTCATGAAACTTTGCTAAGGCGAAGTATTAATAACAATGTTTTGCATATACTTATATCATCCTTTTTCGCGTTAATGTTTAGTTATGATCTATAAATTAGCTTGATTTGATCAGAAGTTCATGTTAACCGTTTAGATCATTTCATTTAATATTCTGCTTGTGAAAAAAGCTATCAGAAAATTTTAAAAAATGGCTTATTACACCATGTTATCCTACTGTTTTGTCTGTTTATTATCTGACAATAAATGTTTCATCACCGATAATACCGTAAATCTCTAATTTATCATGTAACGTACTTTTCACGATTATAACAGCATTAAAAAACAGTAGTGTGAAATCTGAAAAATGTCAATTGTTGTAAATATTTAACCAATGTTGGTAATTTAACCAATGAAAAGAAGTAACAGTGGTCACGAATGCAAATTTTAAAACTGGTTAATGTTTTTAATTATATAAACAAAAGGCTCTGAATGAAGAAATACATCTAATTTTTGTTGGTTTTTCAAAAAGTTCTTTGTGCAGGACCTGGCACGGCCAGATGGTTAAGGCACTCGACTCATAATCCGAGAGTCGAGGGTTCAAGTTTCCATCACAGCAAACATGCTCACCCTTTTAGTCGTGGGGATGTTATAATATGACGGCCAAGTCCACTATTCGTTGGTAAAAGAGTACCACCAAGAGTTGACGGTGGGTGGTGATGACCTTCGCTCTAGTCTTACATTGCTAAATTAAGAACGGCTAGCACAGATAGCCCTCGTCTATCTTTACGCGATATTTAAAGCAAACCAAACGAATTCTTTGTGCAATCTGTTTATTAGACGATTTATAAATGTCGGAACCGTTATCGATCTCTTAGCAACAATAGACCATAACATTATTTTCTTGGTCACAAATACATACGACCAAGAATGACATTTATCAAGTGGAACTCTTGAAGCACAGTTGAACGTGGGAAAGACTTGGACATGGTAGTTGGGAAAATGGGCTTCTTCCCCTGTAAACACTTAGGTTTATCATGGAAGAACTCTGGTTTAAGGTGCTTTGTGGTTGCAGTTCCTTTCCAAACCTGCTGTTACTTGGAAAGATAATATTAGGCGTATTCGTTCTGTTGTTCAGGATTGTCGTTTTAGACCAGCTACTGCCTTCCTTCATGCAAATATTATTCGTTAGCCGATCTTACTTCTCATGTGGTAAGCTGGTGTTGTCTTCCCTTTTGGTGAAATTAGTGCTTTGGTTTTTGATAGCATTGTACTTTCGCTTTTTGTGGTGAGAAAAAAACGGAAGGAATTTCCAGATATTCTTCTCACTTATCAACTCGTCTTGAAGGTTGTATTTGAACTAAGTGCCTTAATTTATTAATTATTTTAACAATGAAATGTTTGTAAAGGAGAACCATCCACGTACATATGTTATCACGTTATATTTTAGGGGTAGGACTCAGGATTTTTGTTTTTCCTTTTTCCTTATTATCTTCCATGTGCTCAGATCCTTCTTTCTGATATTTGCAGTCTCACCATTGTTTATCGTTGTCAGAAGGAGGTTTATGGTTTTAATGCTTTTACTCCATCTAGTTCACCCTACCATCTTATGGTTCCACAACATTTTAATCCATTTGAATAGTATTACCCTATCTATATTGAGATCCTATTTGGGCACGAGTCACAATGTGACACTTGGATTTGCATCTACAGGCTTCCTGTTGGTGTATTGTTCATAATATTCTCCAGTTCAGGAGCATCTTTACCATTAGCATATCAGTAACATCAAATCTTGTTCACTGTGTCATGGCTAGGTTGAGTCTGTGAAGCATCTTTTGGTGTTGTGTTCTCTCTCTGTTTAAGTATGGAGATTCTTGTCACGTTTATTCCACATTTATTTTACTTTACTTAGTACTGTACTATACCACGTTCTCTTGCCTCGTCATCATATCTTACATTTGTATTCCAGTATTCTTTAATTCTGTTCAAACGTTTTATATTGTTGACGAAAAATAGGTATGTTAATGAGATACTTTCATTAATATTTTGCATGAGGTCAGGTCGCGTCTTGCGTTGCAATTTGAGGCAAATTGTCATCTTTTAGATTTTTCTCTCCCAGCTTTCGTTGTTGGCTCCCGAATGTGTCACCACTCTTCACAGTAATCAATGACCATATGCCAATAATATTTTGTTGCTTTTATTGCTTTTGAAAATTTCTGACATTCTTTTACGTATTTTTTTCTTGTATAGCATTGTTTGTTTTTTATATTCATTTATTTCTCAAATCCGTGTTATTGATTGTAACTTCCTTTTAGACTTGTGATCATGTATATACTGTATTTCATAATGCTTTCCTGAATTAATATATAGTTGTCTATTACTTCATGTAAAATTTTGACTTTTTTGTGATTTATGAGCTTACATTTTAATTTGTTAAAGTGTATTATTTAGTTATAATTGTATAGATTCTCTTGTCCTATCGTAACCATGTGTTTTCTGTGTTTGTTTATTTTGCCAATAAAATTTCAAAATCATGCCACACTTCATGGCCTAGATTTGTATGTTGTCTTCCCTATTTATCAACATGATTCAAGCTTGTGGTGAAGTCGATTGTATGTATTTGCAGTAAGCTAGGGTGAAGTTGGGAGTGATTCCTGTAACTATTATCGTAAGGTTGGGGAAGCATTTCAGAACACTTGTACCATCTTGGAGTATCAGGTTTTTGTATAGGGGCCGGGATTCTATACAGCAGGTGTCTGTAATTTGTTGGCGATAAATATAAACAGGAAATGAACAACACGCCATCCAGTTGTTTGAAAATAATATATTCAAACAAGTTACATTTATATACAAAATTCATTATACTACTATTATTCAGTTGTATTAAGAACTTTAAATAATTGTTTATTTTTTCGTTAAAGTTCACACAGACGGTTTACTTAATTCAAAACACCCTTTAACAAGACTAATTATTGTTATCTACTCTGTTATCGCAATATAATTAGTGATAAATTCACTTTACCATATGGGTTATCACAATTATATACAAAGCTTTAAATAATTGTTTTTTATTATTCTAATTGTTTTATTATTGTTCTCTATCTCTGTTGTTACAATAAAAACTGTAAAACTTTTACTTTAGAAATCACTTATTTTGACTAAACTCACCCGGCAGTTAACTTCACTTTTTCTTGCATTTTGTATCTACATGTATTTATAAACATCCAGCCATATAGTAACAACAATATTAAACACAACGAAAAGCTTAGAGTAAGATGACGTCATAATATTACAAAAACTTATTAAAACATCTGAACTGCATACAGAGTCACATAATGAAACCTGTCATAAATATCGCTTTTAAAATAATTAACTTTAAACACTAATGTTATGAAAACTATCTAGTTATAAAGTACCATATTACTAAATAAACTAAATAATAATTCTTAAACTAAATTGTTCTGTATATCCAACATGGAGGAACAATTCCAATTTCAGTGGCCCATAATGTTACCCAAAATTGAAGGAACTGATAAAACTATTTCTATTCTAGCAACATGTATCCCCACAAATATAAAATTAAGACAAGTGTTTAATTATCAATCAACTTCAATAAAATTGTTTTATAAAAAAAAAGGAATTGTTGCATAAGTAGCCAGTAAGCTTATGGTTACTAGCTAGTGTAAGAGTGTACGGCAATAAATATTCAGTTTAAATGTTTTTATTCAAAATTAAATTTATGCAACTGACAGGAACTTAAGATATAGTTACAGACAAAAATTGTTCTTAGAAATATTTAGCTACTAAAATAGTTTTTTTGTATGATTTTATATACACTGCTGACCAAAATCTTAAGGCTAATGAACATTTTAAAAAAATGTGCATTTTATGATGTTAGACTCGACCACTTATTTGAGTAGAGATTTGAAAAACGAAAACAAGAAAAGGGAAAATAAAAATAAAAACTTTTTAGCATTTAATATGGAAAATGTGAACACTATGAATATCTGGAGAAATCATAAACACTTTCAAAAAAAAATTAATTTTTGTGATTATACATTTTAGCTTTTTGCAGAGTTTTAGGTTTGTAGGCCTGATTCTTCTCACACTATTAGCCTTGTTAATTTCTCTTTAAACTGCAAGGGTATCTGTTTACAGATACTTTCAACTAGAAAGATTTTGTGATAAAGTACATCAAACAGAAGGAGTGAGCGAACAAGTGCAATAACATATGTCGATCCTTGTGAAAACCAAGAATGTGAAATATATCCTTTATTAAAATCATCCATGGTTCCAAGAAACATTAAAATTAAGTTATATTTTTATATCCTTTATAGTAAATTAAAGCAAACTATAATTATAATAAACTACTACAGACTAAAACAGAAAATAACTATAACAAACTATTACAAACTACAACTATAACTCTCTTAAATAAATTGTCCCTGTCAGTAAGTCGATCTTCGCTCTGGGTGATTTTCATTATTAGTACCGTAATTATTTCTTGTATGAACCGCAAATTTAAATACTTACAGACATATTTTGTGATCAAAACAATCCCAAAATTTAGAAAATTGTAATTGTTTCTTGAAAGACCTGCTTAAATCTAAAATGATATTTTTATGATATATGGACCTGAAAAAATTGTCACAAAATTGTATACGTGAAAACCGTTTTCCTTGTTTCAGCTCTTAAAATCTGCTGTTTTGTTGAATCGTGTATTGTTTCAATAAATCGGCTCTCATCCTTGTTACTACAGAAATACTTAAGTACTCACAACTCGTGATTGCTTTTCATTCTCTTTTTATTTCTTCTCTTTATTTTATTGTAATTTGAAAAATCAGCCCTAATATAATAATCTATTTTTTTTTAAAACTCTTCTAGAATAAAAAAAAAACACTTGTTAATATTGAATAAGTACTAATCGCCGGAGACTAAAGAAACACTTGCTAATATTTGAAAAGGAAAAATAACCAACGTCATCAGAAACACTTGTACAATTTAAGAACAAGCTTTAAATGACTCCAAGAACTTCAATTAATTATCCATGAATCCCGCACAAGTACCTAGAACTTGTTACACTTATTCTACATTCATTTTACTTTACTTTGTATTGTACTGTACCACGTTCTCTTGCCTTATAATGTGACGGGCATTACTACTATTCGTTGGTAAAAGAGTAGCCCAAGAATTGGCGGTGGGTGGTGATGACTAGCTGCCTTCCCTCTAGTCATACACTGCTAAATTAGAGACGGCTAGCACAGATAGCTCTCATGTAGCTCTGCGAGAATTTCAAAAACAGACAAACATTGCTGAAATCGTATTCATATATATATATATAACGTTTCCATGGATATTTTTTAATTATTAGAATAGCACTTGATAAAAATATGGATATTAACTGACTCTTTTGTTTTTTGATTGTCCTGATAATCAGATATCCAAGAAATAAATGATAATTCCTTTATTTTCTGAAATATTGTATTTTTTTTAATCTCAGTGCAATATCCAATAGTTTGACTTGAACCACAGCCGACCTTTACCTACTAAAAGGCACACATTCAGGAGCTGATCCCTGAAATGGGCACAACAGCAAATAGAATCGTCCAAGAGTTGACACTAGGTTCCGTTTTCTAATTACCAATTAGTTTAAAAGCAGTGACCTTTGTGTCTGTAAGTGTGTAAAGTCCTGAAACAAAGAACACTTAACTCACTGTGGAACCTTTCCCACTCTGACAAAGTGTGTAAAAACGTTTTATATTCCAAAACAGAATCACCAAAATTAGACGTATTAAAAGATAACGATAAATTTTAATTGGTTAGTACCTTTAATGCTGTTTATGATATTGTTCTTAAATCCTCTTGTAGTTTCTCCTGATTCTTGGTTATTACAGTTCTATGATCTTGATTGTATGTATATGTGGTTGTGTCTAGACTACGTGGCAACAAACATTGTAGCGCAAAAAAGATTTGTAAGTTTGTTTATCCGTCAGCAGCGATTCTTGGAGAAATTGAGTAGATAACAGAAGTATTAGCCATCACGTAATACACAAGGTTTTAGGTTCATCTGAAGGGATTATTTTATTAAATTTTGCAGATGACAGTTACTATGGAGAAAGTTTTGTAGTAACTTTCGTCTTCTCTCCACATGCATTAGTTATTCTGCAGGAAACTAAAAGATGCGTTATGTAACGTAACTACGCAAGCGTATGAATATAAAAGCAGAAGTGACGTTATATTTAAATAGTTTTACAGTTAGGGAGTTATAAAGGTCACACTTGTCATAAATTTGATCTTTAACTCAAGAAAAAGTGAAAGTTGAAACGAAAGAGTTCGCATTAAGCGATAAAAATTCTAAATATGACGAAATGATATTTTCTAAAGTTTTTAAATAAACAAATAAGAGTCAGTAGTTTTTCTCAGGCAACGAAAAAAAGATCTGAAACAATTATTCCCATTTTTATAATACGTATTTCAGAGTCTAGTCTGTGTATAGGGGATTACAGTGTGGGATAGGTCTGGATACCTAACACCGTAAATTTAACTTTTTGAATCACGCTGTGAAGTAAATCTTTACGCTGACTTTATCTCAGTAAAGTAGGAAAAAGAAACACCTTCTATTTCTCAGATATTGCATGCTGTAATCTATATTGTCTAGAAAAGATTAAAAATAATATCAAGATGTGTATAAAAATCAATCACATGATGGCAGTTAATAAGACTTTTTAAATTCGAATACTGATTAATGTTATATGGAGTTATATGTTTTTGTCTATTGATAGTAAAAAAGCAATTTTTATTTGCCTTCAAATGCGCCACTGAGCCATCAGGGGCTCACAGTGACAGAGAAAACACGATAATTTAACAAACTTACTTTGTTATTTAGTTTCTACATTTATGTATATTTGAGGTGTCATGAAAAAAATGAGTGTAGAAAAAGAACTAAATAGTATAGTATTATTCTACAGAAATAACTAGATAGTGCAGTATTAGTGTACAGGGAAAAATAATTAGTGAAGAGGAAGATCTAAATAGTGTTGTATTTGTGTAATGTAAAAGCATCAGAGCGAATTTCCAATTTTGAATATGTTAATAATTACTGCTTTAAACCAAACAATTATTTTCGATTTTCTTTACGTTTTGATGTAAAAAAAACATACGAAACAACATAAGAAATGAATAAGATATAAACAAAATATTTTGCAGGCGCCCATAGCAACACGTTGAGACCAGAAACACAACATTCAACATCAGACTTGGACAAGCAACACTGAAAACTCTGATGAAATATGGGTGGTATTATGGACATGGAGTCCTCCTGTCTCGTTTGATCCTGCTTGCTCCAAAACAGTGGCTGGAATTTGCGGATAGACAAACAGCATTACAAACAGAAAACGTGAATAAATAATAAGATTTTCTTCCTTTTGAATCTGCGATTGTCACTGAGTTTTGTAGGAAATGTCTCCAAGAAAAGGCGATTTAGTGAATATTCTCTATTTAAATGTTATGCAGCTTATAAAAGAGCTTAAATCTAAGGATATTTTAAGCTCATTGCTCTAATTCGAAAAGAAAATTCTGCATCAATTGTTTTCTGTAGTAATGACTTATAGCACGTGTTCTGAAAAGTTGGAATAAAAACTGAAACTTTTTATATGCAAAAACGGCTCGTTTGGGTTGAGAAAATGTTTTAAATAGAAAATATTTTCTCAACCCAAACGAGCCGTTTTTGCATATAAACTTCTCAACAAGTGGGTTTCTCTACATCACTGAGAAACTCAAACTATTAAGTATCACATGATGAAGCAGATGTAAAATACTTAGTTTAAAAATAAACTAAGCGTAAAAATGTTATTTCTGAGGCTAGAAACAAAGACAACCGATAGATGAAAATTTATAATCTACGCTATAATGCGAGGTAGTCTGAAAAAGTCAACAAAGGTCACATATATGAATAAATAAATAAATCCAAAGGTGTTACGTATGATTTACTGTGTTCACGGAAAACTGGTCGTGTAGATTTTGATTTCATTAGAGTTTGTGCCCGGCATGGTCAGAGTGGTTAGGGCACTCGACTCGTAATCTGAAAATCGCGGGTTCGAATCCCCGTCACACCATATATGCTCGTCATTTCAACCGTGACGGCGTTATAATATCATGGCAAATTCCACTATTTGTTGGTAGAAGAGTAGCCTAATCGTTAGCGTTGGATGGTAATGACTATCAGCCTTCTGCCTAGTCTTACATTGCTAAATTAGGGACGGCTAGCTCGTGTAGCGTTAGGCGATATTAAAAAATAAAGACTTATTTAATTGCCCCCCCTCAGTTGCTCAGCGGTTTGTTTGCGGACTTACAACGCTAAAAACCGGGTTTCAATACCTGTGGCGGACAGAGTATAGATAGTCCATTGTGTAGCTTTGTGTTTAATTCAAAACAACATCATTATTATTTAATTTAGTCAAAGTGTTTCAAACACAAGATAAAAGACTCTAATAAGTAGCTGACGTAATTTTCTTAGAATATAATGTATTTAGAACGTCATTCGGTGGATTTAAATTAAAGTTAGAAATTAGGCCGATGGCTAGACCTAGACATCAGGTTTATTTTAGTGCTGATAGGAACTGATGATGTCGGAAAAGTAGTACAAAGTGGCAATATTTCTGACAAAAAAAAGTCATATCCGGTAATGCTGATCACCGGAATGCACGACTTTAGCTTATGTGCAAGGATCAAGACTGGTTGGATTTGTGAATAATTTCACGAGGAAAAGAAGCTTTTGGGAATGGATGGGATATATAGATGGAGCAGAGGCAGGCTTAGTGACATACAGTAAATTACAGTTTCATTTAGCGCGAGATTATAGTGAGGGCCAGAATAAAATGCACGTTATTGTTGCTTTAACAAAGTTTTATAATGCTGTCATATTTCATGATTGCGATAACAATTTAAAAAAACAGTAGGACATTAGGCTTTAAATATTATTACGGGACAAATTTTGTAACTGTCTCTCTCCTTCTGTCTGATTTTCAGAGAAAACTGGTACATGTATAAATGTTACACAGTTGTCTAACCGATCAGTGACAGAATTTACCAAAATGTTTTGCTGTTACGTTTTCCTCACTCTAAAGGCTGATAGTTATCACTAATCTAAACCCATGTTATTTGTCAGTAGTTAACCTTTGGTTAAAGTCCATTTTAATATTATCACAACTATTGCAGCCATTTATTTGTGGAGAAAACCCAATTCTTACATATGTTGTGTTTTTATCAAATATTTATTTATACTCCTAGAGTAAACTTCTAAATTACGTTCTCTCATTTCCATTTTGCTGAAGGTATTGGTGAATCTTCTACCAGTTAATGGTAAAGACAGTGTTAGCTGCAGAAACTTTTAACATACATTTGAATATGATTTTGCTTGGTATTTTCCTTAGTTTAATGACCAGTAGTTAACACTCCTACGAAAATTGGAGCCTAATAGGCCCCAGAGCAACTTAAAAGGGTATTAATATTAGGCTAATAATTTTGTATTTAAATGAAATTGCCATTAACTGACCCTATACCTTTATATTTTAAGGAGCAATAATATTTTGACTTTTCAGACATTTGCGAAATAATATTTAAACATTTTTAAAAACATCCACTAAGATTATTTTGGGGCCTATTAGGCCCAAGATCAAAAACATAAAAATACTATATTTATTTCCTGAATAATTCTAGAACAGGCCTGGGCAACCGAAAAAAGCAAATTATAGTAAAAATATATTAATTTTACAAGTTCTTTTCAAAAGATGGATATTTAGGATAATAACTCTACTCCAACAATAATTTTAGACGGTCCTGATTATTGCCTAGTTTGCCCACGCCTGTTCTAGAACATTCTAAAAACTTTACAGAAGTATTTAGAATATTCTAGAAGAATCCACAAATCCTATATATATAGGAGTAGAAATCTTCAAACCGCGTCAAAAATGATATCTCTTGATGAAGCGGTACATTTACTGACAAAACCATCCGACGATGAAGGTGAACATGATAATGTCGAAGACTACTCTGAAAGTTGTGATGATGATCCTTCTGAAGCCGAAAATGATGAACAAATCGCGCCGTACCCTTCTGAAAGTGAAGAAAGTAATCAAGAAGATCTTACTACGATGCCAGTGAACGAACTTTTGTACAAAGATAACAATTTTAGTTATTCAACAACACCTTCAAGGATCAACAGGAGAACCGCAGCTCTCAATATATTCAATGGGAACCCAGGCATTACAAGGCAAGCTGCTCCAAGAGTCTCTACGCCATTCAAAACATTCAAAATGCTCATTTCTGATAATATGATGGAACATATCATTCACTCAACAAACACCGTAATGAAAGAACCAATTTTTGAAGAAGAACTCTGGAAATGGGTCGCAGCTAATCTTTTCCTTGGAATAAGCAAATCCAAAAATGCATCGATAGACGAAATGTTTCCAACCGAATTCGGTTTGCCATTTTTGCGAAAACTGATTACACAAGACAAATTAAAAAAAATGTGCTCAAAAATCAGATTTGACATCCACTCTCAAAGAAATAGAGAAATCAAAGATGCCGCCATCTCTGGAGTCTGGAATTTTTTCATTGAAAATTACAAAAACAGTTACAACCCAAGCGAATACCTGACAGTGGATGAACAACTATGTAACTTCAAAGGAAGAGTTGGCTTCAGAACATACATTCCGACAAAGCCAGGCAAATACGGAATATAGATTTGGTGCCCAACAGATGCAAAGACAAGTTACCTCCTCAACGCTCAAATTTATACTGGAAAGGTTGAAAATACGACAGAAACAAATCAAGGAGAAAGAATAGTCAGAGAACTGAGTCAGCCATTTCTTGGAAAAGGAAGGACAATAACGACAGATAATTTCTTCACAACAATGACACTTGCCTAGTACCTACGAACAAAAAGAACAGGACTTGTTGGAACCATATGGAAATCAAGAACCTTCCTGCCTCCTGAAATAAATGCAAAATCTAGAGAGTTATCACAAAAGTTTTTCGACCATGACGACATCACTCTTCTCAGGCACTCAGACAAACCAGGAAACTATGTGCTACTACTGAGTTCTCAGCATCAGTCTGGTGAAGTAGAAGAGAATGGAAAGCCCGAAATCGTCAATCTTTACAATGCAACGAAGGCAGGTGTCGACATTCTCGATCAACTGGTGAGATATTATACAACCAAGAGGCGATCAAAGCGCTGGTCAGTCTGCATATTCTATAGCATTCTAGATCTTGCTGCGTACAATGCTTTCGATCTATTCTCGACAAAACATCCAGAATTTCTTCGTCAACACAAATCAAGAGCCAGAAGAGAATTTATACAGCAATTGGTACTTGAAATCAAAGAAATTTACAGCAAAGATAATGACAAAACAACCTCATGTGAACTGCCTGCAAAGAGGGCAAAAAGAGGACGATGCCATTTGTGCGGCAGATCAAAAGATAGACAGTCGAAAATTGTTTGCTCAAATTGTAAAAAAAATGTTTGTCAGAGCCATTCTAAAGTTGTTTGTAATGAATGTTGCTAAATCACTGTGTTTCTATTGGAAAAATATAAGGGGCCTGATAGGCCCCAAAATCACTTTAGTGGATGTAAATATTTTTTTCGTAGGAGTGTTAACATACTTTTGAATATAATTCTTCTAGCTATTAACTATTGTCTTTAATTAGTTGTTTGTTATTTTTTCATGCTTAGAAATCAGATAACCTTTGGTTAAACAAATAATTTGAAAGTGTAAGCATTATGTATATTAATGAATTTAAATATGACGTACGTAGAATGCAATCTGTTTGTTTGTTTTAAGATTTCATCAAAATCATTTCATATATCTTATATTAATGTATATATATATCTAAGCTAGTCCTTAAAAGAAGTCGCAATTGGAAACTACTGACAATCCCACTTCAGTTATCAGTAGTAAACTAAGTGAGATTATGTTTATCTTGTCAGTGCGAGGAAGGTTTCATATAAGGGGCTTCACCATTTGTGAAAGCCTTGACATTTATTTCGAAATCTACTAGACATATGTTTCATAGAATTCGACATCATATAAAGAAAGTGACTTACCATGTAAACAATCCTTGGTAAAGGTAGTGAATCAATAATAACTGCAAAAGTTTTTTTCCGAGTTGATTTTATATGCTTTTCTATATTTAATGTCCCTCGGTAGGACAACGGTAAGTGTTAGGATTTAGGATGTTGAAATCAGCGGTTTGATTTCCCAAGGTAAACACAACAGATAGTCCATGGGACTTTGATATAAGAAAACAGACACTCTGCATTTAATAATTAATATGGGATATAAGAACATTTCTTCAAATTCTTTTAAAAATTCAGGGATATTAGTTCCTATCAATTTTGAGTTTTTAATTACAGGATGTCTGTCGATTAATCTGTTGTGATTAATAAATAACTCGCTTATCTGATAAACAATACAGTTTGTTATTAATAACCTCCTTAGTGAAGTTTGTTTGTTTTAATTTTGAATTTAGAGCAAAGGTACTCGAGAACTATCTGCGCTAGCCGTCCCTAATTTAGCAGTGTAAGACTAGAGGGAAGACAGCTAGTCATCACAATCCACCGCCAACTCTTGGACTACTCTTTTTTTAAACCAGTGAATAGTGGGATTGACCGTTACATTATAAAGCCCCCACGGATGAAAAGGCGAGCATGTTGGTGCGATCGGGATCCGAACCCGCGACTCTCGGATTACGACTCGAACGCTTCAACACACCTTGGCCATGCCGTGCTCCTTAGTTAAGTAACTTGTGATTAATAACATGCTGATTAAGTGATAAATATCACAATGGATCTAGCAAACATAATGTGGTTAAAGTATTGTTATTCTACACTCTTCTAATTCTTGAAAATCCCTAAACGATTCGATAAAAAAATACAACGTTAAGAAATGTAATAAGTCTTATTCTAATATAATAAGTATGATTAAGTCTTATGGTTAAGTATAATTCGTCTCTTGTAAAAGGGATTCAAACTATAACAACTGTTGATGTAACAAATAGCTTATACAAATAGTGTTCCTACTTTATTGTGTATAAGTCCTACCCGTCAGAAGAGCTCTGGATTGGAAAAGAACACGTCGTCGGCAGTGGCTATGGCGAACATAGTGTCGTTGAAATACTGTTGTTATATACCCTTTTAATTCTAGAAAAACCCTAAAGAACTAGGTAAAGAATCTGGTGTTATTAAAATATTATTCTAAATTTTATACAGTGTGACAAATACAATTAATTACTGTCAAACTTAATCTGTTCAGAACAACCTTTTATAAGAGTTATTCTATGAAACTTGTTGACATAACACTCCATCGACATTTATTTATAATGAATAAAATAAACAGTATTAATAATGTAGAGAAATAATTATTCACTGTTCCATTAATTTCGTGTAATTTTACACATTAGTGACAAATATACAAGATATAGAATTTCCTCGGAAGATAATGTGAGCTACACGTACCAACTTACAGAAGTAACTTTCAATTTTCTTTAAAATCCTAGTTTCGATACCAGCGATGAGAAGAACACAGTTGACCTGTCGTATATATTTTCGCTTACAATCAGCTAAATTGCCCACGCACAACGTTATGATAATAGTAGACCTGTTAATATTTTTAGAACACTTAAAAAAGTTCCCCGTCTCACCAAACATGATAACCTTTTGTTACGTATTTTTTAATGTTTTAAGTTCTTCGTAGATTAAACGCAACAGAAAAACACAGATAACAGCTTGTATAATTTATTACACTAAACTATTAACAAATATAACAGATATAACAAATTATATAATAATAGTGACAGATATTAAGTTACAACATTCGAAATTAATTACAAAACAAAATATTATTAGTTTCAAACTTCAAAATAAATCACAACACAAAACGGTACTGGCCTGTATCTAATGTAATGATCTAAAATTACAGTCTCAAATTCCAGTCTAGGGTGTGAATTTGGTCCCACGAAGAGATTCCGAAACAGTTCACAGTTCAAAAAATTCGCCGTCTCTCAGCACAAGCAGTAATTCAGAAGTATCGTAGAGATTGACGAATAAAAATCGCAGCTTCCGTAGATCTAATTTCAATAACAAATCCACGTTGAATATTCACAGCAAACACTTAATCTTTCTCAAATAACTAACTCTCTTCTTTTGAAATGAAACCGGTGTCTGAATCTCACTCTTTGTCTTCGAATAAAACTAATGACTGAATTTCTCTCCCTCGAATGATGACTGATGACTGAATATCTCTCACGTCACCGTCTTTTTTATACTGATAGGCCTATTTCTCGAACAATCTCGCAATTTCCATACAACTCCAGAGCTATCCATGCATATCCGTTCTTGCATGAGACTACACTTCTAGACAGGAAGTCACCAGCACTCATTTACAAACATGTGATTGGTCTACTTAATTCGAGAAAGTTCTAAAATGTTACCCTAAATAAATAACATATTTTAGTTTAAACTTCGAAACAATAATATCAATATGGATAAATGAATAACACAAATGAAAATTCAAACACAATACGACATGTTGTCGTTTACAAAATATTTACACATATACATAACACTTTACAGCCGTGGGGACGTTATAATGTGACGGTTCATCCCACTATTCGTTAGTAAAATAGTTGCCCGAGAGTTGGCGAGAGGTGGTGATGACTAGCTGCTTTCCCTCTAGTCTTACACTATTAAATCGAGTAGCTTTGCGCAAAATTAAAAAAACATAAAAAGTTCAAGTTCTTTGTTTTTCATTTGATCATGTCATTCTATTGAACCTTTGACTGATTTTTGTCAGTTGGTTTCAGCCACTATCAGACTGCTATGTTATAATAAACATTTTTTTAAATTAAGTTTAAGAGCGTTTTCCATCATTTACTCACAGCAGAACACTATCATTACATCTGTACTATCTAACAGTGAATGTTGGAGAGTATGTTATTCTATAAATATCGATCCTTCGTAGACGCTTGAAATAATTTATATTTGATTATAACAGAAGGCTAGTTAACAGTTTTAGACGTCAGCTTTTAGTATAATTCTTATTCTACAATATCTCTCTTCTAAAGTTTTAACTTGTTATTTTTACGTTCTATTTGCCATTTCGTCTTCTCATAGAGTACACAAAACGTAACATTCAGCGAGTATGAGGTAGCGTCGATGTCGTTTTATTAGACATTGTTTTGACAACCTAACCCAATAATAAAAGTTTCATAAACCACAGAGCGTCATCTTTGCATTGCAGTCTGAAATGATCACGTGCCAACACGTAAGTGGATTATTTATATTCAGTTGCTGTGAACTTTGTTTTGTTTGTTTTTGAATTTCGCGCAAAGCTGCACGAGTCGCCAACAGGTAGGGTACGAGCGTAGCACCAAAATCCCTGGCTTTTATACCTCATCCCAGACACTGCGTTAGCCGTACCTACTTTAGCAATGTAAGACTAGTAAAAAGGCAGCCAGTCATCACCAACCACCGCCAACTCTTGGATTACTCTTTTACCAACGAATAGTGGAATTGACCGTAACATGATAACGCCCCACGGCTGAAAGGGCTAGCATGTTTGGTGCGACGAGGATTCGAACCCCTCGATCCTTAGATTACGAGTCGAACGCCTTTACTCAACTGGCCATGTGTGACCCGCTGTGATATTCCGTCTCGTAACTTTGTATCAAAAGAACGTGTGTGACTATACTGAAGATGCTCAAAGACGACGGTTTATTTGCCCTCTTTAGCTCAAGATATGTGTTTGATTTCACACTCAGTTATCTCGATTAGAAATCAGGTGACTCAGTCTGAGGGTTTATGAAGCTAAAAATCGAGTTTTGACACCCGCATTAGGTAAACAAAAACAGTTTATTGGATAGCTTTGTGCTAAATTATAATCAAACCACTGATTAACCACAGCTTTCGCCATATTACTTATATCTCCATCTTTTAGTGTAATTAAGGGTAGTCTGAAAGTTGATTGTTAAATAATTGTTAATCTTTGTCATTGTTATAGAAGAGGTTCAGTTATGGTGAAACTTACCTGTTGAAATCATGGGTGTGAAATTTTAGCACTATTTTGTTTTAGTTCTATTGTTTATCACTGAATATACATATATATACATCTATTGGCATAACCGAAAATATTCACATCCTTCACCATGATATAAACATCGTACTAACACCTTATTAAACGCAAATCAGTCTTATATATATCATCATTAAAACGAATCACAGCATGTAATACATAATTATTAATACATAGGAACATTACCTGGTTGTATATTGTCTTTACCTTAAGAATATAATCACAACTATGTCTTCTAAACCTTGATATATGATTATATAAACATAAAAACATTAACTGTGTGCTGTCAATAGCTTAAGAACATAGAACCTACAGTTACGTCTTATAAGGCTTGATACACGATTTTTGGAATATAATGACATTAACCTGACCACGATTGCGCGCCATCTTTACCTTAAGGAAGGAACATAATTACATATTAATATGTGTGTATATTCAAATATTATTAAAGATAATGTGTTTATCCCTTGAATTAGGCATTAATCTAATGTTTTGTATTTTATGTTTAATTATTGTATGTTTATTTCGGACACAGAAATCTACATAATGGCTATCTACGCTAGCTTCTCCTAATTGTGAAGTGATAGACTAGAACAACATATATCACCATTTATTGTCTAACCGAGTAGTGGGACTTGACCGTCACTTTTACAGAAAAACTCATGTCCTAAAAATGCATTTCTTGGACAACATAACATGTTGTCCCTATTGTGTTTAAGGAAAATGTTGGTTTGAAAGGATTTTTTTTTTCTTTTTCACAAATGGTTTGGTTGGTTTTAATTGTTTGTTTGTTTTTGAATTTCGCACAAAGTTACTTGAGAGCTATCTGTGCTAGCCGTCCCTAATTTAGCAGTGTAAGACTAGAGGGAAGGCAGCTAGTCATCACCACCCACTGCCAACTCTTGGACTACTCTTTTACCAACGACTAGTGTGATTGACTGTTACATGATAAATACCCCAACGGTTGAAGGGGCGAGCATGTTTGGTGTGACGGAGATTCGAACCCGCAACCCTCGGATTACGAGTCGAATACCTAAACCACCTGGTCATGCTGGGCTTTACACAAATGTAGTCACGAAAAATATTTGTGGTTCTTAGAGTTTAAAAATAAAATATTAACATAAATAAACAAAAATTAGTACATTTTATGACAGATTTTATCCATACTTGCATACACGAGCAAGAAACAAGAGAGAAATGAGATTTACGTTGTACTATGTTTATATCATTAAGGATGTACATTAACATTATATTTTTGTTTAGTTCCCTTAAAAAGAACGAATATTTTATAATGAACATGGCTTATTTTAATTTCTATGGTTATCTGCATTCTGTACATTTAAAAGTTAGATCGATTTCTTTAAGTTAAACAATTTGTCAGTGTTTAGAAGTTTATCAGACATTTTAATCTTGATGGGATATTTTGCTTTCTGTTATGGTAAGTTTTAAAATTGTACATCCAGCCGAAAATCATTTCGGGTAGACATATATTGCGCATATCAAAACATATTACACAAAATCGCTTTTTAAGAACCTATAAGATAGCAGAAAATTGCGGATATATGAACCAATAAAGGAGCAAAAAGTCAAGCCATACAAAAATTTGAACCAATAAAATAGCAGAAAGTCACTTCCTGTGAATTTACAAGACAATAAACTAACGTAAAATCATTTGGCCCAAGAAAGTCACCAATCAACTGAAGCATCTTTTCAAGGTATGTAGTCACATTGTTCTACAAAAAATATTTAAAGGACGTTTACAGAACAAATCCACATATCAACCCACGAGTTTTGCTGTATACAATCTGGCCAAGAATATAATCCAATTTCTATCTAATAACTACATTTCAAAATACTGTAGATAAATTGAACATTCAGTAGCAGTTCGGATGTTCAGTATTTTATATCGCTTAAGTTACTTGTAAACAAATGACACAGAATATCAACAGTCTATTTGAAAACCACATAATTATTATTTAATTAACCACAATCTTTCACGATCTTATTATCAGATGGGAAGTTAGGCTTAACTCCTTAAAAAGAGAACAGTTCAGGTTTCGAAACATTGCCTGCGTACAAAACTACTGAATAGTCAATCATTGAGCTTGAAAAAAAATCCAAAATTATCAAATTCTCCAAAGACAAAATACTTGAAATTCTGACTAAAACTTTTTTATTATTATTTAATCAAATAGTTGGGGTTGAGAAATAAATTATCGCTATACTTTCCAGTATTTATTCAACAAGAAACCCTTGTCAGAAATATAGAATAGAAGCTTTCTCCTAAGTTAATATGCTGGAAAGTTGGAAATAGATCATAAAATAGTACTTACAAGACACGCTTGTTTCAAAGTTTAGTTCTCAGCCAAATTATGGTGTTTTTATGTCTTTCTTTGGACGAATTCCGTTTTCCTGTGCGCGGAGTTACGTAGTTTTTGCTTTCAATGGTGTGCATTTGTATATGATCAAAATTGTATATGCTTAAAGCTTTTAATATATAGGGTTTTGAAAACTCACTGTGCACTTATATATTTATTAACAAACATGTTTCAATATAGAATACAGGAGGTAAATACGAATGACAATCATAAACAATGTTGAAAGTGACCCCTGTTGACATCAATACAGGCTTGGATCCTTCTTATTTTGTTTTTAAACACCACCATCCGTTGCTGGCTTGAAATAGACTGAATAAAATATGATTACAAAACTGCACAGTGACTTTCCGAACATTCTGTAACTAAATGAAACATTTGTTGCTGTAGAACATGAATCTGACGCCATGTTTCCGAAAATCACAAAACTAAAAATTTTGTGAAACTGGCTTCTTAAGAATTCGCCTCATTTAAAATATTTTATATCTTCAAAATTACAACAAGATATTTATATCTGGATACCACTCTTGCTGTAAAAGGTTGTTACATGTGATATTTTGAGTTAGTTTGTCCCTTATTTGTTATTTTTCTTGTATTTTAATGTATGCAAAGTCTTTTCTTTTTTAATTATTGGTAAGTATGTTTATAACACGAACAATTGTGTAATATTTGATTATTATGTATTTTTTTTATGGAAGTTTCTGTAGAACTTAAGATCTGTACCACCAGAAATGGACTTTTTCCTTCACTTCTATGTCAAACCAAATAAGACCGTCATTTTGTGAGTGTATTTGGTATCAATCTGAAACTTTCAGTAAACGTGCAACAATTACCTTCATATCAGGATATATTTAATTCAATAACGTGCGTGGCTCCCACGTGCGGCAATAATGTCCGCTAGATGGCGCGACATACCATCAACTAATGTTACGAGTCTGATTTTGAATTATGTTGCACTCTTCAGTCGGTGTTTGACGTAACTACTGTAGGTTTGTAGGGGGTTCGTTTCTATTCCTGACTGTTCGGACAAGATCATCCCATAGATACTCCATCAGGTTGGTATTTGGTCTTACAGGTGGTTGCTCAAAGACCAACACACCACGTTGTTGCAAGAAATATTGAACATTGAGAGCATTATGAGCCGGTGCATTGTCCTGGAAAATACTCTGGGCAAATGGTAGTAAATAGTGATCCATGGTATTTTGATACACAGCACTAGTGATGTTTTGATCTAGAATGACCAACTGGCTGACAGCTGTAGAACATAAGTGTACCCCAGGCGTGCACTGAACCTCCTTCTCCTGCGACGTTGGGTTGAACATTTTCTTCTTTCAGCTGTTCTCCATTGCAGCCTGTTGTTGCGATGTCTAACTGTCAGTTTAGGTTTCTCGACCATCCGTCTTGCTCTGTATTCAGCTTGCACCAGCCGTCGAATAAACGTCTGGCGTGAAATCTGGATCAGTTGTTGCACACGTAACTCAGAAGCAAACGACCTAGAGGACATCTTACGGTTTTAATGAGCAATGGTGAGGATTTACCGATCATCGAGTACTGTAGTGGCACGTAGACGACCCGTAGGTTTGCTGGGACTCAAACTTACAGTTGCAGCTCTTCTTCTGAGAACTCTGTTGACGGTCTGCCTGGATACACCAAGTCGCCTTGTTCAACTCAACATTGTCGTAGGCAACCTACGTTGGTAGGACTTTGTATAACGTTTAAAATATATTTACAGAGTTAAAAACGAGTCGCCAACAGGTAGGGTACGAGAGTAGCACCAAAATCCCTGGCTTTTATACCTCATCCCAGACACTGCGTTTGGGACAAGTCTGAGAACTCTTCCTTGTTCAAGGGATTAAACCGACTCAAAATGAACTCAGAAAATCACAAGTAGTAGAGAAATAAAACTTGAACGTTTAAGGGGAATAAACAAAGTGAATTTAGTTTTAAACTGATATAAATGAGCATAAATCACAAGTAAACAAGTAAATCCTTTAGAGCAAGAGTGTATTTCTAAGAAATTCTCAGAATCAGGGCGACTTTTCCTCTTCTTTCATTATTAGGCCCGGCATGGCTATATAGTTAGGACACTCGACTCGTAATCTTAGAGTTACGGGTTCAAATTCCCGTCACACAAAACACTGACGTCTTTTCAGCAGGGGGTGTCATAACGTACGATCAATCTCACTATTCGTTGGTAAAATAGAAGCCGAACAGTTAGCGGCGGGTAGAGATGACTACTTGCCCTTCCTCTATTATTACACTATTAAATTAGAAATGACTAGTAAATATAGCCCTCGTGTAATTTTGTACAAAAATTAAAACAAACAAACAAACTTTCATTATTTAGGTGTTTGTAAGAAAGTTACTAAGCGCGATGACAGAACATTCCTTTGTTTTGTGTACGTGGTCATTGTTTTTATTACCTGAATCAATGGGAACCTTTCCTTAATTTTAACTCTAACCAGAGAGAAGACAGCCACTCAGCAGCACTACTCATCTTTCATGCTACGGAATTAACTGTTACATATAACGTACCATTACTTAAAGTGTGGACACTTTTTCGGGATATTACACGGATTACAACTCTTTTTGCCATCTCTAACATCCAGAGCTCTATAACAGAGCTACTCCACTCTCTCATGTGAGGAAGAAACTCAGCATAGAAAGACTAGCTTTGTTTATTTCTTCACATCACTTTATCGAGACACTTCAGGGAAATTGATAAGAAAACATATCTCTCAGCTTGTTGCAGGTAATGTATATTCTATAATTTAATAAACACTTGAATATATGCTCACACAAAGAGGTTCTAGTGTTGTTTGGAAGCTACTCAAAGGTGTAAACGTTTGAATAATAATAAAGAAAGAGTTTTGGTTGTTTAAACACCTTTTATTGGCTGAAGAGCTATGTATATAACATGAGTGACACACAAATTCCTTTCCTTTTAGCATGATGACTAAGTGTTATAGTGAGCAGAAAATTTATCTTATCTTGTTAATGCATTTTTCTTGGTTTCCTCTTTCATAAGGAAACTAAATTTTTGTAGACGTTATATCTGATTTAAATTTTAAATTTTGTTTAAACCTAAGGCCTGAGAATACAGGTAAACTCTAACAAAGGATGTATTTATACCGTTGTGATAGACCTACACTCTTCAAAAAAGAAACACAAAAGGGATATCTTTGTTATTTTAAAGAGAAATATATGTAATAACGTTACAATCACAGAGTATGTGATGTTACACGTGTTAAGGCACTGATTGTCAGACCAAAATGACAATAAAAGTTGGGCACTTTGAAAACGGAGGAAAACATCGGATTTTTCGCCAAAACGCATTCGTTTCCAATAAATTTGTTTGAGAGATCTGCATGTTCTGCAAGTGCAACATATGCAAAATCCCTTTAAAAGTGACGGGTTCTCGGTTTCCATAGCTCAGTGTTAAGCCACCGACACGCAATACAGTTACGTCAAGACTGACTGAAGCACAGCGCAACAACGCCATTGGTTGTTTGGAATCAGGCGAGTCTCGATCAGATGTTGCCAGAGCTGTGAATATCCACCATCACAAGGCTATGGAATCGTCACCAACAACATGGATCAACTTGTGACCGTCCACAATCTGGCAGACCTTGTGTAACCACGCCCGCAAATGATCGCTACATCCGGTTACGTCATCTTCGGGATAGAACCACCACTGCAACGTCTACTGCCTCAACCATACCAAGGCTGAGTAGGATTTCCAATCAGACCGTACGCAACTGTCAACGAGAGTCTTAGGCCCCATGTCAACGACGTTTTTCAACATGTCAACGCCCATCCTCACACAATCCGACTCACCACTGTCTTCTTGAGACACCACAACATCAACGTTCTTTCCTGACCCTCCAAATCACCAGATTTAAACCCCATCGAACATCTTTGGGACGAGTCGGACCAACGTCTGCGACGGCAACAACCTCAACCGCAGACTCTACCTCAGCTTGCAGCAGCTTTGCAGGCTGAGTGGATAGCCATTCCACAGGATGTGATTTGTCATCTCATCGCTTCCATGGGCAGGAGATGCCAAGCAGTTATTGATGCTCATGGGGGGAAATACTCGTTATTGACGTTGAGTGACGTTAAACTTCAACTAGTGAGCGTGGATTTCGCCTTTGTAGAATTTGGATGTTCAACAGTGAATGTGCAAAGTTTCACACATGTCATACAGAACTACCCAGAATAAACTTGTTAACAATATGTCTCAAATTTTGCCTTTTGAGTGTTTTTTTTAAGAGTTTATATTCCTCTCTTACTATTTCCGGCAGAATATTTTTTTTTTTACTTTTCCAGATTCTAGTTTCAGTTTTCTTTAATAGTATGTCTTCTTTCTACAAAACTGTGTATTTTGACCTGACAGTCTGTAAAATTATATTTTTAACACTAGCATTCAAGGAAAGTGGTTCAGTTATATAACCCTCTTCAGTGTAGATAATAACATTGACATACCAGTTGTGTTATATATATATGTATATATATACACTTTTGTTTTAGTATATAGTCCACTATCCACCTTATAATAAAATATTCATTCGTCTGTATCCACCATGTAATATAATTTTTTGTATTTGATTGAAACATTGATACTATATTGTGTACTCGATTATGACTTGCTCTACGTTGAAAAAAACTGTTATAAGTTAATACTTTTTTTACCTGATTTATCTATAACTCACAATAACCACATTATAAGCACACTCATCCTGTACCGGTTACTCAAAAATGGAAGATGATTTTCTTATAGGGTCATACTGTGATAAGTGTGATTCTAGAAACATCTTGTCCATGTTTTGTCAATAATTTCTTCAACATAATTTACGTATTTACTCTTTCATATCACGGATGTTTTATCAAGTGTTTGTATATATTGAAACACGCCTGTAAATAATAAATTAGATTTTAAAATGTTTGGAAAACAGTTTTAAATTTATTGTTTAACAACTGCTTATTTACGTGTTTATTTAAATTAAGAATTATTCAAAAACTGTTTACAGATACGCAAGTTATAGGTAGATAATACTTTGTTGGTACGTGATTCATGGATAATTAATTAAGTTCTTGGAGTCGTTTAAAGCTTGTTCTGAAATTGTACAAGTGTTTCTGATGACGTTGGTTATTTTTCCTTTTAAATATTTGCAAGTGTTTCTTTAGTCTCCGGCGATTAGTGCTTATTCAATATTAACAAGTGTTTTTTTTATTCTAGAAGAGTTTTAAAAAGAAATAGATTATTATATTAGGGCTGATTTTTCAAATTACAATAAAATAAAGAGAAGAAATAAGAAGAGAATGAAAAGCAAGCACGAGTTGTGAGTACTTAAGTATTTCTGTAGTAACAAGGATGAGAGCCGATTTATTGAAATAATAAACGATTCAACAAAACAGCAGATTTTAAGAGCTGAAACAAGGAAAACGGTTTTCCACGTGTACAATTTTTTGACAATTTTTCAGGTGCATATATCGTAAAAATATCATTTTAGATTTAAACAGGCCTATTACGAAACAATAACAGTTCTTTATCGAACCTCATAGCAATATCAGAAATATATTTTTAAGTATTGAATTTCTTCTAGAATATTTTGAGGAATACAATTAGAATTTTAGTTAAAGAAATGACTTTCAAGGTTAAGAAGAAACGTCTAGGTTTTCGTGTACCACAAAATAACTATTAAAACTCTATCACAACAAAGAACGAAGGTTTGGAGGGACTCTATGTTTGTTTGTTTTTTACATTTCGCGCAAAGCTACACGAGGTCTATCTACATCAGCCATCCTTATTTTAACATTGTAAGAGTAGAGGAAAGGCAGAGAGTCATCACCACCCACCGCCAGCTTTTGGGCTACTCCTTTACCAACGAATAGTGGGATTGATCGTCAAATTATAATGCTACCCACGGCTAAAAGGGCGAGCATGTTTGGTATGATGAAGATTCGAACTATGATTACGAGTTGAGCGCCTTAACCACCTGGCCATGCGAAGCATCTCGCAGGTGTCATTTATCGCCCTTAAATGAATATTTAAAAGTGGTATCATATTAAATTAAAATTAAAAAACAGCAACTATAAGAGTTCTAGGTAACACTTTTCAATAAACACAGTAACGTTTTAATAGAAAAATAATATTTAAAGTTAAATAGTAAAACCTAGGGCTTTAAAATTGACATCTTAGATGAATCAGGTTAAGTGTAGCTGAAAGAAATAATGTGTTGTTCCTTCACGAAATGTCGTGTGTTGAGATTCAGTTTATTTTATTTACAAGTAACAAGTATATTTCTCTATAAACTTAGACTACTTGCACACATGAAGAAGTACATTTTTGAGTAAATATCATATGAAATGACTGACGGACGTTATTGCCGTTTTGTTTGATTTTTTTTACTTTTGCTTGACAGGAATAAACATAACAAACGAGAACAGTACATTTTGACTGCCATACCTTGAATTATGTAGCATCATAATTATTTTAGTTTTTGCAATAAAGTAGATGAACTAATCTTTTACGTAAGTACTTTCTATAGTACAAACAGAACAACATAAACAGTTATGGAAATGAAGTAATAGAATAAACAGTTATTAAATTGAAGGTTTCTGGAAAAACAGTAAGAAGATAATATAGATAGTTATGAAACTGAAGATGTAGGAATAATAAAGATAAGATAACGTAACAAATTGTCATCAAACTGATGGTATAACAATAAAAAATAACATTAAGTTATGAAACTGAAGATATAGAAATGAGAATAATAATTTTTTGACATATTGATGAGAAACGAAATGATTTTTCAATTCTTAAATATGAAGTTCGCTAAGTAACAAACTCAAACTTCTGAATACATATACATTAAGTACACGTAATAATAAGTTTGAATAATTATGTTGACATCTGAACTATCTTCGACTGAACAGACATACATGTTTTATGAGGTTTTGTGGTAGGTCTCAAATGCTGTGGATTCAACGTAGCAAATATGGACTAAGCTGGTTCCAAATGTGGGAAATATTATTCATTGTCTTATGTTAAATAGTTAAAGGTTGGGCCTGGCATGGCCAGGTGGGTTAAGGCGCTGGCCTCGTAATCGGAGAGTCGTGGTTTGAATCACTGTCACACCAAACATGCTCGCCCTTTCGGCCGTGAGGACGTTATAATGTGATGGTCAATCTCACTATTCGCTGGTAAAAGAGTAGCCCAAGAGTTGGCAGTGGGTGGTGATGACTAGCTGGCTTCCCTCTAGTCTTTCACTGCTAAATTAGGGATAATAGTTCAGATAGCCCTCGTGTAGGTTTGTGCGAAATTCAAACCAAGCGAAATCTGACGTTATAGGTTGTTCACGACCTCTTCCAAAAATATTGGGTATAATGAGATTTCCTTTCTTTAAATAGTTCTCAGTTATACTCGTAATCCGAGGGTCGCGGGTTCGCGCTGAACATGCTCGCCCTCCCAGCCGTGGGGGTGTATGATGTGACGGTCAATCCCACTATTCGTTGGTAAAAGAGTAGCCCAAGAGTTGGCGGTGGGTGGTGATGACTAGCTGCCTTCCCTCTAGTCTTACACTGCAAAATTAGGGACGGCTAGCACAGATAGCTCTCGAGTAGCTTTGTGCGAATTTCCAAAACAAGCAAACAGAAGTTATAGCCACCTTCTGGTTACTTCAATAAGTACAACTCGGTAAACTAGGACTTTGTTTCTGTATTCCAACAAAACTCTTTGCTGGATTCTGATATCCAGAGTTTCTGAATTAACATAAAAAAATTATTGTTAAAGTTAAAGTTTGTAATCTGTGACTCAAAAATGAGACTGAAATGTAAGATGTGAATGTTGTTTGTTTGTTTGGATCTATAATCACGGCATTAATCATGAGATTCATATAGTTACACATAATGTCCTGGTTTAATATATTAGATTACGGTACGTGCAGGCACGGCGTTAATGGGCAGCTTGCGGAACTAAAGCTATACCGAGATGTATCTGGTAGCTAGTCAATTTCCTAAGTACTGCAGTATGTATGTCCATAAGATGTAGAGTGCAGCCTTCTTCATTTATTGTCCAGCCACCTCTCCGGAAGGAGACTGCCGCTACCCCGAATTATGTAACCGAATACTCAGTCCTCCACAAAAAAGAATTTTTATTGTAGCTTCCTTTCGAATGATCGTGTTTTAGTAGGACGGTAGCTGCTGAACGTATCTTTAATTATAAAGCCAAGTGTGGATTACACTCAATTTTATGTTCTATTTTAAGCTCTATCTTTCACTACTGTTGACCGAAAAAAATTACTTCAGCAATTTGTTTGTGTTTGGGTTCTTCTTTTGGAAAACCACATTCAGCTATCTGCTGTGTCCAATGAGGGAATTGCTTTGTTTGCTTGTTTGTTTTGGAATTTCGCACAAAGCTACTCGAGAGCTATCCGTCCTAGCCGTCCCTAATTTAGCAGTGTAAGACTAAAGGGAAGGCACCTAGTCATCACCACCCACCGCCAACTCTTGGGCTACTCTTGTACCAACGAATAGTTGGATTGACCGTCACATTATAACGCCCCCACGGCTGAAAGGGCGAGCATGTCTGGTGCGACCGGGATTCGAACCCGCAACCTTCAGTTTATGAATCGAGTGCCTAAATCACCTGGTCTTGTTAGACCATAAAGGAAACTAAAAATGATTCAGCACATTTGGATAAATTACTGCTGTGTTGAGGGCTAAGGTTTCACTGTCAAACTGCAAGTAGATGTGAGGGATTTTTACTATTTATTTGTGGTTACAAAGACGGTTTACCGTGAACATTGTGCATAATTTACATTTTGTTTACTAGTTGTACCCACAACTGTTTCTTTCTGTGGTATATGGTAAACTGACAATAGGTGGACTACCATTATTATTTTAATCTTTTATTATGTTTTTTTTCTTTCTGAAATGACAATTAATCGTTTATAATGTTGTTTCTTTCTGAAATGACAATTAGGTACAGTCATTGCGTGACATCATCAATGTAATCTACACAATTCGTTTGCTCGTGTAAATATTTGCTCGTTTATTTTGTAAAATACTGGTTTAACTAAGTTATCAGAAACACACTGGAACATTTTGTGTTCAATCCCAAGGACTAATGGTAAGGTCAGCTATATACAGGGAATGGACAAAAAAGTGAGTGATAATTTTGTAGGCTTATTGAATTGAATAAGAAGATCTAACAAACTACAACAAGAGCATAACATTTTTTAAAAAAAATGTAACTATAATCATGTAAAGTTTAGGTACTTACAGAAGCTAGCCTTAAAATTAGGATTTCAGTTCATATTTCAACATTTCAATATAATTTTACATATTTTTTTTTGTTATCTCATAACATGTATAATAAATTAACAATATTTTCAAGGGGGACCACTTTTTGTGTTCTCACCCTGTATATGTTTAAAGATCACATTAATTATTGGTTCCTGCAAAAAAAAAATGTTCACACAAGCGTTTTTTAAAAACATTGCCCTAGTTGTAATTAATATAAGCTGCGGTTCTCAGATATGTTTGCCCCGCCCAATGTCACTGTTCGTTGGTAAAAGAGTAGCCCAAGAGTTGGCGGTTGGTGGTGATAACTAGCTGCCTTCCCTCTAGTCTTACACTGCTAAATTAGAGACGGCTAGGACGGATAGCTCTCGAGTAGCTTTGTGTGAAATTCGAAAACAAACAAACAAAGCTTTGTGCTTAATTTCAAACAAATCATATATCTTTAATTTAGATTCTTAGAAAATGAGGTCTTGATAGGCAAAATAATCAAAGTGTTCCACATTATACGTCACATTGGGTCAGCAGTAATTTTATGGACTTAAAATTCAAGGCTCGATTTCCCGTAGCAGACAAAGTATCTAGTCTACTGTGTATCTCTGTGCTAAAACAAAATAAACTAAACGAACAGTTTATGTAATACAATATTTATTCTCCACTGGTAGTGAATGATATAAAAATAGGTTCATTACTTATGTTAAAGTCCTCAACGTTGGTTTAGAAAACGGTTCAGACAACTTCAAGCTTTTTAAGAGTATTTAGAGACGGGCAACCTGAAAGAGAGAGAGAAAAAAAACGACTAAGGCTCGTAATACAGTTCGAATAATGACGTCTACCGCGTCACAGTTTAGTCCTCAGACAAAACGTCATCCTTTTTCTTTACTAACCCTGTAAATACTTGGCATTCTTAATTACGTAAAAAAATTGTGCCGTATCTACATTTAGGCACTTCCAGTTTCCCGTCATTCAATGCGACGCTCTTTTCCTATTTCTAGCTGGTTAGCAGATTCGAGATCAATAGGCAAGTAGTGTTGAGTGGCTACGCTGTGCTAACATGTGCAGGAAAGAATTTTCTTCCAACTGTTCTTTTGAGTAGCAGTGACCTCAGTAAGCATCGTGAACTCATTGCTTTCAAAGGGCGTTCATTCTGGGGTTAAATGATGAAACAGCGTGACTGAGATTGAGCTAGTCACGAAATGAATTGTCTTTGAGATCGCATGAAACTAGCACAAGTTGATGACAAGCTACAACTCAAAAACATGTTGTACGAGCTGAAGTTAATCGAGAAGTTGAATCATCTAGATGTTAAAAACAGATTAATTAATCTCAAGTTCCTTTGTCTTTAATAGTTACAACAGACTTCCGGGATTGTAAAAAACACACCATCAACCTCTAATACATCTGTCTGCCAGGATCGTGAAGAAAATGTATTTCCTGATGCATGAAATGTAAGTAACTCCAAAACTTTAACCAAACTTTTGCGAAGTAGTCTTAGTATCTGATCAGTTCTGGTGAAGCATCTTTGTACATTATTTTACTGTCAGCATTAGTAATGCACATGCCTATTTTTATAAGAGGAATTGTGCCTTCTATAAGTATGTTTATGATCTATGTTTCCATTAAATGCCTATCTTGCAGGATTTTAGTTTTCACTCCATTGGCATAGATGATTATTTTTGTGACAAATTGGAGTCATCAGTAAGGAGTTATTATAAGAAATGTGATGTGAAAATGCATTAATTTAGTAAAAATGTAAATGAAAAGGAATAGAATATTCAGTTAATTATACACATTAAACTAAGACTTCTACAGTGTGTATATTTTACTTTTACTGATTTTGGTGAAGTTAAGAATTGTTTGTATATTTATATAAACACTACTTACAAAAATTAAAATGTAATGATGTTTTGACAACGTTTCTAGAATTTTGAATAAACAGAAACACAGATAAATGTTCATTATAAATATTACAGGTAAACTATACCAAGCATTTACAAATAACAAAAAGTGATATCAATGAAAAATCTCTATATTTGGCTGCACAAATTTCAAAAGACAAAATAGTTTGTAAGATGAACATACTTAACAAAACGAATCGTCTAATGCACTTTTAGCACATTTGCGACACTGAACAGGCCTCCTGGTATATTCTTCTACACAATTGTTTGTGTACCATAATCTGTAACCACAGACCTTGACATTCTCACCCCAGTCTGGGTACAACCTTTCTATGATGGCAAACTTCAGTTTCAGTTAAACACTTTCCAATAATTTACACCCTTTTTTTGCGATATTGAACATCATTTCAAAATCCATAAACTAAACATTTTGTTAAATATAAACATCTTTCATAAGCAGTCAAAACCAGCCTTTTTTGGAGAATTTTGGTCTTTTCTCATAAAGGCCTAATACATTAGGAATCATTGGTGTATACACTTCAAACTCCAGGTATGGGTAGTTTAATCCTGGCCTGGCATGGCCGAGCGCGTTAAGGCGTGCACTCGTAATGCGAGGGTCGCGGGTTCGCGCCCGCGTCGCGCTAAACATTCTCGCCCTCCCAGCCGTGGGGGTGTATAATGTGACGGTCAATCCCACTTTTCGTTGGTAAAAGAGTAGCCCAAGAGTTGGCGGTGGGTGATGATGACTAGCTGCCTTCCCTCTAGTCTTACACTGCAAAATTAGGGACGGCTGGCACAGATAGCCCTCGAGTAACTTTGTGCGAAATTTAAAAACAAGTTTAATCCTCTAAAACAAGCATACATAATTTGAAAAAAAAACAGTTAATCTATAAAATAAAACATTTAAACAAACACATTTTTTTTTAATTTTTGAGGTTTGTAAATTGTTTGGCTGTTTATAACGCAAAGCAACTAGACTATCTGTGCCGAACAACCAGTAAAAACTTAAAAATAAAGTAAAATTATTTAAACTCATAAAAAGGAATCATGTTATGAAAACAAAAATCCAGTGTTTGAATTAAAAATTTAAACATTAAAATGCCAATGATCTTTAAAAATTAAAAACATTTGTAAAGTGGACAGTGTCATCATCATCAATGACACTGCCCAGCATCAGGGTCAAACTTGTGGACAAAACATGTCTAAAATGGCGTCTTCGTTCAGAATTATAACGACAACACGACGGTAAAATGTGGACTACTGTGACTTGAGTGTCACACGGAGAACACATTGGTGCATCAGTACCAGATAAAATAAAACGATGAGTTAAAATACTGTAGCCATTGCATAGTCTAGTTGAGACAGCTTTCTCCTTCTGGTTCTTATGGAAATAAACGATCAAAGTTCAGTAGAAGATTTTATCTGGAAAACCTTGTTATCACGTTGCTCACTCTAAATTGACTTCCAACTGGCGCAGAGCCGAACCTTGAATACAGGATCGTAGTCTATGCATGGAACAGGAATGACAGTGATAGCGCCAAAGCAGATAGACTTAGCTGCTGTGTCAGTCAACTCGTTCTCACAAATACTAACAAACCATGGCAGAGCTCACAGAGTCACCTGATTTTGAACCATCTGTATAAATTGGAATGGAAAGATGATTGGAAAGTTGATCAGAAAATAGAAAACGGTACTTACAATTGAGAGAATCTGTCTTTTTTAGATAACTCAAAGAAAGGTCTCACTTGGGGATGGTAATAAACCATGGTGGAATGGGCTGCCAAGTAGATACATCAATATCATCTAAGGACAGACCCAATTAATCCAGATGCACCTGGATACGAAGGCCGAAACGAACAATGGCAAACTGTCTGCTCTCAAAAAGCATGTCCCACTGAGAGAGGAAAACAAAACCTCAGATGAAATGCTATGGTAAGGATTAAAGTTTTAAAGCCTACAGTAAAAACAGTTGCAACTGGCGGAGGTGTAGTCGAGGTATATGAGACTTTGTGTCTGAACCCTGGACTGGGGAAGTGTAGAAAGCCCTTCTGCAAAGCCAAAACTCCTGATGGTGAAGCATATTCAAGGTTGAGGTCCTGGCATGGCCATAGACCAGAGACTCATGGTCAGGTTTTAATCAAACGAGGGCACGATAGATCTTTAGCATAAAACATGGATCTACTCCCCAAGAGGTTAAAGAGAAAACGAAGAGGATATCCAGTGCTCTTGTACACTTGACTCGTAGTTATTTGATGTGTGGTGTAAAAGTCAATTTATGGACAAATATAAGCCCCGAGAACTTTGCCTCAGGGATCACGAGAAGCACATTTTAACCAATACAGAGTTCTAAATCGAGGTGAATACCCAGTTGGCGGCAAAAGTGCATGCGAACGGTTTTAGAGAGAAAGAAGTTAAAGCCGTTTGTTGTGGTCTACTTCAGTGAACGATTAAGGGCAATTTGTAGCTACCGCTCAATAAATCCCATATTTGACGACTGATACGAGAAGTATGACACGGTAGTATGGAGTTGTACAGTGATGGCATTAATTTTTATATTGAAAAGTGTGACACTCAAAACACAATCCTGACGGATTCAAAGTTCTTGTAGAAAAGAACGGGAAAGTGTCCAACCCACATGAACTTGGAATTGCCAACCTATTAAAACATTTTAAACAAAAATGGGCAAATGACCACACAACCAGTGTGAGTGGTCTCGCAAAATATCATATCTTCACGTGATATCGTAAGTCTTTTCAAGGTCAAATAATACTGATACAAGATCTTGTTACTTGAGAAATACTTCTCTGATTGACGTTTCAAGTCGAATTAGGCCGTTCACAGTGAAATTCTGTCCTTGGAACCCACAATGGGTGAGCAAGAAGAGGTTGTTTGATTCGAGGAACCAAACAAGACGAGCAATAATCATCTTCTCTAAGGTCTTATAAAAACAGATCGTTTGAAGGTAGTTTGAAGGTATCTTGGGATCTGTCCCAAACTTAGAGAAAGGTAAGATAATAGCCTGGCACCAGACAACAAGAAAACATTTTCCTGCCAGATTCAGTTAAAAACAACCAGAGGAATATCAAGAGAAGAACAGCGGCATTTCATATTGTATATCATCAGGTCTGACCGATGTACTGCCAGACCAATGAAGAGCAAGCTTAAATTCCACCAGTGTAAAGACGCGATTATAGTCATAGAGACAATCAGCTCGAAAGGAAAGAGGCGATCACTCTGCCCGAGTCTTGACGGCTAAGAAAGGAGAGGATGAAGCAGAAGTGTTAGATGTTTGGTAAATGCTTTTGCTGAGAGTATCGGCAATGTTATGGGCATCAGCAACTTCCTGGCTATCAGAAAGCAAGATTGAAAGGAGGACAGGATTATACTGCCCACTGATCTTTCGAATCCTGTTCCATATGACTTTGGAGCTGGAGGTAGAAAAGATGCTGGTTGTGAATTTAATCCAGGATTCCTTCTGGCTTTGACGTCTCACCTGCTGAATATGTGCACAGGCCTGGTGGAAAGTGAGGCGGTTTTAGACTGTGGGATGTCTACGGAAAATATCCCAGGACCACTTTTAAGCCTTCTGTACCATACGGCAGGCATGATTCTACCATGGACTAGGATATCATGGAAAACATATCGAGGTTTTGGGAATACATTGAGCAATGACTGATGGTATTACCCAGTCGATGGCTTACAGACGACGGCAGGATCAAGTTCCAAGAGAGTAGTAAAGGAGGGCCAGTTAGCTTGGTCCAGCTTCCACTGCGGCACGCGAATCAGATGGCATCACACACGACCAGTCTCTCTCAAAATATTAGGAAAATGATGATTATCCTAAGCATTACTGTCAAACCTCCGTAAAAAGTGAAAGAAAAGTAAAATAAAAATAAATATAAGCACTTGTATTGAAGAGAGAAAGGTTGTGATCCGAGAGCGTATGCTCTATGGAACTACCCTCCCATCAATATCATCACTTCCCCAGAGGAGATTATGTATATTAAATTCCTCCAGGTTTGAAAAGGAAGACGGCAAATTTTTAATGATAACATCAATGTCTGATTGATCATAGGTCTCTCCAGAGACAGGTAGAGAGGACAAACATTGATGGTTCGACCCAAGGAAACATAAATGGCTACACCCTCCAAGGATATGTCGAGTTGCAAGACCCGCTAATCCATTTTTAATAATAAAGGGAGAAATTTTCGCCAAGGATTTCTCGGATAATGAATGCATAGTTAGAAATCGAAGCACAGAATCTGAGTGTAATGGTGACTGTACAACAGAGTCTTCCTTCTTGGGTCGTTTTCTGAGAATCTGTTTTTCTCAATATTTTTATTTTTTTCATTGATGGGGTATTCATAATAAAGGTAATACATTTCAGTGCCCAGTAACCCAGCCCATCAGGAAGCCCTCCAGAGATATGCACTACAATACCATAAAAGGACATTGCAGCAATGCCAGGGATTCGTGAGCACTATCCCCAAACTCTGGCATCACACACACAATGTCTACAACATCCGTTATGAACGTCCAACACTGGTACTTGGCTGAACCGAACTCAAGTGCACCAGCCGACTGACGATGAGGTAGCACTCCAAGACCTCCCGTTTACAGGAATTCAATGCCAAAGTGGTGTGTTAGGGTTCGACTCCTGAATCATCAGAATCCTCTTCTGCCCTTCACAGGTTGCCACGCACAGGAAACACGTGGGTGGATGTTTAGATTCCAGAGGAGGTAAACTGAAATTACAGAACTTTCCCTGGGAGGTCCTTTCAACACGTACAGAAATCCACAACTAGTAGTAATTTTTTTTATGAGTACTGTAGTTTTATGTGTTGTTGTTCTCCCAGAATATGAATTAATTCTGTAAAGGCGATTCAGTTATAAAAAAAATATTTTAATATAACTGTTTTTGTTATGGTTTTGAATCTAATGATAATGAAAGTAGATGTGTTTTGTATCTAAACACTAGCCCTAAACCAATTTATCGATTTTATTTTAGTGTGTACAAAACAAATTTTAATTATGAATATTATTTATTAGCACTTGTATTTAATATTGAAATAATAAATAACGCTCAACGTTAATTAAGTTTTTTCTTGTGTTCCCTCTTTAATGTTGTTTGTAATTTATTATCTTAAATACTGATCATGTCAGATTCTGGGCTGATTCATGAAAGATGAATTTGTGATAACGTGCGCACACGTTATTAATAAGATAAATAATTACATTCTTGAGCGATAAAAATTACATATAAGGTCACGACACATACATATTAAGTTCTATAACGGGCAAGCGTGGCCTAGTTGTGAATGTACTTGTTCTTTGAATCTGAAAATTCACGGTTCTTCAGTTGTTGCATATTGCGCACTTTATTTTGAGAGTGCTTATTCTATAATACTTCATGTAAATTTCAAAACGTGAGTGTTCTTGACAGTTTGGCTTCCTGAAATGAAAGGACAACTATGCTTACAGAGTCTTTGCGTTGCTTTGCGTCAAAGTTTTCAAAGCAAACTAAATTATGCTTTTTATCCAGTTTTCTGAATAAGCTATCTATTCTAATAAAAAATTCTTTGCTTACTTATGTAAAAAAATCTTTACAGAAATTGTACTTTACTTTCTTTTTGAATCAGTAAAATCCATTCTTCTTTCTTCCAAAATTTTGGCAGTAAAATTCATCTTAAATCTACTCGCATTACATATGAACTACAGACTTCTGCAGTCGCATTTTCACAGACAGAATGTGATCTAGAACTGTAGATGTTCGAATAAACATGAAATAGAAAAAAAGATTATAGATGAAGATACTCTTGAAATATTTATTATAACTAAGGTTCGGTGATTAGCTTAAATATTTATACTTCAATAAAATATCTGATGATAATTGACGTTTGACTTTTATCTCCGTTTAGCATATTATTTTCCCAATCGATGACTATTCTTAGGTTTTGACTTGTTCCAAACAAAATAGCGTTGTAAGGATTGCGCGTATGAACGATATTTCTAATACGTTTTCGTTTTCTAACACTATTCGTTCATTTTGTTTTTGTTTTTTTCATTATGTGTATTAGACAGAAGAATGAATTTTAAATTTCTAAATAACTTTTATTCGTTGCTTTTAATATATATCACATCATAGAGAATATTACAGATGTTATTTATGATCTGTGAAGCAATTTGCACACCAACCCATTTGTCCTTATTTATGGTCCAGTAGCATGTAATTATAAACGTTAAGAGCACTGACTGTTGTTGCATTTCTGTTGGAATGTAGTGATTTCAACTTACCAGTACAACCTAAAAGTAAATTCATTCTGGAAGGCAAAGTTTCCTATTTTGTGAATTACATTGCATGTTAAGAACGCAGCTGTAAATTTCCAGTAAAAGAATATCTTTAATATGGATTTGTTTGTTTGTTTGTTTTGAATTAAGCACAAAGCTACACAATGGGCTATCTGTGCTCTGCCCACCACGGGTATCGAAATCCGGATTTTAGCGTGTAAGTCCGCAGACATACCACTGAGCCACTGAAGGGCCTTTAATATGGAACCGTATTGGGAAAGAACAAAGGTAGATGTAACACTGAAGAGAAATTCAAGTTTCTCTGCGACGAAAAACAGTCACACAACAGAGGTAGTGAAGAAAGTTAAAAAAAATAATCACATGGTTTTCGAACTACAAAAAAGAAACACAAGAACCATATCCACAAGCTTCCCGCAAAGAACACAGACGAAATTCAACAAATTATTTGAAATTCTATAAATACTACAAGACATGTAGCAAATGGAAGTGATATATTTAATTATACTCCACAAAACATGTCTTGCTTAAAGTTTTTTAAATTCTTTATATTTATTATCGTGTAATTTGTAATACCATATTTCAAAATTAGTATAAAGTATTTACATACCCTGTCCGTGTTGAAAATATGAATAAATATTTATTGAAACGGACAAGAAAATCATCCAGACACACATTCAAGTCAACAAACACACTTTAATTTCATTCAAAATATGTAAATAGAAGTGGAAGTTTTATGTTTTAATATAAATAAATCATATCGCTAAGACGGACTACTCCGCATCTCTCTCCAAGTGTAACGAAAACCACGACAGAGGTTCGCTTTATGACATGTTCCGGAGCTTAATATGAAATACCATCGACAATAAAACAATCTAATATTATGAAATATTTATTCTTTAGTGTGTATTAGATCACATTTAATGGTAAGTGTTTTAAAGAAGTTTGTAATATGAATAATTGTGATATGATGTTAACTAATAATACAGGAAGAAGTGTTTTATCCAGACATAAAAAAAGGTTTTAAAAACATACCAAGAAGTATATTAAATATGATTCCACATCAGTTTATTAAACAGATATACATATTAGCAGGTTTATTAATAACAAAATTAATGAAAAGACTTTTGAAACATAGGATTAACTATAAAATAAAGCATTTAATACGATACAAAACTAATAATAGTCCACTCTACAAATATTAAGGTAGAAATTGGTTAAAGTGTCAAAATATTTGAAAAGTTGTACATTTGGATATTTTTTTATATTTCTCACGAGCAAGAGAACACAACAACAAAGTATACTACTGTGACAGTTATGTCCACTTTGTTAATATCACGTATTTGTTAAAAGTGAATGTCATAATGTCACATGATAAACTATTTTCATCAATGAAGTGAACTGCGGAAAGTATAGTTAGTGTGAATATCAGAGAAATGTAGCAAATATTTTAAAATAACAAAGTAATGCTTGTGATTTAAAACGACAAATGACTTCTTTAATCGATAATTAGTTTAATAAACATTCATCCAAAACTGTGAATTATGCCATTCTGTTTGTTAGCTTATGGTAATATAAACACTGAGCAGCTGCGAATTTGGAAATAGCGATACATAAAATTTGCGATTACAGTGACGTATACTTTTTACGAATCTAAAATCGACATATTAAAGGCCTGTCACATAAACAGACATGCACTATGAAAGGTTTTGGTTTCGTTACCTTCTTCAAAGAGTGGGGATCAGGAGCACAAATTTCTTCACAAACCAAAACAGTAATTTCATTTGTCTTCCATGGTTAACACAATTATATAACCCCCATCGGATGCAGAATCAGTTACAACAACAAGAAAGTTAATTCAATCACATTACCTCATTAACAGAATCTCATATCAGGTCTAACATTTTTTGTAATGATCTTGAATGACGTATTTGCTACTATTCTCTACTGCAGGCATCGGATTTCAGTCGAAAAAGACACTTTCCAACATTGTGGAGTCTCTACCATGCCGACCAAGCAATATCTTCTCACAGCTAAACCTTGATCTGGATAGTACGTTAAAGTTATAATAGACTGTATCTAAGTCTGCTACTGTATGTTTTATTTTATACATCATATCGTTGACACAGTAAAAACTGTCACTGGGCGCACCGTGCCTAGAAAATGATAATACAACAAGGTTCGAAGTCTCAATTAAGATAAATTATTTCGTTGGATGTTGTTTCTACAACCAAATTATGATTCTAAAATAATCACATACGATATAATATAAATTTCTTGCATATAGGTGACCAATATTACGACAGATTTTATCTTACAAGAAAAAGTTATTATTTTTGTTTACGAACAATTTTTCTTCAGAAGGTCAGAGTTACAACAAATCTCACCAAAGGTAATCCTTCTGCAATATATTATCAGATGAAAATTATTCGTTGACTTATTCAATGAGATTTTTCAAAACTAGTGAAGTGTAATGAGTTAAACCTATAAATGTTGTTGTTAATATCGAATAAGGTGTTAATTACATGTAATAATGACCTGTTAGTTAAAACACTATAGTAATAAATCACACAGAATTATAATTAAAACATAATCATCTACGTGGCAGTAAACTATTAATATATTTCTCTTTTAATAAAAGTTCTTTGAAATGTGTCAAAGGGAAAGCTATTCATAATTAAATGTAAAACATTACATTATGGCAGTGTTTGCAATAATAGAAATATACTAACGCCATTGTTTTGTTACTCAGATTATTATAGTTAGGTGTAAAATTTAATATTTTGAAAAAAAACTATCCACGTTTCCACAGTGTTATGTCCAAAATGACCTCTAATCTTCAGTTTATGTGGTAACTGTGCTTTTGGAATATTATTCTAAACGTGTTTCTTGTTGTGTCTTTGAAACACAAATAGCATCTATTCAAAGCAGCATAATAAACCAGGAGATGCATGCATACAATAGAATTTGTTCAACTAGATTTCATATATGAGCCAAACGCGTTGCTAAGTATTTTCTGAGCCAGAAACTCACTAATGATGCGTTAGCGAGCATTCAAACAGTCGGTGAAGCAGCGACTCTAACGGTATCACTTTGGAGCTTAATTAAACTGCTCGTAGCACAGAGCTTGGCCAATGGAAATATTTATTCTAGTCTTATAAGAGTTTAGTTTAGTAGAAAATGTTATTTGAAGCATTGAAGCTTTAATAGATTTGTATGTGTAAACCAGTGGTACAAAACCTGTTGAACAAAAGTTTGTCATTAAATATTTCGCTGATTATTTAGCTGTTGCCAAAAGTTCTGCATGCTAGTAAGTGGTTTATATAAACTATTTATTAGGCTCAAAATTTACAATCAGAGTGTGTGTATGTAAATATATACACACACTAGGATCCTGGAATGACCCATCCCAGTTTTCTTTTTTGGTTTACCAGAGAGTAACGCAGCTCCTAATATACTCAGGTGCTCAATTTTCCATGATTCAGCACATAAACAAACCTTAATGTGAAGACTTCATTTGTGTCCTCACTTGATTATGTTGCGTCTTAGGTTATCAATAATCCATATCGCAGGTTTCTGACTCATTTGTACCGACTATCTGGTTCAGCATGGTCCATGAAGATAGCAAGCAGTCAGTTTAATCTATAATTCAGGAAGGAAACTAAGCAACATATTTCAGGTTTGGGTTACTTGTAATGACATCGATTTATATTAATTTACTTTAATATGTTTTATAATGAATATTGATATGTGACAGTATAGTTTTTTTCTTGCGATCTCCAGTACCGTTTTCTGATTTATTAAAGGTGACTATTTTAATTTGTCATCATATAGAACTACTTTTAAATGCATGCAGTGCAAGATATTTATTTCGTAGTATTAGTGTGTCACAAAACTAGAAATGTTACACTGTGCAACACAAATTTTGTTTCTGATGGTATGCGTTATTTCTTAACTGCGTATGTTGTAAAAGTGCAGAAAATGGCGATTATTCCCTTCAAACTTTGCTTTTGTGACTTGGATAACAATATTTAGAAATTAAAAAGAGATTTTAATATTCAGCGAGAAGAACTGACAAAAATGGACTGATTCATAAAGGAATCACAATAACCTAGTAAAATGTTTTGGCAAAAAGCACCTTAAACAGTAAATATGCAGTTCAAACAACACTTTAAAGCTTTACTATTAACTATTATAAAAAATGTATGCGTGCTCGACTTACAAGAAAAAGCAATTTCACCTCAAAATAGGCCCCTTAGTAATTATTATTACCAACATAAAACAAAAACAATATGTATTGCATTCAAACTAAAAAAAATCATTCTTGTTGTGTAAACAACATTATCATTACCCCGTGAAGCTAGAGTTTTGCAGACATACGGCTCTTCTTGAAAAATTTTAAATACAGAGCTAGATAGAAATTATTAGACAATCAACAATGAATATTAAATGAATGTAACATGCACACTGTACAGTCGATGTCTTTCAGACGACAGGCCTTAAATTATGTATCAAAAAATACATTAAAATTTATCAAAGTTTTTGCAAATGATATTTCAGAAACATATATTTTATTTTGCTGATAAAATTTTATACTCACTAAGTGATGGTTCTGTCTTAGTCTACGCTATATTTATCTTTGCTTTGCATTATATATAAATAATTTAGTTACATTGACGCTATAAATGTTCACGATATTCTCAAACAAATCTTCATAACAATCTTCAGCTGTACCTGAGCGTCTTGCATGTCGAGCTAATGCGATAAAATAACCGACAGATACGGTTTGTGTTTTATCTTATAGCAAACCAACATAGGGCTATCTGCTAAGCCCACCGAGGGGGGCGACAAATACAATAAATCATCATGAACCGTACGAGTTAACTGTTAGCTATGTTTATTATCATTGAATGTATAAAGTCAACTATTATATCAATAAATTCTTTGTTCATTAAAAAGCTAACAATAAAGATAATTACAAATTGGAAATTTAAAAGCCTGCAAATAAGGATCGCAAAAAAGTAAGGAAACAAGGCTGGAGAAACTGCAGATATTATGTACTCAAACTACAAATTCCTATTTTAACTCCACCAAATGTAATTCTAGGTAAAATAATAAAGCCTAAATAGAGGTTTGTAGTTTTAGTAAATAAGGTCTTCAACATCTCCAGCCTTGTTCCTTTATTTTTTTGCGATCCATATGTGTAGGTTTCTAAATTCCTATTTCTTTAATTACTTGTATATATTAACGTAAGTGATGAGCATTTATGAGCACGTTCATGAATATTTATTCCTGAATAAGGAGTACGCGACTTTCTTTGTCTATATGACATATTTTCGTCGTACATTGTACTGTTTTGAAGCTATACTGTTGCAGAGTGTAAGAGATGATTGTATTTTAATATTCTGTTATGAACACTGGAGAGGCTTGTGCCAGTTTCATCTTGACATGTTCATGTCAACGCTTTACTGGCGATACTGCAAAACAGGGTGGTTTCTTTTATTGTACAAATTAGCTATAACGTACCATAAGAAGTAATACTACTGTGGTACTTGATATAATCAATACTTTCACAGATTAAACAATATGACAGATCGTTTTACAATAGAACTAACTATATACACGTCCAAAATAGAAATAGTTTAGAAATTGTTCTGCAAGCTAATTTTAAATGTTAAACAATAAATCAGAGAATATACTTTACTTAGTTTATCTTTAGAATATATTTTATATTCGATAAACAACTGAAAGCTAAAATAAACTAAGAAAAACTTCTGAAATTTAATATAATTTAAAATTCTATAGAAAATCAGGTTTATATTTCACCGAAGTCTAACTTGAACAGAACATACAATAAATCTTAAGGTATTCGAAAATTGTATCAAAATGTGAGTTAATGAACTTTTTGTATAAACGTCTGACAGAATCAGAACCAATAATAAATCCTCAGATAATCAGAAATTTTAATAAAATGTGAACTAATCAGATTTTTTTACTAAAATTTAACATGATCTTAACTTATAATAAATCCTAAAAAAATCAAAACTTTTACAAAAATATGAAATAATTAGATATTTTTCATAAACTCTAACTTGATTATAGTTTATCCGAGACCTTACCAGTAGCATAGTTTCAAGAAAATCTTCTTTGAGGGCAAAATTGAGCCCTAATCTCTACAAAATACGTGAACTATTAATGATAAAGTACGTTTCGGAGCTCACACATCAACTTTAATAACTGCGTAAGACATACAAAATTACGAGTAACAACAACAACTAAAATACACGTAGTTTTCGACTATGTACTTTTTATAGTTTGGGCCAAAATATTTACGCATTATTCTATACTTGTGTTGTTGTCTGCATGTTTGGAATAATTACTGTGTAAATGTCCTAGTAATAACATAAAATATAGCATGTAAATGAACGAGTTGATTTTCTAGAATCTATAATTTGTTTTAAGTATTTGTTCGTCAAAACACTCAAACACATCTGTTTTGTATGAAATGATATGTTTTTCAAATCATCTTTTCTGAAACAAATCAAATCTTTATGCAGGGAATTTCTCTGTACTTGGTATAAACTTATGCCTTTTCATGTGTGTTAGGTTATCGGGCGTCGAATTTATCGTCTATTCAGAAATTCTGCAAAGTAAACGGACAATGTGAAAACAGTTGAGTACCTCCAGTGTAGAATCCTGAAACGTTATCAGGCAACAGGAGACGTTGTTAAAAGAAAGTCTACTGACAGACGTTGAGAAACTGCTTGCCGAGATTATTGTGTTTTGATCAGCTTAACACTTAAGGTCGAAAGAAGTCTTGCAATACCTAATAACAGGAATGGCATGAACATCTTCATCCTCGGGTATCCAGAAGATGAATAAATTGTCAATTGATCAAATAAGGTTGTTTTGCAAAACTGCTACCTGAACACCAATAATAAGCAGAATTCACTGTCATCACTGTGTTACTTGAGAATAACAAGCATGTCAATTTAAAGTTAGGAACATGGTTACGTGCTACATTTTCAGATGAAACCTGTTTCCGGCTTGTTACAGCGTATGGTAGGATTCGTATTTATTCTTTGCCTGGAGAAACTATCTTTTCCACAGTAAATATACAGAAGGTGGTGCAGCACATGTTTAGGAAATTATTAATTATCGTAGAAATACCGATCTTCACATCTTTCAGGGAATCGTCACACACAAACGATATTTCTTCCACATGCTAAAGCAAGGTTTAATTATAGCTTTTTATTCCACGATGAAAATGCTATTGCTAACATTGCCCATATTGTACACGATTATCACGACCATAAAGATTTTACAAGATTTCCAGCTACTGCAGCTTTGTTGCATCGCCTCCTATTGACAAGTTGGTATGAAATTATAGTGGATTTACATCAATAACTTCACTGAAAGCTGACCACGTAGTCATGCGGAAGCTATTAAGGACACTTGGAGTACAAAGCATTTAATGTGAGAACTGTTGAGTAGAAATAAGCCGAAAATTTTCTAAATCTGTATACAAATTACATTACTTAATGTGTTAACAAGTTGTCTCATTGTTGAATTTTAATATTTGTTGTCAGGTGTCTGATAAAATTGTATCCCGTCCCAATAAATCATTCACGATTTCTATAGAATCTGCCTCATTATACAAATTGAATGTGTAGATATTTAATATTATATATATTTCTCAGTTTTACAAAGCCTAGTGTACTTTATTCTCTTTACTAGTAGTTGTTTTAGTTGTTACAAAATAAAAACATTTTAGCCAGGACTCTAAATATTAATAATCGTAATCTTTTATAAACATAGCCTAGTAACCAGAGATTTTATAGCCCTCAAAGTAAAAACAACAAAAACCGAACGGCTGCCTTCCAGTTCTTGCTCTCCATTTGGCACTATTAGATCGGAATTTTTTACGAGATTACAGAGTAATCACAATTTAACTGGAGTCTAACATAATCTTTATTCATAGTTGAATCTTAATATAACGACAATTTGTAGAAAAATCTAACACAATCAAAGTGCCATCAGAGTTTAACAGCATCAGAATTTGTAGTGAAGTCTAACATAACCCTAATTTATACCGGTTTAACAGAATGAAAGTCTGCACTGTTTTAATAAAATCAAAATTTGTACTAGTCTTACATAATCATAATCTGTGATAGTATTTAAAACGACCAAATATGTCGCTAAAATGTAGACTCTATTTTTTTACTAAAGATTATCAGTGTTAAATAATAACAGTCAAAGATGGAAGTGAAATTGAAAAACAATACTGAAGTAAGGATAAAAAAGCATTTTTACAAAATCCTAAGATAAACAGAATTGTACAGTTCCTAGAATTACAGAATTGATATATGTTAACAATATGTCACAATAACAAAAGGTCTTGAATTGCAGTATTACCTGATTTCAAAGATTTATTACATAAACCATATTGTACCGAGGAATGAGGGCCAGTGAAACAACTGACTGATTATATTTCCTTTAATGGAAAAGAAATGCATATCTCACCGAAATGACATGTTATGTACACAATGGGCTAAAATGCCAGGTCAAATGCTGATATAGTTCAATTAAAATTGTCTCTAGTTTTGAACTGCAGGTTACAGAAAGGACACCTGACGAAAGATCCTACCGCCTTAATAGACTACTCTTAAGCAAGTAGTGGCTTTCACTTTCACTCTTAAAACATATTCACAATCGAAGAACTTTTGTATCACAACATCTCGGAGTCTTGAAGTTCTGTGATAACAGTACAATACTTTAACTACCAGGCAGCTAAGGCCAAAATGTTACAATATGTTGCATATCTAGAACTGCCTAATTATGAAAAAAAAATTGCTTTCTGAATTTACCATAACTGAAAGTTTTTAGATGAAAGTCTGAACACATTAATTTAGCAATAAACAGACATCAAGTTTTGAATTAGTGGAAAATTTATGATTAATATGACAATAAGAAGTAACTAGCGACACCATAAAAATAATAAAAAGATATAAGTTACAAAACAGTCCTAAAATTCCACTCTTTCTAATCAAGTACAAAATTGTTACTGAATGTTTAGAATTACTAATTATTAAATGCATGTAATCAAGGTCAAAACAGTTAATGGCAACTTACTCTGTCTTATCTAATACAAAGCAGTTACTAAAAATGCATCATGTCTAATCAAATAGGAAATCGTTTTTCGCTCACTTTAAAAGTATATTGGTAAGGTGGAGGTTTGAACTGTTTAATTTGGAGGGTAAATTCCAGTTCTAAATTTTCAATCAGCAACAACTGCCGACTATGATCCCTTTTGCTTTATTACGTTGTTCATACGGTAATGTGCTTGTTATATCGTTTAAAAACCATCTTGCAAAGAAAAATTTAATTTATCATACCCACGTGGTCTGACTGTAGTAAATTGTTTAACATCATGTATACTTCATGTGCCTTTAAATACAACAAAAACAACGTTTAAAATGCGCATATAAGTTTCATTAAAAGTCAAAATAAATAAATACTGACTACATGCTTTGACTAACCGAAATCTGGACGATGATCGGTAGACATATTTAACATGATATAAGCTACATGTACATGAAACACTTCAACCTAAACAAGCTATGTTAAGTTAGCTAACTTAAAACTCTATTCATCCTATTGTTAATTTTAGGAAATCCATATCTTTCAAAATATTAATATATATATAAACTTATATTTACTGTAAAAGGTTTTAGAATGTTTATTTAATATCTCTGAGTTGTGCGTTAATATAAATAAGCTGGTGTATTTTTTTACTGTTACCACAATTAGGGAAAAATCCAATGTTCGAAACCCGTCCTCTAGGTTGATAACACAAGAACCTTTTCTTGCAGCATACATTTTAAAAATGTGTGAATAAAACAATGTCCACCAACAGCTAGGACTGTAATAATATTTGGCAACGTGAAGGTGTTTCTTGCTTCTATATGCTTTACACCAGATAATGACAGGCTCGATCTTTTACTTATTAATCAAAGTCTGGATCCACCCCTTACAATATAGTTTGTACTTCAGTTTTCTCGTCTATTTTTGAAACACTCATTAGCTTAGTTAGCACTAAACACTAAAAACTTCCTCAAGATTTGTTCTTCAACTTATAAAGTAATATTTTTCTCTCTGAAACAGGCTCGGCATAGACAGGTGGGTTAAGACATTCGGCTCGTAATCCGAAGATCATGGGTTCGAATCCTCTTCACACTAAACATGCTCGCCCTTTCAGCCGCGGAGACGTTACAAAATGACGGTCAGTTCCACTATTCGTTGGTAAAAGAGTGGACCAAGAGTTGGCGGTGGGTGGCGATAACTAGCTGATTCCCTCTAGACTTACACTGCTAAATTAGGAACAGCTAGCCCAGATAGCCCTCACGTAGCTTTGCGCGAAATTCAAAAACAAACAAACTTTCCGAAATCATACGGAAACAGAGAGAAATAATACAAATTTACAACTAAAGACTTTAAACTTTACATAAGAAAAATACAAAAAAACAACAAAATTGTATAATTTAGTTTAAAAACTAAATATTTCACATAAAGCCAACCCGTTTAATTACATCATTTAGTATTTATCAATGTCACAATGTTTTTATAATTTTTACCAGAATTCTTATATACAGAAATGATCAACATATTAAATATTTTAGGTACTTATTATCATTCTAATTAACTATATTCGTTGAATCCAAAACCACAAATTTCATAATAACTGTGTTTAGTGTTCCGTTATTTTACAGTCTATTTAAAACGCGTCAGTCACATTTTACTCTTAGTTCAGGTACCATACTCATTCTAATCGTATCTAATTTCCGTTATTTCAGTGTCTAATTAAGATGTATACGTTATATGTTCTTCTTTGACCAAATACTTTTCTCACTGATTGATTCAGTTGCTTTCCGTCTAAGCACCAAAGCTAAGGAACAACAAATAGATTGTAACTCGGATCCTGAGTTAACAGTTGTGATTGTGATTGTGTGTATGAAAAAACTGTGTGAACATACTGTGTCCATGTTCGTGTATGTCCATATATATTGTGTGCACGTGCTTATCTGTACACGTAAACACTTGCAATGAATTTTTATAACCAACATCGGAAACACACTTTTTGTGTGCTTGTAAAATAATGTAAGTGTGACTCAACCCCTTCCAACATCATGTGACATTTAGATCGTGGATGTACTCTTATCTCAAAGACCACAATTTAGGTCTTCATAAAACTCGTGTATTTAAATCGTTAACTGAAAATATCAATAAAACATAGCGTGTGATTAAAATTTTCTCACACTTGTCGATAATCGTCCATAAGAAAATATCCCATATGTGTTTTTAACAAATATTCTATGTGTTTGATGTTGGATTATAAAACTTATTGTTTTAGAAGCATCCAGAGATTCTGGATACTTAAACATCTAAAGAAAAGTGCATCAAGATAACAGTTAACATTTTACACGTTGAACATCAAGGACGTTAACTGAATTTATTGTTTATTGAACAGTTATAGAATAATGTCTTGAAAGTGAACGAAACTCCAAACACGTGATGTGTTCATCCTCGGGTATTCAGAAGATGAATAAATTGTCAATTGACCAAATAGGGTTATTTTGCAAGAAGGGCTCTCTGAAAAGCAACAGTAATCAGAATTCACTGTCATCATTGAAAAACTTGAGAATAGCAAGCATTTCAGTCTTCAGTTAGGACTCTGTTGACATGCCATCATTTCAGATGAAACATGTTTCCGGCTTGTTAAAGCTTATAGAAGAATTCGTGTTTATTGTTTTTCTTGAGAACACATGAGGGAAACTATCTTTTCTGCAGCAACTACGCAGAAGGTGGTGCAGTACATGTTTAGGCAACTGTTAATTATAGTAGAAATACCAAACTTCACATTCTTCAGGGAATCGTCAATGACGCATCGAAAAGACATCACACGAAATCAATATTTCTGCCATATGATAAAGCAAGGTTTGATTATAGCTTTGTGTTTCAGAATGACAATGCTATTGCTAACATTGCCTGATTGTACAGGATTACCTCGACAATCATTGTATATCAGAGTTTAACAACATCAGAATTTGATTCAGAGGAAAAGACTTTAACTGTTTTAATGTTCTATTGGAACTTAAAAGATTTTAAACAAAATTCATGGCACTGTATTCCCTAAAATAGTCACTTTCACTCTTGCATTATCATAGCTAAAGTTAATAACTATAAAACCATTTGTTTATTTCATTCAAATTAATTCAGTTTTAAAAAAACATTTAAAAACTAAGTTATAAGAATAAATTAAAATAATTTGTTATAAAAATATTTCAAATGCATTTTTAAAGGTGAGCAGCAAAAACCTTATGTTAAAGGTTAGCACTTGAGTCAAAGTTTAACATTAAATACTTCCAGTAACATTTTAATATTAATAAACTAGAATCAATGTGTGATAAGTAACGTTGCAAGATTCAGAAAGAAACTTGTAAAACAGCATACGAACATTAAACAGGTAAATGATAAAATACCACACAAACCTAAAGCATGCTACTAAAACTACTGCATTTTCAAAAAGCACTTCCCATTACCAAATTTATTTTTGTAGAATAAAGAAGAATGGAATGAAATATACCAGTTCTGTCTTTACCTGGAGCATGACATGAAAAAGAGTTGATAGATTGGACTAAAGTGAACAAAAACTACTAGAAAGAGTCATGTTGCATTAAATAAAGTCTCCTTTGGCCATTCTAACTAAGAGCTCATTTTTCTGTCGTATATTAACTTATCAAAAGCTTATCTGAAAAAGATAATCATTATCCGAATGTCTCACCAGAATTTTCAAAAACAGTTCTTTTTTCTCATGAAAACATTGTGAAGGGAAATGACAGTGAAATGTGTCCAGCTATCTGTAACGGACGTTTCGAATATGTTTCAAAAATAATTTTAAATACCACCTGGTTCTCGAACCTAACTGATTTAAAACAATGAATCCATCACAAATATAAGTGTTTGTCTTAATAATAATCTCTCAAATTATTTAGATTTTTTGAATGAAATACGTTAGTATGAGATAATTCTATTTAAATATTTCTATTTTATCTTTTCTTGAATCAAGACTTTTTAACAATTAGGAATTGAAGTTAAGAACATTTTGTTTTGTAATTGGTATGAGATGACACTTACGTCCAGTTACGTTTACATTATTACTATCATGTATTGATTTTATATCTCAAAATTAAAATAGTGCGTAAATAGAACCAGCAACAAGAACTGTTTGCACACCTGAGATTCATATTTCTCATGTGATAGAGAGTTGGATTTGACAAACCGAGTTAGAATCCGTGAGATACAACAAAATATGCCATTCACCTACTTTAAAACTTGGTACGTTATTTGAGTTACAAAAATCCCTTAGCATAAATGGTGAGAGGTAAGATGCTACTGAGTGATTGTCTTTCTTCTGATAAATTATTTAAGTACGGCAGCTGATAACTTTAATGGTTTGTTATGAAAAGAAATACAGATCTCACTGAAATGACACGTTATGTATACAATGGGCTAAAAGACTAGGTCAAAGACTACTGTGGTTCAAGTAAAACCGTCTCTAACTTCGAACTGCAGGTCACAGAAAGACATCTGACGACAGACCCCATCACCTGAAAAGACTATTTTTAAGCAAATAGTGGATTTCATTTTCACTATTAAAACATAACCATTGTCAAAGAACTTTTGTATCACCACGTCTCGAACCTGAAATCTTTAGACCCCCAGTATAATACATTAACCGCCAGGCCACGCTGAAGGTGAGCCCAAAAATATTACAATATTTTAAAAAAAATATAGCACTGCATGAATCCTGAATAAAAAACATATTATTTCTAGATTTACCACAACGAAAGCCTTTTAGAGGAAAGTGGTAACAAATTAACTAGCAGTGACCAAACATCAAATTTCGAATTAGTCGCAAAAGTACAATTAAAATAAAAATGAAAAAGTTATTTATGGCATTATAAAACAATAATATTACGAAATAGTCTTAGATTTTACTTTTTCTAATCAATTACAAAAACTATTGCTGATTTTTCAGTATTTCTGATTTTTAACTGTATGTATTCGAGTTCAAAACATTTATTGATAACTCAGCTTGTGTAATCAAATACAAAACACTTACTAATAATTCATTATGTCTTATCAAGTAGGGCCCGGCATGGCCAGGTGGTTAAGGCATTTGGCTCGTAATCTTAGCGTCGTGGGTTCGAATCCTCGTCACGCCAAACCCTTTCAGCCCTTTCAGCTATGAGGGCGTTATAACGTGTAGTCAATCCCACTATTCGTTGGTAAAAGAGTAGCCCAAAATTTGGCGGTGGGTGGTGATGACTAGCTGCGTTCCCTCTAGCCTTAGACTGCTAAATTAGGGACGGATAATGCAGGTAGCTCTCGTGTAGTTTTGCGCAAAATTCAAACCAAACTAATCAAGCACCAAATATTTACCAGTAATTCAGCTATGAAACAATTATTCATAGCACATTCTGCTTGAACAAGTATGAAACTGTTAGTACTATTTCATACGTTATAAAAACTATAAAACAGTAAATTAAATAAACTAATTAGTAATATAAATATCAAGTGAAATTATGTACGAAACAGTTATTGACAACCCAGTATCCTTAATCAAATATAAAAGATACTAATAAGTAGTTCTGCTTCGTGGGATAAAGTACCCAATAATTCATCATATATAATCAATATTATTTATAAAAATAGACAAAGTTTATCTTTAAACTGTTTAATAAAGTTGATCATCACGATTGTTCAAGGAAGACCGCAACTTAGGTTTTCATAAAACTCGTGTACTTTAAGTGTTAACTGAGAATATTAATAATGTCTACTAAATCGGATACTTGATACAATGTCCATGTGCAATTTTATTCTGTCTAATGAAGCATAAGAAAAAATTATGAATGATGCAATATGTCTACTTAGATACGAAAAAATTATTGATAACTTTGCATTCGACTTAATCAAAGATGAAACAGTTGTTGATAACTTATTATCAGTAATCAGTCATAGTACAGTTTTTGATAACTAATCCTGTTTAATCAAGTACGAAATTGTTACTGATGAGAAGTAGTTTATAAATGAAAGTATTAGCAAATAATTTATAATAGTAACAACACAATTTCTCTAACTTATAATCTTAAGTGTTTCATTTACTTAAATGTCTTCTTCTTTCATTAAGACAATTAAGCTGTTATAACATTTTTATTTTATGTGTTAATGTGACTGTGTGTATCATAAAACTGTGTGAACATACTGTGCCATGTTCGTGTATATCCATATATACTGTATGCACGTGCTTGTTTGTACACGTAAACACTTGCAATGTTTGTTTGTTTGTTTGTTTTGGAATTTCGCACAAAGCTACTCGAGGGCTATTTGTGCTATCCGTCCCTAATTTACCAATGTAAGACTAGAGGGAAGGCAGCTAGTCATCACCACCCACCGCCAACTCTTGAGCTACTCTTTTACCAACGAATAGTGGGATTGACCGCCACATTATACACCCCCACGGCTGGGAGGGCGAGCATGTTTAGCGCGACGCGGGCACGAACCCGCGACCCTCGGATTACGAGTCGCACGCCTTACGCGCTCGGCCATGCCAGGCCACTTGCAATGAGTTTTTATAACCAACATCGGAAGCACACTTTGTGTGCTTGTAAGAAATGTAAGTGCGACTCGACCCCTTGTAACATCATGTGACATTTCGATCATGGATCTAGCCTTATCTTCGAGACCATAACTTAGGTCTTCATAAAACACATAATAAATCGTACATAAATCGTTAACTAAAAATATCAATAAAACATACCGTGTGATTAAAATTTTCACACACCTGACGATAATCGTCCTTAAGAAAACATCTCATATGTGTTTTTTACAGATATTCTGTGTGTTTGATGTTGGATTATAAAACTTATTGTTTTAGAAGCATCCAGAGATTCTGGATACTTAAACAGCTGTCAAGAAAAGTGCATCAAGATAACAGTTCATATTTTACACGTTGAACATAACTGGTTTTGTGAAAAACACACTTTTGAATATTCTCTCCTAAAACTGTTTCTATGACACTAAAAACGTTAACTGAATTAATTGTTTATTGAACAGTTATAGAATAGTGTCCTGAAAGTGAGCGAAACTCCAAACACGTGATGTTCAGTGGTTTTCTACTGAAAGACTAGGCCAGGTGGTTAAGGCATTTGACTCGTAATATGAGTGTCGCGGGTTCGATTTCTCGACACACCAAACATCCTTGCCCTTTCAGCCGTGGGAGCATTATAACGTGACAGTCAATTCCACTATTCGTTGATACAAGAGTAGCTCAAGAGTTGGCGGTGGGGGGTGTTGACTAGCTACCTTCCCTCCAGTCTTACACTGCTAAATTAGGGACGGCTAGTGCAGATATCGCTCGTGTAGCTATGCGCGAAATTGAAAACAAACCAAATCAAACTAAAAGACGAGACGACTGACATCTGAAAGTGGTTTTATGATACCGGATGTGTTATATTTAACTGTTGTATAATAAAAGGTTAGATAATGATCTTCTAGAAGCAGATTTAGGGTCACAAAAATAAATTTCATAATTTTCTGCCAAAAGGCTAAATGAACCTCACATGGAAGTGATTTTATGATATCATATATGTTATAGTTAATTGTTTTCTACTGATAAACTGCCCCCCAAAGGCACAGCAGTATGTCTAGAAGGAGGGTTTCAGTACCAGAGGCAAGCAGAGTATTGATGGCTCATTTTGTAGATTTGTGCTTAATAACAAAAAAAAAAAAAACTAGTAAGCGAGATCATGTTTCCTTATAAGTGATTTCATTGTTGAAAAATGTTATATTTTAATGTTTTCTATGAACAAATTGCTAAGTTATACTTCGTTAGGAGTGGTTTAAGATGCCAAAGTGTTATATTTAACTATTTTTATTCTAAACTGTTAGATGGTTATCCCTACAAACTAGTTTTAGGAAGAGGAAAATGAGACGATAATTGATTATCTACCAACAAGCTTGATGACAATCCTTTATTTATGACTTTTATGGTACAAAAAATGTTGTGTTCAGTAGTTTAATATTAAAAAAGATGAGAGTAGAATATCAAGGATTTAACATGTAATGTCTGCTAAAAGACCAGATGAAGTACTCTGAAGATGGTAGATCTTCATATCTTCCCATCGTCACATGAAAACACCCATAAGGTGTTGCAGTATATAGTTGTGCATTGATGTTTTGCCTTTATAGAGAGAGTTATTAGAATATTTTGAAAATATTTTTAACATACCAACACATGACTACCACATCCGATATAAAGCCGCGGTTAGACGAAAAGTATCAAACCTATATTTTAGCATATTTTGGCTTTCATAAGTAGCTCTTATTTTATAATTTTCTGGAAACTCATACCCTTAATTTAATAGCATTGGATAACAAAGATATGTGGATCAACTTGGACTACCAGGACCTTCCAAATAAAGCAAATATTAAATGTACCTTTTAAGAGGTGAAAATCTACGAAAACCTAGGTCACGTGCTTTAGGTAACAGTATGCATTTTAATTAAAAACAACCTCAGTATGGAAAAATCGACACAAGTCACGTGTGAACGATTTGCTTCCACGAAATATTTGTTCAACATTGCATACTTCAACAAACTGGAAAATGAAACGAGAATTCATACCCTTTCATAAGTAGACGTTTGGACTGTTGTAACGGGAGCTGGGAACTGTTTATGGTTTCCCTAAACAATGTATATATAACCTATTCGTTGTTAATGCTATTATCATTAAGAGTAAAAAGCCAAATCTTGTAAGATAATCCTGTGATTACGACTGACAACATCTAACTAACCAACTAATGCATTATAATCTTTATGAGCAACAAAGTAAAAATATCATATTTAGTTAGGAGTACCTGTTAACTGTTTGAGTTTAGTTGCAATCCAACTTGGTATATAGCTTTCTTTGATCAGAAGCTAACATTTCAACTCTTTGAACGACATGGAAATTAACCATTTCATCATCATAGTTCTCTGGGTATAGGAGATAAATATTAACTTCTTACAACTCACTGTCCTAAGAAAATCTAAGTTAGTAATATCAGAGATAACTTTGAGGTTTATCCTTCTTGGAGTATCGCGTGTTGAACTGAATAAACATTTAATAAAATGATTTCGTTATCAAACGAAACCTTTACGTTTTTAGAAACGTTGCTAGGGGAAAGTGACTAAACGTCACAAGTGAAAATTTTTAACACACTGCAGAAGCATGATATAAGATCTAACATGTAAGTAGACGTGAAGCTACCTACCACAATATGATCCACTTGCACATTAAGTTTATATTTGGTGGTATACTGTATACTATATCCTCATATTAAATTATGGTAATTAAGATTATCTACATTGGATCCACTAGCACATTAAATTTTTGTCTTGAAACAGACTGGCTCCTACATCCACACAATGGCTTGTTGTAGTTCGGAATTACTGGTAACAAGTTGAGAAAAAATTAAATATTTTATATGTCGCCGGTATTTCCTTTCCAAGCTAAAAAATACTAGTAGATGGCGCTCAAACCAATTATTTTGAATGCTTGTGCGACTGAACATTCAATGAGAATGTTTATTATAAAGAGTATGACAACATAACGAAGATAAAACTTTGAGTTTAGTCTACAGACGTTTAGGGATTGTATAAATTTGTGAAAATAACTTGGTATTACTCATATTCCATAATTTTATTTATGTGCTGTTAAGCTGTGTTTACATTCAGTTTAGTTTCTGATTCATTACATTGCATTTTGTTCATTGTCACTATGTAATGATTCGTATATGACTTTGAAGACAAACTAAATGTGGTATCAGCTGGCCCTAATCGCTAAGAACTCGCATTGCAAGCGCTCAGTCCAGTGTTTGTTACTGCACTTGATGCTCATAAATTTTTTTGGTTTCTTATTTTTTTTCAGCAACACATCAATAAACGCAAGTTATGCTCAGAGGGATAAAGTGAAACATTTGCCACTTTTAATATTCAACAAGAGATTTTAACAGACAGATTTGTATATAACTAGTAAATTATGTAAACAGAAAAACAAGCTGTGAATTTCTTTTAATCTTGGTGTGGCATGACCTGGCGGTTGAGACGCTCGACCCTTCATGTGAGGGTCGTGGGTTGACAACCAAGTCATTGAACATACCTGTTTCGCTGTGGGAATCACTATAATTTGACAATAATTTCACTATTCGTTTGTAAGAATAGCCCAAGAGTTAGCGGTATGTGATGTCTATCAGTTTGCTTTCGATAAAGAATAAAATATTTGGTTTGTTTTGAATTTCAAACAAAGCTACAGTTTATCTGTCCCTAACTTTGCAGCGTTTAAATCTTCATAAAGTAAAAAAAATAGGAGAAAAACTTCAAAATTATAAGTCATGTGTTAATAATATACCTAAATAGATGTAAAATAAGTTTATGCTCATCCCGTTGGGCTCTAATAAAGTTGTTATCTTAAACCTTGCTCTGCAGATCAGTTGATGTATAAGTTAGAGTATTAGCTAGTTTGTCAAAAACTATTTCAACTGAAATGCTAAATGTAATTAAAGGCATATTATTTTTTTTCCTTTTCAGTTGTAGTTTTGTTTGTTTATTTTTGAATTTCGCACAAAACTACTCGAGGGCTCTCTGTGCTGGCCGTCCCCACCCACCACCAACTCTTGAACTACTCTTTTACCACCCGGTTTCGATACCCGTGGTGGGCAGAGCACAGATAGCCCATTGTGTAGCTTTGTGCTTAATTCAAAACAATAACTTTTACCAACCAATTGACCGTCACATTATAACGCCCCCACGGCTGGCTAAAACGGCGCGCATGTTTGGCGCGACGAGGAAGCGAACCCTCAGATTTCGAGTCGCATACCTCAACACGCTTTGCCATGCCAGGCTCGTTAACTGTACTATAATTGAGCTTTGATATATTCAAAGATAGTATAACAAACATTTTCAAAATCATCAAAACAGTGTGGTTAACGGAACTGAATTTTAAAAAGAAGTTATAGTGAGACGGAAATTTATCATAATGATGAACTTAAACCTACTTAATAGCATGTACTTTTAATGTATGCTAAAATATAGCAATAACTAAATAAAAATACATATTTCGTTTTTGAATAACCTTGTATATTCAATCATAAATTCAGTAGTATAAAACGTTTATTTGTACAAAGCCAAGCAAGAATGACATTAATTAGTTTTGTTGTATTTAACGATATAACAACACTTTGTACTTAACTTTACTTCCACTCAGTATTCGTTGTACTATACAAATAGCTTCTTCATTAAAGAATCTTTCCTTAAAATATAATATTTTCTGATTATTTAAATATTTATCTAAGTTTTGAAAAGTTAAATGCCTGTTGTGAAAGTGTTTGCAGAAAGACTTCTTGGAAAGTTGGTGTTTAATTTCCATCGAATTTCCAGCTGGTTATTTCTCGAGAAGGCCCGATATGGCCAAGCGCGTTAGCCGCGCGAATCGAAATCTGAGGGTCGCGGGTTCGCGCTCGCGTCGCGCCAAACATGCTCTCCCTCCCAGCCGTGGGGGCGTTATATGTACAGTCAATCCCACTTTTCGTTGTAAAAGAGTAGCCCAAGAGTTGGCGGTGGGTGGTGATGACTAGCTGCCTTCCCTCTAGTCTTACACTACTAAATTAGGGACGGCTAGCACAGATAGCCCTCGAGTACCTTTGTGCAAAATTCCAAAAACAAACAAACAAACAAATTTCTTGTAAATAAGTATACTTGGTAATGAATAGAAATTTTTAAGTTTTTTACTTCTTAAAAAAACCTTTTAACAGGTTTTTTCATAGAGCTGTTGGAAAAATGTAAAAAAAAATGTATATATACTTCTGTTGAAATAAAGTCCGTTTTTGGTAAACATGAATAATACTTTTCTTGATGAATGCGTGGGATATTCAGAAGTCATTGATCAAACTATGTAGATACTAAACAGTTGTAATGGTTCGGAAGCTCGACTGAGGTATCTTCACATGATAAATATGAATAATACTCAGAATGATAAAAACAAAAATATCTTCACATGATAAATATGAATAATACTCAGAATGGTAAAAACAACCTTTCTTCTTGATAACAAGCGAGAATGATGTATCTTTATTGATAAATTGAACAATAATTAGGAAACGTACATATGTCTTTTTTCCACTTTTGATAAATGTTAATGTTTTGAAAACACTTGTATATCCTATCTTCTTGATAAATGCTAACAGTACTTGAAAAAAGGCTAAATTATCAATAATTGTTTCATAATTGATTTTGTTGAATCGTTGCTTTGTACTTTATTCTTCGTATACAGCGTGAATTATTAGTAACTGTTTCATACTTGATTAAATACATTTAGTTATCAATAACTATTTCATACTTGATTAAATAGATTTAGTTATCAATAACTGTTTCATACTTGATTAAATAGATTTAGTTATCAATAACTGTTTCATACTTGATTAAATAGATTTAGTTATCAATAACTGTTTCATACTTGATTAAATAGATTTAGTTATTAATAACTGTTTCATACTTGATTAAATAGATTTAGTTATCAATAACTGTTTCATCATTGATTAAATAGATTTAGTTATTAATAACTGTTTCATACTTGATTAAATAGATTTAGTGATCAATAACTGTTTCATACTTGATTAAATAGATTTAGTTATTAATAACTGTTTCATACTTGATTAAATAGATTTAGTTATTAATAACTGTTTCATACTTGATTAAATAGATTTAGTTATTAATAACTGTTTCATACTTGATTAAATAGATTTAGTTATTAATAACTGTTTCATACTTGATTAAATAGATTTAGTTATCAATAACTGTTTCATACTTGATTAAATAGATTTAGTGATCAATAACTGTTTCATACTTGATTAAATAGATTTAGTTATTAATAACTGTTTCATACTTGATTAAATAGATTTAGTTATTAATAACTGTTTCATACTTGATTAAATAGATTTAGTTATTAATAACTGTTTCATACTTGATTAAATAGATTTAGTGATCAATAACTGTTTCATACTTGATTAAATAGATTTAGTTATTAATAACTGTTTCATACTTGATTAAATAGATTTAGTTATTAATAACTGTTTCATACTTGATTAAATAGATTTAGTTATTAATAACTGTTTCATACTTGATTAAATAGATTTAGTTATTAATAACTGTTTCATACTTGATTAAATAGATTTAGTGATCAATAACTGTTTCAAACTTGATTTAAGACATTCGGTTATCAGTAACTGTTTTATACTTGATTAAACAGATTCATCAAATTGGACAAATTATTTGTAATTGTTTCATACTTGATTTGAGAGGAAGAATTATTAAAAATTTTTCATACTTAATTTGACTAGTTAAATTGTTGATGAGTGTTTCGTACTTAACTTGATAGGATGAATTACCAATAACTAAAGGAGTAATACAAATAGGTAATTATTCAGATTACTTTACTAACTAGTACAGTAATTTACTAACGGAGTTATATATACGTTACCTACAAGAAATGAATTATAAATACTACCACAGTTTTATAAATGTTATCTACAAGAAATGGGTTATAAACCCACTACTAGAGTTTTATATATGTTACCTACATAAAATGTGTTGTAGACCTACTACACAAGTTTTATATATGTTACCCACAAGAAATGAGTTATAAGCCTAGTGGTAGAGTTTTATATACGTTATCTACAAAAAAAAGGGGTTGTAAACCTACTACACAAGTTTTGTATGTGTTAACTACAAAAAGTTTATTATAAAGCTACTGATAATAGTTTATATATGTTACCTTTGAGAAATGGGCTACAAAATTGCTATTAGAGTTTTATACACGTTACTTACAAGAAATTGGTTATAAACCTACCACCAAAGTTTGTATATGTTACCTACAAGGAATGGGTTATAAAGCTGGTACTGGAGTTTTATGTATATTACCTTTAAGAAATGGGTTATGAGCCTACCACCAAAGTTTTATGTACGTTATTTACAAGAAATTGGTTATAAACCTACCACCAAAGTTTATATATGTTACCTATAAGGAATGGGTTATAAAGCTGGTACTGGAGTTTTATGTATATTACCTTTAAGAAATGGGTTATGAGCCTACCACCAAAGTTTTATGTACGTTATTTACAAGAAATGGGTTATAAACCTACTAGTAGAGATTTATATATGTTACCTAAAATATATGGGTTATAAACCTATTTACTAGTTTGTAATGGCACGCTTTTGCTCCCACCTAAAATCTTAGAAGTACACATTAGTTTCTGAATCCATTCTTACCTGTATACTAGTTATGTGAACTATGATCTTAAGATTAAAACAAAAATGTTCTTATTTGGTAGAAATTATGCGATAGCTAAATAATAAAGATATTAAACTGTTAAAACAATAATATTCTAATAGGAAACAAGTCTTGTAGTATCTAAGTAAAATATACATCATAAGGCTTTTACATAATGATTAATTTTTTGGCTTGTTCTGTTTATAATTTCGTGCAAAGGTACACAAGGGCTAGTTGTGCATAGCCGTCTTTAAATTTTAACTTTTAGAGTCATAAGAAATCAGCTAGAGAACAGTATCCGCTCTCAACTTTTGCACTACTCTTATCTGATTGAACAATGGGATCTAACAGCCACTTTTATAACATATCCAAGACTCCAAAGTGCGGACTTAAGTTTTGGAACAACTAAATCCTCAGATTCATAGACCAGCGCATTAAATATTTATTACCGTCTGTCCTTAAAGATGAACGACTGTTATTAGGAGGAGCAAGTCAATAAATATGGGTAGAAATGTTTCAATCTTTATATTGATTAAGATGTATTTCTATGTCCAATTCAGCAGGCTACATTGTGGTAAAATAATTATTAATGGTCTATTACAAATATTCAAACACACTAAAAACTCAGCGTGCCTCTTCACCATAGTAGCTGAATATGATTTTGAGGGTTTTGTTATAAACCAGCTTTCATACAAATAAAGATGCAAGTCTACAGTATTATTTAGTACCAATAGAAATACTGGTAGTTTGTTTGAAATGTTTCTTTTTGTCAGCATAAAGATAGAAAATGGGGTATCTGTATTTACCCACACTCTGAATTAAAATCCGATTTTGGGCATTATTAACCCTGAAATTTATCCCTGAGCCACCGATGTGCATATTTGAAAACAAACAGAAAATGTAAATACAAAACTAATTAAATCCGTTATGGTTTAAATTTTTTAAACTGTGCTAACATGAGATAATTCGAATTTTAAGTAAAAAAATGAAAGAACAGTGGTAGAGTTATTAGTGATGATGATAAACTCACTTGAAGTGAAAGATGTATTTCAGGACTGCTGGTATGAGTATTAACACTTACTAACAAAGCTGAGAGCAACATTTTGAAGGTCAAAGAAGGTCAAAATGTTGTTTTCTGCTTTATTAGTAAAAGTGTTAATATCAATAGCAGCCGTCCTGAGAGAGAAATGAAACAACCAATATAATCTTAAAATGTAACTAGAATGATGAAAGTAGCTTACGTGCTGTCGAGTCATAAAATTAGAAGTACATCTAGATCATGAAAAACTTTTCCTCACTGTTAATTTTTGGTCAGAATGTTCGGTATGGTCAGGTGGTTAGGGCGTTTGCAATTTGAGGGTTGTGGGTTCGAATCCCAGTCACACCAAATATACCCGTTTTTTCACCCGCCTGGTCAATCCCACCTTTTTTTTCGGTAAAAGCGTAACCTAAGAGTTGGCGGTCAAGAATGATTACCAGCTGCCTTCTCTCTAGTCTCAGACTGCTAAATTATGGATGGCTAGCTTTGATGGCCCTCGTATGGCATTGTGTAAAATTGAAAGCAAAAACGTGTAGCAGAAATCCACGCATGTTACACAATCAACATTTCTGATATTAATTATTAAACAATTTGTTCTATAGATGGTTGTCCATTTGTAACAAATATTACTGAACTAATTATAAACTTGAATATAACTGGATTTTGATACAGTTTGAGGATGTCATATGAAACAATGAATTGCGCTACTTATCTAATAGTGTTAGTAACATTATCAAAATTATATCTACGAAAAATTCTCCCTTCAATAGAATCGTTTATTGTAGATTATAGCAATTATGGTTTAGAAATTACAAAATGTCTTCAACATACAAGGGGCATCATATGTAACATGTTTGAAAATTCAAGGTATTGTTAAAACAATTTATTTAATCTTAGAACGGCAATTACACTATAAATAATTAGTTTCATTTATAAAATTAAAGAGCTTTTATGAGAGCTCGTGAAAGATATTCATACTTCAGGTAAGTGTGAAACATATTTAATTCGTCCTTCAAGAACGGTTTAAGCGTTTTTGTTTTTGCAAATTTATCTGAAAAGTATTTAACATAACCAAAGTTACATTAATTTATTTAATTCTAAAAGTTGACTTAACTTCTGCGTAACATTTATAATTCTTTATATAATAAGTACAAATAAAATGTTAAGAGATTTAACGTACGATATAACTCGTGTTTGTTTGCTTGTGTTTATTTTCTGGTTAAAACGTAACTTATCAAAACGGTATCATCGCTAACATTTATTAACTGTAATTAAACTTACGCTATCGTTGCAATTTTATTGTCAACGTTTATCACCACCAATCGTTTGTTTATTTAGAATTAAGCACAAAGCTACAGCTGTTTATGCTCTGGCTACCACGGGTTTTTCAACCTTGTTTTAAGTGATGGGAGTCCGCAGACTTGACGTTGTCCTACTGAAGGGGGGCAACTACCAAGTTCATCATCAATGAACCCCTTTTTTTAAAAAATCACAAACTGTTTCACAATATGTGAGATCCAACAAAGATCATCATTGTAAAACCATGAGCTGTTTTATTTGATGGTTAATTTTAGTTCTTCCAAAATATCAAGAATATTATTATTCTTATAAGAACTTTAATGCAGGATTCATGGTCAAGATTTAAGTTGCATTGTAGAATCCAGCTTCCTTGTTTACGTTGGTAGGTTTTAATTACAGATACAAACATGTTATATATAATATGTGTATCACTGGACTTAGAGAGATATACATGTGATTTATATTACAGGACTTGGGAAGACATACATGTGTTTTGTATCATCAGACTTACATAGACATATTGACGTTTTGTATCACCTGACTTACAGAAACATACAGATATCGTGTCACAGGATCAATAAATGCACACGTGTCATTATTTGCTACAAAGCTTTCTGAATACAACTTGTTTTAGTATATTATGTAATTTAATATAAAATGTTTTTTTTATCTGTTTTTAGGAACAACATACACATATCACGTCCTAAGGAAGAAACATGTGTATGAAAGATAAACCAAGAAGATTTGTATTTATGTGTCACGAGGTGAAAGATTTGTCAGCCATACCATCCATTACTTCTTTAAAAAAAGCGTTCTTTCCAAAGTAAAGTTTCATTTGTTAGGTTAACTACGATCAAAATGAATAAAGCTGTTTTCACTCAAAGTTTACCAACTTGGTTTACTATACTTTCATTTTGGTACTCTTTAGTTCAACCAGCGATAGCGTTAGTAGATAATTCAACTAAATGTAAAAAAGGTTTAATATTACCTCTGTGGCTACCCAGTGAAAATGTAAGCACTGGGGATGTAGTGGCAAGAGGAATCGTATATTTTTTAGGCCTAGCTTATATGTTTGTGGGTGTATCAATAATAGCTGATCGTTTTATGACGTCAATTGAAGTAATTACCTCCAAAGAAAAGGAAGTTATTATAAAGAAAACAAATGGTGAGAAACAAACCATTAGTGTTAGAATTTGGAATGAAACCGTTTCCAACCTAACTCTCATGGCCTTGGGTTCTTCCGCACCAGAAATTCTTCTTTCTATCATTGAAGTTTACGGTCAGAACTTTGAAGCAGGGGAACTTGGCCCTGGAACTATAGTTGGCAGTGCAGCCTTTAATATGTTTGTAATCATCGCTATTTGTGTCTATTCTATTCCTGAAGGCGAATGTAGAAAAATCAAACATTTGAGAGTGTTTATTGTTACAATGACATGGAGTGTTTTTGCATACATCTGGCTCTATTTGATCTTGACTTGGTCGTCCTATGGGATCATCGAAGTCTGGGAAGGTGTGGTGACGTTTTTGTTTTTCCCTGCTACTGTTCTAACAGCTTATATCGCTGACCGACGTCTGCTTGTTTACAAGTATCTTTCAAAGAAGTATTGGGTCGATAAACATGGGATAATTGTGGGGAATGAAGAAGATCTTGAGATGGGGAGTACGAAAGTTAACCACGCACCTGATAATGATATCAAGATGGTTGACGAAGAGAAGAACGATGATATTCGAGAATTTGAAGAGCATCGAAAGGAATATATTGACATTCTTCGAGAGCTTCGTCATAAGAATCCTGACTGCCCAATGAGAGATTTGGAGTTAATGGCCAGAGAAGAAATCTTAAATCGAGGTCCAAAGAGTAGGGCCCACTACCGTATCCAGGCCACAAGGAAATTGACTGGAGCCGGTAACCTCGTGAAACGGAAATTTGAAAGACAAGAAGTGAAGAAGGAGGAGGAGGTTATAGAAAAAGAAGAAGTGGTTGGTATTGGTTTCGATCCTCGTTATTACACAGTAATGGAAAATGTTGGAGAGTTCGCTGTCACTGTTAGAAGAGAGGGAGGGTTTAGTCACACTGTCTGTGTCGACTTTCAGACGGAAGACGGAACTGCTAACGCTGGTTCTGATTTCGAACAAGTGGAAGGCAAGTTAGTGTTTCGCCCTGGAGAAACACATAAACAGATCTACATCACTGTTATCGATGATGACGTATTTGAAGAAGATGAACATTTCCACGTGCGATTGACTAATCCTAGATATTTGGGTTCAGATGGCTCGACTGGCTCAAAGAATGGTTCTATTGGTAATATGGGACTGCGTCCCACTATCCAATTATCTACGCCACCTCTCGCTACTGTAACGATTTTAGACGATGACCACAGTGGCATATTCAGTTTTCCCGAAATGGAGTTCGAAACAAACGAGTCTGTTGGAACATTCACTTTAAAAGTGTGTCGAAACAGCGGTGCTCGTGGTATTGTGATCGTACCGTTCAGGACTTTAGATGGAACCGGCAAAGGGGACAGGGATTACGTGAAACTTAAAGGAGAACTCGTCTTCAAAAACAATGAAACTTGGTAAGTTGTTTCTCTGTCTGATGTAGAAGTGTCGAATCTGATAATGTGTTTAGGTGTGGCATTCTAGAACATGCATATGAATTACAAGATAGTGTGTAGCTTTGATTTTCATTGTTACAATAATATAACATCACGGTAATTTTATATATATGATATTAAAATAATTTAAAGTGTTATATTCAGAACTGTCATGTTTCTTTTTGATAATACTTTAAGCTGTTGTTGTTGTTTTGAATTAAGCACAAAGCTACACAATGGGCTATCTGTGCTCTGCCCACCACGGGTATCGAAACCCGGATTTTAGCGTGTAAGTCCGCAGACATACCGCTGAGCCACTGGGGGGCAATATTTTAAGCATCTTTCATTTACTTGTTGTTATCATATACACATTTTACATTACTAAAGATTATTTTGCAATGTATATGGTTTTAGGACAAACTAAATTTCTAAAGCTGGTCATACCTTGTAAGATATTATTGGTATAATGACCGAAAATGTCGATAACATCGGATGTACTCAATTAGTGAATAAATATACTATCATATGTGCTTCTCCTTTATAACTGGTGTATAAAATTAGTTACATTATGTACTGGGTTTCAGAACTGATTTTTTAAGATAACTTGCTTAAATCAGAAATTTGTAATAATAACTAGTGTTCAGTGACAAATGCTACTAAGGTTGTACCTTGAGTTTGTTTCAAAAAGTTACGCAAAGCTACACAAGGGTTATCTGTGCACAATTGCCCATAATTTTGAATTTATTCTTAAAAGAAAAGGAGTTAGAAGCAAAATGTTTAATGCTTCTTTGAAAAATTGTCTTGTAATTACTTTCTGAGCATTCTAGTAGTTACTTTAAGTTTTAGGTAAATGATTTTGTGTAATGATAAAATATGCATTAGATTCACTGGATCGATTACTTGTATTGAAAATATCAATTAGATACAAATATTTTGTGCAGATTAGTATTGTTGTTCAATATTAATTCCTGTAATGATGTTAAAAATAATCACATAAAAAAATAGAATTTCTTCTTAGGCTTTAAGTTATTTTATTTAAGGTTACAAATGATCAGTACTTGTTCATGTTAAATTCCTTCAGAACGTCGATTGTCTCCTTTCTGATGTTGAAACTATGTGTGAGATAAAATGTCACATGTAAATAGTTCTCAAAGCTCTACAAGTTTGCTAACACCACACAAAAGTTACACTTATTTCACTTCACAATTAATGTAAAACTGACACGTCACTGATAAGAAGATTAAAGTATCTGTTTGGTTAGCATATCACGTGCTCTAATAGGAATTCCTAACATGCAGGATTTTGTGAAATCCTCACACTTTTCTGTAAATAATTTACTGCTCTCCAAGTAGAAACTCACATCATTTAGTTATTTAATTTTAAGAGAATCATCTAAGGATCCCACATAGTGGTTGACCCTGATATGAACCGTCATCCTGATTTATGGGCCTAAGCAGTAAACGATAATTCTCTTGAAAATGTTATTTTTTAACTATCTATGCACAAATTGATAAAAGGTCTGTTGATGGTTTTATAGTTGATTTAGGTTTGCAATTTGCTAGTTTTCACGCTCTACGACTTATCATATTCAGGCTTCGTTAGCTTTTTAAAGTCATATATTGCTGTTATGTTCCACGATAGTTTCGAGTTTGTTTCAATCTTTAAGCTTTACATTCAACAAACCCAGTTTAGAAATTTCAATAAAAACATTTATTTTCCTTTAATCACTGAAAAAACTTTTACTTAATATTTAGATTTATTTATGATACTTCAGTTTTCATTTAGGAAGTCTGTCATTTATAAAATGAACTGAAGATACGTTATAGGTACTGAAAGGGAGAGCATATTTTTCGTGAAGGGGATTCGAACCCGCGACCTTCAAATTGTGAGTTAAGCGCAATTTAATCCACTTGAACATGCCGAGCTGTTGAAATACAGCAACTGGGAAAGTGTACGTTAAACATTACGTGGAAAAATAGAACGAGAGATATTCGCTCTAAAATTTATTTGAGACATTACAATAGAATGAGAATGTTCATCTCAAATATTGTCTAACACAATGTGTCTACTTCCAGTATTTTATCAGTGTCATTCAATATTAGTGGAAATAATTCCACCTTAGAATGCTAGAATCCTTTGTCGTTAAGCTGAGAAAACCACATTTAACCAGAAGGTTATTATACTACCACTACATCTCCAATTGTGAAAGTGTAAAGAAATTACAGAATATGAACTTTCATTGTTGTTCGAGGCAATACTACAGAATACAATAGGATTTTCGCTCTAAACGTTGTTTAGGCATTCTAGATAACAAGTGGATAAAACACGGCGAAGACGTGTGCCATAAACGTGGTTAAAGTAAGTTCAAAGTCTGAGGATGTTTAGCATATATATTAAATTTCTATTTTGTACGTAATTAAATATTTTCACCAATATTTACATTCAGGATTTTGTGTTACGAGTTTAAGTGTCTAACCATACAACTACTGACTTAACTGATAGATATAGCTTAATCTTATGCATAGAATTGTGTTACTATAGAACAATTCTTTCATCCTTCATACTTCAGGCTACAAGTAACTATTTTTATGGTTTTCATTACGGTATAATTTCTTAAAACAGTCACGTTCTAACTTTTTCTTTAATTGCTAAAGGTGCTAATTATAAATAAACTGTTGTGAATGTGCTTGCACTGATTTTATAATAATAATGTGCGTACCTGATAGGTACAACTTAGCAAATATGTATTATGTAAACTAAATAATCCGTTAACACACAATACTACAGAACTTCAATTCTTGTACTTTTTTCAGAAAATCTAATCACAGTCTATGTTAAGAAATTAATGCAATACGTTACAGTAGTGAACTGAGAATAGTGATATAATATAATGAATAAATCTACAGTATCTGGTTATGTTGTAGACGAGATATGGTTGACACAGCGCTAACATTCAAAAAATAAAAGGCGCATCGGAAAATGATTTTTACTTATGTCTCTATGAATATTTCTTGGATGAGAAATGGTTAATTTAACGCAAATACTTGCTGGGTAAACGACTGGATTTTAACGTATATCTCCATGGTGATGTCATAGGAGAGAAGTCGATAAAATGAATGGTCTTAACACTCAAAAGGTAAATTACACGGACGTCTTGGTAATGTCATGAACTAAGAGTAACATTGCACTAACGCCCAACAAGTAAAATGCTAAATTTATGTCTCCAAGGTGATGACAGACAAACGAGCTTTTATATAAATTATATGATGATAGTAAATAAACACAGTATTTAGAAAATTACTTTATTTCGAAGTCTAAGCTTAAAGAAGGTACAGTTTAATGTACGCTTTGATCAACGTATGTTGTAGAGTTACACTAGTTTCGGAGAATTCCATTTCTCATTAGTAATCCTTAGCACAAATTAACCAAAGCGAAATAACCTGGATCTACATTATGATGAAAATTATTTACTATGAGAAAACCCTGTACACTGAATAGGTGAAATGAAGAAAAAGTGTCTCTGGTCACTCTTTAGCTTTCCATGTTATATAGCTGCAAAACTTCATATATAATAAATAAATAAACTTAGTATTCCGAAATTTGTTTGAAACATCCAATACCTGATAGGCAAACTACAGAGATTTTGCTTACGTAAGTATGGTAATGTTATGGACGAGGAGTATAATATTCAATAGATAAACCGCAGAAGTTTTATTAATTTATACTTGAAACAATAACATACGACGGGTAAGACAAACACTGCAGTAGGAATTGTTACTTACGTCTCTATTGCAGAGGCCACTTAATCCATTTTCTATCAGTCATTTTGCTTTGTTTTGAAGTTCGGGATAAACTACAAAAGTTAGCTGCGCTAGCTGCTCCTAATTTAACAAAGAAAGACTACAATGAAGGCCTCTACCCATCTCTGCCGCCACCTACCCTTGGACTACTTTTTACCAACGAATAGTGTAGTTAACCGAAACATTATAAGACCCAACCAGCTGTAAAGGCTAGCATGTTTGGTAGGAAGAAGATTTAAATCCACGAACAATCTAGTTTATCGTTCTTGTAGAGTTGTTATCTGAACTAGTGTGGCTGAGTATTAACTAACATCATAGAACGAAGTTTTCGCCCCAATTTTTTTCGCATTATAGTTTCGGTAGTCATTTTCTGATAGAAAAAAAATCTAGTCGATTGTCAACCTACGTAAATATTATTTACCAATGTTATAGGTTTACATTAATATTTAGCAATCACTTTATTGCACTGTTTCGATGTTTATCATCCACACTATGGGATTACAACAACATTTATTTATGTTTATGTCCAGGTTCTACATTCGTCAATATTTATTACTTACGTTTTGAGCCTATATTTGTATTTCCGGATTGGTCTGTAGCAAGCTTAAAGTCTTTTAACACAAAATCCATGCGTTAATTTTCAACCATTTTTTTTATTTTTACTGAGCAAAAGAACACTCATTAATATTTGAAATCAAATGTTATTAATTGCTTTAACTTTAAGTGAACTGACTTATTATTAACTATCAAAAGTAATTTTATCTGTTATTGTCCTTTATTAAATATTTTTTTTCTGAATTGTGTTTACATGCATGTGATTTAATGTAATAGTTTATTTAACTGAACTATAAAAATATCAAGTATATGAAATAAAAGTATAAATTTACTTTAGTTTAATATAAAAAATTATAATTAATAGGTGAGTTCGATAACTAGCCCTTAGTTCCCTTTATCTTTCTGTCGCATTTTCTTTTATTTACAATTTTAAAGCTTCTCGTTGTGTTTTTATTCTTACTTGTGGAAGAAAAACGTTTATATATATGTGTATGTGTGTGTATGAATGGTACATATATATTTATACTGATAGAAAATGGCCTCCATCTTTTTGTGTGTGTGTTCACATTCACAAGTATATCATGTTACAACTTCCCTACTTTAACAAACAAGTTCAAGTAGACAGAATGTTTCTAGAACCTCAGGGGACCTTTGTAATGTTTAGAGAACTTAGATAACATAAAAGTTTCAGATATTTCAGCACTTACGGGTAGTTTACTGAGATATTTCATTACGTCACGAATCATATTTCGTAGGAAACGTGTTGGCCAATAAATATATTATTATTGACCGTAACGATTTTCAGCTACACTTGTTTCCTTTAACTTGACCGCTCAAGCTTATAATGATGATCTATTAGTATGACTATCATGAACAGGGTAGGTTCCCACACTGTGTCTTCCATTGTGGTTATTGTATGATAAGCATTAACAAAGGTCCTCCATTGTAGTTAATACTACAATTGTAGACATGGGTCTGTGATTGTGATTAATGATATAATAGTGAACAAGAATCTGTCTGTTTATTAAAAGTTTCATCAAAAACTATCCAAGGGCTCAGTGTAGAATTCACAATCTGAACATGGAGATAGAACTAATTAATAATATGATAATAATGATGCACAATCTGAACACACTAACCATGGAGATAGGACTAATTAATAATATGGTAACATTGAATCCTCTATTCTGATTAATAACATAATAATCGTAAATAATAATCATCTACTGTGCTTGTATGCTTAATTTAGCATTTTAAGACTGAAAGGAAGGGAGCTAGTTATCACCACCCACCGCCATCTCTTGATATACTTTTTTATCAACGAATAGTGGGTTTGAGAGTCACATTATTACTTCCCCCTACGGCTGAAAGGGCGAGCATGTTTGGTGCGACGGGGGATTCGAATCCGTGACCCTCAGATTACGAGTTGAGTGCTGTAACCATCTGGTCATGCCGGGCCTACTGTGATATATAGCTTAATAATCGTGAATTGGAGTCCTCTGCTGTAGTTTGATAGTATAATAATTGTGTATAGGTTCTAGAACCATCAATGGTATAATAATTGCGAACCTGAGTTTTTCATTATGGTCAAGAGTGCAAGGTATTGGTTAATTATCTTAGCCATCTTTAAAAAGAACAAGAACTATAATATAAGGGTTAACTCTTCCACTATTATATATTTAAAAATCTACTATTGTTTGTTTGTGTTTAAATTTCCCGCAAAGCTATATCAGGTTTATCTGCGCTAGCCGTCCCTAATTTAGCACTGTAAGAATAGAAGGAAGACAGCTAGTCATCACAACCCACCGCCATCTCTTGGGCCACTCTTTTACCAAAGAATAATGGGATTTACCGTCATATTATAACGCCACAACGAATGAAAGAAAAAACGTGTGATGTGACAACTCTCGAATTATGATTCGAACGCCCTAACTACCTGGTCATGCCCGGGCCAAATATACAATTACAGAATACAGTATAAATTATCAATAAATTCGTTTTGTTAATTAGATATTTTTGAGAACTACTTGCAGACGTAAACATGAAAGAACAAACTTATTACATTTTTTCACGTTTTTCATTAGCTGCAATGAAAATAACTAAAACAATTTAAAATACATTATAAACTTGTTTTACAATTGTAGAAAAGTAAGTACCATTTTGAACATGTAACGTCCCGAGAAATTATCCAGTTTAATCGCTGTATTCTAAATATAACAATTTGGAGATTCACTTCTGAACTAAATTCAACAGATTAAGTATTTCTTGTAACAACTGCCCCAGTGAATCAGTTTACACACTTGCAAAGCTAAAATTCGGGTTCCTTTCTCTGCGATGAACAGTTTTACCTTAAACAACGTTATAACAATATTACACATATCATTTTTAAATAATTCGGTATTCAAACTATAACTCAGAGATTCTTATATTCGTATATAATTACAGAAACGTCTCTCTCATTGCTAGCTCAGCTTGAGAGTTCTCTCATTGACCAAAACGTTTCTGGAAAGTGTTTTGTAGCAGACAATCGACGGATCTCAAATGATATCTTTAGTTTGAAATCGGAAATAAGCAAATTAAATTAAATTATTTTATAATTGAATAACTATTTTATTAGCAGTTTATGTTATTTACCTTTGGCTTAGCGAAACTTTAATAACACAGAACACATGTTTACTGGTGTTGATGTCTTGTAATATATAGCACTGATAATTAAGAACAACATGCTAACGATAATTCATTACATAAAGAGAATATTGCATTTAGAATTATTCTTCAGTAAATATTGAAATATTTCAGATTGGTGGTTTCCAAAATGTTATGCCGAGGGAAGTTTCTATGGTTGTCCTGCAAATCAGGATGGGTATGTTAGTGAAAAAACGTTGGTTTGTTATAATTTTTTTTAAAAAGCTACACGTGGACTATATGTGCTAGCCGTACTAAATGAAAGACAGCCAATCTAAATCACCCACCGCCAACTCTTGAGACACTCTTTGTTTTACCAACAAAGAGTAGGAATGAAATTCATACCATAACGTCCCATAGTTGAAGAGGAGTGACTGGGATTCGAACCCGCGTGTTACGAGTCGAGCGTCCTTATCATCAGATTATATCAGGCGTGAAAGAAGAAAAGTTTAAAAACCACTGATTTAGAATACAAAATTTTCCTGTTTCTTATTTACAAACGTAAAAGCCCGTCACAAATGCCAGAAGACCACAAGAAACCAAACTACGACTTATCAAACTGGTAATACGTAAAAGAAGTATAAGATGTCATTTTCCAGGAACATACTACATATTGGTGTCTTTGGATAAAATATTAATGTATACAATGATTAAGTGATTGCATACATAGACGTCCTTTTTTTAAAGAAAAACTGTTCTTTTCCTTTCAGAAAATTGCTATCTTTAGTCTGTTTTAACAAAGGTTTTTCGCAATAATTTCCATGCATTGATTTGCACTAATTTTTTACTTCTTTTCACAATAGTTTTTCCCCACTTTCTTGTTTACATCATACCTAGTTTGACTTTATCATGATGCGATATCATAGGCGTAACGCCCTGCTTAATCTGGTCCTGTTAAGTCCCTCCTTTATTGTATCTTATATATCAGAACAATTGCCAAAATTTAGGAGCTATTTACGCCCACGTTAGTAATTACAATTAATAAAAATGATAAAAAGGTGAATTGGACTTTTGTGATTCACAAAATTCGATGAAATAAAGCTTGAATAACGACCAGTGGCTTTTATAAATATTGATTTTTGTAAAATATATATTTTTAAATTTGTTTATGCATTTATATTTCTGAATACCAGTCTTATGAATCTTTTTACGGCTTATTTTGCTTTTTCAGAATTATAATGTTCTAATTTAGATGCTTTTATGTAATCTTTCTTTACAAGTTAAAGATACATAGGTGAAATATTATTTCTTTCAAACACACTCATACTGAAACGATATTGGAGACTCACCAAGTCCTTATAGTCCACTTCTATAGCAATTGTGTCTGGTAACTTTGCCGATACGTTTTTCATATGCTATAGCATAAATAATCGTTTTGTTTTGTAACTGTTCGAAATATATGATGGCTGGATAAATATCCGTAGAAGATATTTATGTATACGTGACTTATGTCACTTTTCCAGATAAATATCCTCCTTGCTTTTGTTGGAAACTGTTGCCTGGAACACTCAAAAGGATTCTGTTAAACATTTAAGTATTTATGTATTTTACAAAACACTGCACTTAATTTTCCAGGACTTGGTTAAGACGTGTTGCATGTCTCTTTCCTGATGGTTCTGTAACTTGACATAATCCACTTTCCTTTGTTTATACCATTAAGTACAAAAAATATTATCGTCTTGAAAATTATAAGTTCTTGATATGAACACAATTTTATGTTTTTAGTGTATGAATATTTTGTGTTAAAAAGGACTGTTACATATTATTTTCAAAATCGAACAGCTTTCAGTAACATTACACTACCTACATAAACTAAACAGTTTACTTCTGACAAATATTGTTCCACTGTGACTTTTATATCCGCTGTTGTAACGTACTGCATATATAACAGCTTTAATATGACACACTCAACCATGTAGCTCTCAACCATTATGATGGCAAACATTTTGACAGAGAAATACATTCTGTATAGTGTGTGGTATATATGCTATTTCAACTGAGACTTTGATCGTGATTTTCTTTCTACATCATTTTATTGTATCAACATATTGTTATTATTGTGTTTCAGCGTCAAGTTATTTTCAGTTTTAGTAAAGGACAATATTACAATATTATTTTAATTCTATTTACTAGTCTAGTTTATCTTATATGGTATTGCTGGGTAGTATTTTTATATTGGAGTTTGTTACAAGTTTATTCTTACAATATTTAATTCGCCATTACAGTAGGTAATTGGGTTTTATGCTTTTATTTTGTGACATATTGATGGTGATAAAAGTTGTTCAATTTTGTTAAATATCTTTATATCTTGGATTCTTCACAGTTTTTCATTTATCTCGTACAATGGTCAGGTATAATTATTGCTGTCAAACTGTGAACAGTATGACAGTGATCAGTTACGAAATTTTAGTGTCAATTAAATTTTTAATGAACGTGTATGTGTGTGTGTGTGTGCACGCGCGCACGCACGCTTTTAGGTATACGGTTTTTCGTGATGATATCGAAATACATCATTCATGGACCAAATAATATAATTAACACTACCCTCTATTAGAGACAAGAGTGAATTAAAGAATACAGTACTTTAACAATTAAGATAAGTTGAGAACTGTAACTTCATTCTTGTGTACGAGTAAAGTAACAATTAAAATGAGCAATGCGAGGATAAGCTGATTACCAGCTTTTCAGTTTGTAACTGTATTTGTTTCTCACTTCATACAGAATAATGATACTACATGTTGGTGATTATATATTATTAGCGAGAGCATTACTATGGTAGCGAATTTTTTCATAAAGACACATGTATGAGTTATTTTATGAAAAATGGTCGAAGTATCTAGTCACTTTAGAATCCATACATACAGTGATTCAATAATCCAAGTTTTACAATCTTGAAGTATGGAAGTACAAATTATCAGCTTCTACAGTGACTGGCTAATTTATATAAATCTCCACCTAACACAAAACTGGACAGTTAAGACACTTTTAGGGATAAAGCACAGCATAATTTTTACATGTTGGAAGATGATTTTGTTCGACAGTAACCAATTCGTCGTTTGTACTTCTGTAGTTGATTCAGATATGTAGACAGTAAACTGTGGTAGTAAATACAATATTCAAGATAATCCCAAACAAAAATAGTAAGGTTAAGACCCGCTGTGATTGTGTTGATCATCTGAAGGGACAGTGTTGCTCTTCGAACCGATATGGCCCGGCATGGCCAAGCGTGTTAAGGCGTGAGACTCGTAATCTGAGGGTCGCGGGTTCGGATCCCCCTTGCGCCAAACATGCGCGCCCTCCCAGCCGTGGGGGCGTTATAAAGTTACGATCAATCCCACTATTTGTTGGTAAAACAGTAGCCCAAGAGTTGGCGGTGGGTGGTGATGACTAGCTACCTTCCCTCTGGTCTTAAACTGCTAAATTAGGGACGGCTAGCACAGATAGCCCTCGATTAGCGTTGTGCGAAATTCAAAAACAAAACAAACAAACGAACCGATATTTGGATATTAATTATTAAATTATGGCTGTATATCATTAGCACCATAGCACATTCCTTCTATGCGTTGTCGAACCTTAGACCACACGTTGGACCAACGTGTTGTGGTATTGTACTATGGTAACAGACAGGGCCATAAAGCATTGACTCAATACATTATCGATATTTGGGTACACGTTGATCAACACGTTATGGCCGTGTACATCAGTAACCAACAGAGTCAACCAAATGGCCTCATGTGAGTCAGTTGAAATTCGTTGACAGACACTTTCGTTCTTCTACATTTTAACTGTTAAAACAGTTTTACAGTTAGTGAACTGTTGACTAGTTTCACACGTTTATAAATGTCCATATAATTTACTGTTATTTATGTAAATAATCAATTCCAGTTCCAGTATTTTTAGAGAATTTTAATCCTTATCAAAGTGTTTCACATTCTCGACATGCACAAAAAATATAAAACGAAGCTCTATATGGCAATGCATGGTCTTTGTGAATTCTTTACAGATTAGGGAAAATGCAGGAGACGAAATCTAAGCCGAAAAGAACGTTGTTGTTACTAAATGTAAAGCAATTTATAGAAGATAAGAAATGCATAAATAAGAAAGACATATTTTACGATATTGTATGTATTTATACTGATAACGTCATTTTTCACTTTGGAGAACTCACAAAACCTGTCTGAGATCCAGAGTGATCAACGATCTGGATCATTTTTGTATTGTGATAAGAAGACTGAGCCTTAACATGTCCACGAAATGTAATACAAATCTGATTACAGTTTGTATAATTATGAAACTAAAACGGTAAAAATCTCCTCATTGTAAGAAATATTTCAATGTGATTCAAAATCAGAACAGGATTTGAATCCTTTACTGACTTATCTTCATGTGGAAAACTTTTATGTTCATCGGTCTGTTAGTTTTTGAGATACACACGGAAACACAGACAGGCAACACACACAAACGGACCCGATTGCAATATCCTTATCCCACCTCCTCCAGAAGGATGGCAAAGTTATTAAAGTACAATGCATAAAGATTCAACGCAGTGATGTAATACATAAAAATGTCCTTTTGTAACGTGGGCTCAGCTTCTTTCGCCATCTGGTGTGAGTTATTTCACTAACAATATTTGAGTTCATAAAAGTCAAAACTACAGTGAAAACTCCATGTTCAATGAAACGTATGATGTTACAGTAAAAATAATAAAAAATACTCAGTGTCTTCTACGATCTTCCATATTTTTCAAACATCATGGTTAAATCAGCACTCGAATTAAACACATACAATTACTCTACTGAACAGTAATTTATGTCCCAATACCCTTTTTATTTCTGTTTATCTTCAAATTATCAGTGTAATAATTTTTACGTATTTATTGTAAATACGTGTTGTTTCCTACAAATAACGTTAATTCCAAGAAATAAGCTCCTTTTAACATGGGCGCCTCCTAGCGGTTCAGAAATAAAATTGAGAATTTATAGCATTAAAATTTGAGGTCCTATTTAAGTTGTTGTTGTAATATAGGTGGTCCATTTTTTAGGTTTTTACTTGAACAACAACAGAAACAAAGTAGCTTTTAATTTAGAACATCAAGCTCCCGTTATTAATGGCTTTTAATCTTTCTCTGTATATGTATATATAAATGTATATTTCAAAGAGCACATTCCGAGAAATTTATTCTACTTCGTAATTCCTAAATTTTCATATAGATATCAACGTTATCCTGTTAGTGTCTTCTTATGTCCGGAATGGTCAGTCTGAAAAAAATAATGATTCAGAACAAAAATGTTTCTTCTTATAAGAGAATGTTACACAAAAAATGGGACCTCAACCGTTGAAGTATGAATGACAAAATTCACACAGACAGGATCGTGTTTAACTACATATTTATTATTGTTATTGTTAAGTTGATACATTTTTTTCATGTCGTTATTATACACATGAATGATGTTGTTACTCCATGTCGAATAAACTGATTTGAATTTAATTGAATGTGTCCTCTATGACACTTTGTATAAAAATCACATTTATGAAAAAGTGCTCACTTTGCTATCGATTTATTATTGCACTCAGTAAAATGATTGGAAACAATACTATCCAGCAGAAAATATCCCAGCGACTACTTAGCAGACCCGAGCGTTTTGTTCTAATGGATGCACCCATTTCATCTAAACCCAAATATTTTTCCCCACAATAAATTGTAAACAGTTTTATTTGCTTAAAAGCAAACGCAATGCAATTTTTATTATTGAAAGAGCACATTAAAGTTGGTTGTAAAATGCTCACTGAACAATCATATTGCATATACACTCTTATCCAAAGAACCGAGTCTCACTGCACAATTTATATTTATTTATCAACATTTGAGGAAAATTACTCCAAATTTTTAAACCACCGACGTTATCCGTACAAGGATTTCATACGATCGGTCCTCTTTTTAACCCTTTGTGAATGAGATAATAAGAAAATGTGTAATATCATAATCAACCATTTCCGTCATGTGAATAACATCTGCAATCATAGCAGAGTATATTGCAGGTATGTATGTTATACAGGTAAACTGCTCACGACAATTCATATAAAACTTAAGTATGATATGTGTGTTTGTATGATACAAAATACTTAAGGTACATTTCTCATGTATTGAAACCACATGTTTATAGTAGAATAACTAAATTAAACAAGCGTGATTCAAAGCTACACACTTTTATGTAGTCGAATGATATATAACAAAATGAAACCTTCACACTTTTACACAACCAAGTGATGTATGTCAAATTCAAAATTTTACACTTTCACACAACCGAGTACTAAATGATATACATCAGATTCAGAACTCTACACTGTTAGAAATCCCATTCACACAACCGAGTACTAGATGATACACATCAGATTCAGAACTCTACACTGTTAGAAATCCCATTCACACAACCGAGTACTAAATGATATACATCAGATTCAGAACTCTACACTGTTAGAAATCTCAATGGCATTTATGAAATTGCAAACTTCACGCTGAATTCTAATTAAAACTACACTTTCAGACAACCAAATGATGTTTGTTTAATTTTTGTCAAATTCAGATCCCTGAACTTCCAAACAACCGATATGTACACATTGAATTCAAACCGTACACTTTTAGATAACCGAATGACATATATCTAATTCAAAACTCCAGAATTTTAGACACTCAGGTGTTGTACTTCAAACTCATATCTCCACATTCTACACTTTTACACAGCTAAATAATGTTTGTCCAGTTCGAAACTTCACATTTTAAACAAGTGAATTATGTTTGTAGAATTGTAATTTCTGCACTTTTAGGAAACATAATAATGTAAGTCGAATCCAAAATTCTATACTTTTAAACAACCCGAATGATATATCTTGAGCTCAAAACTCCAAATTTGAGACAGTAAAATTGTATACGTTGAAGTCAAAATTACACTTTCTAACAACCACATAATATACATTGAATTATCATCAGATGTTTCCTATAACATTCATCTTTTCCTGTTTCGTGCTTAATTGTATCAGTATTTTCAGTACAAGGTACTCATACTTCCCAGTCATGGTATAATGATTTCATTAGTTACACTTTATTTCGAACTGAAATTAAGGTATTGCTTTAGTAATCCGTAATCCATAGCATTAAAATGTTAACTGTAATCCATAGCGTTAAAATGTGGTTTTAAATGTAATCTTATCTATTAAACTGATTGCTCATTTTTACTTATACTTGGTATAAGTGTAGCACAAAGCTACACAATGAACTATCTGTGTTGCGCCAACAATGAGTATCGAAACCCAGTATTAAACTTTATAAGTCGGTTTAAATCACCGCTGTGTCAATATGGTGGATTTGCATACATTAAAACATACATTTAATTTATATGAAGATGACATGGTGTAGATTTTACATGGAATTCCAGTTGGCCACAGGATCTTTATTTGTTATGATCTAGAGACGTATGCACAGCTAAACTTGTTAATTACGTTCTCCAGTTTATTGATTTCAACAAAACAGTGGTTGAAATCTACATTTACATTATTATAAAAAATGCAATTATTCTAAAAAGTGATTTAAAAGTCTTTATTATTTCCACAAATTCCAATATCTTTTGTTGCCTTTCGGTTTTCATTTACACTTCAACTCGAGTGAGGTTTATAACGACTGTTAGAACAACTGAAGAAAAGATAACTTTCAGTTGGATCTTTTTATTTCAATTAACATGTGTTTACAAAATCGTCAAAATAGCGATTGCTAAACAACAACTTTTTAAAGAAAGACAACACTTCTAATTAAATTTTTCAAAAGGCCATTAAAACTTCGCCAAGCATTCTGTTCATCCAACAGTTCTATTTAGTTAACGTTTTCTTTAGATCTTTTATCTGATCAACTGATGTTTTCTTTAGGCATTTTCTATATTTATAGAGCACATTGTTTGTGTGGGACTTCAACGAGAGATTCGTTTAGCTTTTAATGTCGAGTAAAACATACTGTTTAATCTTTAAGTTACTTGAGTGGACCTCGTTGTTGAGGCTCACATTTCTAGCCCACTTGGTTATTAAGGCTCCAATTTGTAATCTTCTTGACTATTCAGACTTTAATCTGTAACCAACTTAACTGGTGAGGCTGAAATACTAAACTCATACAAAACAACGGAACTGTTAAAGGCTCGCATTATCTTTAACCCTTTCCTCACTTGAGAAGAATAAGAAGAACAGAGTTACCATAGGAACTTATGAGTTTTTGTCAAACATTATACTGGTCAGTTGTTCAATAGTCACCTCAAACGTATTTAGAAATTTGCATTAAGAAGTTAAAAGGTCAGCCACCTACAAATACATCAAGTGAGGATGTGAGATTTAACTTGTGTAAAGCTACACAATAGGTTATCTGCACTCTATCTATTACGGGTAATCGAACTCAAAACCTAAGAGTTGTAAGTCTATAGACTTACCGCTAATTCTTTAGTGCGATAAAAATAAAGATACACGTAACTTAGGGAAAAACTCTGAATCACCGAAGAAGCAAATCTTGTACTCAGTCACGCATAGCAATCCATTTTTTAAACTTTTATAAGTAAATTCGAAATGTTTTTAAGTGATTTTTTTCTTGTATCTGTTACTAAATTTATTGGTAATATCAAACCAGGCTCATGATTTACTAGATGTATCCAGGTAAAACAAAGACACAATGATGAATTATCCATTATCCATACACTCTTGTCATTGTGTCCACCATATTTTTAATTGCATAACTTAAGACTATTTTAACTTCAATGCTGAAAACCTTCTTTATTTAAAGTTACTTTAAATAAGTAAACTAGTAACCCATTATCAGTGCCTTAGTACTACATTTGTAGATTGTATATAAAATTTACCGCATTTGAATTTTATAAGAGAAAAGAAGGTTATACTGTTTAAAATTAAATTAACGTAGCGTTCTTCAATATTTGTAGAAATTTGCAATGAGTCTCAAAAAGTAATAAGATATGTTACTATGTTGTCTTAATTCGATTTTTGTTTAAAAGCAAAACGTGAATACTCCAAAATATGTCCCCCACTGGAACAGCGGTAAGTCTTTGTATTTACCACTCTAAATTCATCAGTTTGATTCCACTCGGCGGACACAGTAGATCGCTCGATGTCGCTTTGCTGTAAGAAAACACACAAACACACACTTCAAAATATAAAACATAGGTAGTTGAATAACACTCTTTACTCACTGCATTAATGTTTTATGAATAATATAATTTTATTAAGACAGGGGATCACAGACTTCAGGGGAGAATGAAGGGAACTGTCAAGGAAGACATACAAATTAAGAATTACCAGTTCTTCTACATTAATATGATGTAGCCAATAAAAATTAACAGTTCTTCCACATTGATTTTATGTAGCCAATAAGAGTTTACAGTTCTTCCACATTGACGTGATGTCACCAGTTAACAGTTTCATCAAAATTGATACAATTTTATGTAATAAAATATGTACCTCCTTTTCTACCACTGATAATATTAATTTTTCATTCAGTATATTCACATGAGTCGCAGTTTTATAAGTATAGTGAAGGGTGATTCCTTCGTTCCGAACGAAGGTACATAATGTTGTTTGCTGCATGTTTTGTAATAAACAATCGAGCACCATCTGTGATAATATGTTCTTGTCTTTGAGTTGATAATATTGACAATGTTAATATAGTTAATTTCTAGGTACTGTGTGGCTATCCAGTAAATGAACGTGTAGTTTGGTATAAAGTAGCACTGTTATCCTTTATAACAATGGATTAAACAATCAACCTGTTGTCATAACAAAAGAAAACAAATGTACACGAAAGAGCTTTGGAAAGCTTTCAACATCTTAGTTCGGTTATAGGTTAAGAATCATGGCTAATAGAGCTTTTGGAGGGAATACCTACATCTTGTAAGCTTAGGCAAATAAAATAAAACTTAACAGCATAATAGATCATCAGAATTTTCTAAAGTATTTCTCAAGTTTCCTGGCTGAGTTTGTGAACAAAATAATCGATTTCAGCGTCATAATTGAAATTATAGAAGACATCTTACTTTCATAATCGTATTAAGTGAACTCAGCAGGGTTAGAAAGGACTAGAATGGTGAACTGTGATCTTGTGTATCTTTGAGTGTACAAAACAACTTGGCCCGGCATGGCCAGAAGATTAAAGCACTCGACTCGAACTCCGAGGGTTGCGGATTCAAATCCCCGTCACACCAAACATGCTTGTCCTTTCAGCCATGAGAGCGTTATAATGTGACGGACAATCTCACTATAGCAGAATGTATCACGGCTGTTACAACATTGACGAGACATAATGACCGACACCAATCGTCCTGTAAAACGTCTATAACATCTAACTTACTTGTTACAGTGCTACTGAGGCAATGCTATATTCTGAAACAATACGTACACTCTATAAGGTTTATATTAATTCAGTGAGCAACATTATGCAAGCCACTTTTATAGCTTCCTGAGACAGTATCAAGCTGGCTCCGGTCTGCCCAGGCATGACCGGGGTGCATACTTTCACAGAACAGCTTCCAACCTGGCCTTATTTAATGCCTGGACATGCCCAGACTGCATAAAACATTGTTCATAGGTCTTTTACAGAAACAAATTTTTTGGAAACAAATATATATAAACAAAACATGATAAAACTGAAAATTTCGATGATATGGTACGTGATGGGCAAATTTGTATGTGATTTTCGTGATCAGCAGCCACAAATCTATACTCTTCAAAAAAAGAAATGCAAAAGGGATATTTTTGTTATTTTAAAGAGAAATATATGTAATAACGTTACAAGCTCAGAGTATGTGATGTTACACGTGTTAAGGCACTGATTGTCAGACCAAAATGATAATAAAAGTTGTGCACTTTGAAAACGGAAGAAAACATCGGATTTTTCGCCGAAACGCATTCGTGTCCAGTAAATTTGTTTGAGAGATCTGCATGTTCTGCAAGTGCAAAATGTGCAAAATCCCTTTTAAAGTGACGGGTTTTCGGTTTCCATAGCTCAGTGTTAAGCCTTCGACACGCAATACAGTTACGTCAAGACTGACTGAAGCACAACGCAACAACACCATTGGTTGTTTGGAATTAGGCGAATCTCGATCAGATGTTGTCAGAGCTGTGAATGTCCACCTAAGCACCATCACAAGGCTATGGAATCGTCACCAACAACATGGATCAGCTAGTGACCGTCCACGATGTGGCAGACCTTCGGGATAGGACCACTACTGCGACGTCTACTGCCTCAACCATACCAGGGATGCGTAGGGTTTCCGATCAGACCGTACGCAACCGTCTACGAGATTCTTAGGCTCCATGTTTAACCCATCATGGTGAATGTCAACGACGTTTTTCAACATGTCAACACCCGTCCTCACACGGCCCGACTCACCAATGTCTTCCTGAGACACCACAATATCAACGTTCTTCCCTAGCTCTCCAGATCAATAGATTTAAACCCCATCGAACATCTTTCGGGAGAGTTGGACCGACGTCTGCGATGGCGACAACCTCAACCGCAGACTCTACCTCAGCTTGCAGCAGCTTTACAGGCTGAGTGAACAGCCATTCCACAGGATGTGATTCGCTATCTCATCGCTTCCATGGGCAGGAGATGCCAAGCAGTTATTGATACTCACTGGCTACATACTCGTTATTGACGTTGAGTAACGTTAAACTTCAACTAGTGAGTGTGGACTTCACCTTTGCAGACTTTGAATGTTCAGCAGTGAATGTACAAAGTTTCATACATGTCATACAGAAATACCCGAAATAAACTTGTTAACAATTTTTCCCAAATTTGGTCTTTTGCGTTTCTTGTTTTGAAGAGCATATAAGGAAAACCCAATAGTATTCAAGAAGCAAAAACTTTGTTGTGCAATGCTATTCATACGTGCGTCAACCAATTTATGTGGGACTTGGTGCATTTTGCGTTGTTAGACTCAACCAGTAGTGTATATATTTATATCCCCCCAAAGAGGCACAGCGATATGTCTATGGACTTACAACGACGCTAAAAGTCAAATTTCGATACCCCTGGTGGGCAGAGCATGGATAGCCCATTATGTAGCTTTGTGCTTAACTCAATAAAACTAAAACTATACAAGGGGATGTAAGGATAACTTACAAATATCTATACTAACCAATTTCTAACCAATGGTTATTTCCGAGCTATAGTCGAGACAATAAGGAAACCAATATACGAATTTTAACAGTCAACACTGTTTTGCATTAATTTTGGATGCTACAATATTATGTATTCGGCTCGGAATACAAAATTAAAAAAGACGTGTTATAGTGAAGTATATCAAGGCCGTGAATACAAATAATGTGATAGTTGATAAGCTGATTGAAGTCCACAGAGAAAGTTATCACTCTTCTACCCCAGTTTTCTTGGAGTTATGTCAGAGCTATTCGCGGAATTTACCAAGCGACATATCTGTATCTTTGTATACAAATGTTTTTATGAATCTCCTATTTCAATAAGTGTTAAAAAGTTCCAACTCTTTATTCAGTTCTGTCTGCTCTGAATGAAACCTTGTTAGTTCATACTTCTGAGTTCATACTAGATCTATAAGTTAATATAAAATATTTAACACAACTTTTTTTCCTGGAAACACAGAAACAAAATTAACCAGTATTTACACAACTGATGAAGGAAATCGTTCCAAAAATTTTAGAGAAGTACATTTGTAGTTTATAAAGCTGCTTAAGGTATATGTAATATAATACTCAGTCTATGAACAATACAAGGAGAGTTTTGCTAATAGTTTTCTTAGTCCATGTTGAAATAGAATAATAGTGATGTTTTATTCAAAAATGCATATTATTTTACTTCATTTCGTTGAATAGACAAAGAGCTTTAAGGTATTTGGTATTTTAAACACTATGGACAAACTGCCAGGTCAGTGGGCTTAGATTTAGTCAGAATTGTTGACCAGAGGGAGAAATCTTGTTAACAAACCTTGATTCGTGGAGAAATATGTGAAATAATTTCTATATATAACGTTTATTTGTTTAGGAGGATATTTAGTGTAGAACTTCATACTGGTATCAGTAGTCTTCTGATGGAGATACTAGTTTACAGAATATTATTTAGACGTTTTGTGAAAAGAAAAACAATGAGTTAATACATTTCAGACTTAGTATGATACTCCAATGAACTTGCACGCCACATCTTTTCGCAAATATATTGTATTTATGAAATGCCGCATAAAGCAGTGTTACAGTGACAATCGTAAGTGGTGTAACAGTAAGTATGCTAAGAGGTGTTGCATTGACTATGATAAGCAGTGCTGCAGTGACTGTTGCAGTGACTATCTTAAATGGTGTTAGAGTTGCTGTGATAAGTGCTGTTACAATAATAATGAGAAGTGGTATTACAGTAACTATGATAACTGAGGTTACAGGAACTATCGTAAGTGTTGTTACAGTGGCTATTATAAGTGGTGTTATCGTGACTATAAGAAATGGTATTATAGCGACTATGAGAAGTGGTATTACAATGTGCATGATAAGTCTCAAAAAGGAAACAAAAACACCATCAACATTACAACTAACACTACTAACTGTGTTTGGAGTACAGTGGATTTTTCAGTTAATGATTTATCTCATGAAATGAATTTGGTATTTTCAAAAAAAAGCTTCAACACGAATATTCAGCTACAAAACATATCTGTTTGTTTTGGAATTTCGCACAAAGATACTCGAGGGCTATCTGTGCTAGCCGTCCCTAATTTAATGGTGTAAGACTAAAGGGAAGGCAGCTAGTCATCACCACCCACCGCCAACTATTGGGCTACTCTTTTACCAACGAATAGTGGGATTGACTGTCACATTATAACGCCACCACGGCTGGGAGGGCGAGCATGTTTGCGCGACTCGGGCGCGAACCCGCGACCCTCGGATTACGAGTGCACGCCTTAACGCGCTCGGCCATGCCAGGCCACAAAACATATCAATATTTACAAAACCACCCATAACTTGAAAGAGAAACATGACAAATATTCTAGCTGAACGATAAATAAAACGATAGTGAAGTAAAAGGGCAGGATTATATTAAAACTCGCACCATAACCTGAACTTTATCCCTAAATCTATGAGACTTACTGGCTTTCGTCAAGTAAAATGGAATAAAATATCTGGGCCGTAAACAAAAATTTCTTCTATTGTTTTTATGATTAACAGAAACTTATGATCAGATTAAGATACGTAATTAACACAACTGAAAACCATCCTGGTGATCACTACTGCTTATCAAAATATACTTTTCTTGGGCTTCTGTTTATAAAGATTAGAAATGTAGTGTTTCATCACTCAGTACCCTCTCTGTTAATGTCAATTCCTGCTGTAACCAATAATTCATGAGTCTCGTCCACGTTATAAGAATTAGGTAATTTTTAAATATAACCTCTCTACTAAAAAGTATAACAATAAACAATAGAAATACTGTTAAAGAAAATAACAACGAAAAAGTAAAATAGTATATCTTACTGAGAAAATAACGAAAGATTGCCTCTAGAATTGAACTACTGGAGTAGATTTTTTTTAATTTTGCGCAAAGCTACAGGAAAGCTATCTGTGCTAGCCGTCCCTAATTTAGAGGTGTAACACTAGAAGAAAGGCAACTAGTCATCACCACTCACCTCTAACTCTTGAGCTACTCTTTTACCAACGAATAGTGGGATTGATTGTAACATTATAACATCTTACGGCTGAAAGGGCGAGCATGTTTGGTACGACGGTGGATTCGAATCCGTGACTCTCAGATTACGCGTTGAACTCCCTAACCATCTGGCCATGACGGACCGTTTAAACTGTATCGTGAAACTAATGTTATTGAAGATACAAAATGATAGATACGAAACAAAAAAATATCTTAATTATCTAGAAAAAAATAACAGTTTAATATTATCAGGGGCGTAGATTTTGGGGGGATGGGGGATACATCCCTCCTTCGTTTTAGGTAGGAGGTATGGTGCATACAATCACCCTCCTGCGGTTTGGTCTGTTGAATTGTTTTATTGCATCACAGACCTACAAACTGTGTGTTTGTTCTTGTGATTCTCGTGTCCTTACCAATCGAATTACATAATTAGGCCTAGATGTAGGCTTTTTCAGTAACCGAAATGTACATCATTAATATAGGTGTGCTTCTAAGCTTTTCGATCTAACCGATAGTTCGTAAGTAACAGTCAGTAGGTCTAAATATATATGCAAGTATCGTGGCAACAAGATAACTCTGTGACTACATGTTTACAGCTTTCAGGTTCACGTAATCTGAGATTAACAATTTGGAAATTGAACAGTGGTTGCAAAGATCATCCCTCCATCGGGTGTAAAAAATCTACGCCTCTGAATATTATACATAGATCAAGGATATTCAACATATTATGAAATTGGTCATTTTCTATTTAACGTTAAACGTTTAACAAAATAATAAATATCGTTACATTTAGAAAGTTAAGAGTAATAAGGCTTAACAATGAAAGATACAATGCTTATTAATGTAGCAAAGAAAATAAACAGTGAAAACTAATTTAACTAAACTAATAACATAATGTAATATTATATTGGGATGTGTTTCTTAGGCAGTATTGACTTTGCTTAAACTGTTAGGAGGTATGGCTACTCCAGCAGTTGGTAAGCTAAAGTCATTCACAGTTTTCAGTTGAAGTAAAATGTGGACGTGAATGTTTTAAAGTGTTCCTGATATCTTATGAAATTTTAAAGACCATAATCTGTACCAAGAATATTGTTGAATGTCTCTTAGAATTATTATGTTGTTTGAAAAGTAATGGCGGATTGAAAATTTTAACTATAATAAGAAAAAAAAATCAAAACTAACTTCATTGATCAAAATAGGAACCTAGTTAATCTACACACTTTTGCCAAAGAGAAACAATTTATGCCATGACGATAAATCTCTGAAACCCTAGAACTGAACGAAATCTTTAAAGTCATTCTCTGCTGCTGCTCTGTCATTAACAATTTTGTCCTGTTAAAAAAATTGTCTTAATGTTTGAAAACGTGGTAGTCGGTGGGCAACAGGTCCAGGAGGTAAGGAGGATGATGTAATGTTTCATAACCATTTTATTGAGCTTCTGCGCGTCATTTGAGCAGCTTGTGGCCAAACATTGTCATGAAATAAGATTAGTCTTCTTCAACAGAATAGAACTGGCATTTTTTCACGCAACTTTCTATGAATTTGTTATTCAAATTCTTGACAGTACATATTTTCTGGTCCTGGCTGAGCAAGTTATAATGGATAATACTGGCTGCAGACCACAATACAGTAACCATAATCTTCTTCGAAGGTGGTTCCTTCACCTCATACTTGGTTGATATTGCAAACTGTTTGTGAGATACCATGATCAAGTTCCAAATCATGCAAAAAATGATGCGAGCTTCTTCAATCATTAATTGTAAGAGTTTCAAATATTGGAAATAAAGTTTTAGAAAAGAATATAAGCATGAATGAATAGAAGAAAAGTTTAGTTTTTCAATGGTATTGAAAAGTCTTAAAAATAAAGGTTTCTTATCCCTATAAAGGAATAAACTTTCAGTAAAAAATCCGCCATAATTTTTCAAACAACCTTTAAGAAACCTTGTTTGCGAAAAACGAGAATGATTTTACGAGCTATATCCACAAAGCTTTATAATTCTTAATATTCCAAGTATATAAAACTAAGTTACGTATTTTTATAAAGTGTACATTTCTCTTCAGAATGATAATTTTTCCAACTTTTCATTACTAGATTTAGCTTTGTTGTTTTTGTTGATTTTCATATAATTTAGTACTAAGTGTACCCCATACACATCGGTAAGTCTACGGATTTACAACGCTAAAATCAGGGTTCGATTCCCCTTGGATAACTCAGCAGATAGCCAAATGTGGCTTTGTTATAAGAAAACATGCATACATACAGAGTATTTAAGTCTACGCAATATTATTTTTAACTTACATTAACGCAAGTTATAAATAGCAGCTAACTTGTGATTTACACATGCAGTGTTGAAACGTTGGTAACTGTACATCCTTCCTTGATCTTGTTGAAGTCACAGGTTTTCTAAATATTTTGTGTTCTGATGTGAATGTGGTTGTTAAACTGTTTTATTGCTAGTAGCGATAAGATTGTATTGCGTGTTTGTTTTCAAGACTGTTGGACGTAATGTTTATTCATGTTTCTTTTATTTCAACTTTATGTTTTTATAAATTACATAAGTTTAAATTCCAAGGCTCTCTTATAACATTAAAAATTGTTATTGTATTTCAAGTAATTATTTGTTAGAATACTGTTTTTGACAAAAGTCTTTCATGAGTGTTTAGTATGCAAAACGTTTACTCGTCAACATTGTTTTTGGTACGTCAAATTCAAGGAATACCAAAACAAAACGTTTACATTATGAGAACAAAAACAAATATTTCACTTCACTTTCTTATTCATTTCTCGAAATGATTATAAAAATGTATTTTGTATTTTAAGAAATAAAAACATTTTTGTTTTAAATTCTAGTTAGGAATTATGTAATAAAATATTTTTTACTTAGATGATGAGGCTTTGATAATTTAGAAAATAAATTTATCTTTTTAAATACGTAGTGTTATGTGAACAGTTTTTAGTTCCTGGTTTAATTGTTTTTGTCAATCGTAATGTAATACAATATTATGTTATCAACAAAATTCACATCAGGTAGGTAATATGATCACTTTTCTTAAAACTTGCATTTGTTAATTAACAAAATAATCGTATGTCCGTTTCAAATTATATCCATCTACTTGTTTTTCAATCCACCAGGAAAAGTTTTAGGTTACAGAACTAATGAAAGAACATAATCATAAAATAATTTCGAATTAACAATACTACATTCAGATGGTTCAAACATTAGTAGACCAAAAAGGTTATAAGAAAGTAGACAATAGTTGTTTTTATACAACCAACACAACCTGGACAATGGTCAATTAATAAGTGAAAAGGTAAAAAGTGGAAATTGCGACGGTGACAAAAAGTTTTTCTTTTAACAAAATTGGTGTCTTCTACTCTTTATTAATTAAGCATTATTACAGCTTAATACTAGACTTGTCGGAACCTTTGCAATTACCTTATAGCTTAAAATATAATAGTGACTTTTAATATTTATACATTCTACGTAGTAACGGCTCTGTGTAGTGAGATCCTTCATTTCACTTATTACATAATTTTTAACACAAACTTTTACTAGTTCTTCCAGTAGAACTAAAATTACTTCATTTATGTTAATAGTTATCATTAGTGTAAAAGATAAATATTATACCAGTTATAATAACCACGTAATATAACATTTCGACTTGTAATGCGAGGGTCACGGGTTCGAATCCCCATAACACCAAACTTTCTCGCCCTTTCAGCCGTGGGGTGTTATAATTTGAGGGTTAATTCCACTATTATTTGGTTAGAAAATAGCCCAAAAGTTGTTAATAGGTGGTGATGACTAGCTGCGAAATTAGGGACGGCTAGCGCAGATAGCCCTCGTGTAGCTTTGCGCGAATTCAAAAACAAACATTTCCTATTGTGCTAAGAAGGGCTTATATTTACAGAATTATATAGAATAGGAAATTGACTTTTTTTTCTAACATAAACCAAATTGCTTTAGCTGGAACATTATTATCTCGAGACAACTAGGTTTTCATTCCAGTCCAGTTGAGAGAAAGACGAATTTGCTGAATGTAGCAATGGTTACACATAAGCAACGTCATCTTCAAAGTTCCCATCTTATATAGCATATCAACAACATAAAAAATCAATACATCGTGTGACTAAACTGAATGCAAAAAGATGATATAAAATTTCATTGTTTGCTTAACATTATAAGAAAAGAAACATAACAAACGTTTTCTATTCCTCTTTGAGATTTATTTTCCAGTACTTGAAGAAAAAATCCTATTATTAAAATTTTAATTATTTAAATAAAAGCAGTAGTAGCCTTTTCCAGTGAAAATATAACAATATGATTGTGTTTGTAGTCAAGGCTGACTAAATAACCTCTTTCTAAAAATTTGTACCATTTTGCGATACGACATGTCCTTTCAGCATTATGAATAATGATGATTTTATTTTTATTTTAACTTATAAAATTTCCATTTAACAACAAAAAGTGACGAGTCTTCACAACCATTAATGCCAGAAGGATTGTCAGTGCAATGTATAGATAAGGAAAAAAAATGGATTAATTGGGGTCGCTGCTGGTGAGATATATAATTAATGGTAACGTATATCACACAGCATCAGTGCATTAACACTTTTTAACACAAGATCGGTGCGTTGACATTTCTTCACGTAGCATCAGTGCACTAATTTCTCTCACACAACATGAGTACATTTTTTCTCGATTGATATGGAAGTACAATGTCAAGATTTACGCAGTTAAAAGGTTCTGACGTCACCTGGGTTATAATCTTTATACTCTTCCTAAAATCTACAGAAGGAATCCGTTGTTCTGTTTTAGTTGAAATATCAAGATTGGTGTTAATAAAATTTCAGTTTATCCTTGAAACAGTTGTTAGAAGCATGAACAATCATCTGATTTAATTAATAATATTTTTTACCGCTAGTCACGAATTCATATCTAGTTTGCTAACGCGTGTTTTTACAGCTAACCTGTCATCTTCAATGAATATCATCTTCACTTGTAGTTGCTGGGATTTGGTCTTGGTGGCACTTTGTTACATTTTACATTTACCTCTCGGGAGAGGTCTTCCCAATTAAAACTTCAATCAACTATTTGAATGTTTTCAACAAGCATATCTAGATGGACGAAGGTGAATAATAATCAGTTAGGTGGATGTGAAAGTTTTCTTTTTCATTTTCATGTGATTCATTCCCTATTATTTCAGCATCCGTCTAACTTATTCTATGGTATTGTTCTTTGGCATGGTAAGCTATTGCAGATAGACCAGTAGTACCAAGCCTTCTATTCTGCTCCTGAATTCTGACTTTTGCTTGTGTATTGGTATTCACTTTCGCAATGGATGTTGAAAATGACATTCTTGTTGATCATTGGGTATCGGTTTATTTTGCACTAATTATGATTGTATTGTGTTGTAGCATTTAAATAGTGTTAAAACTTTACACTTTTTACATATCTTTTTAAAGAAAAAGATGATAGAGCAGGATTAGTACATATCATATACAAACTTTATGATAACGGAATTTCACGAAGCCTCAAACTTTTATTTGCTAGCTCGTCAGTTCTTATGAATAATAGTAAAGTTAAATCAAATATAATAATAATGATTAAATAAAGTAAATAAATAAACAGTTTTAGAATAAAATAAATGAAATCTAGTTTGTAAATTGACCTAAGTAACAAGTTATAATAACAATTGTTTGTTTGTTTTTGGGATTTCGCACAAAGCTCCTCGCGGGCTATCTGTGCTAGCCGTCCCTAATTTTGCAGTGTAAGACTAGAGGGAAGGCAGCTAGTCATCACCACCCACCGCCAACTCTTGGGCTACTCTTTTACCAACGAATAGTTGGATTGACCGTCACATAATACGCTCCCACGGCTCAGAGGGCGAGCATGTTTAGCGCGACTAGGGCGCGAACCCGTGATCTTCGGATTACGAGCCTTACGCGCTTGGCCATGCCAGACCGCTAATAACAATAAACAATTAACAAGTTATAATTACAATTAACAAGTAACAAGTTATAATAAACTAAATCCACTGTTTTATTTCATTCGCACCCTAACAGTTGTTGCTCACGCAAGTTGATATACGTATTGCCCAGACTACCAATATCTCTATTGTATTCCAGCAGGCCCATTGTATTATGGAGCGAAAAGCCTCGTCGGAATTCAATATACCAGATTTAATGTGGTTGAAAAATAATATATTCTAATTTACTTTAACCCTTGGGTACTAATTTTTCGAACAACGGCGGGAAAGCTTTTAAAATACTGGCAGTACTTCACTACTCTACTTTAAAATATTGGCAATTCTTCACTACTCTACTTTAAAATATTGGCAATACTTCACTGCTCCATTTTAAAATATTGGCAATACTTCACTGTTCTACTTTAAAATATTGGTTGTACTTCAATGCTCTACTTTAAAATATTGGCAGTACTTCGGTGCTCTACTTTAAAATATTAGCAGTACTTCACTGCTCTACTTTAAACAAATTAAACACTTAGAAGAACTTGCAAACGTTAATCAAGGGTGATTTGCTTATAAACCAATTAAACTAAATTTCTGGAAAATATTATACCTCTAAACAGCGTACTGGAAGTGGCTTACTGTTAAACATGCCAACCTTTTTATTTCGGAAGATCTAAGGTTCGTGATACGGTTTTGCTTAATTATTTTTTGCAATTTTAGTTGTGAGTGCATCATTATAGTGACGGTACGTTCCTTTATTCGTGGCCCCCCAGTGGCTCAGCGGTATGTCTGCGGACTTACACGCTAAAATCCGGGTTTCGATACCCGTGGTGGGCAGAGCACAGATAGCCCATTGTGTAGCTTTGTGCTTAATTCAAAAACAACAACAACAACTTTATTCGTGTACCACAGTGGTGTGTCTACGGACTTATACTGCTAGAAACCGAGTTTCAGTATTCGTAGTGGGTAGAGTACAGGTAGCCATGTGTAACTTTGTGCTTCAAAACTAAGGTCCCCGTGGTTAGAGCAGAGATGATCACATATGTAGCTTAGTGCTAAATAACAAACAACCTTTATTCGTTTCAAAACCAAACTAAGTTCTTGTGAGGCCAATCTGCCTTTCCTCTGGGTAGTAGTCCGTTATAAGACATATCTGCAGTTTCAAACACCTTCATAAGTGGTCGTTTAAATACTTGTCTATTTAAAGAGAGTGATAACTATTCACGGGGACCCGGCATGGCCAGGTGGTTAAGGCACTCGACCTGTAACATTAGGGTCACGAGTTTGAATTCCCCTCGCACCAAACATGCTTACCTCTTCAGCCGTGGGAACGTTATCATGTTAATATCAATCGCACTGTTCGATGATAAAAGAGTAGCTGAAGAGTTGACGGTGGTGGCGATGACTAGCTGCTCTCTCTATAGTCTTAAACTGCTAAATTATGGATGGCTAGCGCAGATAGCCCTCGTGTAGCTCTACGTAAAATTCATAACAAACGAAACAGAACTATTCAAGTCGTGAAACGGTTGTGTCGCACGTAGAGAGTAAGCGAAAGGCACATAAATGACTTTTATTGGTTTAATTTCTTACTATCAATATTCATTTAAATTGAATATTGGTATTGCTAGTCACTTAGCAATTGAAAACACAATCGCATGTAAATCATTGGTCTTACAAAGCCTTAAACTTACATGAAATGAATCATTTTTTTTACTCACTACAGAACGCGATATAACAATTTGTTTTTCTAGTAACAGTTAGGCAAATATATAGGATATTAATATTTAAAAGAATTCTGGTTTTAAGCGGTGCATGGAATTATTTGCATACTTGCAGATTGTATTTTGCAAATGTAAAAATTGAGTGTAATGTATCGTTATATATATCGTGTAATGTATAGTAATATATATCGTGTAATGTATCGTTATCAAAAACTATAGTTATAGTTTTATTCTTTTTACTTTGTCTGGCTTCACATTTTTAAAACAGCTTATTTTATAAACTAAACCTAATACTACCAAACACGGATTTATAATGCTAAAATCAGGAGGTTCGATTCCCCTCTGTAGGCCCAGGAGATAGGTCGATGTGGATTTGCTATGCGAAGTAAAAACTTGAAATCTAACACGCATAAACTGAAAGCTTTTGTTCATAACCTAACAACACTGCGCACGAACTAAAAGATTGAAACCTAACACTACCACCTTCGCGCTGAACGTTCGAAACCTGCAACTGCACAAAACTAATGCCATTCTTATACGTAAAAATTATTTTGTGTTGTATAAGATTATTTTTCATGAAACAAACGGGGTGAGATATTCTAGAACTAGTTCCAACTCCATATTTAAGACAAACGACCAGATATAATTATTCATGTAACACGTTTGTCTGTTTTACGTTAGATTGTGAGCGAATTTCCATCTCCTGAAATTGAAACTGACCCTGAAGTTCGAGTGCTTTCGAAAAGATAATTTGTCTTGTAGCAATCCTCCGTGTTAGTTTGTTTCTTTACGGTGAAATAAACTACTTTCAAGACAAAAGGTAACACTAATCAGAGCACGCTTTCATAGTAAGTACTACTTAAACCCAATACTGATATTACTATCAATGAATTACGTTCAATATCCTACAGCGTTGTTTAAAAAAGAAAATCATACTCATTTCACGGCTTTGAATTATCAGAACGATACCAGCTTTCAGTATTGGTAGACAGCGGGCTTCAACAATAAACTATATGCAGAACTGGGACAGCAAGAATATTTTACAGTAATTTTGTTCTGGAAAATTAGATCGGTTTGTTGCAAATTTCCAGCTACCTGGTACACAACATTTTCTGAATATCAAAATCAAAAAGCAAAAGCAAATGCAAACACTCTAAAATATCTTGAATTTTATATGCATAAAATAGGTCCCATCGTCTAGAAAATTAAATTTTGCCAGCTTGTAGCTTCACAAATAATGTTTCAAAAGTGTTAATTGACACAATCTGTATAATTTGTTTTAATTCATTCTCTCTGATATGGTCTGGCATGGCCGAGCGCGTTGAGGCATGCGCTCGTAATCTGAGGGTAGCGGGTTCGCATCCGAGTAGCGCTAAACATACTCGCCCTCCCAGCCGTGGGTGCGTTATAATGTGACGGTCAATCCAACTATTCGTTGGTAAAAGAGTAGCCCAAGAATTGGCGGTGGGTGGTGATGATTAGCTGCCTTCCCTCTAGTGTTACACTACTAAATTAGGGACGGCTAGCACAGATAGCCCTCGAGTAGCTTTGTGCGAATTTCAAAAACAAACAAACAAACAAACAATCTTTCTGGTATTCTAATTCATGACCAGTATATTTTGATGAAATTAATTACTAATGACCCTTCATAGTGTTTTTGGAATTGCTGTGTTTCTACAACAACTCTTGAGTGTTATATTTTAATGAAAATATTTTGATAAATATTGTTGATCGCTGGTGTGAGTTTGGTAAACTCTGAGTAACAAAACTGAAAAATATCAAGACAAAATCTCTTTATAATGTTTCCTTTTCAATGCGTCCTCAAGTCCTCGCTGTTTCTTCTTTTTTTGTTGCTGTTGCTGACGTCGAACCCTCCGGTAGCTTAGCGGTAAATCAAAGGACTTTTAATGCTTGATTTCGGGTTTCAATATCCGCGATGAGCAGAAAATATTGTATAGCTCTGCGTTTAGCATCAAACAAACAAAACTTTCATGGTCTAATGATTTGTACTAGAGATCATGTTTTGTTCGTACCTCAGAGGACATGTATACACTTCCCTTAAAAAGTATTCTTTCATTTGTTTATTTGTTAACTTATTATTAAAATCAAAGATAAACGATAGATTCTCTTTACTTTCCCACTGCGGGTACCCAATTTCGATTTTTAGCGTTATAAACTCTTATTTCCAAGGAATATGTGATAAAAGTCACGTTTCTTGAAACTAAGATGCAAAGAACACTAAGGTCAGATACGTAGAGGTGAATTTCAAATATCTGCCTTAATATGCAATCAAGTTTAAATAGATCATCAAATATTTTGGGATGAAATTCGTCTCCTAAAACAATTCAAATCTAAAAAAAAATAAACTGTTTAGAAACTACAATAATGATCATGATTCTAGTAACATCATCCATACTTGGTAAGTTTTATTCATCGTTCATAACTTAATTAGACTTTAACTTTACCCATTATCCTGTCACCAGATTTTTGTCACATTCATTCTTTGTTTCCTTGTCTTTGTAAGCATAAAGAAATCTTGTACTGTTTGGTACTGATCATACCTAAAGAAGGCGAACCAATGTTTCTTCGAATCACGTAGTATATTTCACCTTTAATAAAATTATTTCTTTAGCATATAAATCGTTGTTTGACTACTTGTATTACTTTAGCATAATGTGCTTCCTTTCAAACGTGAATTATTACGTATTGTCTACCATCATAGGAGGATTTAACGTATACTTTGGTATGCTGATGAATCTCCAGCGGGTAAAATTGCAGTCCATAGCTTAGAGTAGAGCGAATCAAAGACTGTAATAGTCCGCGACCTCAGAAATTATAATTTTAATTTAGTTTTGGTGAAAACAAAGTAATTTTGTAATATTATTCGCATTTATTTTTAAAATCATATTCAGTTTATGATTGATACTTCCAAGCAGTACGTGGCTTTGGAGTAACGTTGGCTTGGTAACATTCAAATTGCATTATCCAAAACCTGTATATTTTTAACCGATACATCGCTTATATCTTGTTAATTTTTACCGTTTCCATTCTACATTTTAGGTACATAAAGCTTTAAATACTGTATAAAACACGTGATTTGTCCAACATAGTTTTTAAACAACATATATCTTAAAACGAAACTTCCAAGTTCGACTAAGGCACATTTCTAGATATCTGTAGACTATCCTTATCCCTTCCACATTTAACCATCAGCTTCACAACATGTTACTGGGATTATATAATAATCAACACTTAAGTTCTGCTTCCCATGTTGATCAAAAACTAAAAACAATAAAAACGTGTTTCTAAAAACATGAGGAAGTATTCAAGTTAAAACGAACAATAAGATTCATGTCTAGATCATGAATGTTCAATCTTCATTAAAATGTTTTATAACTGAAAAACGCTGAAGATCTATATAAATACAACTGGCTCATAAGAAATATTGCTATTATTTGATTAATATTTCCTTGTTTTCAAGAATGACAGTAAAACTTTATATAGCAACACGACACCTATAAAGCTACAACAGAGTAAAAACATTTAGACACTTTAAAATACAGTGAAACTTTGTCTTATATATGCCAGATTCTTCTTTTGTTTTCTTGTGTAACTAGTCAGTTCTCACTTAGTTCAATAGCTGCTACAGGGAGAGCTCATAGTGTAGCAACAAATAAACATACAGTTCCAGTCACAAATCAACGACGAAGCTCACACATTCTCATAATGGCATTTCATAAACTTTTGCTACATAAAAACTTGAAGTATGAATCAAGCTAAATATAATATTAATAAAAATTGTAATTAATTGAAAGAGAAACGCTGACACTAAGTCTCGAAAAATCTAATTTAAATATAACTTTGTGTTCAAGGGTTTGACGATCATATTTTTGTAGGGGCATGTTATAAAATAAGTACACTCATTTCATTTTTTTCTATTTTGTTATTGCAGTCACTTATTCTTGCAATCATGTAATTGTTTGATGAAGTTTCTTTTATTTACTGTTATCCTTAATATTTGACTGCTGTGTGACTAAGCCAGTATATTCAACAGCGCTCTGTCTCGCACATCACTCTCTATATATTTCTAACATTCTGTTCTTTGTAGGAGTCCTAACTACCAGTGTATATTTTAATTAAATTCTAAACATTCTGTATATTTTGTAATCTTAAGAGCTAAGCCTGGCGAAAGGAATATGCCCGAAACCTGGCTAGTAAAACAAAATCTTTGTTGTAGACATGTGTTTTAACTTTTTGCGATATCTCTACGTAAACAAAAGGAACCAACGTATTATGTTGTGATATTTTATTTCGTTTGCATCTTAGAGCAACCACTTTCGCCATCTTTACTTCAAAGTTATGGCTTGACTATGGCTAAAATATTATTTTAAATAAAATATAGTAAAATTATTCGTTGGTTTTACTCATTTATTTGAAACGATTATCATTACTACATCATACTGGAATTCGGTTCACGAAAATGATTGTATTCTAATCTTTACCTCTTTTGTTTAGTGTATTTGGAAGTTTAATTCTGAACGGCACCCATACTTGGACTGAACGATCAGGTCAGAGACCCTTAAGATTCATGTATAGACGACCCTAATTTTAAACTACAGACCCAAGAAAAAATAGCTATCCAAAAGCATCTTCAACTACCAGGGCTTTAAAACAAATAACATGATTAACTGCTACTTTTATAAAGCGCCTACAAGTAAGAATGCAAAATGTGTTTAGTGGAACTACGTCTCGAACATGGAACTTTAAAAACTGCAGTCTGACCCCTTGATTGTTATGTTACAAATCAGCTAATTTACCTATTTATAATTTACAAAACGTTGTTATCATCATAATGACGAGAAACCCATTTGAAGTAAAAATATATTCTCAAGACTGCTGGTATGGGTATTAAAACTTTAATTGAAATAAAATACAAAACAATGATCTGATATTCTTAGGTTACTTTCAGGTTAACAATGAAAGACTTTCTTGAAGATGTCCTAAGAAAGTCGAAAAGATACATTGTTATTATCACTTAGTTAAAAAATTATTAAATGTTTTGTCAAGATTCTGGTGATGTTAAATAATGGATATATTTCAGTTCCATAAAATAGAAGTAAATTAGACTTGCATTTATTTGTTTGTTATTGATATCAGTTTTGAACTCTCTTTTTTATTTCCTGACATCTTCTTTCGTTTATTTAGGAAAGAAATCTCACTTTGTATTATCGATAATGAGAGCTATGAGAAGGACCTGGTATTTTACGTGGAGCTCGGAGATCCAAAATTAGAAGAAGGTAAGGTTTGTTATTAGTTTTCACTTTTGAATCCTACATAGTATAGACGAAATGTTTTTTCTTAATGTTTATTTGTTCCTCTAATTTCGCGCAAAGCTACACGAGGGCTATTTGCGCTGGCCATCCTTAATTTAGCAGTGTAAGACTACAGGGAGGGCAGCTAGCCATCACCACCCACCGTCAACTCTTTGGCCAGTCTTTTACCAACGAATAGTGGGATTGACCGTCACATTATAACGCCCCCACGACTGAAAAGTCGCATGTTTGCTCTTAGTAGGAAAGTCTACTTATTTCATAAAACGTCCAATTTTTATGTGCATCATAATCAGGAGATTGTAAAATATTCGAAATTTTGTGTTTTTGTTTAATCCAGTTTGTTTTAAGGTGAGTTAGCGGTAAATTTACGATATTACAACATTAAAATCCAGGGTTCGATTCCCCACGATTAACATGGCGCAAATATCCCCTTGTGTAGCTTTTCGCTTAAAGTTAAAGCTAAAAAAATAATTTAGTTATTATAAAACAAATAATGTTGTAGAAAAAAACTGATGCAAAATAATAACACATTGTTTTGAATTAAGCACAAAGCTACACCACGGACTACTCCATGTATTCTGGTTCCAAGTCATGTTAACTGGCGTTCATAGTGTTTATAACACTAAACTTTTCGGTTTGATCCCACCGGCGGACACAGTTTAGGTAGCAACTTGTGTAACTTAGCACGTAAAGCGAACGAAATGGAATAAAAATGCTGAATATGATCTGGTATAACAAACATCGAAAATTAAACACAAAAAACTTGTTACTTTATAATTCGAAAAAACAAATAAAAGAGCTCATGACAACTAAAAAAACATTTTGAACAGAAAATATATAAAATGGTAGCAAAGTTCGTATATTCATTTGATCAGCTAGCCCTTGTTCTGTCAATTCGTATCCGATTGGTATTGTGAAAATGAATTAAGATAACGAATTGATGGGAAACAATGTCATTCTCTAATACGTGAACTGGAAATGCAATGTGTTGTGTATGATACAGTTTATGTGATAACCATTTTTGAGAGGAGAACAGTGATAAAATAAGTTACTTCTTTTTGTAAAAACTTTTGTGATTTGATTAAGAATACGTCTGTTCTGAAAGGTTTACAAAATTCCATTTATAAGTTATATTTAACCAAAACAACTAAACGAAGTGGTTCTCTTGTGTAATAAAAATTCGTTTTATCTCTACAGTACTTTATTTCATATACAAAGTTAATACTTATATTTCAGATGTTCAAGGAAACGCCAGACAAGACAACAATGATATCTCCCCAAACGCAAAAATGACAGAGTCTGAAAAGATTGCTGTACAAGGAAAACCAAGATTAGGGGAGAAATATAAGGCTACAATTCGTATTGTGGAGAGCAGAGAGTTCAAGGTAACTATCCGTAAGAAAGAAACAAGAATCTTTGTATTTCAAGATGAGTAAGGTTAAGTTAGAGTAGAGTAAAAGGAATCCTCAGAATCCCAAACTCTACGTTATGATACAGGGGATTTGCTTATTTAAAATAATTCATTCAGTAGGAATTTCAAAATAATTCGTACAGAGTATTTCGGACAAAATAACAATGACAAAATGGTAAGTAACAAACTTTATGTAAGTAACAGCAATATATAGTGGATTCAACTGGAATAGAACTGCTTATGAGGTCAAATATGAACGCCAGTTAACATGACTTGGAACCAGAATACATTACACGAAAACCAAGATATCCATTGTAAGTAAAACAGACAAGTATAAAGAAAGTTACATTTCAGTTTTTAAGCTTGTCGAAATCATTTCTTATCCAATGGTAAAGGAGATAAATCTTTGGAGTTAGATTTAATTATGTGTGTGTTTTTCTTATAGCAAAGCCACATGGGGCTATCTGCTCAACCCACCGAGGAGAATCGAACCCCTGACTTAAACGTTGTTAATCCGGAGACATTCCGTTGTACTAGCGGGGTGCTAATTATAATGAGCTGGTGCCATTCATATTTCTTTTCTTTGCGTGAAGTTCGATAACATCTGCTGAACTGTTTATAATAAACAAGTTATTGGTTTAAAAAATATACAAACGTTATTTTGTAGTATTCGGTAATCCATTGAATTTTGGAACATACAGGAACGCCTGAAAAATATAATATTTTAAAAATAATTTTACATTTGAAAAGCGGAAAAATTCAAAGATATATAAAGTTTGAGTCATGTTGTTGCTCTTAGTTTAACAACGCTTAGTTTGTAGTTGTACAGTTTTAACCAAGTTTAATCTTAAGTCTAGTTTAATTGATATTTAAAACTTAGAAATTGATGTGAATCTTTCTAAATTCGCCAATAGGCCTAGCATGGCCAGGTGATTATTTTATATTTTTTTAATTTCGCGCAAAGCTACTTGAGAGCTATCTGCGCTAGCCGTCCTTAATATAGCAGTGTAAGACTAGAGGGAAGGCAACTAGTCATCACCACCCACCGCCAACTCTTAGGGTACTATTTTACCAACGAATAGTGGTATTGAACGTCACATTATAACGCCCCCACGGTTGAAAGGGCAAGCATGCTTGGTGTGACGGGGATTCGAGCCCGCAACTCTCGAATTACGAGTCGAGCGTCTTAATCACCTGGCGGTCCAGCATGATCGTACCAAACATGCTCAAACTTATATTTACAAAGACTCGTGTGCTTTTTTCTAGTTTTACATTGCTAACTTAGCTTCGTGCAAAATTCAAAAACAGACAAAATTTGTCAATTTGAAATCATGCGACAAATTTGGAAAATAAAAAATTATATGCCCATTGTTATTTACTTAAAATACTATATACTATAACAATACAAAGTTGAATATTTGCAAAGGCAATCGTATTCTAAAATTAATACTAAAACAAATTAAAATCATGAGAAATCTGAGTTCTTACAT